>OW240916.1:111065965-111272808 GCA_933207985.1 Pelobates cultripes
GACACGCAGGTCCCATGAAACACAGCCCGGTAAATACAATAGATCGTGCCACAAGTAAACAGTTAATTATACATTTGAACCTGAACCAACATGCTTTTTAGTGGTAATTATTTAATTCTGAGGGGCTTCCCTTGTCGCGGGATATTGTCTCTGGGACTGTATCGGCAGTGGTCAAGTTGTGAAATAAACGCATGGTGGAGGTTGAAAGGCTTTCTAACTCCTAGTTTCTGCATTTGATTCAGTGCATAGGACATAGAGCTGAGAATGTATTTTGTGCTTGGGTGTTTGTCAGAGGGTAGGAAAGGGACGAGGCAGGAGACAAGGAGAAAGGAGAGAAAGAAAAAACAAAGTGAGGTGGGGGAAAGGTTTCGGAGAAGAAGGTGGTTTTGATGTTGCTATGGCAGCTCTGTTTTTGATGATACTTAGGTCTATGTGCGAAGTCAGCTTCCAAGGAAGTTGGGAAGATAAATTAAAAGGAGAAATGCTTCCATTAACTTGAACATAACTACTTTTAAAATAATTGTCCATTATGTTTTATAATTTTTACAAGGTATATTATTCCATTCATATCTGCATTGCACACAAAACCCCTTCTCGCACAAGCTCTCTTTTTTATTGATGCATCTTCCCAAAAACATGTAATGTGTTTAATTCTAGGGATGCAGACACTATATTTTTCAATAATGCTATTGGTTATGTTTCATTTTATGTATATAGTAAACTCCATTGTGGATGCTGTGCATGGATCATAGCATATATTAAAGTTTACAATATAAGACATAACATTAAAAAATCTATTCTTTATGTAGTGAATACATATGACAACAAAACAGAGGTTAAAGTAAAAGCAATGTATTTTGTATCAAAAAGGCACAACTTGCACTATAATATGTTTCAAGAAACATTTGAGAAAATGTAAAATGTCAGAAATTCTGCTCAAAATAGACTGATCTGACCTTACTGTGCCTCATCAAGTTGGAGTTTGACACTTAGCTACTGCACTGTAAAGCGAAGAGAGGTTAACTCACTGTATATATACAGTATGACCACGGTACAGGTAGAAAAGTAATTATAAGTCCTACAGAGCAGAAAACAAAGTATATTTTTATTATTCTTTTCCTGGATTCTGTTTAGCATAAATATACTGAAAACATATTTACGGGGAATTGAAGTTTTGTATGAATCACTGAAAACTGTGTATGCCTGAAGGAATGCACAGTACATTGATTTTGGATGTCTTGTATGTCCCATCGGGCTGGACAAATAATTATAAAATTCTAAAAATATTAGCAAATAAGTTACATATTAGTGCAAGATGTACATATTTAACAAAAAAACTATAATTTCTTCCTTAAGAGAATGCACAGGATATGCCGCTGTCAGGAAATATTGCTTTCCCAAACATTCTACAGCACATTTTTTACAAGAATGGGTTTTTCACCACAAGGTTAACATTCTTTAAATGCACAGTAAATAACATATAAACCACAAACCACTAAGCAATTGTTATATTGTTCTTGTTCATGAAATGTCCTCTCAGTCCACTTCCATGAAACATTACTGTTGAAGTACAATTTCCTGCAGCTAATCAATCCTTCAGAGTCTACATGATCTTTTTATAAGAACGGTCTATAAATGACTTTACTATGTACCCGCAAAAAAGACTTGGAAATTAGTTATAAGAGGCATCTGGCAGAGAGGCTCTTTTTGATCATGTTAATTTCCAGACACACCAATTGTATCTGATTTATGGTTACCATCTGTATTTCACGGGTGTCTGATCCAGCCTTAATTAATAGATATTTTTAGCTGTTACAACTTTAATTGTCTCTAGGTTTGGTAAAAGGACACAATGGATTATTGTTAGCAGAAGGACGATCTTTGAGCTCTGATTCCAAGATTCCATAGCTGTGAATAAGAAGAGGGAGGGTGGAGGTCTCAAGAAGAAAATACAATGTAACTGGAGAAAAATAATTTACTATATAATGATGTTGGTCTTCTATAGACAAATAAATGACTACATTAAAATGTGGGGCCCGGTACGGCAGTTAACACATTGCTGCCATCTGTACACAAATTCCAGTTACTGTAACCAAGATAATTTAATTTCTGGTGTCTCTCCCCAGTGTCTCATTTAATTGTGTTTATATCCTTTACACCAAACACAGGTTCATTATTTATCTTATTAAATGGACCTTTTAAACATTACCACTTTTCGTCATCAGAAAATGTATTTACATGAATGAGGATCACCAAACAGCAACAATATCTTTGATCATTTTGGTTATATTCAGAGAAGTTACATCTTGGAACAATTTTCAGAATAAGCATTTCTTTTATACAAATAATTTATTTACCAACTACACTTTTCAGTAAAGTTCCTTTCATTAATTTATATGGTTTGATATTTATGCTTTACTTATTCATACCCCAATATATGAGGAAGAAAATGAATTAAGTTGGAGAACTTTTACAATTCAGTTTTGTTCACCTACAATTGCAGTGTCAAATTCAGCTCTGACAAATTTTCTGTTTTTAAAAAATAACACAATTTGTCTGCACAAATAAATGCCTATGTGCTTTAAAGGTAGATTTGATATGAGTTAATAGTGTACGCTTGCACCAGTGTCCCATTTTTGAGGAGCCCTATCAGATGATTATGAAATTGGCTCTAGATTGGCTCTTTAGATTGGCACTGTATTCATTGTATTCATCTACTTATAAACTGGAGGTTAAGTTAGTATTTATGTCTGCTTTTATACTGATAGAATAATAATGTAAACAAAATATATATGTTAATTAATTTAAAGGGACACTCCCTTTAAGTTCATTTAATACTTAATACTTTTATATATTTGATAGATTCTGGCCTCATTAATATGCTGTATTTTGCACACTACATTTTTAGAGTTATTGCATAACATAAATACATGTTTTACAGAATGCTGTACCGTAAGCCTCCCTCTTTAGCCACACCTTCTTACTCCAGAAAAATACTTACTTATAAAAAAGGTATGAACACAGCTAAGTCACTGACAGTACTGAATGATCTGAACAACAAAACAACCTGCATTAGAAGGAAAGGATACCCAGGGAGGCATGAATAAGGATATCACTCCTTATTTATAGTTTCTCTGACTGTCTGCAGCCATTTTGTGAATTATAAGCAGCTCACTCAGAGCTGTCGGGGCTGAGATTGTGTGCATACCTTTGATAAGGAAGCCTTTCTGCCATGATAGATGAAGCGAAGGAGGAAGGCTTATGGTGGAAAATTATACAAAAAATATAAATATTTGAGCATGCAAAAAAAAAAAAAACCATAAAATAGCATATTAATGAGGCCACAATCTATCAAATGCATTAAAGATGTATTGGTGCCAGGAATGTCCATTTAAGGTGGCACTGTTTTCGTTGCTATCCTTATGCCCCCTGTATTTTAAAGGGTTACTCCAAGCACTATGAGCAGTGATTTTATTTGGTCGTGGTGCTAAGAGTCTGAATTTACATGAAATGCTGGACATTTGGAATTTAACCCCACTTTCAGCAACTTCACTGGGGTGTCATTACGGAGCAAAATTTAACTAATGTCACTTATATGCACATTTCTAAGCACAGTTGCTTATTCTGTCTGATCAGTCAGCTGGCTCTTTTAGCCAATGAATGAGCAGCAGGATCAGAATCTGACAACTGCAGCTTTGCAGAAGCAGGATACACATCACCAGGGATGAAGCAGGTAAGGACCCAGGTAAGAGGACAAAACATTGTAAAACAATTTTCTTGAGTTGCAGGGAATGGCCGCAGTGTACTTTTGCCATCATAACTACTATAGACGGCTGTAGTGGTTATGACGTTTGGAGTAATCATTCAATGTTTATATGTCCGTCACCAAATGTAAATAAATAAGCAAAAGTAGTTCCTATTTAGATATTTTATGAAAATTACAGCATTTAGAAAAAAAAATTATAAAAATTTACATTTTAGTGAAAGAGACATTTTTTAGTACAACATAATGTATAAGCAAAAAGCATGTTTTTAAATTGTACAAATGTCAGTGCTATATGGATTTGTTCATTATGGTCCTATGGAACATAAGGGCCCATGACAGAGTTATTCCATCATGCAACTTTTGTGCCAGCTGGGATTGTTTCCCTGCAGGCACAGATAAATCCAAACATTTCTCAATACCTGGGGCTCCCTTCTTTTAAATAGAGTTCTGCATACAACCCATTACATTTGGCTGAACTTCCAGGTTTGATGTTACAGGGAAGTATTCAGTGATGAACTCTCCACTGAGAGTGTGACACTGAGGTCTGAAAAGTTTTTTCAAATTCAAATTAAAAACTTAGAATTTATGGTCTGCCAAGATATTCTGTTATGTGATCCAGGATCAATTTTATAAGTTTGAAAAAACTGAAATGGGAGGAAAGCTAATTCTGGTCATTTTAACCACAAAAATAAGGTTTGGATGCATGATTTTACTGCTATACATAGGAACTATGTCTGTTTACAATTTAGTTTTTTTTATTACAATGTCCTACATCAGGTTTACAAAATCCTCAGCAAAAATGTTAAGTGCTTGAAAAAAATGGCTAAGAATTAATAAATAAATAAACGAACAATACAATAAGCTTTGAAAGAACTAGTCACAAAACAGCCACAAAACATGTTACACCAGCATGTCTTCTCTTGACTATGATATTGTTTGAATTTGTGAGTTGCTAAAATGCCCCAAAAGGAAGCTCAGGCTGTGCCAACCAATCTGTTTAAATTTGAAATGGGCAGACCTAGCTTTCAGGTAAATTAACAAAGCTAAGGGTTAAAATAAACCTGGCTGTAAGAAGAGAGAAAATTGAATAGTTTCCCCATAGTTACTCAAATTTTAAATTTCAGATTATTTGAACAGTAAATTAACCAGTTTAAACGCAGATGATAAGTACCAATGCTTAATATAACTATTCAATGCATTTCATTTACTGAATTTCATTTTATATACATTGTGTTAATGTCTGATAATGGAATGCAGTTCCCGAGCCTGGAATATAAAAACTTTCCATAAGTGACATGAGCTCAAAGTGACTGCTTGTCGGCAGTGCAAGTAAGATTATTTACTTCAACATGTTTTGATAAACTGTGTGCCGCGATGGATTATATCACAGCGATGCAGTTGCTCCAGGTGCAGGAAGAAAAAAAAAAACACTTGGCAACTCAAACAGATTTTTAAATCTGTCAGTCATTACACAGAGAAAGAGGGCAATAATATAAAAGAAAGTTCAAGGTGATTTATTTGGTACATATAATTAAACTTTTATTAAAAATGAAAATTACTGTAGCACATGCTACGTATGTGATTGGAAATTCAACTAGCTGTTTGTATATGCTTGTGTTGAATCTTGTAAAAAATAAAAACTATTTTGTGCTAATTTCTGAAATGTAACTCTTTAATTTCCATGAGGATGGATGCTTTGGATTATATTAGCACATATGTAGTGATGGCAAATGGTTAGAAACTAATTTGGCCATTATGTTGAGAATCCAAACATTCTAAAGCTGAACATTAAAAAGCAAGTAATTCAAAGAGTATCATGGAGCGACCTGCCAACTCTCTCGGACACGTATACTGTATACTATGCCCATCAAGCAAGACTTATTTCCTGCATGGAGGGAGGGCCTATTTTGAAAGCATCTAACTCAGCTGTAACTGAATAGAAATCAGCTGTGTTATCCTGACATATTTATCAGTCATTGATTTGCTCAATGAAATAATAAACTGAACTGCTGCATGTTGCAAAGTTGCCCATTGCTTTCACTAAACTCAGCAGGGTTTTGCATTACACTATTTACAATCAAGTTTAAACTGAACATGAGAGAATACTGTAGCTATACATAACCTTAAAATTGAGCTCAGAAATCCAAGCTTTAGTATCCTACCATGTTTGATTGCTGATTGATTTACAGCTGTGTATGACCATTTGTATAACTATAAAAGTTCAGTCTCAAAATGTTGAGATTTAACTCTCTATTTTGCTGTTCAAGTTAACTTTACTCCAGGTACTCAGGGTTTCTCTTGCCTAGTGAAAACAAAAGTCAAAAAAACACAAATACTTAAAAAAGCACAGTTAAAAGAGTATTCCCACCATTAAATAAACCATGGAAAATCACCTATACATTATGTTGAGCTTTTTTCATGAGAAGCTTTTCTCATCTCATCTAAATCTTTTTTATTAAAGGTTAACAAGACACATCATGGTCCATTTCAGACAAGGTACAGCCAGGACAAATATTGCAAACAAAGAGCAGAAATAGAAACATTGCTTCATTCCTGTATGCTTTCACTAGGCTGACAGTCAGTTGCAAAGGACAGAGCTTATAACAATGACTGAAAGTAAGTTAAAGAGTTACTTCAAACACGATGACCACTTCAGTGATTAACGTGTTGGTCATTGTACCCGAAGTCTGTATGTGCAGCATTTTGCAATGAAATGCAGTACATATGGAGTTTAGCTCATCTACTGCTGGAGGTATAACTCCACCTCTGGCAGCATCACTGGGTGTTAAAGTTCACAGATGCCTATTGTCAATTCTGTGAAAATGTTCCTGCAAAAAATGTGATTCGCTGGCTGAGAGCGGTCAAACTTCTGAAACTCTGCAACCAAGGTTGGAACTGTGTCACCAAACCAGCAGAAACTCTGACCCAGGTAAGAGGGCAAATCATTGTTAAACTGTTTTACCCATTACTGGGGAACCAGGCCAATGTAATTCTAGCATCATAACCACTACAGCAGGCTGTAGTGGTTATGATGGAGGAACTCTAATGCATATTTGCTTAATATAGGGATAAGTAATTATCATAATAAAAATATGGTTTGCAGAGAACACAGACTGTGTAAAATTTTTAACATTTAATGCAACAAACGTAATACATGTAATGACCAAACAGTTTCAAAATTCTTCTGGTTCAGATTCTATTATGTTATGATTAATAACCAAGAAGGGAAATAAAGTAACATGGTTCTTTGTTTATGCTATTTGTGAAAAATATGTTTTGACTACTCTTCGTAAAGTGAAAAAAGTCACTGTCCAAGTTATAAAGGTATCATTGAATTTCATTTTTGACAGCTTACCTGAGTGCTCGTTGGCTGTGAGTACTCAGCTGATACTCTCAACCAATTAGCTGTACTTACATGGAAGGGCATATCCCAGTTGAGCTAGAAAACACTTTGAGGGAGATTCCAGAAGCAAGAGAGATGACAATGGGTATCAACCATTCTTAAATAGTTTTAGTATGTACTCTTGGTAGATATCAGGGCATCCATGGCACTTTAACCACTACAGTACTGGTTATAGTGTGTGTAGTATTCTAGTAAGTATGAATTATAATCTAGATCATCAATAGATTGATTATACGAACAGCAATAAGTAATACCAAACCTATTCAAAGGACACAGAAAAAAATGGCAGACATCTTGGGTAACACACTCTTCCTCATTTGTGAGATTTATACCAGGTTCCATTACACATTTCATTCATTCATTTCATGTGGATGACTTTAATATGTCTTCACTGGTTTGGTTCACTTGGTGGGTAAACTTGCTGAATTCCTGGAAGCAACTCCCTTTTTACTTGATGATGCTTGTTGAGATACAAAAAGCAAACTCATTTCTATACCTTAGTAAAGGTACTCAGACTTGGAGATGATGAACCCACATTCACTTTCCGTTTTAGTGTTACCCAAAAGGATTTTATGTATGCTTGCTACTCTTCAAGCAAGCTGATCTTTTCTTAACTCAAATCTTGAAATGTAAATTTGCTAGTCTTCATGCTTAAAACGCTTAACAAATGTTTCTCACAATAGCAACAAAAAAAAATCTAATCAAGGTAAAATTGTGAAATATTTAAGCCTACAAATAGTAAGCAATTTGGTTGGATTCATCCTATCAAGCTTAAATTTGAGTGATAATTTCCTTCCAACATATCACTTTGATGTTAAACTAATGAATTAACCAAGAAAGTCTAATTTCTTTAAACCTATTAAGGATATTAAAACTTTCAAGAAGCACAGATTAATTAAGTTTTTTTTTACAATTATATAATCAATATTCCGTACAACCTTGTAATAACCTTTTGCATTAGGATGATATCTGCAATTATTTAATACATTGTTTGCAATAATTAACATTTTAACTATTCTCCCATGGATAGATAACATTACCAATGATAAGAAGGAATACTGAGTTCATATTGCGCTTCTTAGAAAATAATAGAAATCTTGGCAGCTTCACCTGAGCATTAGGTTATAACTGCTGTCAGCCCTGACATTTTACTTACTTGAGAAAGTGCACTGGAGTTATCCTGACCCTCGTAGTACATACATAGCAAATGGGTTTAAGGTGAGATGTCACTTACATTCTCTCCTGTTCTAGATTCAAATATTGTAAAATTCAACACATGAACCAACAAAAAGTACGTCTTATATTAACCTTTGTTTCATGTGACATAAAAATTCAGATTGAAATAATTAAGTTAGGATAATTTTTTGTTTTACTGTAATATGACAATAGGAAATGTTAACTTGGTTATAATAGTTTGCAGATATTGTTTCTTGGGAAAATTGATTTGTGATTTCTAAAAGTGTTATATTCAGCTTATAAATAAGGCTCCGTAGAATGGTATTTGGTTTTTATAAACATTTTTTGACTGGAGCATAATCAGTATCTAGCAACTGATTACCAATTCTCATTGAATATTTGCAAAGAACCGTAGTTCATATTGCAATTAACCAATTAACATGAAATCAGTTTTGCATACGGGAAGCAAACAAAATATTAATTGAAGTGGATGGTTTGTGGTTGTAGAAATGCTGCCTGCATGAATATAACCTTTCTTTTCAAGTAATCTCCCAAACTCGTTTTTTACATATCAAATACAGGGACCTCTGCATCCATCTGTTTTCTTAAATACATACTCTACTTTTGCACAGGACACAGATTTAACTGCTTGTTTCATAGAATTAAATCCATTTAAGCTCATATTAACCATTACTTCATTACTAACCATTAGTTCATAACACATATTTCAGTCAGGCTTATCCTCCTAATTCTATTATGTCCTTACACATCAATCCTCTATTAGTTCTTACATTGGTTTCTAAAATATGTTATGCTTCAATTTTATAACAAGTCTCTAAAAATTAACTTCTTTATGAAAGGATATCAATATACTGAGTGATTTCAATTTGCAGTCTGCCCTGTTTTACCTCAAACATCTTGTACTCCGACTTACTGTTACAATATTATTATTATTGTTACTTATATAGCGCCAACTAATTCCACAGCGTTTTAAAATATTATGAAAGGGGTATATTTACAATAAATTAGACAATTACACAGTGAGAGAGGAACAATAGGTAGATGAGGCTCTGCTCAAACGAGCTTACTTCTTAAACTACAATGTATATACTTCTTACTTTACTTGAGTGATCTGCATACTTTGAAGCAAATACTTTAACTTTTTACTAGTAATCATGCAATTATTGCAATGGTACCATTTTTCATTTAGAGACTATACTTAATTGGGCAGGTCCCGTATGAGGGTCCATACACAGAAATATGTCTTTCCTTACATGATGTTTGGCTTATGCAGTGTGTAGTACTTAAACAGGGGCTGCCATTTCCCAGGATTCTTAATACTATGTCTACTCCTTTCCAAATTTTAACAATCGTACGGCTCTGCATAACCTGGCAGGGAGATAAAAATATTCCCCACCTTTGTCATGTGTCCCCTTACCTACTCAAAGGAGTGTTGTGGTGTGCACCTCTAATGGGTGCAAGTCACTTTAAGATCTCCTTTGCATTGCTCTGGTGCTCCTAAATGACAGTGCCACCGTTATTTCCACAGTTATTGACTGAGTGCAGTAATAACATGGGAGCTCTTAAACTGATCTATCTCTAATGTTGGTGCAGACAACAATGATCTCCCACCAGACCACCAATGAAACAGCTCCTCAGCATGCCTCCACTGGACTACCATTTGGCAGAAACAACACACACAGAACATTCAGTCATATTCAGGCTCCCCTACACACATACACAAACACACAAAACGCTTTTGCCACTAAGCTAAACCTGACTTTGCATTGCCATCCTTGTTGACTGTGAGTACTCAGATGACACTCTAAGCCAATTAGCTGGCCCTACTTGCAAGTGCTTAGCTCAGTGCAGCTAATGCAAGCACTATTTCAAATGTTCCATTGTCAGCTCCTCACACTTCCTTGTATACTAAACAGACCCCATGGTATGTGTGTGTAGTACCTTAGGAGAACTATGAGAATTTCACATTGAAGCATCCTTTCTTTGATGTGTACAGACATCTTCTCGGGGTATGACTTCTGAATACCCATCTTCTATAAAATACAGTATATGTTTTCCTCAGTCATTACATTTTGTGGGTAATCCAAAACTCTTTATTTGGGAGGTATGATAATACTTGGAACTATGTGGTAATATGAACAATATAGACCCTGTGAGAGGAAGTGTGGAGCAATGGTTGAGGGAATATAGTTCAGGCATAAATTGGTCAACAGCAGCCTGTTTTATATTCCCTCAACCACTGCACCACATTTCCTCTCACAACCATGTAATTAGGAATTAATATGAGCTTGTTTCTATACATGGTTGCTTGTTGCAACAGTTAAACTTGGGGTATTAAATAATATAGCTTCCCCGTGTACTCAATGAAAGACTGCACTAAAAAAAAATAGCTATTAATTAATATCCAGAGTAGTTGCTGGAATAGAAATCACCCTTAGGATAATCTATAATAAAAGTTTTTGTGTTTAGGTTTCTCTTTGTATTCTTTTCCTTCCTCATGTTAATTTAATGCTAATCTCATAATCAATAAACTCATACTTTGTATACTTAGATTTACTTTTTAGCACAGCCCTGAGCATTATATAGTAATTCACTGCTCTTATTTGTTTCAGTAGAAAGAAAGAGCGAGAATTGTACACAATTGAACTAAAGGACATTAAAAAAAAAAAAAATGAGAATATATTAATACCAGTATTAAAAAAAACACTATGTTTTTTATGATTAAAGTGCATTGCAATATAAGTAGCTATGAGCATATAAAACTAAATGTATATAGTGGTTAGGGCGCAATCCTATTTTTCAAAATACAGAATGTGGGCACAGTCTTTCAGTGCTTAAGATAAAGTGCAGTGACCATAAAAATTTTTGTGACTTAAAAGTAAAAAAGAATATCAACTAAACGGTGTTCAAAATACACAATATTGTAAAATTGTTGTGTAACAAAAATGTGTGCATACAACCAAAGTGTTAAATATACAACTATACACCCTTTTTGTGTCTTAATAGTAAAAATTGTTATTCACTAAATCATGTACATAAAATGTTTAAATACTTTATATACACCAAAAAAAGAAATTAAAAAGCAATAGTAAATCAATACGACAATAATTTTCATATAAATATATATGAATATCACTCATAAGATAAGGGTGGTATGGGTGCAATTCTATATTAACATGCTCATGGAGGATCAATTCTGTAGGGTATCTTGGATACCAATCACAACGAGTTCATCCCCATAAGAGAAAAAGATAGGGATCACCTTGATCGTCTATATTGTTTTATTTAGAAAATAAAAACTAAAACCAAGAAATAAAAGATGAGTAGGAGAGTATGGGGAATGAATATGAAGTCAGACTTCTTAGCAACTGCTCCAGTAGTCAGTTCAAACTCTGACATTCTTCCCCACTCCATCCTTATACACCTCTTCGATCTGTCAGAATTTGGCATCTGAAGTCATGCTACGCGTTTCGCCCAGCCTCTCAAGGCTTTGTCCAGCACCTAGACAGGTCTGCAATGAGATTTAATTTATACATAGTGTGACAGATTTGCCGTATATGTAGTATAGACTGCTAGAAAGCAACTTTTACGTAAAAGCTTCATTATATTGCAATGTTCCACACAAGGAAATACTATTTAACATTACAAACATAAATATATGAACCAGGTTGGATTAAAAAACACTATTAGACAGAACAAAACAAAAATTGTTTACCAAAAATAAAGACATAAATAAAAGTACAGGAAATAAAGCATCAACTAAAGAATTTTAACACCAAGTTTATTAAAAATTGGATTTTAAGACTAGTTTAGTTGGCACTATAATGAACTAGGTACCAACATTGTTCTTTTATCACATCTTTGATGCTTTTTTCATAAATAAATGGGAGTTATTCACTCAATCAAAAAATATGTAGAATTTATTAGGCAACTGCAAACTTTAGGGGAAAATAGCCAAGCTGGGAAATTCTACAGTCATTTTTTTTAATCCTGGAATTTACAATTTCCTGCTTAGTTATCCCAAATGTCCAGTTTAGTTGCTATCCCCAAAGGCTTTATTTATATTACTACCAATATGAATAGTTTAGCAAAAGAAATGCAATTCTACATTTTAATCTCAGATGATCATATCTAAAAATGTCTTTCTGTACCTTGACTTATAAGCCCAGGTAATACCAAGGACAGCAGTTCTTAAATACAGATTTTACCTTCCCTGAAGGGCTGACAGCTGCCTGTTTTCGAGTAGCACAGATGCTATTTAATCTCATGGATAGTTGCTAGTTCTGTGCATAACAGACGGTTATTGACATTTTGTAAGACCTCCATAAGATTGCAACACTCATTCATTCTGTGCTTCAAGGGTCTCTGCTGTGTGATGCCATTTTATGCATTAACCCCTTCAGGATGGAGTCAATAGTACACGTTCTGATCAAAACAAAACGTAAAGAAAAACTGGAATTTGCGCTATATGTCTGTTCAACTGTAATTCACCGCTGTCACATTAAGTGCACCTACACTTATTATATATCATTTTGTTCAGGAGAAATATGGCTTTAATTTATTATTAACTATTCATATATGGAACATAATTTATTATGAATAAAATTTTAAAAAATCTGAGAAAATAAGATTTTTTTTTTAAATTTGTATTTCCGTCTGACATTTTAGCTATGAATGTCATAATACTGTTAGGTTTTACTGCAAAAAAATGCACATATTTGTAATCAGCGATGTCTTACGAGTACAACAGTACCCCTCATTAACAGGTTTTATGGTGTTTTGGAAAGTTACAGGGTCAAATATAGAACATTCCATTTTCACATAGAAATTTGCCAGATTAGTAATGTTACCTTTGAGACGGTGTGGTAGCCCAGGATTGAGAAATACCCCCATAATGGCATACCATTTGAAAAAGTAGACAACCCAAGGTACTGAAAGTGGGGTATGTTTAGTCTTTTTTAGTAGCCACTTAGTCACAAACACTGGCCAAAGTTAGCGTTCATATTTGTTTTTGTGTGAAAAAAGCAAAAAACTAATATTTGGCCAGTGTTTGTGACTAAGTGGCTACTAAGAAAGACTAGACATACCCCACTTGCAATACCTTGGGTTGTCTACTTTTGCAAATGAAAAAAAAGAAAGGTGTGTCGGGTGCTCACTCCAAAACAGAGGGTGGATAGGCAGCAGTAACTAATGCAAGGATTCCCAGCCTTGTAAAGAGACAGTATATATAGAAAAGAGGGAGGAAACCGCGCCTTACATTAACTGTACGTACATACACTTGATGTCTCTTAATTGATGTAGATAATTTATCCTCAAAAAGAGAACACAAACAGAAAAAAATACAATGGTGCAGTATGTTTAACAATTTGAGAACAAAGGTGGTATAGAAAGCGGAGGTATTTAGAACTCACATTTGGTAGAGCTAATTGGGAGCTCTACCGTAATTCGCACGGACGGTACAATCCCCATCTCAGGATTAGAGGTCCGGTGTCTTTAACACTCCAATAATGTGGTTTTGTTGATGGAATGAAAAAAGAGAAACTCCAATGGTATAGTAATTACAAATCCAAATGTAGATAAAATAAATGAAAGTAATTATACTCACATTTGCTAGAGCAGACAACTTGCTCTAGTATATAGGGCTTGCAGGGGTATAATCCCCACTGTAGGATATGTAGACCAGGAAGTGATGAGGAGAATAAATTATAAAGTAAAAAGGAGTATCACTTTAAAAAATATTTAATAATAACATTGATAAAACAAAAGGGCTATGTAAAAACAAAAAGGAGTATCACTTAAAAAAATATTTAATAATAACATTGATAAAACAAAAGGGCTATGTAAAAATTTTTTACAAGTGTATGTATGTACAGTTAATGTGAGGTGCGGTTTCCTCCCTCTTTTCTATATATACTTTTGCAAATGGTATGCCATCATGGGGGTAATTCTCATTCCTGAGTTACCATACGCTCTCAAAGGCAACATAACCAATCTGGCAAATTTCAATGTCAAAAAAATGAAATGCAAGCCTTATATGTGACTCTCTAACTATCCAAAACACCCTAAAACCTGTACATGGGTGGTACTGTTATTCTCGGGAGACTTCACTAAACACAAATATTAGTGTTTTTAAACAGTAAAACATATTACAACAATAATATATAGTCCATAAAAGTGTCATTCGTTTGTAAAAAATGCAAAAATTTAACTTTTACTTAAAATATCATCATTGTAATACACTTTACCAGTTTGAAACACTAATATTTGAGTTCAGCAAAGTCTCCTGAGTAACACAGTACCCCCTATGTACAGATTTTATGGTGTCTTGGAGAGTTACAGGGTCAAATATAGTGCTTGCGAATTAAATTCTCTGCACTTTCTCCCTGTGTTGTCAGGCATGTCTATCAAATTTTAATTAATCAATCAAATCACATAATTATGTTAAAAGATTACTTAAAAATACACATAGATTTTTAATATATATATGCATTTAAAGGTATTTAAATTCTACGTGTATACTAATGTAATCTTTTATGTAATTATATGTATTTATCTAAATATATATATTTGCGGTTATTTGTATTTTATATATAGATAGATATATATAGAATGTCATTCTAAGTGTATTTTGTTACCAAGATATATATATATATATATATATATATATATATATATATATATATATATATATATATTAATAACAAAATACAGTTAGAATGAAATTGCATATGAATATATAATTTTTATTACATTTTGTTTCAATATTTTATTTATTTATTTTATTATTTTATTTATTTATAATTGTAATTATACATATATATATAATATATGTGTATATGTCTATTATATATATAATATATATACATATTATATATATGTGACGTCATTCTAAGTGTATTTTAATACTAATATATGTACTTATATTAATATTAAAATACACTTTGTATGATGATTATATATATAAATACATTTCTATTTTAATTTTACACATGTTTAATTCTTTTTTTTTTTTACTTTCCCACCAGCAGGGGGACTGTCTGACATTTCAGACAGTCCCCCTGCTGGCAGATCCACAGCTAGCTACAGAGGGCCAGGTGATCGCTCTTTGTAAATCTCACCTCCAGGGATAGAAAGCCGTTACTGCGTTCTATGCCGCCGCATGGCTTTAAAGCTCTTTTAATGAGGGACGGCATAGAACGCCGTAACGGCGTTAAGGGGTTAATAAAACAGAGTATACTGAATATTCTTTTTTTTTTTTGCCTTTTTAAAATGTACCACCTAAAATTCCAAGTTGTTTGTTCAATTTAAATTATTATTGTCTCTCTCATAGTTTTAAAATGTTTACTCTACAGCCAGTCAGTTATTGCAGATTTCAATTCTCGATCTAAAACTTACTGGGGGCTATCCACTATTGTCAGAATTTCAACTAGTTTGCTGTTTGAAAAAAATCAATTAATCATTTCAAGACAGTTACTGAAAGCCAACCCATACTCGTGCAAATTTTGAGTAAAGGGAAAAATTATTGGATGCAATCTGCAAAGGATTCTGCATAAAGCTTTCTATCAAGTCCCTAACCGCTCCTTGGATACCAATGGGCTACTAAGTAGTGGTCCTTGAAACAGAACTGTCAGAAGGCAGCTAATCAGCATTAAGAGTGTTAAGCAGAAAACTCTGAAAACTCTGAAAGAAAAATAAATAAAACGGTCACCAGCAGCATTACACTACCAACAGACTAACAGTTATCCTATAATCTAACATAAGTAGGAATAATTGTTTTTACAGATCTTCTAGGCAGACAAAGAGGGAGAAAATAAAATCCTCACAAATACATTAAAGGATTACTATAGTGTCAGGAAAACAAAGCTGTTTTCCTGACACTATTGTGCCCTGAGGGTGCCCCCACATTTAGGGTCCCCCTCCCGTGGCGCTGAAGGGGATAAAACCCCTTCAATTACTTACTTTAATCCAACACTGGGCTCCCTCTGCACTGGTGACCTCTCCTCCCACTCCAACGTCAACTTCCCCGTCCGACGTCAGCGGAACCGAATGCGCATGCGAGGCAAGTGCCTCGTGAGCATTCAAAGTGTCCATAGGAAAGCATTTCTCAATGCTTTCCTATGGACGCTCTGCGCAATGGATGCGAAATTCGCATCCAGTGTCACAGATGCGCCTCTAGTGGCTGTCCGAAAGACAGCCAGTAGAGGCTAGCTTAACCCCAAATGTAAACATAGCAGTTTCTCTGAAACTGTTTACATGTTTACATCTAAAGGGTTAAAACCTGAGGGACATTGCACCCAGACCACTTCATTGAGCTGAAGTGGTCTGGGTGACTATAGTGTCCCTTTAATTCATCTACAGCAAGCATCTTAAATTATAAACCCAAACAATATTGCTGAATGATAATTCTGATTCTCTAGCCAACTATTGCATTCAGAAACCAGATCTGAAGTAAAAAGGAAGGTGTTAGTGTAATGTTCTGGAATCCAAATGTGCAGCAGGGACACATGGAGAATCGAGTCAGCCAATCCAAGGGTCAATATATAAGGCAGCAAAGGTTTCTTAATGTTTAAACAGTCCGGGTCAAAACCAATAAGGCAGAAAGATCAAGGAAACAAATGCCAATGAGTCTGAGGTGAACGGAACAACTAAGGAAAGTATTATTGTCAGTTGGGCACCCTCTAGGATCCCTCCCTCTTTTTGCCTATATCTATTGGTTACACAGGTAGTTGCCTAGCAAACAGAACAGCGGTATTAAAGGCTGTGATGTGCACACCTGGACAAATCCAGAGTCTCCACCAATGTTACCACCCTCCTACAGTAGTGTTACATAGGGAGGTGGTAACATCAGTGGACAGACCCCAACTGCCCAGGACATGAAGATCCCTGCAGCAAGGACCATTGTTGTGACAGCATGGATGGATAGCGCCAGGAAATTAACTGCACTTAGGGGACTCCATGACAGATCATAAGGGGTGCTTTATGGGATAAATTACATTTTCATTTTATGAAAGAATTAATTTTGGTGGAAGAGAAGGTGCTAACCATGCACACTATGTTTTCTTCTTTGTATGACATCTAACAATCTTGAGGTCAAGCTTTAGATACCTAAGTTGTTTTTTTTATGCAGTACAGACAGCAAGACTCCAAAAAATGCTGTTAGCTTAAAATTAATTTGTGGTAATACAATCCATTTAATTCTTTTACATGAAATAAAAAGTCAGTTAATGAAAAGGATTAAAGTATCTTTAGAAACTTCACTTTGGCAACATTTAGTTTAATTAAAATTGATTGTTAAAAAAAATATATGTAGTATATACATATAAAGGCAAGAACCTGAACTAAATCTCAAAAAGGGTTGTAAAGACATTGATGATAACTACATAGTTTTGTATGGCTGCACAGTAGAATTTGTTCCTGCTAGCGGGCTACCATATGTTTTTATCAAATGCATTATAACCTGTTCTTTTGAAAATAATGCTTCTTGATTTTTTGATTATACCATGTGAAATTTACAGGAATTCATGCAGTGTGGGCAATTTGTAAATCTAGGTAGCAGGGCACTATTTCAAACAAGTTTCTTGCTTGTGTCTCTGTGTTCCCAAATGTACTGTAAAAACTCAATATCTTCCAAATGCCTCCTTTAGCTATTGATGCATACTATAGTTCTTGGCACACATTCCTGGGTATTGTCTGATTACGACTTTTCAAAATACCCATACTTGTTGGGGAGTTTGTGGAGAAAAAAACTTGTCAGTCATTACGTTTGGTAATTTTGCCTTCAATTCCAGTCCGTCATGCCGGAGAAGCACTTAATGCCAAATGAAGGACCGGGTCCGTCATGCGCTAAAGTTAACCGCAGATCGCCGTGATCACAGGGTTAACACTCCTCTGGTCTGCTTTGGTATTCGAGGCAGACCAGGAGCACCCGATCGCACTGTCAGTGCAGCTGTGATTGCTCTGACAGGCTGTCAGAGCGAGCACATGTGCTGCAGGGACTTCTGATCCGCCGCCCTGCTCTTCCACGTTCTGTGTGAAGTGCAAGGAGACCGATCACTGCTGATCTTCTTCCTGTGTAAAAATAAATAAAATTTGTTTAAAATCCCACCCGTTTGCCCATTTCAAATAAAAATTAACCCCTTCCCTGCCAATTAATGCAATTTTTTTAACCCCTTAAGGTTAACTTTTATTTATTTTTTTTAACCCTCAGGGGTTCAACTTATTTCATTAATTAATTTAAATATTTTAAAATGTTATATTTTGCTAGCTGGGGTGGGTGGGAGTTATGGGAAATTTGTGAATTTACTGTTTTGAAGATGTAACTTAGCATAATTTGGGACGTTTCATGACAGTGGTACATATTAAGTGTAAAAAATACTCAGCAAAAATGCAGCATATATGTAAAAATGCCATTTATTCTCCCCCTCACCACAAACATTGACATAAATTGGTGAAAAAAATGTGACAAGTTAAGGCACAATATACACCATATAAGATACCCTGGGGTGTCTGCTTTATCAAATGAAAGCCCTTTGTGGGGTTATTTGAACAGTCACACTGCTATAATGCCCTAAAATAAGATATAGGCCCATCAAATCCATCTACGAAAATTCTAACTATAGAAACTGAAATAGCCTTGTCTCTTATATGGCATTGTAGCTTTACAGAATAGTGCCAAAGGCATACAATGGGAGTATCATTATACTCAGCAGATGTAGTTGAACACTATATGGGATTCTGTGCAGGAATAGCACACACCAGCTTTTATGAAACACACATTACAAAAACCTTGTTATATGTGTATATGCCAAAATAAAGAAAAAACACAATTTTACTCCAATATTTAGCAGAGATTGGCGATGAAATGGCTACGTAAAAAGTGTCAAAATAACCTTAGGTAAATAGCCTGTGATGTCTACTTTATATAACTATATACTTTGTGTAGCAATTTTGTTTTCTGTGATGGCTACTAAACCTACAAGACAAACATACCAACTTCTAAAATTGTTTCACATTGAAATTTTATTTTAGTCCTTGCTTTTTGTGACATGTAACTTTCAAAAAAAGCTGAAATCCTAGACATATGATGTACTCTATAAATTAAGACACATAAATGAATTCATTTTGAATTACAATTTTTTAAGCTGGACATACACTATTATTGCTAAAACTGTGAAAAAAAATATATTTTTTTTGGGGGGGGGTTCGATTTTTGGGCATTTTTTTATAATTAATGAGAATGTATCTATGTATATGTGACATGAAATTAAAGCCCTGTTTGCCCTCTAAAAACGGTATATAATACGTGTTGGTGCAATAAATGACAGAGATGCAAATTGCGTTTGAACACAAACAGCAAAAAATGCAAAAATGGCTTGTATTCTTAAGGGTAAGACAAGCTTCTGAAGCTGTGTCCTTAAAGGGTTAAATAAGGAACATTTGAATTAAGAATGTAATTATCTTTTTATTATGTAAAAAATGCAGTCCTTTTATGATTGTAAAAGAGTGCCCAGATAATTACTATGCAAACAATGATTTGTTTGATTATGTCATATTTATCCATACATATTGTTTATGAGACTGACTTTGAAAATGACTGATTCTTTAAAATTAAGTCAAATCACCAGGTTGACTATTCATTAGTTATAAGTTGTGTATTTGCAAACAATTTGAACTGTTTCCAAGTGGCATTACAAACTATAGTCAACTATATATAAAGCTTTAAGAAGTTAACAGTCTGCAAATTCCCTATCTAGAAATAAATTCATAAACATGGAGCTGGGTTTAAAGTTGTGAGTTTCAGGGTACTATCCTATCTAAATGTGGAAAATAATGCAATAATAAGTTTGAATACCATAACCGCAAGCTGGTAAATAGTAAAATAAATTATTAAAAATAAGGATGAAGACTTAAAGACGCCTTGATATTTTTTCTTATCTTATAATTTTCCTTGCAGCGTGCCCCTTTATTTTAATAATAATATTCCCCCTTCTTGCTACTTGTCTTTATTTAAATTTATTATCTTTTTTTCAATATCTGGGTGCTGTTTAACCTTCTGTAATATTCATTTTGCTGATGGATTGTGGGTAAATCTAATTGGCAACTGAAACAAAACCATGCTTTAAGCTTCACCCATTGTCAAGTTTCGTGTACTTGACTACTACAAACTAAAGTACTCCCAACAGTTCCTTACGTAATTTATAAAAACTACAGCACTCAGGAAAATAATATAAAGTGATTCAAACACAAAGAGCTATGTAGACTAAAGTTTATTTTTGGTTAAAGGGCTCGTTCATTTTAGGAATTATGTATACTGCAATACACATTCAATACACATACATCGTTTCATCAAAATGGCACTTTTTTGATTGACCATAACCATGTTCCACATTTGACAGTTGTCAGGAGCAGATATTAGAACTGTGATTCAGAACATTATCAAATTATGTATCAAAATATTTTCTTTGGATCAGTTAAAGGGTCACTGTAAGTACCATAACGACTAAGGTTTGTTGCAAAATATATTTTGCCTAGAATATCTTGGTCCCTATCACCATGATCAGCAATGTTCCCTCTTATGTTCCCAGATGGTGTGCACTGAAATATTTTGTTGTGCAAAATTGTTTTCATATTATAAATGTATGTGTGCACAAAATACTTCTGCAAATGTAAACCTGAAATTGTGTAAAGATTCTATACTTAGAATTTTGAAATACCTTGTTCAGTGTGTTTCATTTAATAAAACATCAGTTGGCACATGGTTTGATTATATGATGCATTGTTAAAATAAAGGAATAACAATGACATCCATTACATGGTATCAAACCACAGGTTATATATTTATGTATTCATAAATGTTGCTACAAATGGTTAGCATATGCAAATGACATCCACCTAAACAGTTTCTCTTGCAGGTTTCAAAATTATCCTGACTCATCAGTGGCCGTGGGTACAACCTACGTGACCGTAATTTTGTTATGAGCATTGCAGGCACAAAGGGTGTACGCTCGTACATATGCGCACCTTGCAGCTTATAACTGTCACGATTTGGAAATTTCACTATAGCTATCAGTTGCTTCCTGGTTCAGAGATACCAAAAGAGGAATTTTACATATTTCTTTGTTGTCCAAGTTGTATCTGATTTGTATGCAAAGAGTGTGCATGCAGCATGTACAACTTGGACAGACATCTGTTTTCCCTAGAGCCATGTGCATGTGTAGTCAGTGGCTTGGGAAATCATAGAGCAGAGCCCAGTTCACAAAGTCTTGATTGGTGGCTTTGCTTCTTGGCCTGCAAGGTGCTTCTATTTGCTCTATACTAGCAGAGGCAGCAGAAACGTAGATTTTTTTTATTTTTATTTTAAGTTAATTGTTTCTGCATATATTTAGTGCATTATTTTTATACAGCATTAAAAAGAAGAGACACTTCTTTAAAGGGATTCTCTACCCTCAAAAAAATGTAATCTCAATAAAGTTGATTTAGGGACTCGAGTCCCTGGGCGCTGTCTTACCTTGTTAAATTGTTTTAATTTTTCAGATGATGCACTCAACCTTTCAGGCAGTATGAATATGTGCCTCAGAGCCCAACTTTGGTATCAAATAGTGGTATGAAAATTATTTAATGCAAGATGGCACCTAGGGACTCCAGCCCTCAAAATAACTAAATCGAGATTCCCTATTACCCTATTATTGAAGGATGATTCTAATTAAATTGTCAAATATGTATGTCTTTAGAATTTTATTCAAATCAGGCAGTGAGTATGGCTTTACTGAATTAATGGATTATGTCACCTGCAGAAAAAGGTGGATTTCATTCAATTAACCATAATTGTAACACATCCTTTGTTTGTAAATGCTATCCATAGTAAAAATTTAAACAGGCTTATTTTCATATACTCACTTTTATAGCATATTTGTATATTAAAGGGACACTATAGTCACCAGAACAACTGCAGCTTATTGTATTTGTTCTGGTGAATAGAATTGTTCCCTTCAGGCTTTTTGCAGTAAACACTGTCCTTAGTGATAACTCCACTGGTCACTCCTCAGATGGGTATTAGAGGTGCTTCCTGAGGCAATGCTGCACAGTGTGCAATGCTGCTAGTCAGTGTCTCCACCTTTGCATGCAGACACTGAACTTTCCTCATAGAGATGCATTGATTCAATTCATCTCTATGAGGAGATGCTGATTGGCCAGGGCTGTGTTTGACTTGGCTTGCTCTGCCCCTGATCTGCCTCCTTGAAAGTCTCTGCCAATCCTATGGAGAAGCAATGAGATTGGCTCAGACCACCACTTCTGATGATGTCAGCAGATAGCAGGCTGGTCAGGGGCAAAGTCAACAGCTGCAGACATGAATACAAGTAAGATTTACTATATTTAGGGGAGCAGGAGGGCTAGATAGTGGTTTTAAAACTATAGGGTCAGGAATACATGTTTGTGTTCCTGACCCTATAGTGTTCCTTTAAACACAATTTTTTGGGGTAAATTGTTTCACAACAAATAGAATTTAAAAAATGCATTTGCAAGATTATCTTACTACCATTTAATACCAAAGCAGCCCGCATGCAAATGTAAGATAAGATAACCAAAAACTAGGAAATCGTTCCTACAATATTTCAAACTCATGTGTACTGAATCTTCCGAATTAAATCTGAAGTCATGAAATGTGTTGATATAACACACAAAACCTCCTGAGTCACAGATGCACTAAGCAATTTGTGTTTAAATTGCTTCAGTCTTTATGAAAAATCTCACATGTACTAAGAAAACCATTTGAGTATGGATTTATATCCTTCTTAGCAACATTCTATTTAAATTGTAGTTGTTTTTCTCTTTTGTGTTTCATTGCTCCTGGCACAGATAATTTTGGAATCAGATAATGGTGTAGCTTAATAAGAAAACTTGTAATGAGTGAAAGCAGGATGTTAACACAATGAGTTATTATAGCAATAGGTTGAACATGGAGACACTATTTCACTTATTTTTTTTATTTTATTTTTTACAAATGTAGACAATAGCTTTCAATAATAGTAAAAACAAAAAGTATTTGATAAAAGATGAAACCGCATTTACAATGTATTTCTGTTCCAAAATCATTTGTCATAATTATAATTTAAAACAAGGCTGGAGTATTGGGCACATTACAAAATGCCAGCTGCATTGTTAAACACAACAATTATCTCTGTTTTGCAAAGGCTAGCATGTAACAAGATTTTTATAAAAAATATAATTGCATACAGTTTCTCATAGAGATGCAAAATACCAAGGCACAAGAGAAAATTAAGAGATTTTATTCAAATTGTGATAATGAGCAGTTAAAACTAACAAGTATTAATGGCTGGAATCGTTGACTTAATAAAATCCATGTTCTTTCAAATGCTATTTAAATAAAAAAAATAAAAAGAATGTCTGCTTTGGCCATCTGCCAGAATCCCAGCTGATCATTTGATAAAAACTAAAAGACCCAAAAAAAGTGAATGAAGAAAGCAGCTTTCAGAGCACATGTGCAGCTTTCTATATTTAACCTCTTAAGGACCAATGGTTTACATTTTACATTTTGTCATCATCACATTCGAGCAAATGTTAATCCTTTGTCAGCATGGAATACCCTGTTTATTTAACATTGGTAGCTCTATACAACTCTATAGTCCATCATAGAGTAAGTCATTTTATTTTGGAACTGGATCTTTAAAAGCCAGAGCATTATGACATCATAAACCTTAAGTGGTCAATGAGTGGATATATACATTTTTACCCCATTATATCTTAACTGAATACATACTTTGTACATTGAAATAATTCTTCATAAAATCAAGAGTATTGTGTTGTTTGTTTTTTTGTTTCCATCTATTGTAATCCATCCAATCCCTATACTCTATACTTGAATTAGAATAAAATCTGATTGACTGAGCTGGCACATCTCCCATGATAATTAATTAAAGGAGGAATTTCACCTCGCTTTTGAAAGTGTTTCTCTTCTATGAGGTTTTGTTGCATGCGAAGCAGCTAAATTAACTTTAAATAGCCTAAGATGCTCTATATGTATTTCTTTTATAGAAAACCTAATAATGAACATATACATTCTTGAGTTGTGGTGGTGAATCTGTACTTCTGGTTTCATGAAACAAGTAGAAAACATGTTGTAGGCATCAGGTGTGGGTTAAATGACTATTTGAATAATATGTTTTTTGTTTCTTTAAATTAGTATATATTTGCATACTGACCATTGCACTCGGCCCTTCAGTGCTCCATGAACCATAGGCAGTGCCCCCCTTGTATCTGTTGCTTTGCCAAATGATTTCTCGTGCGTCAGCTTCCTTGTGAAGATAGTTTTCATATTCTTGAATTTTCCAGTTTATAAATGCATATTGGATGGGATTAAAAATTACTGCAAAGCCTTGTAGTAGACAGGGGTAAGGGTCATGACCTTCTATGTACAAAACACCAGAATCGCAAATTCAAATTTTATAACTAGGCTTGCAGTAATTTTCTGATCTCAGACCATAAAGCCCGCAACCCATGATTGATATTGAATATACTCTGTATTAAAGAAATAGATCATATAACATCAAGTGGTTAATTGAAAGAACAAGAAAAGAGATGTTTCATAAATGTTATTATTTTTAATTATTTACGCAAAGTCTCCTTCCTCAGTATTCTGTTATTCGTCGGACAATATCAAAGTCTTTTCTGGGGGGCTTTGTATGAGATCACCTAAACAAAATTATTTTTAGTATATAAAGTGTATCACTGAGTAAACTGGTCATACACAAACATTTTGTATATTTCAATGTTCAGTAAACCATTTGTGAATTATGATAAGACTGTTTACGTGAACAATACCAAGTTCAAATATACTGTGCAAACATAAAATATGGTACATGATTTTTTTCAAGTTAGTTTTATTTTGGATTTTTTTGTGGTAACAGCTTATGTTAGTATGAATACATGAGGTGTACTAAATAATGAGTAAACAATCAGAATATTAGTATCAAGAAACTATTAAGGAGTCCGAACAGTATCAAATCTTCCTGGATTGTATTAGTGAGAACTGGATGAAATCGTCATGGTACAAGTGCTAAATTATGTATAGTGGACTTTTTGGTTTCAAACAAATTGTGATTCATCTGAATATTAAGTAATAGGCAGGTCTTTTGAATTCTAAAACTCTTCTAAAAATTGAAACAAATGGAATGGACAATGGATGAATAGTTTTGTTTGTTCTGTGAGTCGGAGTCCAGGTCATGGTGTCAAAAGAAGAGATGACTGATACGACGAAAAGAAGTTTGCTGGTTTGGGGACAGACACTAATGTTGATTTTAGTCACAGACCAAGCCAGAAGTAACTTTTACCTCTTTTTTTTCCCTCTGTTGATTACTTCTTCTAACTTGATCTGTGAACCAAATCAGAGTAAAATGCAGCCATGAGTGTACTGCAATATAAATATTATACATATACAGTCAAAAAGTAAAGGGGGGCACTTATAGGTCCTAATAGAAGTGTTTATTCAAACGAGTTGTGTGTCCTAATCGACGTTTTGACCCAGGTGGGTCTTTATCAAGATCAACAACACAGAGTGAGAAATACAAATATATACAGATAAGTAAAATAAACGTACCCATCAAATGTGTAAGAGAGAGAAGTCCGATTCTCTCTGAACTTGGAAGTGCACCTGCAAGCCACGTGACATGCGTGCCAATTGCCATCGTTGCTAGGTAACCAAGTATACAACCACACATATTACAATTATTACTATTCCCTTTTTAGTCCTCCTGATATATTGTAAGCAATATATGGAGCATATATAATGAATGTTTTTCACAACATCACTTCTGTTTGGCGCATTGGCTTTCATTAAGTGTCGGTGTGTACTTGGTTACCTAGCAACAATGACAATTGGCACGCACGTCACGTGACTTGCCGGCACACTACCGGGTTCGGAGGCTTCTCTCTCTTAAACATTTGATTGGTAAATGTATTTTTCTTACCCCTTTATATTTGTATTTCTCACTGTGTGATGTTGATCTTGAAAAAGACCCACCAGGTTCGAAATGTCGATTAAAACACACAACTAGCTTGAATAAACACTTTGATTATGTATATATAAAAATATTTATACACTGATTGGCCCCTTTTTTACACCTCTTGATTATTCCAAATAGTTTTTCCCAAATATTTGCAGTGACAAAATTTGTTGGAACATTAACAGAGGTATGATATTATATATATCGGCAACTTCCAGCAGTATTACATGCACAGCATTAGGAAGTTTTGCAGAGATCTGTAAAAGACTCTATTTCTCTCAATTCCACCAATAACAACTTGTGTGTATGATGAGTGTCTTGAGCACTGTCTCATTTCACCATGCAGTCACTAAAAAACACATTTAAAACATATATTGTCATCATATTCTGGCGGTTCAGCCAGCTCCAGATACTGTAATTTCTCAGAATGTATACTAGTTGGCCTGGTCAGTTATGGAGAGCATTAAAATTGCAGGCCACCAGCCCCAGCAAAAATATGCATAGTGCTGGGCTAGCAAAGGCTCTGTTCTATGACTGCCAATAGACATCCCAGCAAAACTCCAGCTGTTTTTAGCCAGTAGAAGAATAGTACTGTGAGTCTACAGGGGGATGTTTTCTAAGGCTGATGGCCAAGAGAGCACAGGGAGTTCTCTCATGCTTAAAATTAAAATGGAAAACCACATTTTTGTGTATATATATATATATATATATATATATATATATATATATATGGTCATTGTGTTAACACTTAACATTTTCTATTACACCTCATTTCCCAATTGAAAACATTTAATTTTGTGTTATTAACAGTGCATAAGCAAGTTTTCAATAAAAATCTATCTAATTATATAAAACATATTAACCTTCCCGTAATATAGGAGGCACACAATCATATGCAAGTAAAATAAAAAAAAAATGTTATGTGCGATATTTTAAAGGAACATAGAAAATAAAAAGGTAATTAATATTTCCTAATAATTGAATCATATCACGCTATATACAATTGCAAAATTATCAGCCCTGTGCTAGCCTGGGGATGCATGAAATGTATTCCCAAAGGGCACAGAATTATCAGACCCAAGTAAATTATTTTCAGATGAAGCCTTTGATGCTGGAATATGGCCTTGAGAGATTTCAGTTTTGTAATCTTAACCTTCCTTTCATCACATTTTAAGTGAGGGTTATAAAATTCTGTTACATCAAAGCCAATATAAAAAGTTCAGATATAATAGCAATTAGCAATTAGTAAAACACTATTCAAATCAGTCTTTTCTTCAGAATATTAACAGTTATCCATGCTACAATAAAAATGGCTAATTTCCAGTTGTACTAGTGTAAACAAAAGGAAATGTTCAATATCTGTTTTTGATCATTATTGACTCACTTATTTAGAAAACAATGCAAAGTGCTGTGAAATTTAGTTTTTTCATTAAAGTATGGCTTTAAACAAAAGTGATTTTAGATTAGTTCAAGGTGACTGCTAAATTCCTGCTATTTACTTATAACTTGGAAGAATATGTAAAGGTATAAGCAACACGTCCAAATTGAATTTGACATACCTCACTGTGTAACATACGCAGTGAGTTCTCATCAAACCAGAAAATCATGAGTCAATCGTGACATTAATGAAATTGTGAGCAAATGTTGATGCTTATCTTTCTTTGCATTGCTGATGTCTTCCCTGAAATATCAAAATAAAATAATTTTCAAATTCATGGTCAACAGATACCAATGTGTCCTCTTCTCAGTGTAAAAATACTGATATGTGTTGTTGTAATAATTTGTAGGTGTAGAGTAACCATGTGGAGTCATACCGTCTGTTAGCACTTCTCTGTTGCAACATTTACTCTTAAAATACAATGTGGTAAATTCACATGACCACTGATAGCACCTAACTACTGATGCATATAAGATGCATACCATTAAAATCCCTCACCATTTTTTACATTGTGTTCAGTCCTCGAACTCAGGTGCAGTAACATCTCTCCCTTATAGGCACGATCCACAGAGATCCTGAGGTTGAGAATAGGATTCTGTCGGGTCAGTGATGTCACGGGGGCTTTGATACAAATAACAAAAAAAAAATCCAAGGCAAAGGTATCTGAAGAAAGGTCAGGCAGAAATCAAAATCAGATGGTCCAGAGGTCAGGGCAGGTGGCAATCCACAAAATCCAGAGAGCAGGCAAAGTCAGGAAACCAGCTAGGACAAGAAACACATGGAAACAAACGCCAGGAGTTCTGAGGCAGGCAACAAAACAATCAAGCACTGACTGAAAGGTGTGCTCTGCTTATAAAGGAGTGGCTCAATCACATAACCTGGTCTCACCTGTAGGAGGGGTTACCTGAGGTCAATGGGACTGACTGTGGGACTTAGCACCATCTTGGATGCATCATTGTCATGGCTCCGCCCATCAGCCACACCTTCCCCAACTTCTGACCTGCAGACCAGTCTTCTCATGCAGCAGCTACCATTTTGGAATGCTGGAACAAACACTTGAGTTCCCTGGCTGTGAATCGAGGTTCAGAGGATGCAGACTGGGGTGTAACAGCCACAGGCTCTATAACCTCTGCAAACTGACCTCCAGAGCTTCGTGGGTGCCCTGGGACAGGGGGGTGCTGTCGGAAAATGTGACATCCAGATGTAGAAAAATGTACTGTATGATTCATTTTAGTTTTTTAAGGGGTCCTTGCAACAGGCATTAAGTATTTGTGCATTAACCTGATCCAAGGAATCAGTGCCTGAAAGGCACTCATGCCTTAAATCAAGCTTTTTCAACCTTGGATTTTTTGTTAGACATGGACAAAAAAAAAGTATAAATTATCCTGTGTTTGTTTTTAAGATTTTAGCATCTTGAGAAGTGTTCATCTGCTCCTGTGAGTGAGGCTTAACTGTTGGCAAGTGTTCCGGTCTGTCAAAACAGTTTATATATATATATATATATATATATATATATATATATATATATACACTACAGTATGTGTAATGTCACTATTTTGGCAACAAAATCTCTAACTTTCTTGTTGTCTATACCACAACCACAATGATTAATGAATACACTCCTTTACAATATACTATGCCGTTTTATGAACATAATGGAGGTTATTTATATTCAATTACCAAAAGAGTAAAAAAAAAAATTGTATTCATGCATTGTTAATGTCTACTGTTTCATGATGAAAAAAAAAATACTATTAAAAGAAAATTAATATAAATACTCAAGGGTATTATATTTTATAAACCAATGTTTATCTTGACTGGTCTAGTTATTTCCTTGTGAACTCATTGTCAGCTTACTAATAAATTGATAGGAAGGAAGTTTGGAGTGATTCATTTTTATGCATATAATAAAGCTTTAATACATCTTCAAATATCAAATGTTTGTTTATGCTAAGCTACCAAGCTTGCAAACTCTGGTGCCTATCTTGTGTTTTTCTAATGACATGTTTTCAAAGGATTTTCTGTAATCCTTTTATTGATTTACAGTGCCAAAAGCTTGTATTCCTCTCCACTGTTGGCTCTTGTCTTTGTGTCTAGATACCAAAGCCACAAACATATTTGCTGATAGTGTTGGATCTGTTCTTATAGGAGATGTTAATATGTTTGGAATAAGACAGCTTAACCTTATAAACCTATATTCAGCTTTCCTGTTCAGATTGACTTAGAACTGTGCAGATTGTCATTTATAGAAAATATATTATGACTTTATGTCTTACGAATAATACACATTAAAGGATTTTTATTCTGCTTTAAATAGAGTTCTTTCAATCAGATTAAATGAAAAAAAAACCAGTGTGTATTATTAATTTGAAATCTGTGTTACAAAACACAAATGTAATTAATGGGAAGACATTTTAACATAAATACATCATGCTCTGTGGACTAATACTCAAAATAAACTATGTTTGTATGAAACATAATAAATTTAAATGTGCTAATAGTACATCAACTTTTCTACCACCATTGAGAGCATAGACATGTATAACAATTAAGCTGATGGCGGAGGTTAGAGTACAGTTCTTCAAGGACAGACTGGGTAGATATATGATAACTTCAAGGTAGGAGTTCTCTAGGATGAAGGGTAACTGCATTGTAGGTGTTTTAGACTGAAACTTCAATAATTCTTAGCTAAAGAGTGAAAGAAGAAATTGCTCACAGTATCTTAAATAACTGTGATGACATACTAGCCTTAAGTACTGTTGTACTCACCTCAAGATACACACTGCTCTTTACTTCATTATTGTGATTGTGAATAGTAGCAAATCTGTAGATTGCTGCGTTGACAAAGGTAATTATTTTAGGAACTGCCAAACTGTTCTGTTTTTTAATTTTTTTAAATTTTTTTTATGGAGGTTATTTCAATTACTAATTCTCCCTAGGTTATTGGTGGTCGCAATGTCATGTCATATCAAATTATCTTGTGAAAGGTCATTTATTTCAGTTTGTTAGAAATGTTTCAAATACAATTACCTTATATTTAAAGTGTTATTTTACTATATGATTTCAAATATTGTGATTACCAGTTATAATTACATTTAGAACATATGGCTAGTTCAAGATTTCAAAACATGTTCTTTTCCTTATCTTTTTTCTCTCTTCAGATTATTAAAGATACTTTTGTGAAAAGTATTGCAACATTAAACAAACATGTTGCAATTATAATAAAATTAAATTAGGCTGTATAATTAAATTAAAGATGAACAAAATATTATTAGAAATTATAGAAAGCATAATTTAGTGTGAATTATAAAATAGGAAAAAAAAAATGCTATATAGTATTATTTGGTCTCCAGTGTGCCTGATGTGTAGCAAAGACATCTGTTTAGGATTAATTAATCTTCACTGATAAATTATAATAGTTAAGACAGTTAATGGCATTTTTCTACTAAACTATATCTTATTCTCTCATACACTCTCCTCTGTCTTTTTCCATCCCTCTCCCCTCTTTCACTCGTTCACAATTGAGATTGTATATACTGTATATAATGGTACACTAGTGTTCAAAACCTTCTTTGTTTTCAAAAGAAAAAACTTTTTCTACCCATTAAAATAACATCAAATTGATCAAAAAATGCAGTGTAGATATTGTTAATGTTGTAAATGACTAGTATAGCTGGAAACATCTGATTTTTAATGGAATATCTACATAGGCGTAAAGAGACCCATTATAAGCAACCATCTGTCCTGTGTTCCTGTGCTCCTGTGTTCATGTGTTCCAATGGCACATTGTGTTTGCTTATTCAAGTTTAGCATTTAAAAAGGCTGATTGATAATTACCAAACATTTTTTTTCAATTATGTCAGCACAGCTGAAAACTGTTTTGCTGATTAAAGAAGCCATAAAACTGTCCTTCATTAGGCTAGTTGAGTATCTTTAGCATCAGCAATTGTGTGTTTGACTGCAGACTCAAGATGGCCAGAAATAAAGAACATTCTTCTAAAAATCATCAGTTCATTCCTGTTTTGAGAAATTTAGGGTATTCCATGTGAAATATTGCCATAGAACTGAAGATCTTGTACAAAGCTCCTTGCTTTACAGAACAGTGCAAACTGCCTCCAACTAAAACAGAAAGAGGAGTGGGAGACTCCAGTTCACAACTGAGGTCAGATACATAAAGTGTCTAATATGAGAAACAGAGGTCTCATGGTCATTAAATGTTATCTGCAAAGCACTAGTCTCAACCTCAACAGTGAAGAGGTGACTCCAAGTTGCTGGCCTTCTAGGTAGTATTGCAAAGTATAAGCCATATCTCAGATTGGCCAATGAAAAGAAAAAAAATAAGATTGACAAAAGAACATGGGCGCTGGACAGTGAAAGAGTGGACAAAAGTGTTATGGACATATAAATCTAACTTTGAAGTGTTCAAATCCCAAAGAAGAACATGCGTGAGATGCAGACCAAATGAAAAGTTGCTGGGGGGAGTGATTAATACCATCTCTCAAGCATGGTGGAGGGAATGTAATGGCCTGGGGATGCTTTGGTGGTGATAAAGTGGAAGATTTATTCAGGGTAAAAGGGATGTTAAAGAAGGAAGGCATCACTCCATTTTGCAACCGCATGTGGACAACACTTGATTGGAGCCAATTTCCTCTAACAACAGGACAATGACTCAAATCAGTAGCTTTGGGAATAAGAATGGAAGAAGCAATCAGCTGGTATTCTGTCTTTAATAGAGTGGCCAGGATAGTGTGCTGATGTACAGCTTGACTATATGGTTTGTAATAAATATCCATCATGCCAAAATCTAGCTTGTGGGAGGTGCTTTTGGAAGCATGAGGTGAAATATGTTTAGATTACCTTAGCAAATTGAAAACTAGAATGCCAAAGGGCTGCAAGGCTGTATTTGTTGCACATGGATGAATCTTTGCTGAAAGCTTTGTTTGAAGTACAATTTCCAGATTTTACTAATAACATGACGCAAAGTCATGATTTTATTAATGACACAGAGGCCAGTATTATGCTATCTCTTTCTTACTATATTCCTCAGCAGCAAAGAGAAATATAAAACTGAAAGAGAAAAAATATAGATATGCAATATAATAATAACAGGTACAACCAGATCTGCCTAGTAACAGGTCAGCCAATCAGCTTAGTAGGAACAGTCCATAAATGGCTTGCTTAGGACTTCCACTTCCTCTTCTTTGCCTTCTGAACCGAAGACCCAAACCAAACTTCCACATCAGGAAAGAACAATCTCCAACAAGGTAGACGTTATCTTAACGGAATCAAGTTGTAAAACAGAGAAAAAGTAGTTAAAATCCAAACTCCGGACCTGCATGTAACACTTCATGACAATCTGGCCTGCAGGACAAAAAAACGTCAAAATCGTAACCACATAAGTACATAGGTCCAAATAAGTCAGAGAAAAAACTGTGAACACTTACCTTGAGGTAAAGGAAAAAAAACCCCCACCCAATTGAACCATAAGTATAGACCCAAACCATACCCACTGGGTGGGAGGGTGGGAATAATACTCGCCTCCGTGTCATTAATAAAATCATGACTTTACGTCATGTTATTAGTAAAATCTGGGAATTTTATTAATGACACGGAGGCTCCTATTATGCTAGATTAAAGCTGAGCCATAACTAACGAGGAAACATGGTCAATCGGGCGGAAATAAAAATCGTGGAACGTAGATTCTCTAGACCAATCCGCTGCCTTCAGGATATCATCCAGACGACATACCATCGTGGAGGCCTCTGACCGAATGAGCCGAAAATATTGAAGTATCAATTCCTGCAGCGGATAGAAGATTCTTAATCCAACGAGCTAACGTAGTCGAGGAGATCGGGAGAAACGGTTTCTTAAAGGAAATAAACAATTGGGATAAATCTGATGATCTCAATAGGTGAGTGCGATCCAAGTACACCCGTAGGCAAGCTACCGGACACAGAGCAGGTCGGACTGAACACCTAGGGTAGGTCACTGACTTAGAAGACGTCTTCGTCCTCCTAGAGATGTTAAACGACACTCCCTCGGGGGTGAAGGATAACGCGTTCCAGTCCAAAGCTCTGACATCTGAAACCATTTTGCATGAAAGGAGACACAGGAGCATAACCAATTTCCAGGATAATTGCTTCAGTGACAGGTCCTCATTAGGAGGCCATGATTCCAAGAAGTCCAGCACCACGTTAACATCCCAAAACGATGAATATCTGGATTTCGGAGGCCTAGAGTAACGAAAACCCTTCAACAAATGACACACAAAAGGATGTTGTCCAATCGGTGATCCATCAATACCTAGATGTCCGGCTGAGATGGCCGATCTGTAAACATTGATAGTGCGATAGGCCAAACCAGATTCAAAAGGCATAGTCAAAAAACTGAGCACCTCCTTCAGAGGGGCAGAAAGGGGATCCAGCAGTCTCCCCACGCACCAGCCAGACCACACACGCCATGCAGACTTGTAAGCTGTTCTGGTACCCGGTGCCCAGGCATTCTCCAGGAGTCTCGTAGTAGCCTGCGGAATGTCCGAGACACACCAGGGTCCCCGGAAATTAACCAAGCCATGAGCTGGAGCAGGTTCTGGTCCACTAAGTCGTGCGAGTTCCCATCCGGATCCAGAAGCACCTCTGGTCGCATCCTGATCAACCGTGGGCACTCCGTCGCCATCTCCAAAAGACGTGGGAACCAAGGCTGAGTCTGCCATAGGGGAACTATCACCACCAACGTGCATTCTTGTCCGGACAAGTATTCCAGCATCCGAGAGATCAGGTTGAAAGGGGGAAACGCAAAGTGACGACCCCGAGGCCATATCTGCAGGAACGCGTCCACCGCCGTGGCTGATGGATCCGGTCTCCAACTGAAGTATTGGGGCAGTTGAGCGTTCAGTCTGGATGCGAACAAGTCCAGTTGTAGCGGGCCCCATAGTTGATCTATCTGTTGGAAGATCGAAGGCAACAGATGCCAATCTCCGGAGTCTTTCAAGTATTGCAAATTCCAGTCCGCCCATTCAACCCGGGATGTGTTCGGCCGTGACCGACACCGCGCTGTGGAGGCAGAACTGCCAGAAATCCTTCGCTAGATTCGCCAGTTGTTTTGACTTCGTGCCACCTAGGTGATTTATATATCTGACCGCGGACACATTGTCCATACACAGAAGGACGCAGCAGTTTCCCAGGGTTGGAGATAGGCTGCGAATAGCGAACGATCCCGCCAGCAATTCCAGACAGTTGATGTGTAGCGAGCGCCCCAGCCATGCAGGCTGGCATCCGATTCTATCACCTTGTCCGGGGCGGTGCCGAAGATTGCTCGACCATTCCATGCCTCCATATGATCCAACCACCATCGAAGTTCCTCCTTGGAGTCTCTGTCCAGGCATAGTTCGCTTTCGTATGAACTGCCCGAGCGAAGGTGGGATCCTTTCAGACGTTGTAGGGCCCGATAATGTAGGGGTCCCGGGAAAATTGCCTGAATGGAGGAGGCCAAAAGACCAATGACCCTTGCCAATTGTCGTACGGAGAGACTGGTGGTCCGCAGAGTACGTCTTATTTCTTTCTTCATAGCCTTTAGCTTGGTCTCTGGAAGGAACAGAAACTGGGCGACCGAATCGACTTCGAAACCCAGGAATTCTATTTTCTGCGTTGGGGTCACCATGGACTTTTCCCAATTTATGAGAAAACCTAAGCTCTCCAGAAGATCCACCGTCCAGCTCAGGTGTTGTAGAAGTTGGTCGGGGGACGCGGACATAATCAGTATGTCGTCCAGGTAGATAATCATGCGTACACCCCGCGACCTGAGGAACGCCACCACCGGTTTCATCACCTTCATGAAGCACCAAGGTGCTGAAGAGAGACCGAAGGGCAGACAGGTAAACCTCCACCAACGTCCTTGCCACGTAAAGTGCAATAAGTCCCAGTGTACCTCTGCCATAGGTATAGTCAGGTATGCGTCCTTGAGGTCTAGCTTGACCATCCAATCCCCTTGCCGAAGCAGATCTCTGAGGCAATGTATGCCCTCCATCTTGAAGTGATGGTAACGAAGGAATCCGTTGAGTCGTTTGAGATTGATCACCGGTCGAACTCCTCCGCCTTTCTTGGCGATGAGGAACAGGTTGCTTAGAAATCCCGGATGAGCTTACGGGACTTCTTGTATTGCCCGTTTGGCCAGAAGTTCCGAGATCTCCTTGGTAATCAGCCCGGACTGATCTTCCGGCAACCTCAGTTCCTGGGGCGAATCCACCTGGATGGGGGGGACAAAAGATCCAGGCGAAAGCCTCTGATAGTATTTAACACCCACACATCCGTGGTGATCATGCCCCACATGTCGAGAAACAAAGCTAACCTGCCTCCCACACTCGCCCGGAGAAAAACCTTTTTGAGTACTCACCGTAAGGGCGTCTGTATGAGGGCTGGCCACGTCCTCCCCGATTCTGCCATGTCCTCCTGCGGGAGGGAAAGAAAGGAGCGGGTTTATAGTCCTGATAGGCCCGAGGGGCAGCAAAGTAACCTCTTTGAGTCCATGAGGGACATCGATTTCCACGGCCGGGCGGACGGCTCCTATACCTCCCGGCCCTGTTGAAAACCTTTGGGCCAAAAACTCTCTTAAGGTTCGATTGGGCCTTATCTAGGGCGGTGAAGGTACGCACAAAAGAGCCCAAGTCTTTAACAAAAGACTCACCAAAGAGCATGCCCTTAGCGGCAGCGCCCGGTTCCTTCACCGCAAGGTTAACCAATTTAGGTTCTATTTTAAGCAATATCGCCTTGCGGCGTTCGGCCGACATAGCCGTATTAGCATTGCCGAGTAGGCAAATCAATCTCTGGACCCAACCTATTGCCACTTCGAAATCAAGGGGGGCATCCCCCGTTTTAGCCACCTCCAATAGCTCATAAAGCTTAGCCACGGGACCTAGAGTGTCCAAAATCTTGTCCTGGCAATTATGGAGTGAAAACTCAAAACCCTTTCTGGGTTTCCAGCCCGTCTTTGTCAGGAACTGTGAGATCTGAGGGTCAACCTCTGGCATCTTACACGCCACATCAGGCACTGAGGGCCTTGGGCATTTGGCCCATAACTTACTGCACCCCTCCTTGGATAAGGGGGTGCACATACGAAGCGCTAGATAGCTAGCTATATGCTCGGGCGGGTCCCATTCCGCCGAGCGAGGGTGATGAAGATCATCAGGATCGAACAGGGGGTAACCCTGCGGATCGCATATGCCTAGTTCCCCACTCGGAGGTAACGCCGAAGCGTCAGACCCCGCCTCCGCGTCGGAGTCCCCTTCCTCATAAGAGGCGTAGTCGGGGGTTTCCGAACCTGTCTCCCCACTTGGATAAGAATCAGACCCGTCATTGTCATGGGCACGCGCCCTTTTCCACTTTCTGGACGATTTTGCCCGGCCAGCGGCTCTCTTGCGTGGTAACGCGCCATCTTGGACGGCCATAGGCACGTCAGTCAGGGCAGGTACTACCTGTGTCATATCGGGGGAGACATGCATGTGCTTTGTGGCTGACCTGAGGTTGCAGCGCAGAAGCCAGGGGTTGAGTCAGGATAGTGTGAGACAGCGATGATGAGACTGTCCCCATGGCAGAGGCCAGGGCCCTCTGCATAGTACAATCAATAAGGGCCTGGAACTCTTGAGAGGGGGTGAGTCCCCCTTCACCTGAGATAGGGGCCTGAAAGGCTTCCATGGTGAGGTAACTGGGACATCCAGAATCATCACCCTTAGCCTGCATGACAAACAGGAGGGTAGATAAGCTTGTGGGTAAAAAAGGGGTATGCCCCTTTAAATGTAACTGAATAAAAATAATATGCCACAAGAAAAAATAGTATTAGGGGAGCCAGGACCCAGTCCCAGAATATCTGATAAAAATAGAGTGCCGGATCCGCCAGCAGCCACGTGCGTGAGTGAAGATGGCCGCAGCATGCAGAGCATGCCGCGGCCCCAAGCTCCTCCCCCGCCAATGGCCGGGGAGCTCGCAGAAAACACACACGCGGCCGGAAGTAGAGCGGGTCGGAGCCGCACGCGGCCGCGAGGGGAGGAGGGAGGGCGGTCAGGGAGCACAGCAGCTCCCGAGAGAAAGCTTCCCCAGTGATCCGCAGTCCCTGTCTGTGCTCACAATGGTACAGCACAGGCAGGGAGACCGAGCAGAATGGGGGAAGAACAGAGACACCCAAAAGGGGTGCCAAAAAACATCAAAACAATATACATAAACCCTAAAGGGTGCACAAAGCAGCAATCAAATCCATAATACAGGAAAATTAATCAGTACAAACACATAAAAAACAATCCAAGATCAAAATATACAGGAGTGAAATCAATACTTAACTGGTCTGAGGACAGCAGCAAAGAAAGAGGAAGTGGAAGTACTAAGCAAGGCATTTATGGACTGTTCCTACTAAGCTGATTGGCTGCCCTGTTACTAGGCAGATCTGGTTGTACCTGTTATTATTATATTGCATATCTATATTTTTTCTCTTTCAGTTTTATATTTCTCTTTGCTGCTGAGGAATAAAGTAAGAAAGAGATAGCATAATAGGAGCCTCCGTGTCATTAATAAAATTATTATTTCACATAACATTATTTCTAACCTTATCAATGGCTATATTTCATATTAAAACATTTTTCATGAACAATAAGGAAATATCTGATTGATCCCAAACTCTTCAATAACACTGATTCTTTTATATAATAGCCCATGCTTTTTTTGCTTTAAAAAAAAAGAAATAGCTGTTTTCAAAAGTGTCAATATCAAGTATATCTGCAGAAATGAAAAATGAAGTATGAAGTCTGTAACACTATGTCTGCCTGTGCTCATTTGCATGTCAAGTTGGGAATTCTGGGATAGATGTGAAAACATGATTTCTCCAGTTTCTATGCCAAAGAAGGATCTCCTCAAAGTACAGCTTGAGATATACAATTAATGGATAATACTATTTTATCCTATTTGCCCTGAGGTCAGTTGTATCATGTTTGGCCTCAACACAATCTTTTTAATATCTCTAAGCTCTTAGAGAGATATCAACTTCAAGACCAAAATCAGAGCCATGCTAATAAAACCCTGAAGGTTTAAACTGCAATCCATAGCTGCTTATTCTGTGATTTATGAGTTTGCAAATCTTAGCCACAACTTCTAAAGTCAATGCACTGTGCTGAAGATCTGATTGAAAATGAAACAGTTTTTTCATGTTGGCTATGTGAGTCACAGCTTGTTGTATCGTGTTTGGCTAGGGCTGCATAAAGAGAAAAAAAGTGATTTAACTCCTAAAAGGCAGAGAAATGAGCAGTGAGACTGTAAGGGCATGATCTATAGAATAGAGCAGTTTCATTAAGCCAAAGTTCTTACGCTGTTTAGAGTTTTAGAGTATCCCTTTTAAGGAAGAAACAAACAAACTTGTGGGCATCATTTTATGATATTTTTCTGGTTTTCTTATTTAACAGTCCACGATAAAGGGAATTTTATTTAATGTGTAATAATTTTTAATTATTACTTAACCCCTTAAGGACTGGACTGTTTTTTCGATGTTGTACGTTAAGGACCAGAGCGGTTTTAACACTTTTGTGGTGTTTGTGTTTAGCTGTGATTTTCTGCTCTCTCGTTTAAGGTTGCCACACAAATTATATATTATTTTTTTCAGGACAAGAAGGGCTTTCTTAACATACCATTATTTGTATAATGTCATATATTTAACTTTAAAAAAATAATAAAATATGGTGAAAAATAAAAAAAAAACATGTTTTTGGACTTTTACTTGAAAAATCTTTTAATTATCTACAAAGGCTAATGAAAAAAACTGCTAAATAGATTCAAAATGTTGTCCTGAGTTTAAAAACACACAGTGTTTACCTGCTTTTTTGCTTTCTGTTTTGCAAGTTATAGGGCTATAAGTACAAGTAGGAAATTGCTTTTTCAATCTATATATTTTTTACATTTATCAGTAGTGACATTGTAACACTGTTATCTGTCATAAATCCCTGAATCACACCCCACATGTACATATTTTTTTAAAGTAGACAACCCAGGGTATTTAATATAGGGCATGTTTAGTCTTTTTTAGTAGCCACTTAGTCACAAACACTGACCAAAGTTAGCGTTCATATTTGTTTTTGTGTGGAAAAAAGCAAAAAACTAATATTTGGCCAGTGTTTGTGACTACGTGGCTACTAAAAAAGGCTGAACATACCCCATTTGCAATACCTTGGGTTGTCTTCTTTTGCAAATGGTATGCCATCATGGGGGTAATTCTCATTCCTGGGCTACCATACACTCTCAAAGGTAACTTTACCAATCTGACAAATTTCAATGAAAACAATTAAGCCTTATATTTGACCCTGTAACTTTCAAAAGCACTATAAAACCTCTACATGTGGGGTACTGTTATACTCTGGAGACTTCGCTGAACACAAATAATAGTGTTTCAGAACAGTAAAACCTATCACAGTAATAATATCATCAGTGAAAGTGCTGTTTGTGTGTGAAAAATGCAAAAAACGTCACTTTCACTGACCATATCATCGCTGTGATATGTTTTACTGTTTTGAAAGACTAATTTTTGTGTTCAGCAAAGTCTACCGAGTAAAACAGTACCCCCCATGTACAGGTTTTAGGGTGTCATAGAAAGTTACAGGGCTAAACAAAGTGCTAGCAAATTAAATTCTCTGGACTTTCGGCCTGTCCCTCAAATTGCAATCAATAAAATTACTTAATTATGTAATAATATTACATAAATATGCACGTATATATTTGAAGTCTACGTGTATATTTATGAAATTATTTATGTAATTATGTAAATGGACATATGTATATTTTGTATTATTTTTATTTTTTATACATAGATATATATATAATTTCATTCTATGTGTATTTTGATATAAATATATATATGTTAATATCAAAATACAGTTAGAATAAAATTACATATATATATATATATATATAATTTTTTTCAAATTATTAAAAATTATTTTTTACATTTTTTAATTTATTTTTATATACGTATTATTTATATTTTATAATTATATATACAATATATATAGTTATTATATATATTATATATATACATGTGTAATTTAATTATACGTGTATTTTTATATTAATATATGTATATATAAATATAAAAATATACTTAGTATGACATTATATATATATAATATATATATATATATTATATATAGATATAATACATGTATATATTTATCTTATATATATATATATATATATATATATATATATATATATATATATATATATATATATATATATTTTACACAGATTTACATTTTTTTTAACTTTATTTTATGATTTTCTACTTGCAGGGAGACTGCCTGGGCAGACAGGCAGTCCCCCTGGACCGGGAGGAGCGCTGATCACCGCCGGGGGACCGACGGCGATCAGGTAAGTACCCCCAAGACGTTATGGTTCAGGACCTTCATCGGTCCTCAAGGGGTTGTTTCCGATGACGGTCCCGAACCATCATCGGTCTTCAAGGGGTTAAACGGTCTTTACTTCAGCAGCTTTATTAAATCCACTGTTGAGACCCTGTTTGGGTCCTTTTGAATAGAAGCATATCAAAGTACATAGCAATGTACTGCTTCTATTCCTCCTGCCACCTCTCCATACTTTCGCAGGAGAGTTGCGCCGTATACCGATCCACGCCCACAGAGGCTCCTATTGGATGAACATAATGAAGAGGCGGGACTCAAGTTTGGGCGCAAGATTTAAATAAGGCACTTATGGGGTGCGTTCTCACATTACCCCCGGCCGAAACGTGCGTCTGGCGTTTTTTAACGCTTTATTTTTTTCACTTTTATTTGGTGTTATGATTTGGGCAGTTTAATCTCCTTAGGCAACTTTAATTTGTTTACTCTATTTTGGGTTTAGCTAGCCGATAGCCTCCCGTGACTACCATACTAAGATTACACTGCATGTTCCTGCTGTAGACCCTTGGATTGCTAATATAGGGACTTTAGCAATACAGGTTAACTCTTGATACTAGGCAGTATTTACTTTACCAAGATTAGTATATCTGTATTCTCTATCACATAGCTACCAGGCAGCAGTGTATTATATCTAGTAACCTAGTCACTCCGATGTAATAATTTATCGAGAAATATATCTAACAGGACTCTTAGCCTTTCAGCTATTAGGCAATACAGATTCATATGGTACAGCTAATTTTAGAGACTATCTTATCCAGTTATATATACAGACCAGTCAAGAGAGAGGAATTAAGAGTCCAAACCTTAGTCTCCTATAATCATATATTATATCCTACATTAAGGGTTAATTATTTTCTACATAATCCCCTTTTTTCAGTCTTCATCACGGAGAACTTTGAAGGCTCTATAACTTAACTCACCTTCTTTGTCTCTAGCTCATTAGTATGGCAAATTATGTGTCTCTTAGCTGAAAGGGATAATCATTTTGATACAATTTTTGTAACATTGAAGTCAATCACACGATTAACAAAGTGTCACTTAGCTGACAGAGGTAGCTATTTGGCTATATCATTTAACTTGTCTCCAGTTCAGATTCCATATTAGTGGATTATGTTACATATTTAGTCCTGGTTACCTTTTTCCTGGAGATATAGCTTTACCCTATACAAGATATTTAGTAGACATACCCTAACTGTCTACCCTAGCATCTAATGAAGGATTTTCCCTAATACTGGCATAGGTTTTGGGAGGGTAGTGTCTCTGACTATTTTAGTTTATTAAGATTGCCTTATGTTGTCACATTTGGATTGTCACTTTTTCACTTTATTATTGTTATATGCTCTATTTTAATAAAAGTGTTATCCAACGATCTCTGGTTCTGTTTCTTTGGAATTTGTCTTGTATTTAAACTAGGTTTAGGCCCTTATTAGTTGGGTATTCCCGTGAGACCTTTCTCTTTTTTATTTATGCTTTAATTATTTTTAATAATAAAGCAAACTGGGGAAGGACAGAATTGGTAGCAACATTTTATTTACCTTGAATATGTGGATATTGCATTCTCTATTCAATGTCCAGTGGCTACTGATAGATTAGCCTCTATAGGGTATGGGTGGTGACACTGGCCATCTTTCAAATCTGTAATGGACAGAGCACAACAAGACCTTTGGACTTGGCTTTGCTATACATTTGCAACATTAACCCTTCCACATATACCCTTCCATACAAAGAAAATGATGGAAGGGAAGATGATGGTCAATATAACTGCTTAATTAGTATATATATATGAATTAGATGATAAGGGATTAATCAATGAGTTCTTACTAGTTTCTAAGAACAATAAGCAAACTGAACCGATGTGAGTAGATGTCTGGAGACATTTTCTCTACCAGGACCAACTGCAGCAGTTCAAAAATACTTGCTCCATAATTCAGTGGTAGAGATTGTTCCTCTTGGTTTCTAGGGATAGTTGATGTTTATTTTCATTTTTATACTGGATTGCTAGGACATACCTATGGCGGGCAAACATGTATGATTAAGTCTGTAAATGTCAGCAAATGTTTACATATGCATTCAGTATTTCATGACAATCAGAGGTAAAACATACTCTTAGTAATTGTGTGAAAGAGCATGCAATCTCTATGAACATTTATCTGCATTAACAAACATCTGCTGGACAATTCTTTAGCACACTAAATGTCATTCTGCTAACATGATCCCTTGTACAAATACTGCATTGTGTGAAAAGAAAGGTGAGAATCTTCTGTTTTAGTGGAAGGAGTATTATAGGTATGTTCACTAAAGAGTAATATACAGAATTTAGGCCAAAATAATTCAATCTGGAATGTTTCCAAACTCTGCATGTATAGCTTAAAGATCCATAACAATGAACATAACCCCAACATAACCCTAAATAAAATTTGTGTAAAAAGCAAGAATTATCCTTAGGAGCATCATTAGCTTCATCAGACGGTCTCTGATAAACTGCTGCTAAGACACAAAATGTATTGGTCCTTTGATCCAATGCTGCCCCATTTGTTCCATCATACATTTGTATGAATAAATATGTGTTTTAAATGGCTTAACTATCCATGTGAATTGGGGTGTTTTTCATTTGAAGTCCAGTTTTTTCTTTAAGCAATTTTATTGCAAAACATAAAAGGTCAAGATTTTAAAATGTCTCCCTTTTGAAAGTCTTCTATCCTAATGCACAGAATTTAATTCATAGATGACTCAAAAGATGCGGGTGGAATGGATCAACACAATGCTGTATATATTTAGATTCATGTTTAACTAAACTTTAAATGGAGCAATATGATTTTCATTTTCTTATCTTATAGCCACCAGTTTGCATAACATTCTTGTTTCTTGACAGCAAGCAATATTCTTATGTAGGTCTAAATGTACATTGGTAATATGGTGTTTAATATTGTAGCAAATAAAAAAGTTAGTAGTTTTGTAGCTTTTTAAAAAATGTTTTATTTTTCACTAACTTAGAAATCATAGTTATAGGGATAGATATTTCTTATAAACACATGTTCATGCTTACATGTGAATAATTTAGTTGATCATACAAGCTGATTGATGACTCACTGTGTTGACAGGTTTAAAGGGACTCATAAACATGCATAAGGTTAGAAAATATATAGAGTGTAAGATTTGTTTTCACTAATGTGTCAGGACTTTGTTGTGGTTTCACTGGTGCTACATAGAAAATAGTTTTCATGTTAATTGTTCTTGTAACCTTTAAAGAAAGTATGCACAGTATTTTGACCAATATATTGCAGTTAATATTTAATGGGTGCCACAATCAATGATTTTTTTTGTTACAATTGGCTCTCAACGGGGTACTTAGATCACAAACTTAAAGTAAACCTGCCATGACTCATCACAACTCCAGCATCACTATGTCCTCACCAAAGGTAGATGTTACCCTTCTGTAAAACCCACATACCCCCACAATGACATCCTCTAATGTGGGATGCCAGGGGGGTAGGCTAAATTAGGCCAGTCAATGATGGAAGGGATTGGTAAGCCAAATATTAGACCAGTCAGCCTGGCTGCCTACCAATCACACAGTCCATCCCACTTAGAGCAGACAATGCAGGGAGCGCTGTTCCAGTCTATTGATGCACTAGTGCTAAATTTTTTGGGGACAACAGTGCCCTAGTTTTAGGACAGTAGGACAGGATACAAAAATAGAGACTGTCCTGGTGAAACCAGGGCAGGTGGGCGCCTACACCCACCTCTGTCCTGTTTGATTTGCTCTGCTTGGGGATTGTAACGGAACTTCCTGTACTCCGGCCGAGTACCTTCCGTTGATGAACGCTTCCTAGCCTGCGCCGAGGACCACAAGCACCGCACCAGACACCATAACCACCACAGACTCCACAACCGCCGTAGCTTAACTGGAGTCTCACCATCTTCTGTCCTCCCTGGTTCAGCTTCTGTCCTCCAGGACCGTGTGGGGAAGACCTCTCCTCCAGGAGAGCGTATCAGGAACAAGCTCTTAAAAGAGCTAAGTGATTAAAGCTCAGGGGAGTATGCAGAGCATAGCAATCCCCAGTGTGAGTATAGCTGTCCCCTCCAATCACGAGACAAGACTACGTGTTGAGGGTCAAGAAGAACTGTGTTTAATTAGCACCAAAGGGCCTTCTTTTATGGAGGTCTCACACATACAGGACTGCCCACAGGGTTTTGCAGAACAACCAATAAACACGTAGTATACAGTACAAACACTCCCATCAATTACACACAAATCCTCCCCTCTGCCTGTGATACAATTATCTCAACACAATAGACTAACTTAATTATCACAGGCAGAACATATACAGATGTAGCAGGTGAACTGGTGTGATGGTTGGGCACCAGAATTCTACTCCTCCCTGAACAGTACAGAGATACTCATACAATAAAAGTATCTGGGCACAACATAAAGATATCTATAAAATACATAGAGTTGAGTGCAATACATAACTATATCACAAACAGAGCTGAAAAAAATAGAGATATTATATACAGACCTGGCACATCACAAATATCTATACAACACAGATATACCCACACAGTACATGGCTCTGTAAAATTCTCTGTACAATCTCTCTCTGCTCTTATGAAACATTTCTGCTACTCCATTAGCTCTCAGCACACAGTGTTCCTATGGTTAAAGGATCAAGATACAGATATACTCCTTACTACTTTTGCAGCTGGCGATATAATTAATCTGCAGTGGTAGTATGGAGCCAAGAAGTACCTGACATCGTTAACAGAAGCAATAATCATTACAAATTAAAACAGATTGAGGACCGCTCTGATTCTGATTTCAGAGTCACAGCCTCAATCCTGCATGTTGAATCTTCAAACATTTACAAGTAGCCACAGTATGAGTGTCTTAGGTCTCAGCTGTAGAGTGACTGAAAACTTAAAAGAAGCTGGTGGATTTAGTTATTAACATTATCAGTGACAGGCAGCACAGTGTTCTGTGTCAGAAATGCCTTGTCATCCCTGGGCTCCCCCAGCTGCTGCTGCAGTATTCTCCTTGTACTACTTCAAAGATGGCTTCTTCTTACTTTTTTTCCAGTGGACACTGTAACCCCACCCCTGTTGCTATGAGCCAATGATGACACTTGAATAGAGAGGTCAATAACATGCCTCAAATCAAGGACAGTATACTCTGCTGCCCAAATGGAAACTCAACAGAAAATCCTGAAATTCCTTCTTAAAAGAGACTAGGCATACGCCAAACCTACTGAAAGAAGGCAGAATCCAAACCTGCCCCATTTTGTACATGCCTTGATGTGCTCAAGTAAGCTTCTCCAAGCAGCTACCAAAGAGGTAGAGGAGCCCTGCAGAACCGAAACCCATTGCAGAATTAAAGAGACACTATTTTTTCCCATATATTTTAGGCTTACCACCTTCCCCTCCAGTAAAATATCCACTATGGACAAACCTACACTGTTGTACTCATTAGACACAGCTAACAGTGCTGGCTAGGGAACTAGTATAGCTAAGTGTTCTTTTCAGAAAATATACCTTAAATATATTAAACATAGCAGGGCTGAAGTATCAAGAGAATATGTTTAAAGGAAATGCTAGTAGTACAGCATTTTTTTATTTTTGAAAACAGTAGCATAGATTCATGCCCATCCTGTCACTTAGAGTACTAATTACACCATTACATGCTGCAATTACAATTAAAGATTTTCAGTTGATGAAATATATGTTCAGTGCATTCTCATTACCTGGTATTTCCTTTTCAACAATCAGTAGCATGATTTTTGATGAAGTGAAAACAACTCTGGGAGCTATATTTGCTCAGTATCTTTAAAAAAATGATTTCAAAATATATGCTTTTTCACACTGCATTTAAAGTTGCCGTGTTTTTCCCCAAGTTAGTTAAGATTAATTACCAAAATGCATGACCCTCTGCAGGTCACTGGGTACTCTAAAATATAACAAATACAGGTTTGTGCCTAAAAGCTATTTGTTATGTAGAATAGGAAAATTATGAAAAAGTACAAGGGACACATTCCAGAATTTTCACTGTCATCTAAATGGTTTTACTTTATACTTGGATATTTCATAGGCATATGTGAAACGACAAAATAACGAGAGCCAATGGTGTAGTATTATCATACGATAGGTAGAATACACAACAGAAACATATGGATTTCCACTCACATGTGGTGGAGCTTCCAACCACCTTCAGATTTAACAGCATACAGTGGTACAACCTCTTCAGCAGCATTGGCACAGGTATATAAAAAAATAATAAATAGTGTTATCTGGTGCCGTGAGTGAATGAGATAAAATATAATAAAAGTTGCAGTCATATTTTAGAGAGCAGTTGGACTGCTCAGAGTTTCCAACATGTGTTTCCAATAGGTGTTACAATCCCAACAGTTGATAGTGTGTTCAGCAGTCTTCAACTGGATGTTTTTCATAGTGGCGGGAACAAATGAAAGTGTAGTAATGAAAATAGCAATACAAATATATATGGCCAAATGAAAATATAAGTGAGTGCTAAATATAGTGTATTGCTAACAAACAAACATAAAAGAGAATAAAATAACACACAATGCATTTTGCCTGGTCTGGGGCCATTTCTAGTGGCATCATTATTAGTTTGTAGGCACAACCAATATTTTGTTTCTTATCTTTCAAGAGATTGATCAGTGTTTGCTGCTCACATTTATCTTTTAAATTGGATTATTAGCATTTATCCTTTCTGAAGTTCATTTATTCTGGTTGATGGGACCATGAATTTCTACTGGGACACCGGCCAATCCCTGGGCTATAGGTAGCCACCTTAGGATGCCCTATGGTTACTCTTCCTATACTTACTGATGGAAACTGCAAGGTAACTGATATAAGCTTCTTTATATCCACCTACATGGGCTACCTGCCTCTTGGTGTACTGTGTGAGAAGACCTATTGAGGGGGTGAGCAGGGTGAATATATTTTAAGCCTGCATGCTTCCTTAAAAGGCTAAGCAAGTTATTTACTGTAAAAGAACACTCAGAAGAACCTATAGGCCACCAGGTTATGGCAACAAAAAAAAATGGTTGTGGAAGTACAAAGAGAGATCAAAAGAGAATGAAATATGGGGCTGAAGTGAGTGGGCAATGAGCTGATTCCAGGGATGTAGAGAGAGTGAAGGAAGAGAACCATGGGCTTAGAGAGTGAAAGATATGCAGAATTGGAGTAAAAGAGGCAAATATGGAAATGAGGGAGGGAAATTTAAAGTGGGGGGAGCTAGAGGGAAAAAGGGGGGCAATGGGACACTGCTGGCAAAGATAAAATACTGATGGGGCTGGGGTGGTGTTAGGTTTGGACGGACTCCCAATGGCAGATATAGGGAGAAATAGAAAATAGAAGGCAGATATAGAAAATTATATTACCAACCTTTGAGTGGTTGAAGTTAACAGAAAATAAAAACACATTTTAATAGAAAAAACAGTGAGACCAGAAACAAGCCACATCCAAGGGCACTAGAAGTCAGAACATTTGTATAACAAACCAAGGCCAGTGTAAAAGAAAGACAGTTCAAGAACACGAAAAAATTATAAGAAAATCCACAGCAACCATAACAGTTGTCTATAACCTAGTTGTCTATAACCTAACTGATTCAGTAAATATCCATAGGAATGAAAAAAGGAAAAACATAAGTGCAGAGGAAGCCAATTTTGTGTTTTAAAGCACATAAACAAAACATGCCTGAAACAAGAACTGTACTTTGTCATAAAGGCAACGTTTGTTTCTGAACTATTTATTGTTATCATCCTCTCTTTACATTTTCCCTCCATCATAAAAAGTGGAAATAGTGTATCAATAAAACATGGCTGTCCCCAGCATTCGTTCCACAGGAACAGTTTGTACAAAAAAATAGATGTTCCTACCCATACCATTGCTAATGTTTATACTATTTATTCGAACAATAAGTGATGTGATTAAGAACTCAAAAACTTTCTGTGATCTTTGTTTTGTTCTTTTAAAAGGCCATCTGTGGCCCTCACCAGGCAATATAAATATATACAGTTAACAAACTATCTAACAAGCCAAGTGTGTACTTTCTGTCAAGGCTAAATGACGCTCTTTTCACATATATTCCCCTGTTGCTATTTTAAGCAAAATATGACACATCTAAGTTACCCTGTGGCTAATGTGACTTTCCACTGCCCTTGTTACGCTATTGAATCTTGCACAAAGGACTCTGTTTTATGAATCAATAAAGCCACACGACAAGGCCAATGGCTAGTGGCAGTTAGCACTTCTTGGAACGCTATCCCAGTGTATAATAATGTCAAACTATTTCGTTTGATGTCTGCTGTGGCGTTTTGGAACATAACATATACCAGCAAAAGTGCACATTTATATTTTACGCCTGTAATTTTTGTTGTAGAATTTGATGGCTGTAGTTAGACAATAATGAAATAAGTCTGAAAATTGTATGGGAAATTGTTACTGAAACAAAAAATCTGTCTAGAAAGCCTTCTTGTACACCGTTTATTCTGCAAAAAGGCAGGTTAGCTTAAGATGATCAGAGAGAAGTCTGAAGTATTTTGCAATGATACATATAACACCTATAACATCATTTCATCGTTAAGGATTTAAAGTCAAGATTAAAGCAAGCAAACTCAATACCTTCCTGATAAGCTATTCAGCAGCTGGTCAGCTCCCTCTGTGTTGTCTCTAGAATCTAGGCTAAAGGCTGGGCCCCCAACTGATTAATTAATGAACTGCAACAGTTTCTCAGATTTTTGGCACTTCTTCCAGTTTTCACATATAAAAATAAAGAGAGCTTTGTTTCATTTTAGACCAGTAAGGGTTGTTCTTTTCTTATTTTTTTTTAGTAAAATGGAAATACTACAGACATATAATTTTCATAGTAGGCAAATTATCATCTGCATGTGTATATTTATCTGGTAGCTAATATTGCAAATATCCCTGAATAAAGTGGAAAATATTTTTATTTTTTTATATCTTTTATATTTTACAGCACACAAGTTTTGTGATTAAATTAACAATTTTAAAAAACAATAGACTTCAAGCTGTCACCTTTTGAACGTCAAATCAGCTCCGTTTTCAAACGAATGCCCGCTTTTAATCAGTTGCCACAATTGTTGGCTGAATCACTTAAAATACTGGCATTTACTTCTGTAACCTGTGTAATTAGGGAATTTTCACCGAAATTTTGGTTAATGCTACATTATCACGACTGTGCTACCACACAGATATTGTTGAAGTTCATCAAAGTTTTTCAATATTAATTTTTCTTGCAGTGATACTTTTAACATTAAATGATCAGTTTTCCGGAAATTTGTCAGTCTCAAGATTGAGAGGTGCAGCCAAGTCTAGAAGTAAAATGGCTGTGTATATCTCTTTGACATTTGGCAGTGTGATGTATCTTGTTGAGTGCTAGTGCATTTTCACTGGGTTCAAACTTCTACATTTGCTGTGCTGTGTTGTTCACTTATAGGGTAATTTACTACAGTGAGTATTCAAAATGAATTTCAGACTTAAAGCCAGAGATTCTGAACTGAAAGCATAGTTGACTTTCATCTCCCATTTGGAATTCACTTTCACTTCCATATGAATGAACTTCGGTACATCCAAACCAATTAGTGTTTTCCAGATAAACTGATTCATCAGATTTTTTTGCTGTGCATAAGTCTAATGTAGATACTGTCACAGTCTACTGCTCACCTATCAGGGCTTTTAATATATTACCCTCATGCACTGACTCTGCTAACTGAATAGTAGCTCCTCCACTGAAGACTACATTCTAATGAAGATCTAGAGTTTACTGTACTTGCTAAATAACAACTCCTCCATTACAGACTATTAGAAAAATGCTATTCAGTAAGAGTAAACCCTTAATCTACAAACAGAATCCAGTCCATGTCTTTTAACATGTTATAAACCTCTCTCTGTTTTGGAAAAATTGCACGGTAAATCAACCTCTGCCAAATATGTACTGATTTCAATGAGACTAACATTTTCAACTGATAGAAAGTTTGTCACAGCAAGTTCTTTATCAGTAATATCAAGCACATGATGTTATCACATATGAGAAAAAGAAAGATACAAAATACAATTTAAAAACTGACATGATATGGGTACACACAGTTTAGTAGCATTGCATAACACATTGGTTGGCACAAAATGAATACTATGAAATTCTAAAAATACTGGAAAATGCATCTTATTAGTTCAGTTTTCACTGGAAAAAAAATGACAATTGCTATGCCTTAGCAATGCTTTAGTTGTGCCTTAATAAATGTGTTCCTTTATGTTACAGCTAGAGATAAGAATTTGGAACTGTTAGGAATATCAAATAGCTAATGTAACCCTACCACCTACAAAGTTTGGTAATATATCTCTCTGATATTACTTCCAGAGAGCACATATCATAAGTTACAAATTACAGAAATTATTATCCTGTAACAAGGTAAACTGCTGAAAAGTAAAGCTACTGCAGGATTTTAACATTCACTGCTACATGATTACATATTAAATAAGAAAAGACCACAGAGCAATACTGTATAATTTCAATTTTGGTTAAATATAATATTTGATGCACATACCTCTCAGAATGCATAGTAATTTCTCTGCTACATTTTTTCATATGACAATTTCTTCACCATCTACTGCCAAATTTGAGATCACCAGCTTTTTCAGTATGTGGACTCTCATTGGAGTCTGAACCTGCATTCGGGCAATCAGGGCACCTCTCTTTATAAATCATCAACACATGATGCCTTCATGCACAAAATATTAGTCATGGCAAAGATACAATGAGCTTCTTTATGCTCAGTAACCAAACTCGTTGATAATAGATGCAGCTTAATTATATTAGACAATAAAAATAAAAACTAGAGTCAAATCATTTTATCATTGGAAAAATGAAAGCAGTTTGTATTCAATGTAGGTTTATTTAGATTTGAGCAACATATTTTGTGCCACATGCTATTGTTTTTCTTACATGAAACAATTTTCATTTTACAATATTTTAATATAATGGGTATTATGAAATTGACAGCCGTTTGTAAATTAATCTTTTAGGAATAGCAAAATATGTAATAGAATAAAATGACATATTTGAGAACAACAAAACTTCCACTTGTGAGATTTTGGGCGTGATCTGATAGGCAACTAAAATTAGCCAAACAAATTATTTGTTTTAAATTTTCAATGCATGTCTGGTTGTTCTCATAATTTACCTTGTAATTTAATCTAACACCGCATGTATGTGTACCCATGCACGTATACAGGTTCATTGAAAAAATTGGATAAGGATTATAGCAAGGGCAGGTAGCCTTTGGCATGCCAGATGTTATAGACTACATCTTCCCTGATGCTTAACCAGCATTATAGCTGTAAGAGCATTGCTGAAGTTGTAGTCCACAACATCTGAAGTGCTGAAAGTTGCCAAACCTTACATTAGGGTTTGGTAAACATTGCCTTGAATATAGAAGAGATACAGAGGTAAGCACAGTTTTACTTACCTACTTGTGCAATTAATAAGCTGTAATTCAAATGTGAACAGAGAGATTAATTAAAAAACAATTAAGTGAATTCATATATGACAATTAATATAAAACAATCAGGTGTTTACTGAAAACAGTACATTGAGATGTGTCATGTTTTGAAACATATACTTGGAAATAGTTTGTATTACCCATTGCAATATGCTTATTATTTTATTAACTTGAGAAGGCTGAAATGGTGAATTGACCCTGGTAGGGATATAGCCTGAGAGCCTAATGTTTGAATACTATACACATTTGGAAATATTAACCAGCTGGGTATTGTGACTGGACAAAATATATCTCATTATAACTATCTCAACCAAACCTGAATTGGCCCAGTTCCCCAATGCCACTGACTGAAGTCAGAACCTTTTATTCTCATTCAATCTCTGGTTAGCAATACAACATGAGAATTTGGGCTACTATGAATAAGAAATCTGTTTGCAACAACACTGTCAAGCAAGGTGGACTAGCAAGCCGGTAAGGAAACCACCATGGCAGTTATTTAACTTATGCAAATGAACTAAGTTCAAATGTATTCATTTTCAAGTTGATTCAAAGGATGTCCTGCCAATACATCCATTATTTTAAATTAACAAAAGGTTTTCATTCCTGCATCTTAATGCGAAAGCGGATTGTGGGAAGAAACCCAAACCATTTGTATGTCACAATGAAACATTATGCTAAACATGGATACAGAATGCTTATTAGGGTAAGCAGCATATATTATAGAAAAGGTTAAGTAGAATATCAAATAATAAACGTAAGACTTAAACTATACATACTAAATGCACAAGAACGATTAGACAAATAACTATATATCTGTAAAAGTAAGCTGTTTAATCTCTGTTATCAGTTAAATCATATATGTTCCACCCACCCTTTCAATCTGTAGTTTTTGTAGTTATGTATTATCTTGTTGGCTCTATGGAAAATACAACTCACTAGTATATTTGGTGTGATGGTTGTCCCAGGCTAGCTGAGGGTTGGACTGTCAAAGGATGCTCCTTGTGCTTTCCAAGGACCATCAGCACCGCACCAGACACCATAAGCACTGCAGACCCCACAAACTGCCGCAGCTTGGTTGGGGTCTCGCCGTCTCCTACTCACCATGGACCTACGACAAGGCTCCAGGCTCCAGTGGGTGAACCTCTCTTCCTTCAGAGAGCGAAGCAGGAACAAGCTCTTACAAGAGCTCAGTGAAGCTAAGGGAGTATACAGAGTATAGCAATCCCTGTAGTGATTATAGCTGTCCCCTCCAAGCTATACATGTTAAGATCCTTTAACCTTTCCTGGTAAGTTTTATCCTGCAATCCATGAACCAGTTTAGTAGCCCTTCTCTGAACTCTCTCTAAGGTATCAACATCCTTCTGAAGATACAGTCTCCAGTACTGTGTACAATACTCCAAGTGAGGTCTCACCAGTGTTCTGTACAATGGCATGAGCACTTCCCTCTTTCTAATGCTAATATCTCTCCCTATACAACCAAGCATTCTGCTAGCATTTCCTGCTGCTCTATTACATTGTCTGCCTACCTTTAAGTCATCAGAAATAATCACCCCTAAATCCCTTTCCTCAGATGTTGAGGTTAGGACTCTATCAAATATCCTGTACTCTGCCCTTGGGTTTTTACGTCCAAGATGCATTATCTTGCACTTATCCACATTAAATGTCAGCTGCCACAACTCTGACCATTTTTCTAGTTTACCTAAATCATTTTCCATTTGGCTTATCCCTCCTGGAACATCAACCCTGTTACATATCATAGTATCATCAGCAAAAAGACATACCTTACCATCAAGACCTTCTGCAATATCACAGATCCCTGAGGTACCCCACTGGTGACAAGCCCAAACTTCGAATATACTCCATTGACTACAGCCCTCTGTTGCCTGTCACTCAGCCACTACCTTACCCATTCAACAATATTGGAATCCAAACTTAAATATTGCAGTTTATTGATAAGCCTTCTATGTGCAACAGTGTCAAAAGCCTTATTGAAATCTAGGTAAACAATGTCTACTGCACCACCCTGATCTATCATTTTAGTTACCCAATCAAACAAATCAATAAGATTAGTTTGGCATAATCTCCCTGAAGTAAACCCATGTTGTCTCTGATCTTGAAATCCATGTGTTTTTAGATGTTCAACAATCCTATCCTTTAACATGGTTTCCATCACTTTCCCCACTACTGAAGTAAGGCTTACTGGCCTATAGTTGCCCGACTCCTCCCTATTACCTTTCTTGTAAATGGGCACAACATTTGCTAACTTCCAATCTTCTGGGACTACTCCTGTTAACAATGATTGGTTAAATAAATCTGTTAATGGTTTTGCTAGTACACCACTAAGCTCTTTTAATAGCTTTGAGTGTATTCCATAAGGTCCCATTGACTTATTTGTCTTTGCTTTTGACAGTTGAAATAGAACCTCTTCCTCTGTAAACTCACGTGTAATAAATCACTCATTTATCGTTTTTCTTAGCTGAAGTCCCTTTCCTTCATTTTCATCTGTAAATACCAAACAAAATATTAATTGAGGCAGTCAGCTAGACCTTGATCCTCTTCTACATACGTTCCTTCTTTTGTTTTCAATCTAACTAATCCTTGTTTTACTTTTATTTTGTCATTTATGTATCTAAAAAAGTTTTGTCCCCCTTTTTTACTGGCTGTGCTATTTTCTCTTCTGTGTGTGATTTGGAAGCTCTTATAACTTGCTTAGCCTCTTTTTGCCTAATATTATAGATCATTCTGTCTTCCTCACTCTTTTTTTTTATAATTACTAAATGCTAACTTTTTGTTTTTAACTATTTTGGCCACATCTGCGGAGTACCACAGTGGTTTCTTGAATTTTTTGCTTTTACTGACAAGCCTAATGCAATTTTCTATTGCCTTCAGTAGTGCAACTTTTAAATAATCCCATTTCTCTTGGACTCCATTTAAATTGCTCCAGTCTGATAATGACTCCTTTACACATATTCTTATTTTAGAAAAGTATGTTTTTCGAAAGTTTAAAACTTTTGTTTTTGTGTAGTGTGACTCAGTCACTGTTCTTATATTAAACCACACTGACTGATGATCACTGGATCCTAAACTTTCACCTACAGTAATATCTGATACCAAATCTCAATTTGTTAACACTAAATCTAGTATGGCCTCTTTACGAGTTGGCTCCTCAACGACTTGTTTTATAGACAATCCCAGTAGGGAGTTTAGAATATGTGTGCTCCTGGCACAAGCAGCTATATTTGTTTTCCAATTCACATCAGGAAGATTAAAGTCACCCATGATGATAACTTCCCCCTACATTGTCATTTTAGCTATTTCCTCAACTAGTAGATTATCTAACTCTTCAATTTGTCCTGGGGGCCTATAAATCACACCTACACGAGTTACTGTGTGATTACCAAATTCTAACGGACTCCATGTTCACCTCACTAACTTTTATTAGGCTAGATTTTATGCTATCCTTTACATACAGGACCACCCCTCCCCCTTTCTTGCCTTCCCTGTCGTTTCTATATAAAGAGTACCCTGGTATTGCTATGTCCCAGTCATTTTTCTCATTCTACCATGTCTCAGTAACAGCGACTAAATCTACACTATCAGTTGCCATTATTGCCACAAGTTCATGGATCTTTTTCCCTAAACTGCGAGCATTTGTAGACATGACTCTAAGCTTATCGTTTTTAACACACTTGCTACAGGCACCTTCTGTCTTTGTTTTGGGGGACAATTGGATTGATGTTTTATCACCCTTTTGCCCCCCCTACAGTTTAAATACATCCTAGCAAAACCTCTGAACTGCTCACTGAAAACATTTGTTCCCTTTTGAGAAAGATGCAAACCATCTTTTTTGTACAGTTTATTTCCATTCCAAACAGAACTACCATGAGAAATAAAGCCAAATCCTTGCTCCCAACACCATTCACCAAGCCACAAGTTAAAGTCCCTAATACACATCTGCTTGTCGTTCTGAGTGTTATGCACAGGCAGAACTTCAGAAAATGACAGTGTGGAGGCAACCTGCCGTATATCATTGGCAAAAACACTAAAAACAAAGTCATTTGTCCCTAGATGGACGAGTACATCCAATTCCCCTTCCTGCTTTGCTCGCTTAACAATATTACAGATACGTCTCCTGTCTCTGTGAGCAGTTGCTCCGGGAAGACACCTCACAAGACCACCATTGTCCATCTCCACACCTTTTATGATGAAATCCCCCAACAACTGCTTTCTATTAGGCCTCACCATAGTCTCCAAGCCTGTCTCCACAACACCACTAGCCTCAGTGCCTGGGCCTGTCTCCACAACACCAGTAGCCTCAGTGCCTGAGCCTGTCTCCACAACACCACTAACCTCAGTGCCTGAGCCTGTCTCCACAACACCACTAGCCTCAATGCCTCTCTCCACAACACCACTAGCCTCACAACACCACCACCACAACACCATTACACTTTGAAAGTGCAGAAAATGAATTATGTAAAGCAACAGACTGTTCAAAATGCCTTTTATCCACAACTCTAAGTCTACCAGATCCTACAGTAATCCATCTGCCATTCCTAGTATGTCTCTGCGGCAGTGGCTTTGCAGCAGTTCCAGTCTGAGTTTGTTCACCAGATAATTTACAAATCTCAGACTTCAAAAATACAATCTCCTGCCCCAAGATAGAGAACTGTCTACACATTAGACAACACCCAAACCTCCAAAAATTAAACGTGAAACAAATGCATAGCAACTATTACACCGAACTAAGTCTTTTTATGTATCCTCCTGAATACCTCCAGTTTATCTCCAGAATATCTCCAACCACACACTTAGAAGCAGCACTCTCCAGAATATCTCCAACCACACACTTAGAAGCAGCACTCTCCAGAATATCTCCAACCACACACTTAGAAGCAGCACTTAGATGAAGCAACCAAGCTATATTAGCCAAGCTAATGACAACAACCTTTATATAACTCCTAAAATCACCACCCACTAGGAATGTTTAACACCTGGGTAGGCCTCTGCTTATTTGCAAACAATAGCTAATTTAAACAGCAATCAATAGCAAGTAGCTAACTAATCAAATCAAATGCCTTATAATTACCAACAGGAAATCAAACCTTGTGCAATCAGTAACCTTTTCCTACAGATGAATCTTACCTGTAACAGTAGAAAAGAAAACTCTTAGCACAACTGTTAGACAGTTGAATCTTCTGTAAAACTATCCAGAATATCTCCAACCACACACTTAGAAGCAACACTTAGATGAAGCAATCAAGCTACACTCCCAGTTACTGTACACAAACCCTCCCCTCTGCCTGTGATACAATTAACAAAGCCAATGGACTAACTCAATTAACTCTAAGCAGAAAAAACATACATTTTTACAACACCCAAAAAGTACCCCAATATACAACATATCCCCTGATAGCTCCGATCTGGGTGAACAACATATCCAAAAATCACCCAGATCGGTTCAGGGTTTCAGGAATTTCCTGAAAGTCTTATTTTTGCCCCACCGTGCACATGATGCCATGCCCAAAACAGTTCCATACACTCAATGACAAAACACTGCTGGACAATTTAAGATGGCCGCTGCCAAATATTTGAATCTGCTCCACTTAAAAGTCCAAAGGGCAGAAACAGTACTTTTGAACATTGGTTATCACAGGGCCCATAGTCCCAGGGTAGGAGGCGGGCAAGTAGGCCCCTCCAAAAACCAGTGGCAAAGTGTAGTTTTTCACATTTGGTATACTACATATATGAATTTGTAGGTCACACTATATAGAGGGCATATCCTGAGCAGTGCATGTATGTGCATGAGTGTGTTTATGTGCATGTCACATTATCTGGGAACTCTTTAAACAGTGCTTCTGCTCATTGTTTTCAAAGAAAAGATAGAGATCCACTCTCACAAGATACATTCTACAAAGGCAGTAGTAAAAAGAATATTATAAAATGGAAATGAGGCATGGAAACACTAGTTTGGTAGCAAAAACAATTTATATGAATGGTGATTCCGTAGAGAGTCCACCTCCCCAAAACTAACAAACCAGGAGTACCACCATGGAAATCCTAATGTATCATTTAATTTGTGCAACATGTTTTAGAGCCCAGGGCTGTCAGTAGTTCTTCCTGAATAGAAAACTGTAAATTATGGTATCTGTCAGGGGATGTTCTGTGTAACAAAAATATTAAAATTAGCAGAAACGTTAACAATTTATAATATAAGCTGGATGCTGAACACACCACATGACCACAGCTATGGTCTCAGAAATACACTATAATAGTGTAAGTGTATCCTCAAACTCTTCTCTTTCCTTTTTTTCCTGTGCAACAGTGAAATTCTATTACTTGTGTCAGATTAGTGGATAGTACTGCAAACTGGCACTAATTCAATTCACTAATTCAAATAATGCTCAGACCTTCTTGTTCAAGTTGAACAGTGCATGGGTTTCTACTGCTACTCTTTTTTGCCAATATATTCTACTCTGCCTCTCATCTTGGGGTTCTTTCAATATTTAATCAAACAATAACTCCTCTTATTTATGAGATATCAGGGAATGAGTGTGAAAAGAAAGAAGAACGTCAAGGGCTCCTTTATTTGCCTCCCCTCCCCTTTCCCCTATAACATTAAAATGTAAATAACACCCACAAAAATGTTAATGTTTTCAAGAAAAGTTTTAAGTAGGAACAGGAGAACTTTGAAAAATAACTTTATGAAACTGCTGATAAAAAAAAGGAATGTTTGTAGTACTTACCAATGGTTGGGATCAGCACGCAACGGAACTCTGCGAGTGCAATGTGCAGAAAAACTCTAACATTAATGTGATGCTCTGCACTTTGCACGTAGTAGCAGCAGGGAAATAGCCGTTGGATATGACTTGATGTCATCCTGATGGAGGCACAGATTGGTGCTATCTCGCAGTCATGCAGATAGACCAAATCATACAGCCCATTCTATCCTGGGCAGCCTTTTATATCATGTGAATGAGCAGTATATAAAAAAATACTTTGTGGGAATACTTTTAATATTGTGATTTTTTTTTTACAATCTACACCATCATGTGCTTTTTATTTATTTTTTTCCGTATGTGCTGAAGAATTACTACACAGAGGTCATCTTTTGAATACTAAGTACCGTATTTATCGGCGTATAACACGCACTTTTTCTCCCTGAAAATAGGGGAGAAATTGTGGGTGCGTGTTATACGCCGGCCCTTTAAATACTGCAGCCACCTGAGCGCTCTGTCAAGAGCGCTCAGGCGGCTGCAGTTGGTACTCACCTCCCCTGTAGCGTGGCCGAGCCGCCTGCTGTCCGGGTGGCCGGCCGGAGTGCACCTTCCTGAAACAGTCAAACCAGCAGCAGGAACAGAAACCCCTGTCCGCTGAACAGGAGTTTCTTGCTCGTACCCGGTCGACTGACAGGAAGGTGCACACCGAGCCGCACCTCCCATCACCCGCCCGCCAATCGCCGACAAAGCAGAGCCGCCCCGGCCACGCCACAGGAGGGGGTGCAAGAAGGGGTGAATAGAGGGGAGGGGGGCAAGAAGAGGGGAGAGGGGGCAAGAAGAGGGGAGGGGGAGTAAGAAGGGGAGTGGGGGAGAAGAGGGGAGGGGGGAGCAAGAATGGGGCGAGGGGGGGAGAAGAAAGGGGGAGGGGTAAGAAGAGTGGAGGGGGAGTAAGAATGGGGAGGGATACAGCAGGGGGTAAGAAGAGGGGGGAGGGGGAGCAAGAAGGGGGTAAGAGGGGAGGAAGCAAGGAGACTGCGGGGAGGGGAGCAAGAAAGGTGGGTGGCCGAGGGGCAGGGGAGGCGAAGGGGGCAGAGGGGAAGGAAGTAAGAAGAGAGGGGAGGGGGGAGCAAGAAGAGGGGGGAGCAAGAAGGCAAGAGGGGAGGGGAAGCAAGAAGAGGGTGAGGGGGAGTAAGAAAGGGGGTAAGAAGAGGGGGAGGGGGAGTAACAAGGGGGTAAGAGGGGGAGGGGGAAGTAAGAATGGGGGGTAAGAAGAGGGGGAGGGGGAGTAAGAAGGGGGTAAGAGGGGGAAGGGGAAGTAAGAAGAGGGAGAGGGGGGAGTAAGAAAGGGGGGTAAGAAGTTCTTTATTTGAAATTTAAAGGACCACTCTAGGCACCCAGACCACTTCAGCTTTATGAAGTGGTCTGGGTGCCAGGTCCCTCTAGGATTAACCCTTTTTTTTATAAACATAGCAGTTTCAGAGAAACTGCTATGTTTATACTGAGGGTTAATCCAGCCTCCAGAGCCTCTAGTGGCTGTCTCATTGACAGCCGCTAGAGGCGCTTGCGTGCTTCTCACGCAAGCGTCCATAGGAAAGCATTGTAAATGCTTTCCTATGCGACCGGCTGAATGCGCGTGCGCATTCAGCTGATGACGTCGCGAGCAAGGAGGAGAGGAGGAGTACAGCTCCCCGCCCGGCGCTGGAGAAAGGTAAGTGTTTAACCCCTTCCTCTCTCCAGAGCCCGGTGGGAGGGGGTCCCTGAGAGTGGGGGCACTATAGTGGTCCTTTAAGTTTTTTTCCCCTGAAATTCCCTTCTTAAAATGAGGTGCGTGTTATACGCCGGTGCGTGTTTTACGCCGATAAATACGGTATTATTCTTAATTGCCTCAATTCTCTCACATTCCATATATATTTAGGGTTTATCACCCAAATAGTCACTACTTTTTGATACACTGCTCCACTCTCAATTATTATTTTCTTTTATATATTCACAAAGTCCCATGATATTTATTCATTTATTTATAAGTCAATAAAAGTGTCATTCTAAATCTTTAGTAGAACATCAGTTACCTGGTTTATTGTGTTGGCAAGATAGGAATGCGTGCTGAATGACCATATAGTATCTATGCCTTGGAAATTATGCTGATATAATACACCTAAAAAAAAAAAGAGTTCATCCTTCTAGGTCCTTTATTAAATGCAGATTGATCTTTTTTAAAATATGTAAAATAAATGGCGTACACTGCAAACGCAACAATTAGAATACAGCCTCATGGAATGAATTCAGTTTTGATTATGAAAAATGTGATTGTAACTCAAGGATCATTAGGTATGCATATATTTCTGCATTTATTTTGAATTCAAACCATGCATTTTCTTGATTTGCTTAATGGGCTCATAAGCAAAATGGTGATAGCTTTTTGGTACAAAAAAAAACAATACTCACACAAACTGTTCAAAATTCCCAGAGCAATACATCTATGTAATTTCCGAATAATGTCAATTTAAAGTTACATAGTGTATTTTTAATTGTGGTTATGTGTTTGGCATTAAATCCTCATGGAGCACATCTAATAGACTTTTTCCTATTTTGAGATTTTAAACTATGCTTGCATGTAATGTATGTGTGTGAGATAAAAGCCCCTTATTTATGTTATAAAGGATGACTATGCCTTTTAAGTGACTTATGTTATTTTTCACTTCTTTAATAAACACAGAGCCTGCTGAGCCAGAGGAAACACTTTTATAAACCTTAATTTTAAAGGCATCTTTGATGGCAAACATTTTAACTTAGCACATAACTGGGACAGCAAGTTTATATAAGCTTGATTACATTTTCCTATTAAAATGAGTATCTTCAAATTATTTGCATAGCTGCCAAATTGATGGTCATAAAATAATTTCGACTCTTGAATGTTGTTCATATAAAAATCCAGTATCTGTCTATCTGTCTATTTTTCTATATCTGTCTGTCTATCTATCTGTCTGAGCTCAGGGAAGAAGTAATTAAAAGAAAATAACAATATAAAATTCTAATAGCGTTGTACAGTTACGCTGTTGATGCTCACCTTACAAAATATACAGAATATCAGTCAAGTTGGACAAAGTGTCCCTATCAGAAGACTTGAATATTTTCTGTTTATTTTGGCTATTGTAAACCAATGCATTATTACAAATAGTGAATATACTCGTAAAAGTATTTGTAGAGCCTTGCTAACCAAACCTATGAGAATATTTAATATATTTTCCTGGAAATTCATGGAAAAGCTTTTTAAATGCATTAAAAATGTTGCTGATCCAAGTGTTACATTGAATTTATATTTAAGCTTAATAAACACATAATCTGTATGCAAAATATAGTGAAAGTGCATGTATTGTATCCGGCACACTACACATGCAGATAGAAACATATACTTTAGCATTCCATTTTACAAATGATGTCCTATAATAGTCCTTCCCGGATGGAAGAACATATACATTATTTTTATCATGCAACAGAGCTTCTTTATCTCAACAGGCTTTTATTCTGTTGTGTTTCTTCATCTTTTCTGTGCTATCTAACCTCTGATTGCTTTGACATCAAACTATTATTCTTCTTTATGGCCAAATAGAGAAAAAGGAGTATGTGATAAAGTACTGTTAACCAAGGGCTTCAGGAACATAAGCAAAAAATTAGACCACCGCCAGAATCCTCACACTAAGACTGCATCTTTGATGTATATTTTAAGGAATAAGATTTTATTTTTTGAAAGATAAATAATTTGCGGCTGAAGACCTGGCAAATAATTGTTTCAGTTGTCCACGGATATAGTTGAAAAGTCTCCAAAGGTTCTTAACAAACCATTTTAACAATAATTATAATTTAAAAGAAATACATGTATGACACTCATTGTTAGATCAATCCTGCAAAGCTATTGTATAAATATCCTACTCTGTGCATTGTTATATCAGGAATACAATTTAATTAACTTTTTAGAACTTGACGATATTTATTTTTTTACACAACCATATTTTGCCATTTTTATTTATCTTGCTGTTTTTATTTCTTTATCTCACATAGAACTGTTGTGATCTTGACTGGCTTATCACTATCTTATCACTACATTAATTATCAGTGTAATATATTAGAATATATGAAATGTGGGTATCAATACATAGAGCGGTAGTCCTTAACCCATTCTTTAAAGCACACCAAAGCTCCATAATTTGTCAGAAGATTGATAGATACCAACAAGGGACCTTGGACTATGACCTTGAGGATATAGTGAATGATATGTGCAGAGTAAAATCACCTAATGCACTCAGTCAATAAACTTCAGGCTCTGAATGGAGAAAGTGACCTTGTAAGTTGTCAAACCATTAACAAACATTGATGGGGGCCTGGCCACTCCTTGAGGTATAACTTCTATACCATGCTGTAGTGGTTATGGTGCTCTTAGTATTTCTTTAATGTAATAATTTTGAAGCACAGATGCTGTCCCTTTACTGGGACAATATAAAACATTGACTGACACTAGATACACTTCTTCCTTAAAACATTTAGTTTTCAAAGACCTTTATGTTTGCATGATATGATAACTGCACACTTGCCCAATGCAACTGCAACACATAAAACCCTATGTCTCCAGTGTATCTTGATGAGAAGTCTTAGATTGCACAAAAGTCATCAGAACTGATGATTTCACAGAATGTAAAGTAAACTGAAGTTATTTTGTTGTTTAAAATATCCCGTAAATGACAAAAAAAAAATGTTCACTTTATCTGAAAGAAAGAAAAAACAAACCTCAACTTCTTCAAATACTACTATCATAATAGTGCATTTTGGAAGAAAAGGGATATTCTGCAGTCTAAAATTATTACCTAATTTCAAAAGATTGTATGTTTGTACAGAGAACAAAAATAGAATATTGGGGCTATTTTATAATAAAGGATTTAGAACATTTACAATCATAACAATTATTATTATAATTATTATTATTGCAGTTATATAATCCAGAAATATAATGTAACTGCATCCTATTTATTCTTTCTTCACACTGCACAGCTTATTTCCAAGTACACATTTGTGATTGAATGCAAACTCTGACAATCTGTAACATGCTGATTATTTTTTAATTGTCTCTCAAAAGCTGGAAATTGTACTCGTTGTATCTCATATGAAAGACTATTAATATATCTTTTGGAATTATTGACAGGCTGCGATTTTATGTGCCATTATTTGAAATTACAAACACAGCTTTGCACAATATGTAATTTCTTAAATGCGCATCTCTTCCCATATTAAAAAGTGTGTTGTATTAAATATGGGTTTTAACCAGTTTTGTTTTTTCCACTTTAACCCCTTAAGGACAAATGACATGTGTGACATGTCATGATTCCCTTTTATTCCAGAAGTTTGGTCATTAAGGGGTTAAACTGCTTGAACACACACTTGCAATTGGAATTTGCAGAAAATACCAGAAATTATAAATAAATTGAAAAAAAGAATAAGTTAAATACATTTTTTAAGCATGCATATTTTGAATGTATTATCTATGCAATATAGTAAAGGGACACTCTAGGCACTCGGACCAGTTCAGCTCATTGGAGTGGTCTGGGTGCCAACTATTAACCCTTAACCCTGCAAGGTAATTATTGCAGTTTTTATAAACTGCAATAATTACCTTGCAGGTTTAAGTCCTCCACTAGAGGGACTTCCAGCTTCTTAGACGACCTTTTGACATCTAAACGACGCTATGCATGAGGACCTTCAGCGTTAGCGGAATCCCCATAGGAAAGCATTGAATAATGCTTTCCTATGGGAAGGTCTAATGCGCGTGCACGGCCATTGCCCCGTATGTTTTCCTGGCATGTTTTTTTTTTTTCTGGCACTAGAGAATCCCTTTAATAACAAGAGGGCAACTCAAACTTGATGTCAAATAGCTGTGAAGTATGTCTTTTCTGCTGGTACTGAAATGGCACTGAGTCAAAGTTCCCCAAGTTGATGAATTGCTACTGAGTTTTTTAGCCTACTTAAAGCAGCACTATAATCCCCCTTCCACACTGAAAATATTGTATTTCATAAAGATAGAAAATTTATGAAATAGTCATTTTGACTGTATTTTTTATTTCACTGAAATTCCATCCCAGTTAAAATATATATTAAAATAAAGTAGTGACTACTTTGTCTCTGTATATTTTCTAAGCCTGACACTTGTAGACACTGGGTGGAGATACCTTCGTGTGGAAGTGTTGGTCCCCCAAGTCATCACCAGTGTTAGCTGCAGGGAATTGGCTTTATTTAAGTGGAATCCTCCATAGACCTCGGTGCTGTAGCCTTGCACATTCGCAAAAGTTCGCAAAAAAATCGGCGCCTGGCAATGAAGTATTAGGAGTTGAAGAGGATCCACAGGGAGACGATGAAAGCTCTCACAAGTAGAACTTACCTTTTCCTGCCCCCCCCCCCCACACCCTCCCAGGTCCCCAGCAATGATGTCACCATCAGGGGTCTTCCAGATGGTGACAGTGGTACTTTAATTGATGTATTGTAAATAAGAATAAATAAAAAACACTATTTAGTAGATATAATGAAAAATATGCATGCATTTAATTATTTTTCAAATCTGAAGATCTCTTGTATAAAGCATTTGCAAGCTCTGCCTTGCTAACCCAGCCAAGACTTCTCATGGCTTTCCAATTAAAAAACTTCTTAATTAAAAGTTTTTGCAAGGCAGGTGTCTGCCTCTTGAGTATCTCAACTGAGCTAAAAATTCAGGAAGCAAAAGGACATGTTGTTTGATTGACAGTCAGAGGGGTATAACAAAGTTAATTTAAAAAAGTGCCAATTTTTATTGAAATCCGCATTTTTTTTTAAATGAAAAAAAAGAGGACACAGTCTTAACAAATGAAGAACCTCAACAAGTAAAAGTGCTTTAGGTCTCTGGAGTATCCCCTTAAAGGGACACTCCAGGCTCCCAGACCACTTCTACCCATTGGAGTGATCTGAGTGCCAACTCCCATCACCCTTAACCCTGCAAGGTAATTATTGCAGTTTTTATAAACTGCAATAATTACCTTGCAGGGTTAAGTCCTCCTCTAGTGGCTGTCTTCTATGCATGAGGACCTCTAGCGGCGCTGGAATCCCCATAGGCAAGCATTGAGGAGCATGGGCAGAGCCTGACCCAGCACCGAGGGACATCAGCGCTGGATTCAGGTAAGTCACTGAATGGGTTTTAACCCCTTCAGCAACATGTGATGGGGTGGGAGGGAGGAGAGCAATGCAGGTTTCGGCAGTGCCAGGAAAATAGATTTGTTTTCCTGGCACTGGAGAGTCCCTTTAAGCTGATTAGCCCACATAAAGTTCTGCTTTGAATAGTAAGACTTTTCTGCACTTTATAATACTTTGTGTACTTTCATTCAAATTTCAATAATACCTCTTTTTACTGCACTTCGCTAATACTGTGTTTTTTAGTTATATTCATATGATGAATCACTACTATTACCACTATTTTAAAGGGTGACTCCAGTGCCAGGAAAACAATCTGTTTTCCTGGCACTGCAGGTCCCCTCTCCCTCCCACCCCCCAATCCCCGGTTGCCGAAGGGGTTAAAATCCCTTCAGTAACTTACCTGAGGCAGCAACTATGTCCCACGTCGCTGTTTCTTCCTCCGCGCCACTCCTCCTTCTGATTGCGTCGGCCGGTGTGCGAGACTGATCCCGCCCACCGGCCAGGGAGACCATTAGCGCTCCCCATAGGAAAGACGTGCATTAGCGCTCCCCATAGGAAAGACGTGCATTAGCGCTCCCCATAGGAAAGCATTGAAAATGCATTTCAATGCTTTCCTATGGGGAAATGAGCGACGTTGGAGGTCCTCACACAGCGCGAGGACGTCCAGTGACGCTCTAGCACAGGTTTCCTATGCTAGAAACCAGGAAGTGCCCTCTAGTGGCTGTCTAGTAGACAGCCACTAGAGGTGGAGTTAACCCTGCAATGTAATTATTGCAGTTTAAAAAAAACTGCAATAATTACACTTGCAGGGTTAAGAGTAGTGGGAGTTGGCACCCAGACCACTCCAATGGGCAGAAGTGGTCTGGGTGCCTGGAGTGTCCCTTTAATGTTAGCAATTACTGTAACATATTTTTTGGGGGTCTTCAGGCTTTTGAACACTTAATATACTTATCATTGATATACACTATCATGTCTGATAGTGTAAACATGTTTTATGGCTTTTATATGAACTAGCGAATTAAAAAAAATACTTGCAATTTGCTTTACAGCAATATTCACTTTTTAACATTGCCTGGAACCTAACACATTTGAGAAATGTATATTTATAAATACATTTCTATACATTTGTAGCTAAGTTCTGATTATGAAGATTGTACACCTTTTGTGAAAAAACAAACAACCCAACAATGAAATTATCACCACTTGAACTATTTAACCCCACCCATTAATGGGTTAAAACAGTAAAATAGATAAAGTACATCCCCAGTCCCTAAACCATTTTTATACCTTAGGCCTCTATGTGTATGACTGTTACCAATCCCTCTCTTTATTTCAGATAAAATAGATAGCAAATGATGGCTGGGAAATGTAAATTTCAAACACAACCCTCTCCATTTATGCTAACAACAGAAACATGTTTGATATAAAATGAAATGATTAATAGGTATTTTCATTGTCTATATAAAATAAAGAGGCCAGGATTCTTTGGGCCGCAATCTGCATATCAATCATGACTATTAAAATAACTAACCATTACATTTTTTGTTCTGCTTCCCTTCAAATAATGGCAAAAAAGAAAAATGGAATGATAATTTCCTGCATGTCTGTTAGCCTTTGAACCCACTTACAATACATCTTGCACTTTAACACTAGGTTATTAAATCTATGCAAACTAACTAATTACTGATTCCTCTAGGAATCCAGAATTACCCTGAGAATATGTTTAACTGACAGTGATGAAAGGAAAATAATAGGCAACATTCACTTGCCTTTGATTTTATTCTAATGATTACCATGACAAGCCATATGAAAACTATATAGCAGAGGAAACTATTTATACAATTAAGTATTACATTTGGACTACAGAATTGTCTGATTGATAGGACACATTAATTTTTCCTGGCAATGAAAATCATATTTTTTGTGTATTTGCTTCACAACTGCAATGGCTTGTTTATTAATCGATTTAGAAGTACTGTTTTTATTTGAACTAACATAGTAAAGTCACTGAGAATAGTGATTACTTTTTATTAAGTATTATATGCTAGTGTAAGCATAGAGAACTATTGAATATCTAAATTGATAACACTTCCACTTTTACATGACATCAGTAAAGAAACACTCTAAGCACCATAACCATCACCACTTGCTAGAGTGGTTATGGTGTCAGGATTGTCATTTTTGAACAATTAGACTTTTTACCTATGGCTTAGCTCACTGGCTGAGAGCTGATTGGTCTCATCCAAAATCTTTGATTTCTTACAATGGAAGGAGGGGGCAGGGCATTTTCAACTGAAAATAGGACAGAATCCCAAAAAACAGCAATATCCTGGAAATTCAATTAAAGGGACATGCATTGTTAGATATTTTTTTAAAACCAGCAAGCAAAAAAACAAACAAAGCAAAATATAGGAAAACAAAAAACACTCTGAAAAGTGTGTAATAAATGTGTACAAACTCACTATAAATTTCAGAATTGTGTTGTTGGCCATTCCTCTCAGCTAGGGGAATTTGTTCAGCCCCCCTCTCCCCTTTACCCATCCACAAAGCCAGTATAGACCAGTCCACTAATGACAGAAACAAGACGTCATTGTGTAACAGCAGCGAGTGAGAAACCCAACACCAGAAAACTGAATAACGACATGAGAGATTGCTCTGCATGAATCACACTGATTAGTGTGATCATTCCCTCTCTTCTCCCCCTGTAATGATGTTGCAAGGTGAAGTGATCTTCCAGTTGCATGTGTGTGACACTGTCATGCATGCCCAATGCACTTTTCCAGGATTCCTAGGGATAGGACACTGGTTAAATAAGTGCTCACCCTACCACCAGAAGCTATAAGAAAGAAGAAGTAGGGACATATGAAAATAAAAATCATATTTACCCGTTTGTTCGGCCTTCAGAATGTGGCAACTGTCTCCTTCAAAGATAAAGCTTTTGAATAAGAAGTTGTCTCAAAGTGATGCATGCTCCTTTAAAATTAAATACCTTTATTTCTTCACTGCAAAATGGTAACTTTAAAAACCACAGGAGAAAGTACTGGAGGGTATCAGGACCACTGTTTGTTTCATGCAATGAGCACTGAGACACTCCTGGCACCATTGCCATTACAGTGAATTGTGGTATAATGATAACTTACTTTAGTACCTCTAATGCATAAGATGTTAAGTATTCTATTTCCCATGATGCTGAGTCAGCCTTAATGTTCTATTTCAATTGCTTTTAAACCAATGTATTATTTTACAAGTATCAATAATTTCATAAAAAATGCCATTTTGGAAGTAATTATAATAGCAGTGAAATGCCAGCATTTGACCTTTCACCTGTACATATCACTAGTTAATGACAGCAAAGTAAACTTGTCATTTGAATAATATTGCATGTGCAGGTCCCCATGATAATACATTCGAGAAGCATGTCATTTTTCTTTAAAGTTTTCAGTTCCTATTGAATTAAAAATCAACTGTCTTGACTACAAAATCATTATTGAGTCACTTTTCTGATAAATAATATGTTTTAATCAAAGTTTACCAGTTGCAGTGTTTGTTCTAATTGATTTTACCATAAAGTACATGATTATTAATTACCTAAAGTATTGATTTAGCATTTGCCTTATTTGTACTGTTTCATTTTTTTTAGTAAGTTAGTGAATATTATTTTCTTATAGGTCTCAGGGTGGAGAATTGTTTTATTGAATTCCAAACCTGCAAGGTAAGACAAAAACATATTTATTTTTTTATTTTTATACATTGTAAGTAATGTAAAAGAATCTTTATGTAAAACAAACGTGCGTGCACGAGTATGTGCATGTGTCTGTGGGTATCTGACTACTTAACATTTGTGTTTGTTCAGAGGCTATCTACACAATAGCAAGTGTATACACAACACTGAAAGGTTACAGACAGGACTATAATTAAACATAGCAATACAGAAAATTAGAGTCATGTGCATTAGATTTAACTCTAATTTTTACTTTGTTACTTTTCCACAATGGGCCTCATTGATTGGCTGAGAGCCACAACTGTCTATCCTTTCTTCATACAACACTGGAGCCCCAACTTTGTGGTTAAACCATTGCCAACTGGTGTGACCTCTGAAGGATGTTAGGCCCTCAGCCACCCCTTCACCCATAACTTATATATGCTTATGAGTATTTCTTAATGGAACACTCCAAACACCTAAAGCATTAACAGTGATTTTTTTTTTCATTTTATTTATTTATTTATTTTAGGCAGTGGAGTTTTTTTTTATATATAATAATTTAGGACTAACTTCTGCATTATTGCATTGACATATTTTAACACAAATCATGTTTGCAATTATTTTGAATATGAATTGGCGGCAACATGTATTGAAACATTCTTAATAAAAATTGAGGTAACATTTAAAAAATGTAATTGTAATTAAAAAAAATCCAAATAATGTTTTATGGTTATTGCTTCACCTTTAAAATATTGTTGTACTGTTAAAAAAAAAAAAAAAAAAGCTTTATAATCATCTTAGAAAGATTGATATGTAAAAACACATGTAATCAGATCTCTTCAGTTCATAGACTTAGTCACAAATTCCCTCATGCAAACAGAGCTTAAGTCCTGATATATGTGGATGGGAAAATTGCTATGGCATTAATCATCTACCACATCATACCAAGTGCTATTTTGTGGAGTAAAGCTCTGATATCTCTAACGGAAAATTATATTCCACATTATTTAATCAATATCCTCTAAATCTCCGAGCACCACTCAGAAAATATATTCTTTGTCATTTTAGTTTGCCGACTTCCTTAAAATATACCCTTTTTTTTTAAAGTACAGATAGTGATATTGTGAGATCAGTCAAAAACAGTGCAATCAAGTTGGAGTAAAAATGAGTTATTCAAATTATTTTATTTTTGTATTCAGGTAAAATGATTATGATTAAACGGAATCTCAGATACTTAATGGAGACTTTCACTTTGAATGTATGATTGCATGATTGCTTTTTTTATTATTATATTAGCAGTCTTTAAATATCAGAATATAAAGGTGCAATCTACTCTTGAATTCCCCAACTTATATGTGACTCTTTTCTTAGCTGAGTGGTCTATTTTGTATGTAAGCCATGGATAGCTGCATGAGATAAATGTGATGATCATTTAGAATGTGGTTTCTCTGGTCAGGATTCCCCAAGGTTCATTAAGCCATGGCTATTAATGAAATGTTGGATGGTGGAACAAAAAATGATACAATTGTTCACTTAATGATCCACTCACTAAGTTACGCTAATCATTTGCAGATGTTAGCAGAATTACCAAACTCTCATTTGTAAACAGAAAGTGTTTATATGTAATGGAAAAATATCAATTGTATATGTCTAAGAAAGTTATCTGTTGTCCTACTCTTGCACTCTTAGCCGTATATAATTGTAGCTTGGATCCTTGGACACTTAAACTGTTAAAGTTATTTTACAATTTTATCACATTATCAAAACTGCCTGCATACCTTAGATCAGGTTCTCAAGAGATCTCTGGTAATGGTAAACAGGTAGTATCACAAATATATTAATATTAATGTGCATCACCAAGAAAGCATTGCCACACTATTGTTTAATAACACATCTATCTAAATGTGGTAACTAGCCTTGTCATTTCACCAGCACTTGAATTAGGACTCTGGTGTACTATTAGAACCAAGGTGGCACGGTACTCTCTTCACTCTACTAACTTGCTTAGATGCTACCTTTAAGAGTCATTCAATAGATCAAGGGATTCACTCATCCTTGAATCTTTATGTAACTAAGTTAACAAATGTAGCTGGACATTCATTTACTTTGAATTTGTTTTCATATTTTTGTACATTTCTACATTTAAAAACCAGATTTCAGATTGTTTTTCTGTTGACATTAAAAAAAAACAAAAAAAAACCCACACACATGATTTATTTGTTCTCACACTGTATGAATAAATTGGAACTATGATATGGGACCTTTTAACCTTAAAACATTGAGGTTTACTTCATATGGTTCATTCTAATACAAATACAAGACCACATTCTGAAATGATAGTTGGACATTTTTATAGTTACAGCTACATCCTTGTATGCCAAAGCTATATGTCAATAGTAAACTTTATGAAAATAGCAAGTGGTGCAATGCAATTCTTAACATACAGATGACCTAAGTCTGTAGACCTCATGAGCCCCTCACCTCAAAATGTCCAAATTTTGCTTTATCACTATATTATAATGGTATAAGAAGAAAGGCAAGAAGAATTAGCAGTATAGTGATTTGAATAAAGAACTTGCAGAATAGTACAGCTTAAACATACAGCTTAAACATAACTGTGTCTTATTGGAGAGCAACATGTAGATGTTCTGTTTTACCTTATGGTGCCTGTAACTGTTCTTGATTTATAAAATGTTATTCACCTATCTACTATGGTTTATAACGTGTTAGGAGCAAGTTATTATGTGAGACGGGAGCTCTGAAAATGCACCCTTATTATTGTGCTGCGTATGGACAATTGTGTTGATGATGAAATTGGTTGGAACTATAAAATGCCTATGAATTGTTACATTAGAGAAAAGCTAAGAAAATCTCATCAATGGTGTACAATAAAGATTTCAATGTGTTGGATATTTACCTACTTAATGACAATAACATTCTCAACTTGTTTTTATAGCTCAATATAACTTTTTCATTATTTATTACAAAGCACAGTTATTTCACTATTTTGTATTCTTCAAAACCCATTAAATGACAGTAAACAAAGATTAACTTGAAAAAAAACATTTTACTCATCATAGTAACAATCAATTTCTATTAAAAAATACATCAAAGCTTCTATTGAAAGAAAATGCATGATATGGAATAGAAAGATCACCATACATTATATGAGGTTGTACATGATATAGGTTTAACATGTGTTTTCATTACTGAAATTAACAAGTCATACTATTAACATGTTAAAGGACCACTATAGTGCCAGGAAAACATACTCGTTTTCCTGGCTCTATAGGGTCCTTGGGTCCCCCTCACCCTCAGGGCCCCCCTCCCGCCGGGCTCTAGTGTGAGGAAGGGCTTAATCCCTTACCTTTTTTCCAGCGCCGGGCTCCCTCGATGCTGGATACTCTCCTCCTCCTTTCCCGTCATCAGCTGAATGCGCATGCGCAGCAAGAGCCACGTGCATTCAGCCAGTCTCATAGGAAAGCATTCTCAATGCTTTCCTATGGACGCTGGCGTCTTCTCATTGTGAAAATCACAGTGAGAAGCGCGGAAGTGCCTCTAGTGGCTGTCAATGAGACAGCCACTAGAAGCTGGATTAACCCATTTGTAAACATAACAGTTTCTCTGAAACTGCTATGTTTACAGCAGAAAGGGTTAATCCTAGAGGGACCTGGCACCCAGACCACTTCATTAAGCTGAAGTGGTCTGGGTGCCTATAGTGGTACTTTAACCAAAGATGGTTAAGGTTAAATAGACGCATATTGGCCCCTTAATCTTTTTAGGGTTAGCTTGAAATTCTGAAGGATCAACAAGGATGTTGCGAAATATAGGACAAAAAAGTAAAACTGTAAGAATTCACCAGCTCTACAGTTAGACATCTCTAATTAGTTAAAGGTATATAATAATGGCTTGCTTTTTCCTATTTAGATAATAACAAAGATACGTTTTGATGTATTTTTTTTATAAATATCTGAAGTATTGTTCACTGGGACAAGACCATGGTCATTACGGTAACAATCAGCACCTATTCTAAAGTCTAAGTGGCAATATCAATGGTCGTGTCAACTTCTGGAATGCATTGTATTCACTTTCATAACATTTGCTAAGACTTATTTTTCACTAGCTAGTTAAAAAGGACTCTGACAGTAGGATTTCCATTTTTTTTTCTCATGAGGTTATTGATAAAACCTGGACCGCTGGTGTTCTACAATAATCTAGTTTCCTGCAGATATAATTTGTAAAAGCTGTGAAATAATTGATGTCACTATGTTTTCCTTGTTTAAGAATGGGAAATAGGTAAGAATACCTTATCCCAGCTTTCAATTCCATATCAATAAGCAGGATTTCTTATGAAAATGCGTTCAGAGATATCGCCATTATTCTCGGAAAAAGTACAGTTCCCCAAGCAGAGAGATTTGCGCCGCATTTACCTAGAAAACTCCAGTTTATAGCATTAATATAAAAATGCATAAGATATCTCTCCTCAGCAATGAAACAAGTTGGATAGAAAAGCTTAAAATCATTCCAAAGTGGTGATGGTGGCTATTGTATCAAATGATAAGCTTTCAATCTGTGTCTACAACTAAGTTTGTCACATTATTCACTAATGTGCATGCATTATTGCCATTCACCAACCAAAGTGACAACTGAGAAGTATTATTGCCAGAATGAAACACTACCAGAGCTTGTGGTCCAGATAACATTTTAATATTCAAAGATATTTACCTTTTGGAGTTTGGATGATGAAAACTATTAATATGTCAAATAACATTCTTCTAACCAAAAGATTCACGTAAGACTAATAAAAAAAATATGTTGTCGATATCTGAATAGCAGCTGTCTGAAGCAAAGCACACCTGCTACTAGATTGTTGACAGCAAATGATTTCTAAATGCAGAACATTAGCCCAAATATGCGGCCTGTGACATAAAACAAAACCATTTAAAAATCAATATGCATGCACCAAGGATGTATTAAACTGCAGGTGCACAGTTTTATGTTGTAATCTAGGCTTGAAAAGAAACTACATTGGCTTAGATTTACCAAGCAGTGACACAAACTGTAAATAGTGAAGGAACCTGAAAATGAGTAGTAAACGTTCCCAAATGGAAAAATGTTTTAAATTGTTAGTAAAACCAGTCACATAGGATAAGCAGTGTAACAGAGCTCCCTGTACCCCTGGCTGGGTACCTCCGCCAAGGACCGCTTCCTAGCTGGAACAGGGGACAAACCACAGCACTTCTGAGCACAGTCTCCGTGGCTTGACTGGGGCCCAGGAACCGCTCCTTCCTGGAGCCGAATGGGGAATTAGCTCTAGTCCATACAAGGACTTTCCCAATTGAATCCCCTGCAAGCTGGAACATCAGACACAGGAGTAAATCTTCTTTCCCTCCAATAACAGGTTGACACACAGTTTTGGAGTGTAAGCTGGAATAGCATTTTAATGGTGCCATACTGGCCTTTTATGCAAGTCCCCAAGCAAGGGTGACACCTACATGGACCTTGTTGGGGACAGGGACACAAATGTATACACCATTCTAAGACACTCCCACACATAATACAATAAGCCTACCCTTTTACTTAGGAGATAATTGAGTCAAGCACTCAGGGGTTCAGGAATTTCCTGGAAGTCATTTATTTAAATGACCACAAGCATGGCCCTATGCTCAAAACAGTTCCAGAGAATCAGGGCTTGCAGTCGGTCTAGTTCGGTAATTTGAAAACTAACAAACTACCGAACAGAGTCAATAGTCTTACCCTGGAGCTTAATCCTTACATCCAGACGAATAATCTTCCTTAACAGTGCCCTTCTAACATAGAACTGAACGCAGGCAATGATGAAGGTCCATCGGTGTTCGGGAGTTTCTTAATCCGATTTCAGTTCCATGAGATTCATGCCCAAACACCGCTGCCTGCTTTCATGCAAACAAGATGGCCGCCACCGCATGGTTTTCTATAGGAATTGCGGCCACCCCGACGAACAATTAGAACACTGTGGTGAGAAACGTTCCAAGTTGTTAATAGGTGTGAACAAGCTCCAGGGTGTTCTCTGTTCGTGCGGTTGTTCGGTAAACAAACCATATAATCCCGAATGCACAAACAGAGACTTTTACCTTATTTGTTCACAGGGTCCATAGTCTGTGGGCAGGAGGCTGGCAAGCAGGCTCCTCCAGGAGCTTGTGGCAAACTCCTGTAAAAAGTGGAGTTTGTCACAATCAGAATTTTGCAATTTTACTTACAATTTGAAACACGCATAATACTTTAATCACTGCAGCAATGATTTTAAAGATGATCCATCTACAACCTTTCTTACCAAGTTCTAAGAAGAAGAGATGATAAAATATGAAAATAATATATGTTTTGCAATGTTTTATATATAAGGACATAAAACAGTTCTCTAAACCTACAAATAGGTTTCACTCATGAACATTATGGTGCAAAATCAGATATGAGACGAGAATGTCTTAGCAGAGTGAACAGTAGCTGTTTCTCTCTGCACCGCTAGATCTTGGTCATGATGTCACGTCTGCATTCCATGTTACGTGCAATGTGGCCCAAACATCCTTAGCATCATAGTGCGTTGTTCCAATGTCATTAGTAATACGAATTTTTCGCATTGTTTCTGCTTATAGTTAGTATGGCGATTTCTGAAGATGTGTGCTACATCATATGACAGCATATGAACTTCATCTGTAAATGTAACCAATCATTACCTAGCATAAGATATATATACATCCAAGGTATCCTTATTTTTTTGTGCAGTCATCTTTTTTATTACCCAAAAGTGCATTCCTATTGTCATTGATTTTCTGGTATGAGACCCTGGCTTGACATTTCCTGCACTCTGTTGTCATGACCTTGACTTGTATTCTTGTTATTCTAATTCTCTATTACCCTTTGACCTTGACTTATCTTATGTTTATTCCTGGTCTGTTTGCAGACATTTTCTCTATTTGTCACCAGCACCACTTTAAGGACCAGTACATGCTTCTGTGCTGTCTATACCGGCTTTGCAAGGTAGGGTTAGGTCATTCTTGACACAGAGTAAGGGTGTACTCTATTTACTTAACAACAATTCCTCCAGTTGAAATCTTAGGGAGAATTGCTATTTAGTAAGATGATTAAACCATTTCTCTACTAAAAGAATCCAGCCCAATGTGTTTGTGATGAAACGGCTCTGGCATCTCTGGCACTGAAGGTGTACCAGTTCAGGCATGCTATGAACAATGCTAGGACTCAGATTTGGTAGAGTAGCCACTGGCAATGCAGGATATACTTCAAAATTGACTCTGGATACTACAGGATATTCAACCACTAATGGCCACTGGCAATTAGTGAATGAGTAACACTCTATAGTAGGCGAAAGATGACTGTATGAATAGAAACTTCAATAAAGAGACAAACAAGCTTTACTTGCTGCAAGCAGGAGCAACTGACACTTAGAACAAAATATACAACTATATTATTTGTTAAAGGATCACTATAGTGTCAGGAAAACTAAGCGATTTTCCTGACACTATAGTGCTCTGAGGGTGCACCCACCCTCAGGATCCCCCTCCCATGACGCTGAAACCCCTTCAGCGGCTTACCTTAATCCAGCGCCGGGCTCCCTCGGTGCTGGTGACCTCTCCTCCCCCGCCGACGTCAGCTCCCCCATCTGGGGTCAGCGGAGCAGAATGCGCATGTGCGGCAAGTGCCGCGCGCGCATTCAAAATGTCCATAGGAAAGCATTTCTCAATGTTTTCCTATGGACGCTCTGCGCAATGGAGGCATAATATGCCTTTAGCGTCGCGGAAGACTGCCACTAGAGGCTGGCTTAACCCCAAATGTAAACATAGCAGTTTCTCTGAAACTACTATGTTTGCATCTGAAGGGTTAAAACCTGAGGGACCTGGCACCTAGACCACTTCATTGAGCTATAGTGTCCCTTTAAAGTTCCCTTTCCCCTTTATGTATGTCCAGACTAACAACAAAGCACTAGCTAGATCGGCCAGACAAATATCTCAACATGACATTCTGTATCACAATCTTTTTTTGGTCCCAGCTGGGTGGGACAGGATCAGCCTCTTATGCCATGTGACACATCAAAGTCTCTTTGATCACAGTGTTCAATATACCAAAGTGGATTTTTTGGAAACATTCTCCAACATACCTGTAATCACAGTTTAACTATTTTAACCAGTTTTTTGAAGTAACATTTTCCATTTATCAGCCAGCATTTCAGATGAATGTAAGTTTGGCTTGGCAGAATTCCGGTACTAAAAACTTCAAAACCAAATCTGACAAACAAAAAGTATGCAAAATATGCCAATTAGTGTACAGCTAAATATATAAATAATATAAATGTATAAATAATAGTATGAATATATTTTTCAGTAGACTGATGAGAACATTTTCCTGCCTTTTGATTTTTGTACATATATATATAAATAGTGTAGATTGGCCGTATTAGTTCAGTAAACAGGATGCCAAAATACCAGAATATTGCAGTATGCAGAATTATTGGACTAACATAATATTTTAATGACAAGACAAAGACAAGCTATATATATATATATCTTAGAATGAATCTACACAGACACTCAATGAAGAACCACAAAGAAAATGGATATATATATATATATATATATATATATATATATATATAGCCAAAATACCAGAATATTGCAGTATGCAATGATACCTTTTTTATTGGACTTACATAATATTTCAAAGACAAGCTTTCAAGAGTTATCCTTTGTTCCTCAGGTCTGAAGCAATACTGATCAATCTGATAGAGTTTAACATTTAAAACAACTGATGTTAGAGAAGGGGAGGGGGGTGAGCAACTATATAGCTGTATATATGTATGTATATTAGTTGATCCAATAAAGGTGAAGCGAGAATATTGAAAAAGAACTATATAAGCCATTAAGATGTGTGTTTATATAAAGTTTTGGTAGTGTGTAAGAAAGCCAGAGTCTACATTAAATCCTTAATTTCTGGTGTTAAAATGTGTGATCATTTTCATCTCAAATGTCTTGTTCACGAGTCTTTGAAATTCCCTTTAAAAACTTTAATCCTGAGGTTTTGGATGGAGAGACCAGTCTGGGTGAAGTGATGACCAACAGGGGTACAATATCCATTTTCTTTGTGGTTCTTCATTGAGTGTCTGTGTAGATTCATTCTGAGATGCAGCTTCAGACCATTTTCTCCAATGTAGCAACCTTTGTCACACACTGTACACTGTAGCATGTACACCACATTCGCAGATGTGCACGAATATGATCCCCTAATGTTGTATGATTTGTTATTGTGTCTGGCTGTGTTATTGCCACATTTATGTTGACACAGTTTGCAGAGTGATTTGTTGCATTGTATAGTGCTATTCTGTGTGAGCTCCTGTTCTGTGGTCAATTTGCTGTGGACCAATCTCTGTCTCAGGTTATGCGGTTGTTTGCTAGCAGTGGTGTACCTACCATGGTTGCAGGGGTTGCAGCTGTGACCGTGCCCCTCACTCCAGGGGGCCCGACCGCAGTCACGACCCCTGAGACCGTGGGCCACCTGGATACCTCCCGGGTGTCTGACAGGAGGGGAGAGCTGTGCTACTCACCTCCTACCTGTGTGTAGCATGGCCGAGAGGCTTACTAAGAGAGCACTTCCTGTCAAACTGGGATGCAATACCTCGTGTTTCTCCTGTCATAGGCGGGCCCAAGAGATGGCCTGCTGGCCACCTAATGGACCCCATCGGCAGGTGGCCGTGTTCCAGGCAGAGGCGGCAAGGGAGGTGTGTTCTTCCTACTCTTCCTACTGTTCTTCCTTGCACGCTAGAGCAATTTTCACACCGGAGCTCTGTGGTTTCTAGTTATGCCTCTAAATGCTAGCATGGGGGTTCAGGAAATATTTTTTTGATTGTGGGATCCTCTGAAATTAATGGTTGTAGCTCTTTAATAATTTTATGTACTCCTTCTAGAGTTGGATTAGAGGGATTCTTATCTTGTTCTCCTTTTCTTTGTGTTGTAGGATGCTTTCCCGTGGTGTTTTTAGGGCAGATTTAATTTTTTTAGATATTGTCCTTTCCTTGTAGCCCTTTTGCCTAAATGACTCTGACAGTGTACTCAGTTGCTGATCTCTGTTTTTTGTGTCAGAGCAAATGCGGTGATATATGATTGTCTGGTTGTAGATGATATGTTGTTTGGTGTGTTGGGGATGGAAGCTGGAAGCTGGAATTGTGGAGTTAGCTGTACCTGTCTGTGGGTTTTCTGTACACAGATGAATGAAGAATGCCATTGGTGACAGGTATTGTGCAGTTAAAAAAAACTCACACTGATTTGAAAAGTTAAGTTTAAGGTTTATTGACGGGTGAAATGAATTGAATGTTTTATGGAAGTCTATAAGGCTTTCTTCTCCTTCTGTCCACATTCTGAAAATATCATAGACGTAATGATAATATGTATATGGTTTCTGGGGCTGTGTACATAAAAATCTGTTTGCTAGGTCAGCCATGAAAAGATTTTTTTTTCATGTTTAAATCTTTATTTCACTTTTTCAAATTACAGAGAAAACACAACACTGTGCATCAGTATAACAAATAAAAACAAAATAAATAAATAAATAAATAAATTATTAATAAAAATAAAAATAAAATAAAAAAATAATATACAGAAATAGAGAGATACCATTCACAATACAAGATATTCTATTACCATCTTTTACTTTTATACATTTTACAATCTCTTCTAACTTATTTTCGGCTTTAGTAACACAGCTTTTTATATCTTTACACTGAATTATTTTTTACAATAAACATTTCCTTTCTCTTTTTCTCCTTTCTCCCTTTCCTTTTCTTTTCTTTCTCTTTTTCCCTCTGAGATAATTTATTACAAGAATCAGGATATGTATAAAGTAAATTTGTATCCCTCCCTCTCTAAAGAAAAAAGAGAGAAAAAAATAAAGAAAATAAAAATAAATAAAAAAAATAAATATATAGATAAATATATAAATAAAAAATAAAAAATACAATTATAGTAATTCTTCCTTTTATAAGTCTACATTTCCAATTTTATTTAATTTATAGAATTCCATATCGAACGTCTATATCAATCTGTTTTTTCCTTTTTTTTTTGTTTCTTTTTCTGTTCTCGTTCTCTTTCCCTTGTCTCTCTTCCCTTCCCTCTTCCTTCGTTTGTTTTATACCACCTAAATTTTATTTGCCGTCTGTATTAATGAGACTATTTTGCTTGTTTCATTCCCCTTATTTTCTTTTAATTTCCTCTCATTTCATTTCCACCTCACCCAAATTTTTTCATAAATGTGTTGTTTGCCTTTTAGCCTATATGCCATTTCCTCGTAGATTTTAGTAGTAGAAATCTTTTCTCTTATTATACTTAATGATGGTGCCTGTTTTGTTTTCCATAAACTGGCTATAGCATTTTTTGTAGCCATCAAAATATGTATAATTAACACTTTTTCTTGTGGCAATACAGGGAGTGCAGAATTATTAGGCAAATGAGTATTTTGACCACATCATCCTCTTTATGCATGTTGTCTTACTCCAAGCTGTATAGGCTCGAAAGCCTACTACCAATTAAGCATATTAGGTGATGTGCATCTCTGTAATGAGAAGGGATGTGGTCTAATGACATCAACACCCTATATCAGGTGTGCATAATTATTAGGCAACTTCCTTTCCTTTGGCAAAATGGGTCAAAAGAAGGACTTGACAGGCTCAGAAAAGTCAAAAATAGTGAGATATCTTGCAGAGGGATGCAGCACTCTTAAAATTGAAAAGCTTCTGAAGCGTGATCATCGAACAATCAAGCGTTTCATTCAAAATAGTCAACAGGGTCGCAAGAAGCGTGTGGAAAAACCAAGGCGCAAAATAACTGCCCATGAACTGAGAAAAGTCAAGCGTGCAGCTGCCACGATGCCACTTGCCACCAGTTTGGCCATATTTCAGAGCTGCAACATCACTGGAGTGCCCAAAAGCACAAGGTGTGCAATACTCAGAGACATGGCCAAGGTAAGAAAGGCTGAAAGACGACCACCACTGAACAAGACACACAAGCTGAAACGTCAAGACTGGGCCAAGAAATATCTCAAGACTGATTTTTCTAAGGTTTTATGGACTGATGAAATGAGAGTGAGTCTTGATGGGCCAGATGGATGGGCCCGTGGCTGGATTGGTAAAGGGCAGAGAGCTCCAGTCCGACTCAGACGCCAGCAAGGTGGAGGTGGAGAACTGGTTTGGGCTGGTATCATCAAAGATGAGCTTGTGGGGCCTTTTCGGGTTGAGGATGGAGTCAAGCTCAACTCCCAGTCCTACTGCCAGTTCCTGGAAGACACCTTCTTCAAGCAGTGGTACAGGAAGAAGTCTGCATCCTGCAAGAAAAACATGATTTTCATGCAGGACAATGCTCCATCACACGCGTCCAAGTACTCCACAGCGTGGCTGGCAAGAAAGGGTATAAAAGAAGAAAATCTAATGACATGGCCTCCTTGTTCACCTGATCTGAACCCCATTGAGAACCTGTGGTCCATCATCAAATGTGAGATTTACAAGGAGGGAAAACAGTACACCTCTCTGAACAGTGTCTGGGAGGCTGTGGTTGCTGCTGCACGCAATGTTGATGGTGAACAGATCAAAACACTGACATAATCCATGGATGGCAGGCTTTTGAGTGTCCTTGCAAAGAAAGGTGGCTATATTGGTCACTGATTTGTTTTGTTTTGTTTTTGAATGTCAGAAATGTATATTTGTGAATGTTGAGATGTTATATTGGTTTCACTGGTAATAATAAATAATTGAAATGGGTATATATTTGTTTTTTGTTAAGTTGCCTAATAATTATGCACAGTAATAGTCACCTGCACACACAGATATCCCCCTAACATAGCTATAACTAAAAACAAACTAAAAACTACTTCCAAAAATATTCAGCTTTGATGTTAATGAGTTTTTTGGGTTCATTGAGAACATGGTTGTTGTTCAATAATAAAATTAATCCTCAAAAATACAACTTGCCTAATAATTCTGCACTCCCTGTATTCTCTCTGGCATAATGTGTAGTAGGAATATTTCTGGTTGCAGGGGTATCAATATGTTTGTAACTTTAAAAATTAATTGTTGTATGTGTTTCCATACATCAATAATTTTTTTACACTGCCAAAATATATGAGTCATATATATTTCAGCCATGAAAAGATTAGCGTATTGGGGTGACATTTTTGTGCTCATCACTGTCCCTGTCATTTGTAGGTAGTTATTGTTATTGTTATTAAAACTTAAATAGTTGTGTGTGAGTATGAACTCTAAGCTGGGCAATAATTGCACTTTATGCATCATATTTGTGTGTTGGTTTGATAAGAGAAATTTAATGCAGGCCTCAATACCATCCTTTTGTGGGATGTTACTGTTTAAGGATTCCACATCTATTATTACTAGTATAGTGTTTTCAGGTAGTTAATTTATCTGGTTAAGTTTATTGAGGAAGTCTGTACTGTCCTGTATAAAGCTCTCAGTCGTAGAGGCTTAAGAATGTTTTCTAGTAAAACAGATATTTGTTCAGTGAGTGTTTCCATACCTGTTATAATCTGGGTTTCCTGGCTTGTGGATTTTGGGTAGCAAAAGTAGAAGGTTCCCATCTAAGGATTGGAAGCCGTCAGATTTTCTAATTCTTGCTGTAAGTGTTTCAGAAATTATTTAATACATTTTTGCGAGTTTAGCTGTATATTCCTTCGTGGGGTCCTTGTCCAGTTTTTTGTAGAAGTTTACATCAGACAACTATCTGTTCCCTTCTGTAATGTAGTCCTGGCTGTTCATGACAACTACTGACCCACCCTTGTCAGCCGGCTTGATGATGATGTTTTTATTATTCATCAAGTTATCCAAGGCACTTCTTTCCATAGGTGAGAGCTTGTGTGTGATTTTTTTTTCTCATGTGTGGTAACAAGGGATGCCACTCTCCATTATTATGCTGGTTAAAAGTGGTGGATTTTTTTTTATCAAAGAAGAATTCCTTAAGTCTCATCCTTCTGAAAAATTCTTCCAAGTCTGAATATAACAGGATGTGATCCAGTTTTGTGCTTGGACAGAATGTTAGCTCCTATGAGTAAGACTGATTTCTCAGGTATTGACAAGTGATGATTGGAGAGGTTAACAATCCCAGTATTGTCCATGCAGTGTTTTTGGTAGTTAGCAGGCTCAGTTTGGTTTGGGTCATTTGTAGTTCCGGTGGGAGTTAGTTGATTTTCAATGGTGCAATCAGTTAATCTTTCATTTGGGCTTTCTCTAACATCAATTGTTTTAAGTGTTAAACTCTATCAGATTGATCAGTATTGCTTCAGACTTGAGGAAGAGAGGAACACTCTTGAAAGTTTGTCTTTGAAATATTATGTTAGGCCAATAAAAAAGGTATCATTGCATACTGCAATACTCTGGTATTTTCGTATCTTGTCTACTAGACTAATACGGCTAATTCAATCTACACTACCAATACATATATATCATAGAAAAACTTGATCTGTAAATAAAAATAACATTTAGTGACTGTCCCCTCGCCATCATCTTTTTTCCCCATCAGTCACCCCCTATTTTGCATCAAAACTGAATTCAGAATTCTGAACTGAACATTCTCAGCCATTCGTTTGGTGCATGATGTAGGTACATTTCCACATAGAGTTCATGAATTTTACCAATTACCCGCTGGCTAGAATTTTGAACAATTTGCAATTTGGACTAAAATAAATCTTCAAGTCAACTGATTGAATACTTAAAACAATTAATAAGAAATGCTTATGAAAATTGTATAAAATGTGGCAGACTCTTTGATCTTTACTTTAGTTGCTAAATAGCCAGACTGCATAAGTATTTATTTATTGATATTTGAAATTTAATGTATATGTTTTCAAAAAGAAATTATATGTGGTGGAATGGGGAGTTTGAAGGGATGGAAAAATTACATTTATAAAAATTCTGAAAATGTAATTTTGTACATTGTTGTAATTTTGTAGGGATATTAAGACTCCATGTTCATCTCTGATGATTGCTTGAATTTTGTACTTTCTTACAATTCATTGTGCCTAAGATGGAGGAAACGCGTTGGACCAATTTTAATTTTATATTTGTATTTGTTGTTTTAATTCATTTGTACACAATAAATGTATGCAAATTATTACAAGAAGTTGTTTTAACTTACTGCCAATACTGGACCATAATATGGGTGAGGAGGAGGTCAAGAAGGTTTAATGTCCCGAGGCTGAACCAGGGAAGGCACCCTAAGGCACAAAACTTTGTATTTTCTCATGAGTGCACATCAACAGCGCAAAGTTATTTTATATCTTGATATACTTTGCTATGTGTTGTTATTATTATTATGTTATTATTTATATAGCCCCAACAAATTCTGTAGCGCTTTACAGTGGGTGGACGAACAAACAAACATATAGTTGTAACCAGACAAGTTGGACACACAAGAACAGAGGGGTTGAGGGCCCTGCTCAACAAGCTTACATGTTAGAGGGAGTGGGGTAAAGTAACACAAAAGGTAAGGATAGTATTAGACTAATGACAGTTGCAAGAGAGGAATTTGTTGGGAGCTATTAACAGTTTAATTGATATACTTTTATGAAGAAGTGGGTTTTTAATGATTTTTTGAAGGAGGTGAGACTGTGTGAGGAGGGAAGGAGGGAAGTGAGTTTCACAGGAATGGTGCAGCCTTCAGGAAGTCTAGAAGACGAGCATCAGAGTTGGGAGTACGGACAGAAGATAGACGTAAGTCTTCAGCGGAGCGTAAGGGCCTAGACGGGACATACTTGTGTATTAGGGAGGATAGATAGGTGGGAGCAACATTATGTAGAGATTTGAAAGAAAGAACCAGAATTTTAAATTGAGCCCTATATCTTACAGGAAGCCAATGTAGGGACTGACAGAAGGGTGGGGCATGGGAGGTGCGGGCAGACAGGAAGATGAGCCTCGCCGCCGCATTCATTATGGACTGTAACGGCACAATTGTTTATTTATCCCTATTTTAGATGCATAGCTGGATCTGAAATTTTGTATGTAGATTTGCTGATAAGAGGGGTGGTAAATTGGGAACACCGCCAGGGAAGTTGCATCATTTATACAAAAGTTAATTACCACTGTGTGTGGTGTGTGTTAGACATTTCAATTAAGTGACACAGAGGTGTGATACACACCAAAATATTTTGCTTTCACATTTTTTAGAAACATAACGTACACTTAGATAGTTGTTTCTCTCAATAACCAAATAAATTATCCAAACATAAATATTACAGTACAATATTCTATTGTAACTTATACATCTCCCTAGTGTCAGCAAATTGAACATTTTATATGAATTATCCTTTAGTAATTAACATTTCTAAATCTTATTTATAATCACCTTTATTTTTTGCAAAAATGCAACTGTATGAAAAAAACAATAAAGACATCTGCACAATAGAAGAAGCAATAAAAACTGGAAATAAATCCTGGTTTTAAGCAGAATGCCAGTTGCATAGCAAACAAAGAAAACTTATTCTGAACCATTCCATTTTCTGGGACCAGTTTAAAATGTTAAGACTTTCAAACATTAAAGCAGGAAATGCATGTATATTCCTAAAGTGAATCTGATTATTTTTTAACACAAGAAAAGTATTTTTATAATTCTAGAAATTAGAAGGAAATTCCAATAGCCTCTTAAAAATAAGGTGGCTAGTTGGAAGAGAACCCAGTCTAAAACACCAATAGCCAAACAAAACAAAACAAAATATTTATTAATATCAGCGAATAGCTACTAGAGAGAGAACTCACTACTACCAAAATGGTAAGTGCATCTGTGAACTGGATCAACAATTATCCTAATAATGTGTTGATCTACACAAGCCTTACTGTTTACTCCCATTAGTTGGGAATACTGTTACTAGTTGTGGGCAGCATTAGTGCCCCATGTCCCTGATCCTCTAGAGGTATTGCTAATTAAGGATAGATAGTGTTCTACTATAGGACCTAGGCTCAGTATTTGGAGACTTCTTCCTAGGGTTTATTTCCCTTGTTCACTCTTAGGATTTTGTCCTTACCCTCTATAATGCTGAAAATTAGGATAATTGTTTATCAAGTTCACAGATGTTCTTACCATTTTGGTAGTAGTGAGTTCTCTCTCTGGTAGCTATTTGCTGAAATTAATACATATTTTGTTTTGTTTTGTTTGGCTACTATGCTATACTTAGTAGCAAGGAAGAAAGAAACAGAAATGCAAAGTTGGAGAGATATATTGATAGATCATTTTCAAAGTTCAAAAACCTGTCAGACTGCTTTATAAAATATATGGTGTAAACACTTTTGTATTTGAAAATAGATTTATATTTGATAAATGGAAAGGATTTGAACATATTTTGAGGTTTTTTTAATTTAATTTTTTTTACTGATTTTTGTTTTCTCTCTTTGATATTAAAAACACATAAATTAATATGATGCCATTAATTGGGTAATCCAATGCTAGGTGATATAAAGTAGACAATAACATCATGTGTGTAAACAGGCTCCTTTTATATTTTTATGACATGATAATAATATTAATAATAATACAAGTAATTTTAGACAGGGTCTTACTGGCATAAGCTTACTGTAATTGCGTCAGTTTAAGGACCAATGCAGCAAGAAAGATTCCCAGGCACTCAAAATGTAAAAGCCGCGGGGCAGATTTATTGCAACAAAATGGACAGCAACGTTTCGACCTACCAAGAGGTCTTTTTCAAGCTGGGGGGAGCACCTGTGGCCACTGGAAGTGAGTGCGGTTCCTGTGACCAATTTTAGTATACACATATACACATACCTAGGACATGCACACACAAAGATAGCCACAGTGACACAAGCATAATCTCGAGCATTATTTATTTAAGAGGATAGAAAGTAATTACTTACATTATGTGAGTGTTGTAAGGGTATGTTGTAGAAGCAAGGCTTTTAGTGTAAAAGGTATAGGACAATGAACACTGTGATGTGTGAGTTTAGCACTGTATACTATATTTTGAGCTATTTCATATGTTGGGCTCATTAACGTGTACTTTCTGTACACAGTGAAAATGTAATCAAAATGATGTATGAAATAACCTTTATTCAATTAATAACTTTCCAAATGTTTCCTAATATCTAAAACATACTAAAACAGAGCCTAATACAAAAAATTCATGTTAGAATAGATGTTCTAAAAATTACTCTAAACTATTTAATTATTGACAATAATCCATGCAAAAAAATATAGACCATATATCCATAACAAGGCATTAGATTGACCTTTGTGAACAGTAAAATATGCCCTGAAGCACTATGTATTTTTAATTCTACACAGAATAATTTAAGAGAAACCTATGCATGAAGGTTTTATCTGTGGCCGCAACCATGAAAATCCACTTTAAATACACAATGGATGTAGGTTAATTACCTTAACATCTGCAAATTCTAATATCAACATGTTTTGCCATCTGGAAATATTAGCTAGGTGGAATGTTGGTTTCAGGCAGAAGGTTTAGTGCCAAAGTGACTGAATTGGATTGATGGATTTCATACATATTAAAATGCGTTCAGGAAACTGTACTTAATAACACTGCCGAAATGCTTCTCAATTCTTGTGTATTAGAGCATGATATCTATTAGGAACTGTTTAGGAATAGAAAATTATTAATAATATCCCAATTATATGCATATTATTCGGAACCAATGCATGGAATCTTAAAGAAAATACAAACAGAAAAGTATAGAATACATCCCTTGCAAGTATATAGTAGTCTGTAATTTCTGTGATGGTTAAGAAAAAAATCATTTCTATTTTATCAAAGACTACAAAAGAAAAAAAGTGTCTCAAGCAGAACAAGAAAATACAGGTGTTTTTTTATTTTTTTAAAGTATATATATATATATATATATATAGTTTCATTAATACATACACATATACACAAATTATTCTAGAGGAATTTTACTTCTGACCTACTGATGATTCTCACTGTCTACAATCCACTTATTCACTACAGTCAATTTGGTTGTTTCTTTCTCCTGATCAAATCCAGCACTGGCAATCAAAACCCATTCCATTGTGTTTAAAATGTCAGTCGAATTGCAATTCACCTGCCAACCTCTCATATTCAACAGATTACTGTATGATGAACCTGACAATTGTAATACAGATTTAATTTGGATATTTGACAAGAAGTAGAATTTTGAGTTGAGTCCCAAGTGCAATGTTTGTTTGAAGAACAAATGTTGACAAGTTGATCAATAATCATGGTAATTAATTTCCTATTCAAATTGTCTTTCCAATTTAAACTAAGATAAGGTTATACTGTATTTGGAAAGTGGAACACATTTATCAAATTTAATTGCATTCAGGTTTTTATGCTGTATTACAGCTGTATATGCTATGTGAGGTGATGATTAGTACCAATGCATGTGTCTATATGTGATTTTCTTTAACATTTTCTCTACATTCATTCCAAGTGCTGCCAATTTGGTCCAGCTCTAATAGGAAATGTTCCAGAATCAGTCTCTGAAAATTTATACTTACTTTGCTGAATGCTACCAATAAGATGGGTTTATTATGAATCAACAGAGTTGAACTTGTCAGTTGGAACAAGGGGGGTTGGCTGCACTCACCTGAACATGCATAAATCGGGGTGCTGCTGGGGACCAAATTATACAATACACAAAAAATACATAAAAACACCTAATTTAGGCAAATATAATGGGGGTTTAGTTGCATTATATGATCATACATTGCATAAGCCTGCCACAATGTCAATGTATGATTTTTTTTATTAGGCTCTGTTTTAGTATGTTTTAGATATTAGGAAACATTTGGAAAGTTATTAATTGAATAAAGGTTATTTCATACATCATTTTGATTACATTTTCACTGTGTACAGAAAGTACACGTTAATGAGCCCAACATATGAAATAGCTCAAAATATAGTATACAGTGGTAAGCTCACACATCACAGTGTTCATTGTCCTATACCTTTTACACTAAAAGCCTTGCTTCTACAACATACCCTTACAACACTCACATAATGTAAGTGATTACTTTCTATCCTCTGAAATAAATAACTAAAGTATATATCTCATTCTACTCCCCTGGAGATGGAGAAAGTGGAAGATATGCATACCTTGTAAGAGCATGTTCAAATGTCCATAGCACTCACTCAGCTGCTCGAAATTATGCTTGTGTCACTGTGGCTATCTTTGTATGTGCATGTCCTATGTATGTGTGTGTATATATACACACATATATATATATATATATATATATATATATATATATATATATATATATATATATATATATATACACATATATATATAAATATATATATATACATATATATATATATATATATATATATATATATATATACACACACACATATACATATACACACACACACATATTTAAAAAAAAATGTATGTGTGTGTGTTTGTAACAAATCCATAGAAATATATGGGGCATGGTAACAATATGGGGAAAGAAAATGCATAACCTTTGGGACAATATTTATGAAACTTAAGAATATTTCTGGGTAGTAGTGAACAGGCTACTACCCAGATATGTTCTCATATGTTTCATAAATATTGGCCCAAAGGTTATACATTTTCTTTCCCCATATTGTTACCATGCGCCATATATGCCCATGTATATGTTACACACAATGCAATCAAGAACAATCAGGTTTGGGATTATTTGCAATGGGAGCGCTGTCAGGCTCTCCATTATTGCTTGGGAAATTTATTGCATATTTCAGAGAATAGTGGCATATGTAAGGGAAATGGGTCATACGGAGAGGTATGTAGCATTTATTAGGAGTACAGGAAATGGAAAATGCTTAGAATCATTAAAGGATCACTATAGTGTCAGGAAAACTAAGCGGTTTTCCTGACACTATAGTGCCCTGAGGGTGCCCCCACCCTCAGGTTCCCCCTCCTGTGGTGCTGAAGGGGTAAAAACCTCCCTCGGCGCTTGTGACTTCTCCTCCCCCGCCGACGTCAGCTCCCTCTGCCGACGTCAGCGGAGCCGAATGTGCATGCGCGGCAAGTGCGGCACGCGCATTCAAGCGGTCAATAGGAAAGCATTTTTCAATGCTTTCCTATGGACGCTCTGCGCGATGGAGGCATAATATGTTTTTTTGAAGACAACCACTAGAGGCTGGCTTAACCCTGCTATGTTTCTCTGAAACTGCTATGTTTGCATCTGCAGGGTTAAAACCTGAGGGACCTGGCACCCAGACCACTTCATTGAGCTGAAGTGTTCTGGGTGACTATAGTGTCCCTTTAAAATGTATTAACTGAAAATATTGTTTTGCATCTTATGATTATGGTTTTTTTTAATTCCTCATAAAAAAGAAACAAAAAAAAAAAATTTAATTACACATTATTCAATAGAAGACAAAAAAACTTTGAGATTAATATTGAGATTAATATTTTCCAAATGCCTTGTTTGATGGAATCAAGAAGCATAGTTTAGTTAGTGTGATTAAAGGCGATTGCATAGTTAACTTGGCGGCAAGACTAGTTTTAAAAATGATCTGACTGAAGCACATATGCTTATAAAATAGTAATCTATTATGACATATTTCACACCATCCACATACAACTATAAAAATCCATGTGACTACACACCAGCACAAAAGCAGAGAAGGAAATAAAAGATGTTAAAATTAAACACAAATATCTGTGTGAAAAGCTAATGAGTTATCTTACTCATTCTATTATTATTACTAAAATTATTTAAAAGAAAAATGTAGTCCCCTAGACTTTATCATATACCAGAAGATGCAACCCCCTTTCTCATCCCTTTGAACAGGAAGAAGAGAAGATAAGAGACTAAACTGGGTGAGGAAAGCACAAATGACACCACCATTTCATCCATCCCATATGTGGTGGGATGGAGGATCAGGAAATAAAATAAAATTAGTATCAGCGCTTAGCAGATAATCCCTTATTTTTCAAATATAGGGAAAAATTTATATTCTCACAATATAATAATAAGTGTCAAAAGTAAAAGTTACAAAGTCAATATTTTGTAAGGATATGTCCACGTTGTTAAGGGAATTATAAAGGTTGAAAAATAGTCTGTGTCCTCTGTGGCTGAAAACAGTTTCGTCTGATGCAACTTAGTTTCCAACCTTAAATAAGAAAGGATACTAACATAGTGTAAAATTGTAACAATTTATTTCCCATACATAAGACCCCCCTAAATAAAAACTCTTACAGGATACAGTGGTGGAACCTATTTCTAAGTGCCACTATGTTAGCATTTGTACAACACAGTGTACTAGCTGGAATGTTGATGGTTACTGCTCCGCTGGTAGAAATATGCAGATCGGTCCTGTGCACTCGAATCAATCTCCTTGCAGAGATGCCGGCTGTCAAGTACTGCTGTGATAGTTCTCTCAGTTCAAAATTGAAAATTCCCGCCAGGAATTGGAGGATCACATACAACAGATAAGGGACCTGGAGCATAGCGTGTTTTTCCACCCCTTAAATGGTATTCTCAAGTACCCATATATTGACCTGTTAGTGGGGCTTGTAAATAGCCTGTAACCTAAACTGGCAATAACGATACTCATAATTATTTTCTCCCCACTGAAAAGCTGGGCATAGCAAATGCTTGTTATATGAATATCATAGCAATAGATACATTATAAGTTATACTTTTACATTAATAATAAGCATGAGTAGACAAGAAGTACAAATAGATTCACATTTAACTTTCTTTGAATAGCTGCTAAATGTATAGCTGATACATTTTGCTGTTGCCCTACTGAGACATACAATCATTTATTTCTAATTAAATATAATCCAAGCATTCTTGTCATGAATAGTAGTAAAGTATAATAGAGATCACATGATGGCATGCATATAATGACCTATAGGGCTGATTTATTAAACAGTAAAAAATTGGTGAACTGCAAATAAATAGAAACATTTTGACGAGAATATAAGAATTTAAAATTGCTGATTTGTCCCATAAGGCCTATAATTCAGTTTATTGCAATATATTCTTTGGACAATGTGGGGTAAGTAACTTTTTTAATAATTCTGAAGCATTCAACAAAGCCCCTATAAATTACTTTTAAAAAATCATTTATATTTTAAAATATTGTGTTCATGTTTTTATTTCTCTTTATCATCACCAGACAACCTTAAAAGGTTATTCAGAAGTAATGATTACATTGTATTTTATAATTTTCTTTTGCTTTTAAGGTACTCAGCATTTTTCTCTTTTCTGCAGCTGATATGTTATACTTTATCAACGCCACTAAGCAATTTAAATGTTTTAGCTCATTACTTTCGATGGACATCATGGGTCATTAAAGAGCCAATGAAAATATTTAAACCTTCCATTAGTCTTCTAGAGTTAAAATTAAAAGCCAAGGTTCCAGCATTTTTGTATTCACAGCACAGCAGAGTGTACCTTGCGCAATGTGTGATTATAATACGCTTTCTGTCATATGAAAAATCTAAAGTTTACTTTCCTTCTTGAGTGAAGAGAGATGTGTTCTGTATATATAATTTTATTAAGTACAAATTTTGATCTATGAAATGAAGCATTTTGATCAAAAAGTATGTGGATAAAGTTAACATGAGAGTATATACCAGGGTCATATAAAAATTGGTGATAAAAGACTAAACTAGTGCTTGGTGGAAAAAAATGGTTTGGCTAAATCAATCTGTCCAAAAACATTTTATGAATGGTCCTTACAAATTTCATCCATGCAGCATTTTGGTTCAGAGTGAATTTTGTCAATGCAAAGGATTCAGAGAAAACCATTCAGGCCCCAAAATGGTTTGAAAACGTGTATTGCAAAATATATACATGCTAATTCTAAGTATATATTTTCAGCAATTTTATATTTGCTTAACCTAGTTTCAGTTGGAATTCAGTTAAACAAATTCTAACTGAATTCTGACTGAATTAAATGCTACTACACCAATCACATTTGGTCAGGAATGAGTGAAACAAGTGTACTTATTTTCATTACCTATGTGACTCCCTTTTTCTTGTAGCCACCTCAAGAAGCAACTAAGGGAGAGCTCAACAAAGACCACCATTACAGAAGAAGTAGAGTAGAATACCCAAGTGGTGTCCCCCACACAATCTCTGGTCTTGGTGGTGGTGATGTATCTGGTGGTAGTGATATTACTCTTCTCCCCACCACTACAGGCTTGTTTAAGTCTGTTCCAGAAGGAATTTGATTATGAAATGGAGAAATAACTAGAGGAAAGGCTAGCGAAAAAAAGGCAGCAGTGTACAACTTTATGCACCTACTACTATCTTTGGTGCTTTGTTTAAATCCATCTCAATCTGCAGTTTAATCTCCTGATTTATTGGAAACAGTTGGAGCATCTTCTCCTACCAATGTTAGAAGTACTTCACTCAATGATTATTATTATTAAGATTATTATTAATAAATTAATTATTACCACCACCCCACCACCTCCTTTCCCAGTACCGTTAATCAAATAAGTGCTTGTGTGGAGGCTATTGTTGTGGCAACTTCCTCTGCCAAAGATGCAGACCCACCTGCATCTTTATCAGCCACAAGGTGAAAGGTGGAGACTAATATAACAGGCTGAATCAAAGTTCAGCATTACTTTTACAGTGTTCCAGAAGGGTAAATTGCATAGTATTGAACAGTATGGAAATGAGAAGGGAAAACGTGATGGGTCATATTACTGATGCCGGTATGAAGCAACATCTGCAGAGATGCCACAAATCTGTGTTACTGAGTGAAGAAAAATAAAGAGAAAGTAGTATGGCAGGTCCAATGGTTCTGTATCTTATTCTGCACAACCAACTTTAACCATCTGTACCTTCTTCGCTTCTACCACCATTAGGCAGAGCATCGGGGATGTTGAGCATAATGTCACTAGGCAACACGGACAGGTGGACTCCCAGACCTTAGCATCTCCAGGGATGCCAGCCCACTCTTGTTGAATTTCATTCCAGGTTAATGTGAAATCAATAGGCTAACAAAACCTCCTGCTTGACTGCCATTTGATCTCTGTAGGGGGAGCTTTCTTTTCCATGGTTGAAGGGGAGCTGTTTAAGCAGCTAACATAGGCCCTTTCTCCACACTATGTCACTCCCTCACAATTATCTTTCAGTGGGAAGAGGAGAAGTCCCAACACTGTACTGTTCCTGAATGCTGCTGTTGAATGAACAGTTGGTTGCGGTGGCTGATAATAATATATATATATATATATATATATATATATATATATATAGATTAAACCAGGATATGGAGATGACCAGCACGCATGGACTTTTGAAGATAAAAGTATATTCTTTATTGCAGACTGATTAAAAAAGGATCAACGTTTCAGTCCCCATCCGGGACTTTAATCAGGATGGGGCGGGGACAGAAACATTGATCCTGTTTTATCGAGTCTTCAATTGTCATCTCCCTATCCTGGTTATATTTCTTCCCCTTGACTTCAAACTTGCTACTGTACTTTAAGCGTGAGTGCCTGGACCTTTTGGAATATATATGAAAAGCAATGGGCTGCACTTACCTGGACTTGCATAAAAGGGTGCTACTAGGGCCAGTTCATACAATACACAAGAACCAGCGCACTCACTCATCCACTGAACATGAACTTCAAAGCTTACAGATTTTAATAGTTTTTTCTTCTTCAAAAAAAACCTTGTACTGAAGAGAGCCCCAGATGGAATTTTTTTTTCCAAGTAAGTGGGTTAATCTCATAAGAACAGACATTCCGTTGTTAGAGTAGGACTTGCCAAAAATGGGCAAGCTTATGCAATGTTTGATCATATACTGTAACTAAACCCCATTATATTTGCCTAGACTAGGTGTTAAAACAAATAAGATAAAATCTGTAAGCTTTGAAGTTGCTGTTTAGTTGATGAGTGAGTGTGATGGATTTTGTGTAATATATATATATATATATATATATATATATATATATATATATAAATCACTGCATCACTGGACTAATACCGCTACAATTTCTACTTGAATGATATATATATATATCGTCACTGGATGACTAATCACTGGACTAATACCGCTACAATTTCTACTTGAACACTATATATAAATACATATATATATATATAGTGTTCAAGTAGAAATTGTAGCGGTATTAGTCCAGTGAAGCGGATTTTCAATTTTTTACATACATATATATATATATTTCCTGGCTAATCATGGCAGCATATACACATGGGTTAGCATCTCCCCTTACAGGCGATAGGACAGGAATAAAACAAAACCTTTAAAAGGAGTATCCCTGTATAAGTCCCTCAGTCTTTTTCCTGTCCTGCAGCCCTTAGGATGTGAGCATTTTTTGCTCCCTTTACTCATGGACATGTAGGTTTTTCTCTTCATTACGTTATTTGTTTTTGCTATTTTAGGGGGCCTTTATTCTATGGTGCCTTTACACTGTGGTGTGTTTATACTATGGTACTTTTACACTGTGATTCCTTTAAACTGGGGTGCATTATGCAGCTGTGCCATATGCTGTAATGCCTTTAAACTGTGATGCATTTAAACTGTGATGTCTTTAAACTGTGGTGTATTATGCAGCTGTGCCTTATGCTGTAATGCCTTTAAACTGTGGTGCATTATGCAGCTGTGCCTTTACTCCTTATGCTGTGATGACTTTTTTACTAAGATGCCTTTAACTTTGGTTAATTTTTGCACCTTGTTGCCTTTTTATCACCTTGCAGGCACTTGTACTTTATTCTTTATTTATTTCCAGAGACTTATTCCGGGCTCACTGGGTGTTCAGGGGCTATGTATGCTGCAAACCGAGCTCTCTTTACGGTCTCTAGTCAGCGAATGCACTTGGAAGACGCCTGCGCATGTGCAGTTTGTGCCTTAACCCCTTAAGGACCAAACTTCTGGAATAAAAGGGAATCATGACATGTCACACATGGCATGTGTCCTTAAGGGGTTAAAGGCCCAATACTGATGACTTGCATTATGGGAATACAGATTGTGGCAGCCATCTTGGATTAGGGCAAATGCCAGTAAGTACCTAAAATGGAGGGAAAATTACTGTAAACATCCCAAACGTATTCAGAAAATATTTGCAGTTTCTCCAGACATGGGTAAGTGCTGTTTTCAGCCAGTTTAAATCTGTTTGACTGTTTTCTTGGTTATATAATTTCACAGTGCCCTTTTGTACTTTTATACTTCGCCATATGTAATATTTTTTTTTGTTTATTTTATGTCTGAATCTACACCATGTTCTGATTGTGATGGAAATGCAGTGGTAGGAAAACTGTTATGCATTGCCTGTTTTCAGAAGGTAACCTCTTCAGCTTCACCTATAGCTGCACAGCCACAGGACATGCTGGGATAGCTTACAAAGGAAGTTGCAGGGTATTGAATGAATCTACACCATGTTTTGGTTCTGATGAGAAAGCAGTGTAAGAAAACAGTTATGCTCTCACTGTCTCCATAAGGTAGCTGCTACAGCATCACCTATACCGGCACAGCCACTTGACAGGTGGGACGATGATACCGCTTGACAACTCAGCTTTTTTTTACGCAAGCCTATGGATGAAAAGTGGACGCAGACCTGTCCAAATTTATACACCTGCTGATGCAGGTTGTCATCCAGCTGTAGTTTTCAGTGCTGTTTCTAGAACCATGAAAAGTGTGATTAAAGATCTAAATGCTACTGTGGAGATATTAAGAGCCAAGATTGAAAATGCAGTCTGGAGTCATCAGGTTACAAGTGACTTCTTCACAGCAGCTTCCTTAGATGTAACTAGGATATTCTCTCGAACAAATGTCTTTATCTACAGCAGTTGGGAAACCTTTTGATGAATCCATTAAAAGGCAACTGAGGGCTGCAAAGTATTTTTACCTCAAGACTGAAGATCCAAGAATCCGGCTTCTCAGGGTCAGACAGGAGAACCGCCAGTGGCCAGCATTTCTGAGATACATGGAATTACTGACCCTGCAGGGTATACTCCAGAGGTAACTCGTGGCAGTTGGTAACCTGCCTTTTAAGGTTCTAATAGAGCTATGAAGAAGGTATAGCACTGAAGCTTCAGACACGAGAGTCTCTATATCAACAAGATAATTCAGACAGGTGACTCAAATGTATAGCACTGAAGGAATATGTATGAAACCTTCTGGACGAAGATGTGATTTCTTAGGTCCCTTAACAACAGCGGTTCCTGGAACAATGTTCGCCTCTCTTCTGATGCTAAAAGTAAAGGCACATGGAAGTCTATACAGGACCTAAGAAGGGCCAACAATAGGCTGAATGACAGAGCCTTCCGGATGGAGTCACTCAGATCCATATCCCCAGCACTTTGGAAGGACACATTCCTCATCTCTATATATCTCAAGGATGCTTCCTATCATTCCAATAGGGCTAGATCTTCAGCATTATCTCAGAAGAAAACTTCCAATTTGTGCCCTATCATTTGGCCTCACTGCAGCGCCAAGAACCTTATGTGTGCTTATAGTGATATTGAAAGTCCAGAACACCACCTGGTTCCATTATCTGGATGATCTAATACTGGTAGCCTCAGACCCACAGAAGGCAGGCAGACAGAGGGATAGAGTTCTTTTAGAATGTCTGAAATTTGGCTGCTTGATGAATACCAAAAAGAGCAGTCTCACGCCAGCTCAGATGATGACTTTTCTGGGTGGAGTATAATATAATCTGCTTTCCCCTATCTCAGGAATAGTTCCAAAGATGGTGGAAGTTTTCTCTTCCAGTTTCTTCATTTTCTCTTGGTAACTGCAAAAAATAGATGCAACTACTAGGAATCCGGGCTTCCACCATCAGACTTGTCAGATGGACTCAATGGCATCTCAGGATTCCTCAAAGGTCCTTTCTATCTCAGTTCAAGAAGAGAAAGATGAATTGGAGACAGCCACTGATGATGTCACCATCAGTGGAGTCACTCCTTACCTGGTAGCTGAAAGAGAGAATATGTCTCTGGGTTTCCTATGAACAGAACTTCATTGGGCAATTGTAAACTCGGATTCCAGTTTTCAAGGATTGAATACACATTGTCTGGACCATGTTACACAAGGTCTGTAGATAAGGGAAGGAACAATATTGCCACCCAATGTTAATGTGTCATTATCAGGGCTCTTCTTCACTACAGAAGGTTGCTGAAGAACAAGTGGGTCCAAATTTGCTGAAATATCAATGCAAATGTATCCTATATCAATTGTCAAGGTGGGTCTCACAGCCACTTATTGATGAAGCAATTACAGCCCATGATGAGCAGGGCACAGGAGAACAACCAGGGGCTCAGAATACAATGCCTGATTACCTGAGCCAAGTAACAGTGGTCAAGGTGCAATGGCAACTTTTTCCCAACATATCCTCAGGATTGACTCAGATTTGGCTGATAACCTATGTAAATCTGATGCCCACTTCTTGGAACTACCAGATCCAGAAGCCATTTTTTCTCGTTTTTAGGACCAGAATGCTCAAGGTCAGGATACTCCGACTCAAATTTGGATTCTCAGTCTGATGTACATATTTTTCCTGTCTTCAACGTTCCTAAAGGAAATTCAAAGGAGATCGTGGAAGGCGACGAAGACTCTAAACTCCTATGATGAGTAAGATGAATCTGGAACCTCCAAGGGAAATTCCAGTACATCCAGACCTATTATTACAAAGTCCCTTGACACACCAAGATCCTTAAGCTCTGGTGTTCAGGCTGGTGTCTCTAGACGTATACCTGACACGGTCATTAAGATCCTCTTACAGTCCTATAAATACAAATTTGACATGCATTTGTCTGTTGGTCTCAAGAATAGAGGTTGGAATTACTCCTCAATCAGGACTTGATATGGTCTGAATTATACTGAATTACTCTAGAGGAGCACAGATTGGCACTTTCCATATAGGCGGGTACCCACTGAGCATTGGAACCCCTGGTGCTTTGCTTCATGCAAGCAGCAATTAAATTCAAGCCTCCACTGAGGGTGTTGAAGTCCATATGTGACCTACCTCTGGTCTTACAGGCTCTGACTAAACCACCATTCAAACCTCTAGCAGGAGCTTCCATGGTGTCAGCACAAAAAGTGCTGTTTCTGGTGGCTGGTACCTCAACAAGGTGAATGTGTGAACGTGAACTCCAGCTTGATTCTGTGTACCTCCATTCACTAATTTTCAACAGGATATGGTTGTTTTCCATTTAGCACCAGAAATCCTGCCTAAGGTGAATGCTTATCAATGTTATTCTCTGCCTGTACTGAAGGGTACCCATTGAGTATTGGAGCCCCTGGTACTTAACTTCATGTAAATAGCAATTAAATTTAAGCCTTCACTGATGGTGTTGAAGTCCATTTGTGACCTATCACTGCTCTTACAGGCTCTGACTTAACCTTCATTCGAACCTCTAGCAGGAGCTTCCATGATGTTAGCACAGATGGTGCTGTTGCTGGTGGCTGGTACCTCAGCAACCCCATTCACAGAATTTCAACAGGATGTTGTCTTGCATTTATCACCAGAGATCCTACCTAATGTGAAAGCTTTTCATTTCCATTCTCTACCTGTACCAAAGGATTTCAGGGCACTCTCCACTAGTGCAGTTGCAGCATCGTGCGCTTCCATGGCAATGGTCTCTGCTGAAACTTTGTAAAGTTGGCATTTAGACCTCTTTGAAGTCATTTGCCCTCCATTACATATTGGACATTGAAGCAATCAATGAAGCGCAATTTGGATGTCACATCCTTAACTCAGTTCGATCTTCTAATCTATTTTGAATTGTTCTGATTATTTGATTGCCAGTTATGTATGTGTCTGTCCCTCCCTGGTAAGCTTGGGTATTCCCATGTGTATATGCTGCCATGATTAGCCAGGAAAGCGGAAAATGTATTCATACTTACCGTAATTTTCTTTTCCTGGCTATTATTCATGGGAGCATATACTACCCGCCCAGTGTTGGTTTTGCTTCTTCTGTAGGAGCTTGTTACTGACTGTGGGACTTATGCAGGGATACTCCTTTTAAAGGTTTTGTTTCATTCCTGTACTATCGGCTGTAAGGGGAGGAGCTAACCCATGTGTATATGCTGCCATGAATAATAGTCAGGAAAATAAAATTATGGTAATGATGAATACATTTTCCTCTCTCTCTCTCTCTCTCTCTATCTATATATATATATATATATATATATATATATATCAAAGTGAAAAGACACCCTTACCTTCACACTATCCCAAATCCTTATGTACTTTTAAATACCAGGAGGTTTTTAGCAATACTCCAGTTGCCAAAAAAAATGCAAGCCAACCTGTCAAGGCAGGTTAGGTGAGTCCTATACTAACAATTGGCCTTTTCAGATAAAAGATGGCTGTGTTATACAGAAGTAAATATAACCACACTACAATTTGGTCCTGCCCTCAACCTCTCATTACACCTGGGTGGCTCAATGGCTACAGTATTCATAATACAAACGTATATATATACTTATGATTGTTTAGTTAGTTATTTAATTATTTTTTATTTATTTGAATGTCCTCATTTTTGTTCACATTTTGTTTACTTACTTTGTCATTTAAAAAGGAAAATATTACTAAACCTTTCAACATAATAACTAAAAATACCATTTTAGTTTGCTTTCATTCCGAAGGAAAAATGCACGTCTTTATACATTATTTCTATCACACTAATCACTTGTTAGCAGTGTCCAAATTCACAAAGCGTTATCTTTTCCACAAAAAATGTGCCTATTGTTGTCACAGATATAAATTCCTATGGACTTGTCGCACCCTTTCCTGGGCTTTTATAAGGATTTTAGCACGAAAATAAAAGATTGTACTTTAGAAAATGAGTTTTAATTAAAAAAAAATGTAAAGCAGAATGGAACCTGGTTAAAGTAAAAGCAGCTTTTCGTTTATGTTCCAGTGTTGATATGCCTTTGCTCTCTGTCACTTTGAAAGTGATCTTGCTTTGTTATCATTGCTGAGCTAAGGCAGCTTTCTGATGTAGAGTTGACTAAAACACAATGCTTGAGTGATGAAGGTGCTTCTTCCATTCAACATTCTACCTACTTCCTCACAAAGAAATGGAAATTACAGTTGCTGACAATATGTAGACGAATAAAGCTTAGATCTCAGTGCTACCAAGTATTATTCATTGTGATGAGTGTCTACCTTTTCATAAAAAAAAAGAAAGTAAAATATGATTTTTTTCAACTCTGTGATTTCATGTTTAAAGGTATATAGCTTAAAATGATTCACTATAGTGCCAGCAAACAAGCTTTGAAGACCATCAATGTTTGCTTGAACAATATCAAGAATCCAGGATATGCATGAAAACATAGACCAGCTAAGTAAACCTATTCAGGATAAATACTAGTCCATCAAAAAAAAAAAATGTTGTGGGTGACTCTGGATTCATCATGAGCAGTGAGGGGGGTGGAGCAGGAGAGGAGCAAGGTATCTTTAAATATGTCAATCCCACATAAGGATGCCAAATTAGGAAACTATTTACTAAACAGCTACCTAATTTGGTATACATATATAATGCAATCACACATCAGGGTACCAAATTAGGGAGCTATCTATTAAACAGCTGAAAGACCAAAATTAATTAAAGGGTTTTTGTTCATTTTAAAATAAGTTTAGTAGAAAGCTCCCTAATTTTCCTATGTGGGATTGCCATATTTAAGGACACCAAAAATTAAGAGCTCTCTACGTAACACACCTCCCTCATTAATTCGATATCCTTAAATATGGCAATCCCACATAAAAGTACCAAAGTAGGGAAATATCTGCTTATGTAAACCACTGAACAATTTGGCAGAAATCACTACATTACATACATCTGAATGGAAATCCTGAACTAAAAATATTGGACACCTTTTTTCACATCTGAAACTACTGATGGATGGAATGAATTAATTTGGATGAACCAAAAATGTCTGTTGTGCACAAGTCTAGTAAATAGTGATGTCCCGAACGGTTCGATGCTGTCCAGGAGGTGGGAGGGTCTTCTGCTAATTGGATGGAAAATGGATGCTGTCCATAAGGTGGATGCTGTCCAGGAGGTGGGAGGGTCTGCTGCTAATTGGCTGGAATGTGTCTGCTGACTGTGAGGTACAGGGTCAAAGTTTACTCAATGATTCGGCGAACCGTTCGGGACATCACTACTAGTAAATACTGTAATAATATCATTATTTATTATAATACAATGTCTAATTCAGATATTGTTGTGCAATTATTTACATGCCCCTTAGTAAGTGGGATTCTAATCATGCAGGAATGTAGAATGAAGAATGCATGAAGTTGTAGGGTAGCATCCATCTGTGTATGAATATTGTGAAGGTTTACATGTAAGGTTGGTTTAATCCTTACTTCAAATCTCTCTTCCACTTTGCTTTCTGTATTCTCCATGTCTTGCACTTTGTTACTTTGCACAAATTAATACTATTCATGATTTTTTTGGCATATAAAAAGTAAATTAAAGGGACACTATAATCACTAAAACAACCCTTCAGGACAGAGGCAATAGTACACGTTCTGATCTAACCAAAATGTAAACAAACCTGGAATTTGCGCTATATGTCTGTTCAACCGTAATTCACCTCTTTCATATTAAGTGCACCCACACTTATTATATATAATTTTGTTCAGGAGAAACAGGGCTTTAATTTCTCATGAACTATTCATATATGAAACATAACTTATTATGAATAAAATAAAAAAACTGTGAGAAATTAAGATTTGTTTTTTTTTTTAAATTGTAGTTCTGCCTGACATTTTAGCTGTAAATGTCATAATACTGTTGGCTTTTACTGCAATAAAATGCTCAGATTTGTATTCAGCAATGTCTCACGAGTAAAACAGCACCCCCCATTAACAGGTGTTACAGTGTTTTGGAAGGTTACAGGGTCAAATATAGCACATTCCATTTTTCTTTTTTTTTTCACATACAAATTTGCCATATTAGTAATGTTATCTTTGAGACCGTGTGGTAGCCCAGGAATGAGAATTACCCCCATGATGGCATACCATTTGCAAAAGTAGACAACCCACGGTATTGAAAGTGGCGTATGTCCAGTCTTTTTAAGTAGCCATTTAGTCACAAACAGTCCCTGCATGAGACATTGCACATCCTTCCTAAACACTAACTGTAAAGTAAGTTCTACTGTTTACACTGCCTTTATTGCAAATTCTGTTAATTTTAAATTGCATATCTCCTGCTCTGTTAATAGATTGCTAGAGCTTGCAGGAGCCGTCTGCATGTAAATAAAGTTCCATTCCAGTTCCACAGAGCAGGAGATAAAATATTTTAAATTAAGCTACATCTGATTGAAAATTAAACCATTTTGTTTTCATGCAAACTGTGTGAGTCACAGCCATGGAAGATGTGGCTAGGGCTGCGTAAGCAGAAACAAAGATGATTTAACTCAATGGCAGAGAATTGATCAGTGAAACTATAAAGACATGATCTTTATTAAGCTAAAGTTGTTTTGGTGACTGTAGTGTCCCTTTAATCATATCTATTCCCATTGCACTTTTATGCATATGCTAAAAACAGAATATATATGTTTAAACTTATTTTTTAATTATTGATCTATTTTGGTGAATTTATTCATCTGAAGTGCTACCAGAAAAGATTGATAAAAAAAAAAACATTATTATTTGTAATTAAATAACTAAAAGGTCAATTCCTGTGGTTAAAAGAATTTCATTTATTATTGAATAAAATGTGTCCTTTTCTTGGAACTGTAAAAAGAACTATGCTTCATAAACAGAAATGAAAGCCAAAGGGATAATTGCCAGACCTAGTTTCAGAATTGGATGACATTGGTTGAACTTGGTTAAGCCACTTAGCTTAAAAGTATCTTCTTGGCACTTGTGCTAAAGTGGTCCCTCCTCAATTAATCTCATCCACATACATATTGTTTCACTTTTTTAAATTTTTTAATTTTTATTTTTTGAGCAATTCTAGGTGATCCTGTGAAAAACAAAATCAGCCCCATGCAAGGCTGCCCAGCAGGTTCCTGCTTAAAATGTTATTCACAGGACTTTGGATAACTGCCTGTTTGGGACTATGCCCAAAGAGAGCTTGACCAATCACTTCAAACCAGGCAACAGTGTGGAGGTACAGCTGCTGAAGTCACGCACTTACAGTTACTAGAAATCTGAAGCAATTATTTCATTTTTTTTTCTAAATCTGTTTTCTGAAGCACTATTGAATTCTTAAGTGTCATATAAAAAAACACCAGTGAACTGAAAGCTATGATGTCATTTTACAGATGTGGTAATATATAAATAGCCAAGTGATTTCTCACACTCACAAGAATTTCAGCAAGTTTATAGTAGAGTGTCACCCTATATAACCCTAAATAACAGCCCACATAGTTTGTTTATCAATTAGATGCAGTGGAATGTGTCTAGAAGCTTTGTTGGCTTATGTGAGGACTATAAAATCAATATTAAGAAAATCAATGTATATTTATATACACTGATCAGCCACAACATTAAAATCACATGCCTGATTGGATTTTTGTTTCAGTGCATCCCGCAGGTAATTGTGATCGGGGGAATTTGGAGGCCAAGGCAACCCCTTGTACCCTTTGTCATGTTCCTCAAGTAAAAGTTTGCAGTGTTGCATGGTGCATTATATTGCTGAAAGAGGCCTCTGCCATCAGTTAACACCATTATCATGAAGATGTGTACTTGGTCTGTAACAATCTCTAGGTAGGTGGTATATGTCAAAGTAACATCCACATGAATGAAAGAACCCAACGTTTCCTAGCAGAACATTACCCAGAGCATAATACTGCCTCCGCCGGCCTGCCTTCTTCCCATAGTGCATCCTGTTGCCATCTCTTCTCCAGTTGAAAAATGCACATGCACCCAGCCATCAACCTGATCTAGAAAAACAAAATTAATTAGACAATGCAAATTTCTTCCATTGCTAGATGGTCCAGTTGAAGGCCCTTTTGGCAGTGGACAGGGGTCATCATGGGCATTCTGAGCAGTCTGAGACTATGCATCTTTCTTTCATGGTCGGCATTAAGTATTTCAGCAATATGAGCCTCAGTAGCTCTTCTGCATGATCAGACAGACAGGCTGGCCTGCGCTGCTCATGTGCATCTATGAGCCTTGGGCACCCATGAACCAGATCCTGCTTCACAGGTTTTTCTCCTTTGCACCACTTTTGGTAGGTACTACCCATTGCATACTGGGAACACCCAAAACGACTTGCCATTTTGGAGATGTTTTGACCCTGTTGTCTAGCCAACACTATCTGTCCTTTTCAATGTCCCTTAGATCTTTTTGCTTTTACTTTGAATTTGTCCTGCTTCCATCACCTGAAATTCAAGAACTGACTTTTCATTTGTTGCCTAATATATCCCACCCCTTGACATGTGCCATTGTAATGATATAATCAATGTAATTCACTTCACCTAACAGTGGTTTTAATGTTGTGGCTGATCAGTGTATATGTCTGTCACAGATTATGTTAAACTCACAATTATAGTACCAGGACTTTTAAAACCCCAGGGCACCAATAAGAGCATGTCCAGTTTCCCTGAGAAAAAACGTTTTAAATATATATAAAGAAAGAATGCCATGCTGACTACATTATCCCTCACATCATGAAAGAGTGGGAAGTGGATGGGAAGCTACATGACCACCAAAATAGAACCATTAACGCTACTCCTATTCTTCAGCCAAACAAAGTGAAAATGTAAAGCACTGATTGTTTTATTAAGTTAAAACAGATATCATTAAGTCTTGGAGAGCTTTCATAATTTTATGTATTATATTTCATGAGTTATTATTTCTGTATTTTTTATTTTAATTTTTTTTACACGCAAACGAGTACTTTTTAATAATGACATGCATGCTGTACTAGGTATCCAGATTGGCACTGCATGTCTACGTGATCTTTACACCAACAAGTAAAAAGAAAAGGATTTACACCAAAAACTATCTTGTTTATACACAGAAAACTTTTTTTACAGCCAGCATAACACACAACAGAAATTAAATTATTATTAAAGGATCGAATATATGTACTGTTGAAGGGATGCTTCAAAGACCAACATTTAAGATATTGAGCACAACCTAAAATATATAGAACACAGAGAGACCACAATAGTGCAGGTAAAAAGTAAAAATAAAAGCAGGATATTTAAATGTTGTTTGTTTCCAGTACTGTATGTTATTTGCCATACACCCCTGACGAAGTCATATAGACGAAACACGTAGGGTGGCAGAATTTCTTTACTCACTGTTTGATTGCTGACTCCATTAACGTTTTGCCTTCAGTCTTGATTGTACATGTACTTTCTTCTGGACTTTGAAGACGCCTTACGATCTGATGGGCTTTTTTACTTCTTTTGTCTTGTAAGTGGAACCAATAAAGCAATTATTTTTTTAACATACAGTTACACACTATGTTTTGCTCGTCTGTTTTGTCTTAAAGTTTCAAGTGGAACAAAGAAGAAGAAAGGCATTTGAACAAGATTCATTTATTCCACTCATTTTATCCTACGTTTGTGAGTGTATCTTAGTATTTTTAGATAGTTTATTTTTACTTTTTACCTGCACTATTGTGGTCTCTCTGTGTTCTATATATTTTAGGTTGTGCATTTTTATATTTTGCCTACAATTAAGAAAACCCTGAGGAGTCTTCGCACTTCCTTTTAAGGGGTAATTTATACCTATTTTTTCCCCTTTATTAGCCACGCGGGTATTTTTTGTAGTTTTGCATAGCTTTTGGTTTTACATTTAAAATATTGTGTCTGAGGGTCTCATGCAAGAAATAAAAATGTCATCCTTTTGAAAAACAAATCTCACACAACATAGCTGTATGCCACTGACTCTCACTTCAAAAGGAATGTGGTACAAAAAACCATAATAATAAATACATAGCTATACCTTTTCTGTAAACTCAAGTGACGATTTCTCCTTAAAAAGAATAAAAAACATGTATGCATCCAATTTAACCATGTATGGTTTCTATCTCATTTGAAAAGAAAAATGAATGAGAATCATTTGCATTAATGAATTGAAGCTGAAGGGAGTTTCAGTTAATATCTGAGACTATTTATTTATCTTAAACAGCTTTTAGGTGCAAAAGTCAGTTAATAAATTTCCATTATATTTTTACTTTCCATGCGTTTTTCTAGATGGAAAATGGCTAATAGAGCAGTCAACCTTAATTTCTACAATTATTATTGCACTGCATTACAAACAAATTATTTGTCTACCCATATCAATATGTAGCATCAGTGTAATGCTAAATGAGGCAGACATATGTGTGTATCTTGTAGTAAATGGATTAATGGGTCAGAAATTGTGTTCATTTTGAAACAAATGAGCCAATGAATCAATGTAACGCTGAAGCAATCAAAAATGCAATAAAAAAATATTGGTAATTTAGTTCCACATTTTACAGATGAGGGCTGGTTTGATATAAAACATAGGCCTTTAGGGTTTTCTATTATGTCTAATGACACATTGACAGGTGACAAAAGTTGTCAAGGTGAAAACAGATGCTAGTCTATAATAAAATGTTAAATAAGATGAAACCATTTTAAAAACCAATGGAATATGTCTAAGCATTTAGTACAGGTTTTTCCTTGATAAATTCCCACCTGGAATAATTGTAATTAATAAAAGTTTTCTGTCAATGATCCTACGCATTTCTCAAGGGACAACCATTTGTTTTTTTTGTTTTTTAATTTAAATTTTTATTGTTTTCTCTCTTTGCAAACTGAATGTTTATATTGTACAACGAAATTAGATGTCATCTTTACACAGCATTAGTATAATTCAAAGTGTTTTCAGATAATAGTAACATACAGCATTTGAAAGTACATCAAGTTGCATAGGTGATACACAGTTATCATGGGGGAGGAGATATTAATCACTTGTTACACTAGGCAGTTGGAAGTATTTGTTGACTCTTTATCGCGTACATTGGATCCGCCATATGTCTCAACTGTACTTCTATGTCATGCAGGATTTACAAAGTGACCGTGCTGTCGAATAAAGTGTATGCAAAATGTGGTACAATAACCAATATAAAAGCAACCGTAGGAGTTAATTTTTGTATTTGATACTATTATACGATACAAAATAGTCACATAGTGAGTCGCAGGACTTTGGGTCATGGAGGTCTGGGCGTCCGGGAGTTAGGTTGGATAGGCCGACCCCAGTAAGGGTGTGGATGTCGGGACATCGTGATCCTCAGTATGGGCCCTGGTAAGAGCCGTTGAGTGTTTCTTGATTCTGTAGGGCGTTTAGGTTCATTAGTGCATACCTACTTAGTCACCTTGATTCGTCCAGGTCAGTTCCCGGTTCCCCCCGCGCACCCGGGCGCCCATGGTCCCCCCGGTGTCCCCCTCCCTCCACCTCCCATCCTCTGTCTCGGGAAGAGTTATGTGTATTGGCTATCGTGACTCTAGTGTCATGAATGCATTCCACGGAGCCCAGGTTTTGGTGAATTTTGCGTAATTCCCTATTTTAGCTTGCACTGTTCCTTCTAATTGTTTCGTGTCCTCCACCCTTTGGATCCATTCCCTAAGGGAGGGAATGGTAGGCTGCTTCCAATATTTAGGAACCAGTTGCGCCGCAGCCATGGCCAGATGAAAGAAGAGTGCTGTATGTGGTTTTGATAGACCTTGAGGGGGTAATAGAAAAATGTATTGATCTGGCGCTAAAGGAAAGTTGGCCTGAAGTATGCTGAGAATGACCGTGTGAATTCTGTCCCAGAATTTCGCTATTTGCGGGCATTGCCACCATATGTGGGCATGGTGTGCTCCTGATTGCTCGCATCTCCAACATTTGTCTGTGGACGTGTTATGGATTGTGCGGATTCTCGCCGGAGTATAATGCCAGCGTGTTATGCGTTTAAAATTACTCTCTTGTGCTGTCAACGATACAGTGGTCTTATGTGTTGCTTTAAGGATGGATTGCCACTGTGGTTGTGTAAACTCTCTTTTAAGTTCCTCTAACCATTTAGCTGTAAAGCTTGGTAGGTTAGGTGCTTGTGAATCCCTGATTAGTGTGTACATAGCAGATAAAACTTTCTTGGAGACCGGGTGAGTGGAACACAACTGTTCGAACTTTGTCAGGGGCCTGTCCCCTCCGGGTAGTAGGTTGTGCGTCTTGACAAAGTGTGTCAGTTGGTGGTAATGTAGTCGTTGTAATATTGTCGGGGCGTCAGTCTGTAAGATGTGATTCAGAGTTTTAACCCTACCATCTTGGACCACGTCACTCAGTTTTAGTGTCGGGCTTGTGTGATATAGCTCGAAGGATGTGCCTGAGTTCCCTTGTTGGAAGTGAGGATTATGCGTGATTGGGTATTGTGGGGATGGGGTTGGAGAAAGGGCTAGAGTTTGTCTAAGCCTATGCCAAATTTTGAGAGTCGTACTAATTGTTGGGTGTCCCTGGTAAAGTTCCTTTCTGGGGGGGGGGCGACTCGGGGTTCATCCAGACTCGGCTAGTTAATGGAATCCTAGAGAAGGCGGTCTCTAGCATCGCCCATTGATGGGTGTGTTCGTGTCTTGTCCATTCATAAACCCTCTGTAGGTGTATTGCCTGATGGTAGATCTCAATATCGGGGAGATTTACCCCTCCTCTTTCCTTAGTCCTAGTCAGGGTATTGTAGGCTAAACGTGGTGATGAGTGTGCCCAGATATATTTCGTGAACATGGACCTAATCGTGTTAAAGAAAGCGCGAGGGATTGCGACCGGGAGAGTCTGTAGGAGATACGTAATACGAGGTAGAATGTTCATTTTAAGTATATTGTTCCTGCATAGCCAGCCGAAGCAGGGCCTGTGCCATGTTTGGAGATCTTTGGTAATATCTGCCACTAGTGGAGGGAAGTTTAGTGTATAAATCGTCCCTAGTCTATTTGGGATGTGGACCCCTAAGTATTTAATTGATCGTGGTGCCCAATTGAATTTGAATTTTGACTGTAGTATTGAGTCTGTGGGTTTTGTGGTGTGTATTGGTAAAAGATCACATTTGGTTAGATTTGCCTGGAAATTGGAGACTTTCCCGTATGCTTCCATTTCTGCTATTACCTGGGGCAGTGTCGAGAGCGGGTTCGCAATTGTGAACAACAGGTCATCGATAAAACGCCGAGACTTTGTACTCATGCTTGTCTACTACATAGCCTCGTATGTTGTTATTGTCTCTAATGCCCTGGAGGAACGGTTCTAGGATTAGTATGAAAAGAATGGGGGAGAGAGGGCAGCCCTGTCTCGTCCCATTGGTGATGGTTACTGGATGTGAAAGCTGACCATTGACCCTAAGTCTGGCAGTCGGTGAGGAGTAAATTGCATCCAACCATTCTTGCCAGCGGGGGCCAAAGCCTAATTGCCTCATTGTTTGTTTTAAGAGTGCCCAACTATCTCTATCGAATGCTTTCTCTGCGTCGATAGCTAATAGAATGCTTTCAATTTTGTGTGTTTGTGCCCAATGCACCAGGTTAATTATTTTAGTTGTGTTATGTTTTGCTTCCCTACACGGGACAAACCCCGCCTGATCTTGGTAAATTAGGCCCGGCAGATAAGGCTTCAGCCTGGTGGCCATGATTTTGGTGAGAATTTTTAAATCTGCATTTATCAACGAGATGGGTCTGTAATTGCCACAGGATGAGGGGTCTTTCCCCGGTTTGGGTATTAGAGTAATGGTTGCTTCTAGGGCTGACTTAGGTATTTTCGTCGATAGCTTGTGGTCATTAAATGCATTCACAAAGGGCTGCGCTAGTGTTTGGGCTAATAATTTGTAGTATTTCCCAGTGAATCCGTCTGGGCCTGGGCTTTTACCTATGGGGATGGTCTTAACCACCTGTTGAAATTCTTCAACCGTTATGGGTTCATCAAGGAAAGCCCTGTCTATAGATGGCAGTGTGTGTTTTATTCTGGGTGCTAAGAAGTCTATTATGTCTTGTGTGGTTGGTTGGGTGGATTTCAAGTTATATAGGTGAGTGTAAAATTTATGGAATGCTTTCAGTATGTCTGGCATGTGGCATGTGGTAGTACCGTCCTCCGTTTTGATTTCGGAGATGAAGCTGGATTGTCTGTCTGCCTGTAGTGTTTGCGCGAGCAGCTTCCCCGCTTTACCTCCCTGTGCGTAGTATGAGCTTTTTGTGAGCAAGAGTTTCCGTTTAGCATGTAATGTCAGGAGTGTCGTTAGTTCCGACCTTTTATTGAGTAGGAGATTATAGTTTTCAAGAGAGGAGGTACCCTGATGGGAAGTTTCCATAGCTTTTATGTCTTTAGTTAGTTGGATGATCGTTTGTTCCCTCTTACGTTTGAGTGTCGATGCTAATCGAATCAGTTCACCCCTAAGGACTGCCTTATGAGCCTCCCATGTCATAATCGGGGTCGTGTCCTGAGTGGAGTTTTCTTTAAAGTAGTTTGTGGCGGCTACTTTTATTTGGTTGATGGCCTCCTTATTATTCAATATTAGGTCATTGAGTTTCCATTGGGCTGTGGGGTTAGGCATGGAGGGTATGGACAGCCTAAGTGTGAGTGGCGCGTGGTCCGACCACGTGATTGGTCCATATGAGGCCGTGTTGATCAAGGGTAAATGTCTGTGGTGGAGGAAGATTGTGTCGATACGTGAGTAGGTACCCGTGGGTGCGGAGTAGAACGAATAGTCTTTTTTCGTGGGGTTAACTGCTCTCCAGCTATCATATAGTTGGGCATTGTGCAGTGTGTTTTTCATTTGTAATCTTGACTGTGTTAGGTAACTCTGGGAGACAGAGGTAGTATCTAGGTCTACATCTAATGAGATGTTGATGTCTCCCCCTATTATAAGAATCCCCTCATAGAAGTTATTTAATTTGCGCAGTATCTTGTTGAGGGCGTGAGATTGTTTCTTGTTGGGCAAATAGATGTTTGCTAGAGTGATTTGGGCGTTCCCTATTTTCCCTTTCACGAAAATGTACCTGCCTGCATCATCTACCTGTTGATCCTGGTGTGTGAATTGCGTCTGTCGGCTCACTAATATAGCCACCCCCCGTGCCTTAGCTTCTGTGTAGTGGCTGAAGTATCCTCTCGGATAGTCCCTGTTTTGGAGCCTAGGGGGGGCGTCCTTACGGAAGTGTGTTTCCTGCACGAAAACAAAGTTTGCCTTATGTCGTTGGAAGTCAGTTAGTGCTATTGTCCTTTTTTCTGGGATATTTAGTCCTTTAGCATTTTGGGAGACGACTATTATGGTGGACATCTCTGCCGTGTGTTTGACTCGTTTGGGGCGAAATTAGGCGGAGCAGTGTGTTGCTTATGTTCAATGAGTTGTGTTGTATGGGTGAGTTGGAGCCTCTGTCAGACTTACCCCGTGAGAGTTTCAGGGAGTGTGTGGGGCAATGGTTGGTGCCTGTTACCTCGTTCCAGGACGTGTCAGCAGAGAGAGTGGGGTTCCTCCCAGGCCCACCCTGGGCGCCCGGTTGCGCAACCAACCCAGTCCTCCCAGTTGTGGTCCGGTCTTAGTCTTAGAGGAGTCTGTGCTTGGTTTAAGCGTTCGTTTTGGGTCCTTCGTCTGGTACCACTTAATCCTTAATGCATATACAATACAAGATATAAGTTACATTAAAAGTAAACAACAATGTCAATAACAAGATAATTGAAACAAAGCAACTAGGGTGTTCCCTGTATTTGCTATATCATTAGTGCTGTATTATCCCTATATATCCACTCGAGATGGTTATATTATTTCAAGATATGTGTCTGCGTGAATTGTGTGATGTCTATCTAGGGGAGTATACTCCTTATTGATCAGTGCTACTAGGGGTGGTGTATAGACGTTCTCCTCCAGGGGAGGGTGTGATAATGTTTCCCTTAAGGGGAATTTAGTCCTGTCTCGTCTCTGGAGACAGTACCGTGTGAAAAATGGGGTTGTGTGCGTCGGGTATCTACCTAGGACCCGGGACTTATTGATCCTATTCACTTAGTATACCTTTAGGAGAAGAGGTCTTGAGACCTATTTCTTGGGGCGTGTGCGATATGTGGGTACAGGGAAGTCTATCTAGGAGTGTCAGTCCCCAAGCCGATTCCGGCCTGAGGAGGACGTACCAGCTACCCAGGAGCTCCTCCCTCAAGTTTGTCTTATATCTCGACCTTATTGTTACGTAGTGGTCACTTAGTTAACTATGTTCATGGTTTACCCTTTTTTTTTTATTTATTTATTTTTTTTAATTAGTATAGAGATCCCTTCTGGTTGCTATCATCTCTGCACTTTAATACCCGGGGCCGACTCTTGTATCTAGATATGCCTATGGTTTGATCTCATCCATCTTTAGCGGCTAGCCCTGGCTTCAAATGGCTCCCCTATGGTTAAGTCTCGGTGTTGCTTCTGATATCTTAATATGCAGTGATCGCTTTTAGGATCTCTGAACAGGGGGTATAACGGAGTCATCGCTTAGGTACTAAGCTCGACCTAACAACTCTCAGTGTAGAAAATAGGCAGTTATTTGAGACATATGTAAAACCATGCTATGTGTGTCGTTGGGCTTGAGAGGCTCAGTTCATTATCTACATTGTCTTTGCGTATACGACCTGCGGAAGAGATATCATTCTCTTTTCCGAGTTGGAATGTCAAACATCGAGTCTCCCCAAACATCTCTTAACTTGCTGTGGTGGAGGCTGCCAGGGACCTGGCACATATGCAGGTTAAGGGGTCCCTTATGTTGGTTGACTAGGAGTAGGGAAGAGATTGAAGTTGCAGTGTCTCGTGAATGTGGACAAAACTCCTGGAGAAGCTGGTAGCTCCCTCTGTCACTTCAGGTGTCGGGATACATGTGGGTGGTCAACTTGTGTAGTCGCTTTAGTCGGTTGGATTTGTTCTTTATTGGTTTTGGGCGACGTGACGTCTTTCCCGGCGGTGATGAGGTGAGAAGAGTCTGTTCTCCGCCCTCCTTGTCTTCGCAGGGGTGGTCCATTTCTGCCTTTGGGAAAGTTGAGTGGTTTCATTGTTCGGTATGGGGTAGTTCCAGTCCAATATCGCTGTGTCTGGCAAGTCCAGTGCCCTGAGGAAGGGGGGGACATCCAAGATTGAGGCAATTTGATGGATGTTGCCCTTGTTATTCACTATTAGGGCGAATGGAAAGCCCCATCTGTATCTGATATTTCTGTTTCGTAGGATCTCAGTGATTGGCTTCAGTGCCCTTCTCGCCTGTAATGTGTACCAGGAGAGGTCTGGGTAGATCTGAATTGGGTTCCCGTGAAAGAGGAGCGGTTGTGAGGTGTCTCTCAGTGCTCGCAACACCTGGTCTTTGGTTGTATAGTAGTGTAGCCTGCAAATGACATCTCTGGGGGAATCTTGCGGTAGCCCCTTAGGTCGGAGTGAGCGATGAGCATTTGGCTGGTACCAGAGTCTCCTAATACAAGAGTAAAGAGCTCTGTCAAAATGGCTGTTAAATCCTCATTTTGGGCCTCTGGGATCCCCCTTATGCGTAGATTGTTTCTTCTCCCGCGGTTATCTAGATCATCTATATGTCTTTGGGTGGCAGACATAAAGTGGATGTGTGATTCTAAAGTAGATGATATATTTAATATCTGTGCTTGCATTGCATCCTTTTCCTCTTCTAGGTCTGTGACCTTTAAATTCATTTGTTGAATTTCTGTGCTCATTTCTGTTAATTTTGTGTGGAGGGTTGCCTCCAATTTCCCCATCATATTCTGGAGGTCATCTCTAGATGGAAGATTCCTCAGCATCTCTTTTATTTCTAAATCCCCACTGTTTTCTATTGATTTTAGCGAGTACTCTGACATGTGGGGGCTTTGTGGCTGCATTTCCTCTGTGGGATCGGCATCCGCCATTTTGGAGGTCGCGGCCGCGGCCTCCAAGTCCCGATCGATATTATCCTTAAAATATCGGGTGAGGGAGCCCGATTTGGGTATGGGGGTTCTCCCCTGTTGCCCCTGTACCTGCGTGTGCCGTTTGGGATTGCCCATCGCGCTGTATTTTCTCCGATGGCGGCGGATCGTGCCCGGGTCTGGAGGAGCTGATTCAGCAGACGTCCATCAGGCTTCCCGGCTAGCCACGCCCCCAGGGACAACCATTTGTTATATTTGCTTTTCTATTAGATTAAATTTATTTATTTTTGCAAATACAGTTGATATATTATTGATCAATTCAATAAAGGTTGCTTTTCATATTTATGTTGGTGTGCAGCTTTTCAGTGCATCAAGACTCTCACTATATGTTAATTGGAGATTTGTTAGAAACTAGTCTTGCCATAACATAAGGAATAGCAAGTTTTCTATGTCCCACTTAAACAATGTTTTATAACTGTTATGCTAGGGAGATATTTGCAAAAAATATATAAAAAGTTCCTTTGTAAACATGGTGCCTGGAGGTTATACTTCTAATGAAGAATAAGTAACTAGAAGTGACAATATATGCCAGTCCACTATGGAACTGCACTCCATTAACTGTCACAACCAATTGCCTACTTGGTGGAGGTATGGAGGACACTTAACGAGGTGATGGTATCCAAGAACCAATGACGTGCCAGGGATTGTGTTGTTCATCTCACCTGGATGTGGAAAAAATGTTGGACTGAATAACCTGGGTACAAGTTCTAAAATTTCATCAGTTTGGTTGTTCTTTTTCCTCAGGGTTTACATATGATTACAACACCAAAGACGATAATTTCACTTGCATACCTTGTGCCAAATATTACCATAACACACATGCATACATTGACACATTCTCACATTTCCCACTACCTCATATCTATTCACCAACAGCACTGCTTTCTTCAATCGCTAACATTCTTTGAGTCTCTTTGCACAATAGCTATCCCTTCAGATACAGGAATTTTGTCAATCTACTTATTTTGTCAATACTACTTGATAACAGGCACCCTGCTTGCCTCCTTGTGGGAGGAGGACTTTTAATATTTACTGATAATTAAGGGCACAACATGATTTTTCAAGTGCACAAATATAGCCAAAATACAAAGTTCTCTCATAAAGCTTTGGTCTGGTATCATCAGATACCTGGGCCACAGAGATCTCAAATGTGTGTTGGTGATCCCTGGAGGGAGAGGATATCCTATTTGAAGGTGCTGAAATAATGGAAGCAAACTCAGATAGTTTGTTTCAGTGTTTAAGATGATACTTCAGCCTTCAACCCTGGAGTGAAACTTTTACATCATGCATATCTCTCAGGAATGCAAATCTATCAGGCATACAAAAAGCTCAGCAATGTTGAAACTCCATAATTTCAGCTAAATTAAATAATTTCATTTATTTGGCATATTGAATAAGGAAAGTAAAATACATTAGATAATTTGAGATTTTGTCCACCTACATTATTGCTGCAAAGGAAAAGTAAACCCAGGGACTGTATTTATAGATGTAATTTCTTTCTTTCACTGGAGCTACCACTCAAATGCGTTAGTGCCTAAACAACCTGATTTCTTCTTTGACCTGCTTAGCCAACCTGAGTGATCTCCACATTCTTCTCTCATCTTACCATCTTTTCCATGTATCAACCTTTCTTACAAACCTCCTTCTTTTTCTTTACTCTCATTTCCTCCACTTATTTCACCACACATTTGTTTTTGGTTTGACTACTTACAATGGGGAGGGCAGGGCACTATAGACTCCATAGCCACTATAGCTATTTTCATTTAATGTACTTGTTTAATTAGGTCCATCAAAACGTTGAGCTCCAAGTTCAAAAGACCCTTAATCTGACACTGATTTCAGAGCTGGATTTTTAAAAGCAGAAAGTATTTTCACATCTCATGGCCAATCTCATCCTCATCAGTCCAAATAACCATTCCTTAGAATGTATGCATGTCCTTAATCAGCTTTGTCTTAGACAACACAAAATACCTGGAAAATTCATTATTCAAACAACCATCTAGTGTGTATGAGCTCAACATCTCCCACATATTGACATCTTTAGTGATAAGATTTTTTTTAAATGTATTTTGAAGCTATAATTACATATTTTTACATGTCCTTTAACAGTGAAAGTGAAAGCATAGCCCAAAAGACCCATAGCCTGTTTCAACTTTTTTTTTCCAAATGTTGATGAGTTCTTAATGCAAGTAGCTTATTTCTTTAATTATCAAACATTTCATGAACCATTAGCCATATAACCAATTATAAATTAAATGTTAATGCACAGTCAATTTCAAAAGGCAAACCAGTAACCCTCTAAATCTTGTTCTTTTCTGTAAATGATTTCTGTTCCTGTATATTTAGAATTAGTTTTTATTTACTTGTAACTTGAGAGAGAGAGAGAGAGAGATATGGAGATAGGTATGGCTGCAAAAAATAATATCCAAAATGTGTGTTTTACAAAACATGTGAAAATGTATGCACAATTAATGTCATTTGGAGAGTTCTGGAGCCATAAAAAAAATATATTATCTTACATATGGGAAAGTTCACCATGTTTTCACATGTTGAGAGCTGTATTTTGTCTTACCTATTTTCAGAGCTATGCTATTTATCAAACTGTTATTTTCTTACATACTACAGTAAAAGACTTTACAGTTAAAGACTTCTCTTTTAAAGCAGATCTGTCATTTTTGCAAAGACCCCCAAAGGCAATATCTTCAGTTAGGTTCAGGTAACCAAGGGGTGCAGTGGGAGCTAGGTTTTACTTACCTAAAGCTGTCCCTTGTGGCCACTGTCATCTTTTTCCTCTCTGACTTATTCACCTCCTAAAGCTTCATTTGCCAGTAACCACGTCAGTGCTGTACTCTCTTGCATGCACAAGAGTACAGCCCTGAGGTCCATGGATTATCCCATGAGCAGCAAGAGCCTCCACATCTAGTGATGAGTAAGACCATGAATGAATCCCACAGCCATGACCTATGATTGCTGTTGGGATTGAACAAAATCTGACAGGAGAGCTCCACCAGTAGTCCCTTTTTTTGTCATATGATATCTTTTAAATTCCATTGAAGTTTCCATAAAATTCCAATGCAGTCAGCATCAGTATTTTAGAAATATTATATTCACTTTGGTCAAGGATGCCAAATTTAAATGGCTTGATGTGAGATTAGACAAGTTTAAGTCTATTGTTAAACAAGTTATAGTAATTAGATTTACATTAGAATTATGGTTAGGTAAATCTTAAAGGAATTCTATAGCATCAGGAATGCAAACATATATTCCTAGTGCTATAGTGATATGATCACTATTTAGATTACCCCCTTCTGTGAAGCGAAAAGGTAGTTTACATACAATAAGGGAAAAAAGTATTTGATCCCCTGCTGATTTTGAACGTTTGCCCACTGACAAATGATCAGTCAATAATTTTAATGGTAGGTGTATTTTAACAGTGAGAGACAGAATAACAAAAAAAAATCCAGAAAAACACATGTCAAAAAAATTATAAATTGATTGATAAACTTAATGAAATAAGTATTTCATCCCCTATCAGTCAGCAAGATTTCTGGCTCCATGGTGTCTTTTATACAGGTAACAAGCTGACATTAGGAGCACTCTTAAAGGGAGTGCTCCTAGTATTAGGTAGTTACCTGTATAAAAGACACCAGTCCATAGAAGCAATCAAACAGATTCTAAACTTTCCACCAAGGCCGAGACCAAAGAGCTGTCCAAGGATGTCAGGGATTGTAGACCTTCACAAGGCTGGAATGGGCTACAAGATCATCGCCAAGCAGCTTGGTGAGAAGGTGACAACAGTTGGTGCGATTGTTAGCAAATGGAAGAAACACAACATAATTGTCAGTCTCCATCGGTCTGGTGTTCCATGCAAGATCTCACCTCTTAGAGTTTCAATGATCATGAGAACAGTGAGGAATCAGCCCAGAACTACACAGGAGGATCTTGTTAATGATATCAAGACAGCTGGGACCATAGTCACCAAGAAAACAATTGGTAACACACCATGCCGTGAAAACTGAAATCCTGCAGCACCTGCAAGGTCCTCCTGCTCAAGAAAGCACATGTACAGGCCTGTATAAAGTTTGCCAGTGAACATCTGAATGATTCAGAGGAGAACTAGGTGAAAGTGTTGTGGTCAGATGAGATCAGAATCGAGCTCTTTGGCATTAACTCAACTCGCCATGTTTGGAGGAGGAGGAATGCTGCCAATTACCCCAAGAACACAATCCCCACTGTCAAATGTGGAGGTGGAAACATTATGCTTTGGGGGGTTGTTTCTGCTAAGGGGACAGGATAACTACACCGCCATGTACCGTCAAATCTTGGGTGAGAACCTCCTTCCATCAGCCAGGGCATTGAAAATTGGTCATGGATGGGTATTGCAGCATGACAATGACCCAAAACACACAGCCAAGGAAATAAAGGAGTGGCTCAAGAAGAAGCACATTAGGGTCCTGGAGTGGCCTAGCCAATCTCCAGAACTTAATCCCATAGAAAATCTGTGGAAGGAGCTGAAAGCTCAAGCTGCCAAACATCAGGCTCGAAACCTTAATGACTTGGAGAGGATCTGCAAAGAGGAGTGGGATAAAATACCTCCTGAGATGTGTGCAAACCTGTTGGTCCACAACCAGAAACAAGAGAGAGGTTGGCGCACACAATGGATAGTTATTCAGCAATCTGTCCATTGTGTGCGCCAACCTCTCTCTTGTTTTCCATATTTAATGTAAGTGTTTAAGGTGATATAACACTTGTGTGGTTTGAGACGCACTGAGATATACGTCACCCTCTTATAGCGCCACTTATACACCACTTTGTTGTTGTTAACTACCAGAAACGTCTGACCTCTGTGATTGCCAACAAGGGTTTTGCCACCAAGTACTAAGTCAAAGGGGTCAACTACTTATTTCACTCATTGACATGCATTTTTCTGGATTTTGTTTTTGTTATTCTGTCTCTCACTGTTAAAATACACCTACCATTAAAATTATAGACTGATCATTTCTTTGTTAGTGGGCAAATGTTCAAAATCAGCAGGGGATCAAATACTTTGTTCCCCTCACTGTACCTTGTATCCCTTGCTGCTGTGCTCTCTCTGTGGTAGGACCCGCCTCCTTGGCTGAGGTCATTAATCTTGATGATCTCAGCCAATTCAATGTTTTCCAATAGAAATCTATTGGGAGGCTAGTGAGCATCTAATTTAAATAGGTGAGGTTAACCTGGCTATTTCAAGAGAAGCACCTCTAGTGGCTGTTGGTGTGACAGCCACTAGAGACATGTTAACCCTGCAATGTAAATATTGTCATTCCCGCAGAATGCCATTGTTTTTAGTTGCAGAGTTAAAATAGCAGGGGCGTGCCACCCAGACTACTTCAGTGAGATGAAGTTGTTTGGGTGCCTGTAGTATCGCTTTACCACTAAAAGTAGAGTTTTAAATGTAATATCATTACTCTAACCTGCTCTGAAATTAGTGCTAGGTTGAGAACAGTAACTATACCAAAGTTAAAATCTTTGCCAACCATCCACAATAGCTCCATGTGCACCAATAATAAGTGCCCACATATGATGGCACTGAAAAAGGTAGCACTAAATTGCCCTAGATCCTTGGCAGGCTAAAAGCTTAACAGCAGGAGAAATTTGCCTATAGCTTACAGGAATGAGAAAAGAATGAAAACAGATATATTTTTAGATTGCTGAAAATATGATTTTTCAATTCAGGTTATAAAAAAAATATGTTAGAAATATAAAAGGTATTGTTGCACAAGTAGTAAAGCATTCATTGCTCAGTAAATATTTATCAGAAACAGCTTATTTTACAATAAAGAATGCAAAGCACAATCAAATATACCAGATTGCGATGAAAACTCAATTTGTGCTTTAATCATAAGGAACATGTCTACATCTATAAGAATTAATCGTAAATCAATCTAAGCAGCTCTGCTCAATAGCCTAATCAATGACACACTTTGTAAACTAGAGCTGTTGGCAAGTAAGATTTTCTAAACATATGAAAGTATCATGTAGATGAAATGTAAATACCCTTGCGTTTTTTCTGACAAGGTTAGAAAACAGTTTCAGGGTTTGAATGACCTTTATTGTTTGTCCTTTGCAGTACAAACTACAAACAGCTGTATGCTAAGTAGCACTATATTTCATATCTTAGAAGATCATAGCATTGCTAGGAAAATGAAAACACCTATTTAATTTTTAAAACATTTTTTTTTCTGTAAGTAGTGTTACTGATACTATGAGGGAGAGTTATCAAACAGTCATTTTGTGAATATTGGTACAAAAGTATAAAAGAGGAGTAATCACCAATTAAATGTTCTTGCTGCTTCCACTAGTTTCCACGGTTAGTGCCCCACTTTTAGTACTTTGCAACTTTTTTCGGAACACAACAAACTTGTCAATTTCTAAGGTCTTGCATATTTCACTAGTACCCTTGAAACAGACATATCTAGTGTGGGTCCGGTAGCTGCAAGGTGCAGGAGAGGTGAGTTTTACTCATCTCAGGCAGTATCTCGTAGCCGCCATTTTCATACTGCAGGTCTCTTCGGCTCTTGAGGCTTCAGCTGCCAGAAACCACATCAGTGCTGTACTCTTCACGTATGCATGACATTACAACCCTGAGGTCTATGGTGGATCCTGTGAGACCATGGGGTCCTCAATAGATTAAGCATGAATCACAAAGCTGTCATTTGGGACGACTGCTGTGATCGGACAAAAGGAGGTCTTCCTTTTGTCAACTTTTGTCAACCTCAGGCTTTACCATAAGACAAAGTACTCCCTTTACTCCTATTAGACAAAGTACTTTGCCTTATGATACCTTTGGATCTTATTGGAATTTCAATGAAATTCCAATGAGTCTTAAGTAAAATCTTTCATAAAAAGATTATACTTGTATGAAATACTGAAATATAACAGATCCACTTTAAAAAAATATAGTTCTCAATATTATAACACGTAAAGTGCATTCCAAGGGTATTAAAAATATTTAGTGACAAACAATGTTAGCATATGAATTGCAGGCTTGTCTCCAAATAAAAAAATAAAAGTAGTATTTAATTTGATTCTTGGAGAATTTTCTTTCTTCAGGCACCCCTGCTGGCTGCCACACTTTTCTCAGGCTCCTGACCTCTCCAGGAAGTATCTTAATTTTAACTTCCTTACACTCATAATTCATCACAAATATTTCAAGAACTAATATTGACTCCATATATCCCACAACTGGATTTACCACAATTCAATGGATGGCTTTACTAAACAGAGATACACAAATGATTGAAATATACTTCCACTGGACCAGCTTATTATCAGGAAGAGGCACCTTCAGCTGAACACCACAAACAAGGCACATTTAAACTGAAAAAATGACTCACCTCCATGTATAAATTGGATTTTGGATTTGATCATCCATTCAGCAATGCTCAGATTTCATTTCTAACCACCAAGAAAACTAATTGATGAAAACTATTTCACTAAAACACATTGGTTTTGAACTCCTATAATCTGACCTGCATGCATCCTATCTTATCTGTTATCTACAATGCAGTCTGAAGTGCAAAATCTCACACCTCACTCCTGAATCCTACAGAGCAGGGCAATGTAATCAGCCCCCTCTGCTAACATCTCTACAAAAACTAGAAGCAATATTAACTCCTTCAGTGCTGAGGGACTGATCACCTACACTCCCTCATACCTGTATTCCCGAAGACCCCAAAAAGCAGTCGCTGCACTCAATTCCTTGCTAGTGGTTACCCTAAAATCACTTGGCATCTTCAAAGGGACTGACAGGGGCTGTCGTGGAGGAAAATAAAAACTTAAAGTTTAATCTCCTGACACTATCACAGCTGCTCCAACACCCTATCTACCTACAAGACCAATTGAAGTGATTTAAACTAGAAGCCACAAAAACAGCACTATCAAATCAAGGACACCTCTTTGTGTGATCCCCATTAGAAGACACACTGTTTCTAAAGTACAGAGCAAAAACTCAGAATCCCAAGACTGTCCTATTAGATCAATCCTGTGCAATGTCAGATCAATAAGAAATAATACAGCTATTATTGCCAACCTTATTGAAACATGCGAATTAGCGTGCATTACTGAATCATGGCTAGATGGAAATGCAGGGCCTATTCTATAGACAGCTATTCCAGGCAATTACACAGTGTTCCACTGCCCGAGACAAGATCGCAAGAGAGGTATGATCTGTGTGAAATCATCTTTAAATCCCAGACCGATATCAGTCCACAAAGTCCAATCTTTTCAATACGTAGCTGTCAGCCTCTCAATAGATAGAGAATTTGGATACTGTTAATATACAGACCACCCAGGAGATGGGAAGAGATTTCTTCAGGAACTCTCAGACCTTTTGTTAGCTTAACCCTTGAACACCCCAGATGGCTTATGTTAGGAGACTTCAACACCTGGATTGATGACACACTATCCCTGCTTGGGCAGGATCTCCTCACCTTGATGAGTGCACTTGGCTTCACACAAATCATTGCCACTTCCATCCACAGAAAAGGTCATACACTAGTGTTCCAGTCTGGACTAGAAGTGTCACCAGTAACTGTAAATCTAGTTGTTTGGTCAGACCACCACTCCATTCTATTCTCCATTGTATCACAATCAGCTAGACCCCAGCCTCAGAACCTGGTCAAACACCATTTATTAAAAGAGGTGACGCCATTGGATGTAACATCACATATAGATCTAAGTGAACTAATGGGCACCTGGGGAGACCCCAGATCCTTAGTCCGACTCTACAACAAAACCATGAGAGATACCCTAGAAAGCATTGCACCAACACGTGTACACACTGTCAAAACCCACAATAATGCACCGTGGTTTGATAACACCATCAGAGAAATGAAAAGAACAGGCCGTAAACTCGAGAGAAGGTGGCACAGGACACATGATCCAGAGGATAAACCTGCTCTTATGAAACATCTAAATTGATATCAATTCAATACACTTAGATCTGTTACCATTTATTTACAGATTTTTTGACAATATTTGTCTTCCATATCTTTATATTACTGTTCACACAGGTAATCCAGAGCTCCACTTATATTTTGTTTTATCTGCATGATCTGTGTTGTGGAGGTTAAGGGATTCCTTCACTTAAGTGTCAGAGCCTGTTTTTCACCTTGCTGAGCTTGTGTGCACCATTTTCATTTTGTATACATTGTATTTGTTTTTTCCCTTGGTACACATAGTTCAGTTCAATATGTCTTTTTTAGACAAAAGAGACTACATGATAGAAAATATAGATACAGTTTTTTCTGATAATACAGAAAGCACAATAGAAGACCCCTATACTAATAAGGATGTATATAGATATAAACTTGAAAAAACTCTCACTAGAGAAATGAAATCAAAGTGGGAAATTGCTACTTTAAAAAAGTATGTAAAGGATAAAATTACACCGAGGGGGTTAAGATTTTCTAAGGATCCCTCCTTTGATCGTGATGATCAATTTTTTATGGAGGAATGGAATAAATTATTAGATGGATTTTCTTTTAGCCTTATAGGGTATATAGTAGCAAGACGAGAAGAAAATCTCATAAAATTAGATGAGGATATAAAGAAATTTAGAGAAGGTTTAAGTGAAACCACTAGTCCTGAAACATTTAATGAGATAATATTAGAAATGAAAAAGAGAATCGATAAAACAGAAAGAGAAGTTATAGAAACCAAGAAACATAAATACCTAAGGGACCTGGAGGATTATAAAACAGGGAATGTAAGAAGTAACAATCGAAAATTGGCCAATTGGAAAAAACCTAACCAACATAATAGAGGGAGGACACTTAGTTATCAAAGAAAACAGAGAAGAGGACGATCTCCTAGTCAATGGAGACATCATCAGACCAACGCCTATAGATATAGAGGTGCAGAGGATAGAGGTCCACAGAGGTATCAATACCAAACAAGCAATAATCATAAATATTATCCATATAGGGAAATCGGTGGAAGGAGAAACCATATATCGAACCAAAGACACTATACAACTAAAGAGGATCAAAAGCAAGAAAGTAGAGTTGAAAACTACCATGTTGCGACTTCTACACATAAGCCTAATTTAATCAGACAAGAAGGAAGAAAGGAGAATAACATTAGAAGTTATACTAGAGTAGTTACAAGTCCATTGAGAAATGTGCAGAATAGGAATCTCCCACAGAATAAAAATGGGTTCCGCATGGATAGACGCAAACAGTCTATAGATAGAGATCATAGCACATCAACTTATAATCGCTTTCAGATATTGGAACATAGGAACACCTCTCCCATTTCTTCTCCTTTTCACAAAAGTCCAACCAAATCCAGATGCAAACAACTTCAAGAGTCACGGAAATGGTACTCTCCGGGCAAAAGGAGAAGATCATGGGAAGAAGGAGAGTTAGAAGACGAAAGAAACTACAACAGAGAGAAACGAGGACGGATATAGACAACAAGGGAATATTCAATCTTTCGGATAAAGAATTGGATCAGGATGAATTAAAGATTTTGCAAAAAGGGTTAAAGTTTGCTCCATCTGCAGACTTTAAACCGTTTGAATTTTTTATAGACCTTAATCGCTTTACTCGACAATTATGTTTAAAAAATTTTTTTCATAATAGAGACCCAGTAGAAATTAACACCACCTCCCCATATATTCATAGCAATTTAAAAGAAAAATCGAAATTTTTCCCAAGAAACATGATCTCGAATGAAATTAAAACCTTTGAAACCATGATTATGAAAGAGGTTAAAAAAATTAAACATACGAACAAATATCAAAAAAATCTTACATTAGCAGAGACAAAAACACTAAAGAAGTTACAAAAAGATGACAATTTAATTATAAAACCTGCTGATAAGGGGGGAGGAGTAGTCATTCTATCCAAAGAAAAATATGTAGGGGAAGCAGAAAGATTATTGTCAGACACTAAAACATATAAAAAACTAATATCCAATCCGAGTCAGGAAATTGTCATGAAGTTTAAAGATTTTATCAATAAAGGATTAGAAAAAAATATTTTAACAGAGGCAGAAGCCAAATATCTGATTATCTCCAGTCCTCAGATTCCTGTGTTTTATTGTTTGCCTAAGATGCACAAACATTTAACCAACCCACCAGGAAGACCTATAATCTCTGGGGTAGAAAGCATCTCATCAAGAATCTCAGAATATATAGATGTTCTACTTCAACCGGTAGTAATCAAAAATCCGACGTACTTAAAAGACACAATACACATCTTACAGATTCTAGGAGAGATTAAATGGGAAGAAAATTACACATTGGTCACGTGTGATATAAGCTCACTCTATAGCATAATCCCACATACAAAGGGAATAGAGGCTGTGCAATACTTCTTAGAGAAATCCAATTTTAAACAAGATCAAATAGATTTTATTAAGGAAGGCATATTTCTAATTTTGACCAATAATTTTTTTTGGTTCAAAGAGAGTTTTTATCTTCAAGTTAATGGAACGGCGATGGGGACCAAGTTCGCACCTAGCTACGCAAACCTTTTTATGGCGTATTGGGAAGAGATATTTATCTTACATAGTGAATTCTTTGCGGACTTGGTCACCTATTGCCGTTACATTGATGACATATTTTTTATTTGGAAGGGAGATGATCTGAAATTGACCAATTTTTTAAGTTTCTTAAATTGCAACGATTGGGGAATTAATCTCACCTCTACTCAAAGCAAGGTGGGGATTAATTTTTTAGATCTTACTGTTTTTATAGAAGGAGAAAATATTTGCACAAAAATTTTTTTTAAAGAGGTAGATTGCAATGGATATATTAATCTTACCAGTTGTCACCATACCCCGTGGCTCACGAATGCACCTAAGGGCCAGTTTATGAGGCTAAAAAGAAATTGTACAAAAGAGGAAGACTTCTCACAACAAACTCAAATTATTAAAAATCAATTCTTAGAAAAAGGATATGAAGAAGAAGACCTCCAAAAGAGTATAGAAGAAATAAAAATATTAGGAAGGAATTATTAATATATATTAATATATTATTAATATATAAAAAGAAAAAAACGAGAATAGAGAATAATAAAGATAATATCCCCTTCATTTGCAATTTTTCAGCCAATAATAAGAAAGTAAGGCATGCTATCAATAAATACTGGCACTTATTACAAGATGACCCAATTTTAAAAGAAATATTACCGGAGAGACCTAAAATTGTCCATAGAGGATGTAAAAATATAAAAAATTTCTTAGTAAACAGCAATTTAAATAATCATCAGGCTGAAAATTAGAACTTCCTAACAAAGAATAAAGGATTCTATGGGTATGGAACATGCCTAGCATGCAGGGAGACCATAAGCAAAAAAAGACACATAAAGAATATAATAGAAATTACTAATAAGGAATTCACAATAAGAGACCAATTGACATGTTTCTCGAAAAATATTATTTATTTATTAATTTGTCCGTGCAATAAAATGTATATAGGGAGGACTATTAGATGCCTCCATGTTAGAATTTCGGAGCATGTGAGAAACATCAAAAAAGGAGTCGATACACATAGTGTTTCCCAACATTTTAAACAATACCATCATCAAAATCCACAAGGGCTTGTGTTTTGTGCACTTAAATTGGTCAAGAAAAATTGGAGGGGTGGAGATTTTATAAAGAAAATTGGAATGGAAGAAATGTCCTTTATTTTTAATTTTAATACCATGGTTCCTCATGGACTAAATTTGGATTTCGAATTATGTCATTTTTTATAGTATAAAGAAATAATTTAATATTTTACAGTTAATGACATTTAATACTGTTTCTTCTCACCCCTCCACCTTTTTTATGCAAGCATTTTTAATTAATATTTTTTAGGGGTACACCATTATAATCTTGCAAATGATAGAGGTAATAATGTTGTTCAATATCAATATAAAAGATGTTGCCTCCTTATGTTATATTATTATCTATTAGCTTCTCTCTCCTATTCCCTATTGATTTTTTTGGACTGGTGATCTAAAGACTTTTGTTACAATTTATAAAGACTATGAAACACATATGGTGCGTTCCACGGCAGAATGCGGAAGTAAATTGATCTGATCGCACTGATTAAGGCTGTGGAACGCATGTGCGTTCCAATGAAGAAAAAGGAAGTGGAACAGTATAACTTTATGACGGACGCACGCGCGCACGCACGTAATTGACGCACGCATGCACGCACGTACATGCGTTCCAACTTGTGCGGCGTGCGTTCCACGGAACCAACTTCCGGTCCGACAGATGCCGGCAATTTCATCATTTGAACTTATATAAAAGAACAAGAGGATATACTACAGACATACCAACTGAGGAAGCCAGTTTAACTGGCGAAACGCGTTTTGGGAGTACTTTGGAATACTTTGGAATTATTCTGAGTATTTTGATTCATTTCTATTTTATTTTATAATACATTTTAAAGTTCAAGCTTTTACTCATTAAAATTTGTTTACACCGTCCTGTGGAGTCTGCAATTCCATTCCTACTCATATGTAAGGAGGAAGACATCAGGAGGAATATAAAGAGGGTGGTGGATCTCCCCAAGAAGATCCTAAGGCGCTTACCACTAGAGCCAAAGTGTTCTTTTGGCTCCACCTTTGTGAGTTACCCATCTCATAGTTTTTTCTTATCTTATTCATTTGTAATTATTGTCTACACTTAGATCTGTTACCATTTATTTACAGATTTTTTGACAATATTTGTCTTCCATATCTTTATATTACTGTTCACACAGGTAATCCAGAGCTCCACTTATATTTTGTTTTATCTGCATGATCTGTATTGTGGAGGTTAAGGGATTCCTTCACTTAAGTGTCAGAGCCTGTTTTTCACCTTGCTGAGCTTGTGTGCACCATTTTCATTTTGTATACATAATATCAATTCAAGATATCTTAATTTTTACCACGCGAAATTGCACTCTCTCACAATAGACCCAGGCAACATCTGTGGTCTAGGGGGCACAGTTCTTAAATAGTTTAACTCTTTCCTCACTGGTGGATCACAGGGAGTAACATCAGGATCAAGTTCATTGGCACCAAACAGAACTGGCATGCGGAGTTCCACAAGGATCCATCTTGTCTCCCGTGCTATTCACAATTTACTTGCTACCACTGGGGGACATCATTAGGTGAAATGGCCTAAGGTATCATTGTTATGCTGATGACAGACAGCTCTACTTCTCCTTTGCTCCAGATACCACAGACCCAACATGCCACATCAACAGTTGGTTAGCAGACCTCATAGAATGGATGAATGCTAGTTGGCTTAAAGTGAACCCGGACAAGAGTAACAGAGTTACTCTTCGTGAGGTGGGCAACAAAAATAGCCCATGATCACCCAACTGGCCTGGAGTTTGGAGGCTCTGAACTCATCAGTTCATCAAAGGTACGAAACCTTGGAGTGCTGATTGACTCTGGACTATCATTTAAACAGCAGATTTCCTCCATAATAAAATCTGCCTACTTTCATGTGAAAAACATAGCCAGGATACAACATTTAATTCCCCTGGATGATATGCCAACATTAATCCATGCATTTGTATCCTCTCAGCTAAATTTACTGCAATGTACTTTACTTGGGCCTCCCAGAAAAAGAACTAATCGCCTTCAGACTGTACAAAATGCAGCAGCTAGACTTCTGACCAAACTCGCTCCTGCCACATAACACCTGTTCTCCACTCCTTGCATTGGCTTCCAAATAAATGGCAAACATTTTAAAATTGATAAAATATAAAAGAAGGGCTGCACCAAGGTAAAAGAGATAATATCCAGTCCAAAAAATGGTAAAAGTCCAACCTAAAAATGTCCTCTCTGTTGTCCTTGGATACAGGAACAAAGTCTTCGGGTATTGAATATAAAAGATAAAAAGAGAGAACAACCGATAGTGCAATATGTATGATTCAAGTGAAGTAAAAATAAAAGTAGCGAACTCACAATTTATAAGAGCTTCTGTCCAGCTCTAGGGTAAAGCGCACACAGCGGTATAATCCCCGTTTATGGGATATGTGGTGAGTATCGATTCTTCAGAGGTATCCAGAAACTCAAAGAGAACAGAAACAATCCAGATAGTGCTCGCTGTATGGATATATATAGTAGGTGAAAATAAAAACGTACTTACAAGTACAGAGCAGGCCAACTGCTCTTTGGTGTCAACGCTGGTGGAATAATCCCCACCTAGGATTTCTTTTGCTGCACAGGAACTTGTATAAGTGATTGTTAAAATTAGGATAAAAATTTATCAAATATATATAAAACTTGCCAGGGATAAATGTATAACTAAAGATAATGGGAACTATCAAGTAACCAAAACTTTAATATTTATACATTTATCTTTATTTATACATTTATCCCTGGCAAGTTTTATATATATTTGATAAATTTTTATCCTAATTTTAACAATCACTTATACAAGTTCCTGTGCAGCAAAAGAAATCCTAGGTGGGGATTATTCCACCAGCGCTGACACCAAAGAGCAGTTGGCCTGCTCTGTTCTTGTAAGTACGTTTTTATTTCCATCTACTATATATATCCATACAGAGAGCACTATCTGGATTGTTTCTATTCTCTTTGAGTTTCTGGATACATCTGAAGAATCGATACTCACCACATATCCCATAAGCAGGGATTATACCGCTGTGTGCGCTTTACCCTAGAGCTGGACAGAAGCTCTTATAAATTGTGAGTTCGCTACTTTTATTTTTACTTCACTTGAATCATACATATTGCACTATCAGTTGTTCTCTCTTTTTATCTTTTATATTCAATACCCGAAGACTTTGTTCCTGTATCCAAGGACAACAGAGAGGACATTTTTAGGTTGGACTTTTACCATTATTTGGACTGGATATTATCTCTTTTACCTTGGCGCAGCCCTTCTTTTATATTTTATTTATTTTTACTTTGTATTTTAAGGGTTTTGGGGGGATTCCCTTTTTGGGTTGCTGCCTTATAGGTTGATTGGCGCTGTCTCTTCCTTTTATCTATTTACATATTTTAAAACTGGCCTGTTAACCTTCAAAGCCTTAAACAACCAAGGCCCACGGTACCTAAAAGAGCTCCTGACACCCTACCTTCCATCCAATTCACTTCGGTCAGCCAGCAAATCCCTCCTGTCAGTGCCAAGAATAAAGACAGACTCAGGTTCCAGGGCATTCAGCCATGCTGCCCCTACCTTTTGGAACTCTTTACCGTGCGCAATTAGAGGGGCACAGTCCTTACATACTTTAAAAAAAAAAAAAAGCTAAAGACCCACCTCTTCGATCATGCATTCAGTCCGCTCAGCTGACCTTCAGAAACTCCTAACTTTTATGTCTTTATGTTTGTATACTTGTAAAGTGCTTTGAGTCTCACAGGAAGAAAAGCGCTATAAAAATCTCAAATTATTATTATTATATTAACACTGTCCTTTTAGTGACAGTGCTATGGGTGACATATACAATTTTATTATTATATATTGTTGAAGTTAATTTGCAAATGTTTCTGTGCATGTGTTTCTAACTAGGTTCCCATCTGTCTAGTATGACACGTCCTCCTGATCTGTTTCCTTCCAGAAATCGTAATTCTGATTATAACCAAACTGGGCCCAACCCTGTATTACCCCAAGGCACTCTCCTTATGTCTCTCATCTCTTATGTGCTCCTACTTGACCTTGAAAAGTCTTATAATCCTCATGTTCCATATACTGTCTCCTGAATGTTCTAGGTCAATCTGTCCTAGATTCTTCATTCAATATGAGTTGCACATTTTTATGGTGCAAAACCTCATAATTGTTAGACTCTAAAGCAGTGGCAAAACTAATATAGAGAGGGCCCTGGTGCAAGACATTTGTTTGACCTCTAGCAAACTAGCAAGTGAGTATTCTCCTTCTCATTCAGGTATTACAGTGCACCACCACTGCAATCCTTTGTGGCCAGCCCCAGCAACCACCACACAACAGACAAGCCCTTGTTTTTGCAAGCGATGTCAGCTGCCTAGTGCTCCTGCTTCTATTTCACCCTGTGTGTCCCTAAGACTAGCCATGACCCAACCTTTGTTTAACTATACCCATTAGATGGCCCTTAGTGCATAAGCCATCCAATGGCCCCCATCGGTGTACAAATCCTGGTGCAGAACACCAACTGCACGAGCGATAGTTCCACTGCTGTTTCAAGGTCTCATGGGTTATTACCAAAGCTTCACAGACACATGAACCCAATTAATCAATTTAAAATGAGAGCAACTAGTAAGATGAAGAGTCCATCAATGCATTTATCTATATGCAGAGGCCCTAGCTCAGTTACTGCATACTCTTTGTGACAAATATGCTGTTTCCATTTTGAGATTTTACTAAGGTGTATAATATTCATCAGCTTGAAAAGACTATAACAGTATTATATGTGTTTACACTTTTCACAGCTGTCTTTTCTACTTTGCATATAAGTAAGTTTAAGTAATAAAACACTTGCTTCAATATAATTACTTAGCAGTAGCACAGTGAACAAATAAAATGTTTCTCTATGGCTGCTTGTGACCTTCGTATAACATAAATTACATTATATATAATATAATTATATGCAATGCAGCTCAATTGTAAGGTGAGAAATGATTCCAGCCAGGTTCCAAAAGGCACTGATTTCCAATCTGTTTCTGAACTGGGTTCCCAGAAGGATAATGAAAATAATTTGCCACCACCGTATATTTTATTTTAAAATCTCCATCATTTTTTTTACAATTTAAACATAAAAACCGAATGGTGCAGGCATCATTTTCACATAATTAAAAGAAGTGCTTTTATATCTAAGCTAACTTAAATATATGTTTTCTGTCAATGAGAGGATAGATATGTTCTTTAGATGTGCTTCCATGTTTGCACTCACTCACTTGCAATTGGGCAGTTCTAACGTCTATGTTTATAGTAGTAGAGGGTCCATGGTTACTGCTTGGTGTCCCAGAATAACACTGCTGCAGTCTTATCCAGTGCTGTCCATCTGGAACTCTGTATTAGTTAATTTAGGGAACGAGGTCCTCTAATCTGTTAACAGCACTACTACTGGGGCCAAAATCACCCTCTCAGGTAAAACAGGCTGTGTCGGCCTAACCCCATTACAGATGTAAATCAGTCCCTCAGAAAAGTGCATTTTTTAACAAAAGGAATAGAGATTTTACTAGTCTGTTTCTACATCCATCAATGATTTGATCAGAAGATTTTACATGAGACCTCCACTCTATAGTATATTTACATTTTGGAAAGGATTCCATAATTCACATTTCAAAAAGACCATTATATTCTTTCTTTAGATATTTACCATTAATGGGTCTGAAAAATGTTCAGATTCTCATTGTACTCTCAGAGTGGATTTTCTTTTTCTTAATAAAACTCTGTCTTCACATGAAGAGTGCTTTATCAAAATTCTGCTCAATCATATTTCTTTATGATAGCAATATTGTTGAGAAGAATTTTATTGAAGCATTCTTATTTCTCAAATAAAGCATTAAGATTTGATGGAAAACAGAGAGCAAAATTTAATAATTGAATGATCATGTTGCGATTCTAAAGATCTTCTGAAGCCATTGATTCTTTAATGCTGCTGCTGTGACTGAGCACATGAAAAACACCAACTCATAGGTACACCAGTGTGATGGACAGCCTCCATGCCAGCCCTCAAAGCAGATGATAATACAGAGATTGCTGCTGCACAGTGCTGGCACATCTCAAGCTACCTGAGGACAGTTCCCCGGTGTCCCCAGATGTGAGTCAAAGACAATCAGGACATCGGCCGAGGACCCTAAAATATAGACTGTTCAACTGAAATCTGGATAATTGTGAGACACGTGGTCCTGTATATTCTGTCCTTCTATGATGTGTCCATATGGCTATTTTGGTGAGAACTGTCCCTTTCACATAATAATCATAGGATAAAAAGTATACTTTTATATTTTTTCATCAATTTTACTCCCACCCCTACTAATAGTAAATAGTAACAGCTTGATCAGATGTGTGGGGGAGATATATTTCTTTATTTTCCGTAGGTTAGTACATTACACAAAATGTAAAGCAATATTCAATAACTCCCTATATTTAAAGGACATATATGGTAATTGCAAATGTAGATGTTGAGCTAGCAGATCCTATTTGAGCCATGTGCAAGGTCATATTGCCTACAATGAAAGTAAATTTGAAATGTGTCACGGTATATTAAAAGAAACTGCAATGCTGTTCATTTGGATATGAACACATTAATTTATTCAAGGAATCATGTTTTTGCGGGGCAGTTTTTGCTTGAAAAAATTGGCTAATTGATTTACAACTGAATAATTTCACATGTAATGATAGTATCCTTAAGGCATAAACAGCTTGGGTTACAGAATGTACTGCAATAAAGTCAGAGGATGCTTTAAAATTAACTTAACACACCTCTAACTTAGATTATCTATCTGTAGGTCAATCATTTATTGCCTATATTATATGTTCTAAATCATTAAGGGAGACAAGTACTTGAAATTAGCTACCAAAGACAAATAAAAGTATAAAAATACATTTTAAATAAAACATGATAGATTCAGCTATTGATTTTTTTTTTGCAGATGTAGTAGCAAATTTACACTAAAATGCTATTTACTAACAGGGGTATCTCTCCTGCAACCCTTGAAAATAGATGTCTAACTAAAGATAAAATAATAGAAATAGAACTGTTGTGCCATTAGCTATTTCATAGTTGGTGTTATAGTTTGCCAATTCCAGTTGGTGGGACCACTCATAAGGTTCCAATAGCCATATGATGCCATTCAATTTATGTAGGGCACCCTATTCAGTATGCCTACAATAGCAGAACTAACCTTTTTATTATCACAGTGGGATATAGTCTCTTAAGAGGTACTGAATGGATGGTGAGAAAAGGCATTTTAAAATAAATTAATTCTGTGAGACCTCAGCATGTAACTAGAGAGAACATATCTGTTCTCTCACTCCAAGAGATGATCATCTGTCTCAACTTTTTTTTTTTTTTTTTAATTTGTGAAATTAAATAAGCAAAAGGTCTTTATGGCTCCACTGTTAACTACGAGAGGCTTGGTGAATAGCCTCTAAACTTCCTCCACTCTATGATTAGTGGAGCAAAGCATATTAACTGGGTATACATACGAGCGGGCAAGCTTTGCAGGGGCGAGCTATGTCTGGTAATGTAGTGTGAGTGGATTGCTTTGCAACAAGATCATGAAAGTTAAATTAGTTTCTAGTCAAAAAAGTATTGTCTAGTAGTCAGGAACTTTATTTCATGCTGTAGTGTAAGATTTCTAAATGATTTTGACTAATGATCTTATCTTTCAGATATACTTTATGAAATGAATAAATATGACAATTTTCACCTGTTGGTTCAGTCAAAGGTATACTATAGTGCCGGGAATACAAAACTGGTAAATAAAGGGTTAAAAACCCTTTATTTACTTACCTGATCCCAGTACCAATGTCCATCAGCTCTAGGTTGATGCTCAGCCCCTTCCGACGTCCCGTGATGAGCAAGGCGTGGCAAATGCTGCGCGTGCATTAGACCTCCCCATAGGAAAGCATTGAGTCAATGCTTTCCCAAGGTGGATAAATGTAATGCTGGGTGTCCTCATGCAGAGCGTGAGGACGTCCAGCATCAGATACCGGACCGAAGGTCCGTTTTATTCCAGCCCCCTAGTGGTTGTATGGTAGACAGCCACTAGAGGCTGACTTAGTGTTGCAATGTAAACATTGAAGTTTCTATGGAACTGCAATGTTTAACATTGCAGCACTAGGTGCAAAAGGGACACTACACCCAGACAACTTTAATGAGCTGATGTGGTCTGGGTGCCTACAGTGTCCCTTTAACAACTGATTCATTTGTTACTTCCTTGCTCTTTTTATTCTCATAGTAAAATTGTAAAGTGCTGATAAACACAACTTATATAAATAATATTTACTATAAATAAAGCAAAAACTTCTATTAATTATATTAATTATTGTTACTTGCCTAAGTCTTACACTATCCTTGAACTGTATTGTTCCTTATGGGATGAATCATAATCCTTTTGATTTGTAGCTAATGTGATCCTAGTGTGATTGGTATTAACCTGTTCGTGACAGGTGACATGCCAGGACACTGATGACATGAATGGATTTATATAAGCCATTGCCCCACAGTGACACAGGGAAAGTACAAGGAATATATTAGGATGTGGTTCTTAAAGACCCTAAATAATCATATCTGATTATATCTGAATTTAGAGTATTTACTGTCGGCGATTATATAAATCCCTATCAAGCAGCATGAGTAGATAGAGAGTAGGTTCTCTAACTTAGACAGTCTCTGGTCCTAAATGTGGTTATATTATTTGGGTCTTAAAATGATAATGAATATTGGAACTGCAATATTGCAATAGTGTGCGTGTGTGTGTGCATGTGTGTGTGTATATATATATATATATATGAAATGTGCCAACAGGATTTATTAACTTGGTCTGTCAATTACTAACTAGGTTTAGAGCTACAAAATATTACAATTGTGCTCTGTGGTATAACCAGTTACAGTTTATAGAAAACTGATTTCGAACAAATAGCAACTTTCCATTGCTTTCTACCAACCTTTCTAGCATCATAAAAGGCCACCGGACACATTGTTCTCTCTTTTGAAAAGATTGTTCCCTACAGAATAAATGCTTCCAGAGCTCTGTAGGGTTCATTATCGCCACAGTGCCTTCTAACCATCCAACATTTGAAAGCAGCATTTGTATTCAATCCCAAACCTCCTTTTTAGTATTGAAACATGCTGTCATGGTGCTATAAGCCTGGCCAAATTTTTCATTAACCCTAGCTGCCAAGGGGCTCATGAAATCTGTTGTTTTTATGACACATTGATGTTGTTTAATGAAGTGTGATGGCTGCAGCAAGCATCATCAAATCATAGGTTGAAAAAAATATCAGGATTCTCAAACCATGAAAAGATTTTCTTAGAGTTAAATGAGGCATTAACACTGTTTTTTTTTTACAAACAAGGTGAGTTCAATGGGGGCAAACCAGGATGGACTTGGATCAAGTGCTAACAATAACATTCTATCATTTGTGCCTGTTCTATTAAATAATCATTCCAGTTTGCATTTGCGTTAACCCTCTTAAGGAAAAATGTGATTTCATGCAATCAACACAATGTGGTACCTCTAAATTTGATATTAAATTATCTGAAAATTGGGCATCTGAAATGTTATACTTTATACAATGCTACCATTTTAAGTACGCAGGGCATATTTGCCAGATATACTATCAGGATTAGTATATAAAGAGTGGATAATATAACGAGAAAAGCATAAAAAGAAAGAATTTTCGTAGTGCAGTGTTTAAAGTAACAAAAACAGTTTTAAAGCAACGAAATAAACACACAAGGATATATAAACAAAAAGATTTGTGCTACATGCACATTGCCCACCCGGCAAACATATACTGTTCCCAAGATCTATGCAGTAGTAGCAATCGGCTAGTAAGGCACATTCGCTGTATTTCATTCACCTGAATTTCAGTTCACCAGAGTCTTTGTAGTACGTTAGTCTGTTTTGGTTCACTCAACAAGTTTTGTCCTTGTTTGGGACTTTTTCAAGAGCTGTCAATATATGATTTTGGATTATCAGTGTGGTTACATGGCGTGCAGGCTATGGGCTTTGGGCAGAGATACCATCAAACTACTCCAAAACACTATGTAGAAAACCAAGGGATGGTACTCACAGACTCATAGTATCATAACCACTACAATGACCTGTGATGAATATTGTTCTTAGAGTGCTCTTCTAATGAACAGAATATGATAGTTTTAAGTGTACAGTAGTTTTTATCACAGTCATTTTTTTGCATTGTACATGTAGGCATTATCTACTGCATGTACTGTTCCCACTGCATTACTAATGTGAAATTGTGTTTTTTATGTCAACACATAAGTGAGCAAGGGATCTTTTTTGACATCTATAGAGTATTACAGTAGAAGAAGATAAAAGGTCAATGTCAGACATCTCCAGATAAGAATCAGTAGAAAATCCACTGATAAAAGCAGTCATTTCATGATCATGACAGACGGATATCCAAAGAGTTAGAGCAGATGACAGTCCCTCAGATAGCAATGCTGGTACAAATGAAACAATCAAGTGTAAACTCAAAATGAGCACTCAAGGTAAGCAGAGCAAGCGATTGGAGGAAGCTAGTTCCTAAAGAATGTAGTTGCCAATACGTAAAATTATTTTTGGGGTTATTTTCCATAATGTGGAAGACTCACTGTAGGATCAATTTAGTTGTATAAAATAGAACATATATACTTTTAGCCTCACCCTACACAGACAAGACTATCACGTAAACCAAGACCCTTTGATTTCTCATGCTCTCATAACCATTTTGCTGCCAGTGATAGTGCTTTTCTTTATTATCTATTCTTTGTTATATTAACATATGAGTAAAGATTCTCTGGCATAGATCTTTGAGGTACCATTTTCACACATTGTTCTATATATGTTCATTACTATATAGAATATGCCTAAATTCCTTCCACTTCTTTTATATAAAAACTGAATTCTTTATCAAGCCTATTTTAATATATCTGACTCCCATATCCATTGTACCTTGATCTGTCTAAAACCTGTTCCTTTTTGTAGCATTTGCCAAAACTTGTCCATTTATCTCTCTCTCTACAATAAAATATCTATGCATGCTCTTATCTTGTCAGGTCTGAATTACTGTAACATTTTACAAATTAGTCTCCCAGCGGCTCCACATATCTCTACAAGCTATCCATAAGTTGACAATGGTAGTTATCTACCTTTCATCTGCAGCAGCTTTTACATGGCTTTCTTGTTCAATCTCTAGACTTTCCATAAAGAATTGGGCCATATATAACTCTTTTTCTTGCATCTCCTAAGCTTTTCCTGTCCTACACGGCCCTGTTAACTTTGATCACCAACTTTGTGTCTTCATGTCTCTTGCATGTCGTACTGAACGCTGCACACTGTACATAGTTTGATCTCCTAAATCCTAAGCAAATCCTCTGTTTTTCTCTTCCTTATCTATAACATTTTCACCTGCCTCCTGCTCAGCATTTCTTTTGACCATTTTAGTGTTAGAAGAGAGTTAGAGCTAAGCTATTATAATAGAGAACATTGCTTTATAGAGAAAACATTTCTTAAAGAGTTAAATGCAAAATAAAGTATCAAAAATAAAGTTTATGGATGTAATTTTTCTATTTTTTGTATTTTGTTTTTTTAATTTCTGCATACACATATTTTTGCTGTTTATTTTTTTAATGTCGTGTTTAACAATTATGTAAAATTATTCTAACTATACTCAGCAACATCTCCTGACTATGTATACTCTAATTCTAAACCAAATCCTAATAAAAAATATATGCCTAAGCAGAAGTGCTGATTTCAGGTGAGGAATTCCCTTGCTGGCCCTAATCCTAATCCAAACACTAACCCCAAAACTAATCTTGAACCTAATACTAATCCTAAACTTAATCATGATCCTTAAATTAACCCTAATCCCAGGGGTTTCCCTCTGCTAATATCTGAAACTAACAAAGGGAATTCTAAGCTAAAACAGAAGAGAGGTATGTTGCCTGAATCTGATCATCCCTGTCATACAAAAAAAATGCATTGCCATTACAGTGTGATCAGTACTGGGCACCTGGAAAAGCCCAGTACTCACCTAAATGGCATGGGGGCATGTAGAGAGACCCTGTCAAAGTCTCTTCAGACATTAGCAGTCTTGCACACACAAACAATTGGCTAAGGAGTGTGGCCCCACTGAGTTAGACAACCAGGAAGTAATAGGACAAGTTGTCTGAGTGTCAAGGCCACAGTCCTGGATGAAACACAAACACAAGTACACCACGATGACGGCTCCCAATGATGAACTGCTAAGGGAATGCCTGAGACTTCCACAGATTGAGGATGCAGAAAAAGAGGAGGTTCCTTGATAAGAAAAACCTCTTCATGGGGTGTACCACCAGCAGATAGTGGATGGGGCTCACATGAAAAAATCCTACCAGTGGTTGGAAAAGGCAGGACTGAAAGACAGCACTGAGGCGCTAATCCTAGCAGCACAGGAGCAGGAACTCGGCACCAGATCAATTGAAGTTGGATTCTACCACACCAGGTAAGGCCCAAGGTGCAGACTGTGCAAAGAGGCCTCTGAGACAGTCCAGCACCTAGTAGCTGGATGCAAGATGTTAGCAGAAACAGCATACACGGAGAGACACTTTGCTAGGATTTACTGGGATTGTGTACCAAAACATCTGCACAGAATATGTTTGGGAGATATCACCAGGGGTAGTTGAGAATGACAGGGCTACGATCCTGTGGGACTTAAAGATCCAGACAAACATGCAAGTGCTGGCCAACCAACCAGACATCGTGGTGGTAGACAAGGAAGGAAAGACTGCAGTTGTGGTCGATGTGGCAATACCCAGTGACTATAACATCAGGAAGAAGGAACATGAGAAGGTGGACAAATAGCAAGGACTGAAAGAAGAACTAGAAAGGATGTGGAAAGTGAAGGCAGTAGAAGTCCCATTTGTGATAGGAGCGCTCGGGGCTGTGACTCCCAAGTTGGGTGAGTGGCTTCAACAGATTCTAGGTGGGACATCTGAGATTGCTGTCCAGAAAAGTGCAGTTCTAGGAATAAACATACCACTCAGGAGGAATGAGAAAATCAAATATATATATATATTAGAGGACCCGAGAATGAGGAATAAACATACCACCCAGGAGGGATGAGAAAATCAATGAGAAAATCAAATGTATACATATATTTGATTTTCTCATTCCTCCTGGGTGGTATGTTTATTCCTCATTCTCGAGTCCTCTACCAGAGGTCTGGGAGTTTGAGGGTTCTGTGCAGTATCTTAGCTGTTCCTATATATATATATATATATATATATCATTTAAAGGAACACTTTAAGCACCAACACCACTACAACTTAATGTAGTGGTTTTGATGTAAATAGTCTGTCCCTGCAGTTTCTCAGTCGTAAACACAGCCTCTTCTGTAAAAAAACAGTATTTACAATTTCCCTCAGAACGCCTCTAATGGCTGTCACTCATAGGATACTGCAATATTTGCAAAGCAATGCCATAATACTGTTCAATGCCATATGTTCTGCATGAAGATGCGAAAAACTGCCCCAATAGAAATGCATTTGACAACTTGCCAGGTTCCCGTCTGACCTCATCCATTGCATCTGGTTTTCTCCAGCAGGAGAAACTTAATTATTTTATAAGAAAAATCAGGTATATGCTCATTTAATTAATTATTCTTATTTAGTTTCCTTATCCAGTGCACTTTGCATGACTGAGAGTGCAAACTAAGCACACAGAGGGGAAGGAGAAAAAGAGACACAAAGAGGGGCTGGAGAAGGGGAAAAGTCAAACAAAGGGGTTGGGAGAAAAAGATGGGGGAGAAATAGACATACAAAGAGAGAGAGACATACACAAAGAGTAAAAGACACACCAATGGTCTGGGAGATTAAGAAGCACACAAAGGGGATGGGAGGAAGTAAGAGAATAGTTGTAAGAGACACACAAGGGAGTTGTAAGACAAACAAGGGGGATAAGATACACTAAAATGGGAAATACATTCAAAAGAAGGGATAAGAAACACAAAAGGAGGTTTAAAAGACACACAGGTAAAGATGCATTTTTTTGGGGTGGGAGCAGCATCTTTGCCTGTGTAATAAAAAATCCTTGTGCTGTCATGCAAAGACATCATGTAGCTCCAGTTGAGACTGAATTGTAAGAGTGCCACGGCTCACCTATCATAATAACCACTACAGTGGAGTAACCCATTAAATTTTACTTTAATATTGTGTTATGTAATGAATGATTTTTCTCTTAAGACCTAATCAAATCTTATAATGTAAGTACTTAATATTTCTAAACACAAACACCTCTCATGGTACCTTCAGATGCATGTGTCAGTACTCTGGGAAAGTGTCTTAGACCTAGCCCTTATCTAAATATTGGAGTGCATATAAATACATTTAAAAAAATAAATTATATATATATATATATATACACAATATATATTGTCTTGGGGACAGTGAAAGTTGATTGCAAAACAAACAAGTAACCAGAGTGTACACTATACTAAAACAAAGGGCTCGATCATTCCTGTGAAGTTTAATCATTTAATCATTCAACAAGCTTAGAATAGTTTGGAAATCAGCTATAGGTGAGCAGGAAAATTGCTACAAATGGTCATTAATTCTTACTGGGAAATGCCTACCTGCTAGGAGCTGTCAGTTGCTATACAGTGTACAGCCTTGAAAGCTGGTTATAAGCAACTACTGAAAGAAATTCAGAAGAATAGCATGGTGCTGTATTAAAGCATGTTGGGTTAGCAGATTAAAACAAGTCTATAGCTTGGCTGGTGATTCTCTAAACCTCTCTTGAATATAATTATTTACTTACCTTAAAGTGTGCAGTTGCGATATTCTTTTTTTTGTCTATATATTATTTTGAAAAGTGCAATTTTAAAAAATGTTTTAATTTTGTTAATGTATGTGATATGCTTAAATGTGCACAATAAAAAAAATTGAAAAAAAAGCCAATATTGAATCAGAATCTAAAAAAAACCTAAATCCTATTCTGTTGAAACATTAGAATTAATCATAATTAGTAATCTGTGGCAAATGTTTATTTTTGCATGAATGTTATGAAAGTAATATCTGAAGAAAGTAATTGAAATGTGTTAATAACTGGTATGATGCACATTCCCAGTCATTTAAATCAACAGATTTTTAGAGAACTGAAGAGCGAAATCATGCAACAACTCCTTAACCCCTTCACAGCCAAAATTGTGAAGACATGTTTTTACTTTTATACTGCATGAATAATCCTATTCCATAGAGTAACAAATCTCTTCGCATAGGCTCCATTCTGACCAATAGAATAATGGATGACCATCTTAGGGTGTTATGAAATACAACTTTTTAAATAACATTGAAGTAAAAGTCATATGAGATCATCTCAAGATGAGTGCTTCAATCTCCTTTTATGTATGATATTCACAATGTTATGAATATGAGGGGGAAAACAGCTTAATCTGACTTTAAAAAAACATTATGAAGTCCTATTAGACCAATATTTAAAACTTCCTAATGATGATTATCATGTATATTTCCTAGAAGAAGAAGTATCTAACCCTAAGTCCCCCTCAACCTGAATTTGGGAAACTGCTATCCCGCAGTGTTTCTGTTTGCTGTGTATTTTTGTCTGCGTTGTTTTGATGATGTTGTGTTTGTATGAATGCACTCAGTCACGCTAGAATTATAATATATATTGTTCTTTTAATATGATTTACATTGAGAGCACTCTAACATAGCATTAAAAACTTAATAGGTACATAAAAAGATAAATTTAAGTTTATTAGACCTCTTCTAAACCATAAGTACATCCACCCTTCCACCATCTTACAAAATGATTTTCACATACCACAAAAATGTATTTCTTTCATGTGAATTTTTTGATACAAAAATGCCTGAAGTCATGTTCTTATTTTAATCCTCACTAACAGATTCTCATAGGGAAATAAAATTATACTCACTAATATGCTATTTTTGATAAACGAGACCTTTTGATATTTTTCAAGCACGATAAACAAACAAGTTTTCCTGTATATTGTGATGTTTATACAATTCACATTTTTGTACAGCATGTCTCCGCAGAGTTTCAATTCTCTAAAAAACCCAATAAAATGGATTAAGAAACAAACCTCCTGTGTGTTAATTAAATTGTTATCAATAGTTGACTTCTGTGAAAACACACAGTGCACGCTGTTAAGCCACTGTCAAGAGTATATCTTTCTGAATGTTGTACGGCTAAATAGAAAGCACTGCTGCTAGCAATTCAGCTTAGCGGACATGTAATCTGTCTTCTTTTGAAAGTAAACAGAAAGAAATGTTATTCTGAATTCTCATTTTCTATAATTGTAATGTAAGCAATTTCTTCTGTTCTTTCTATTTATTAGGAAAGATCATAGCACTTTTGATCCTGTCATTGCATAGAAAATAGCAAAAATGTAGTTTAAAATAATGATTATAGTAATTTTCTATAAATGTTTGTGTAATGACTTCTTATGCATCATAGCTGTCTTTAAAACAGCCTTTAAAATGGTTAGGGCCACATGCCCTTATCAGAGATGTTTGCTAATGGTAAGGTTCAAATAAATCTGACCTCACACAATATTCTCTAAAAAAATGTGTTGCCACTCTCCAATTATAAATATCCGTCATAACTATCAGAGACAAAAGAGAAAAATGTAATAAATATATACTTTTCCTTTATTTTTAGTAGAATCCAACAAGGTTTTCTGATTGTTATATTGAAAAATGTTGTCATTGAAAGGTGCCAATTTATAAATATGTCTAACTTCATCTGTCCATGATGCAAAGGCTCTGTGAGGTAGCATATGAGCATTCTTCCCTGGATGTCTCACGTGTTAAAGCAGCTCTGTCACCTTCTTGAGCCTTTGCCTATATTGCAAAGACCCCAATGTTGACATTGCTGCTGGCAATGCTGTAGCCCATAGGTGCAGTGAAAGGTGTGTTTTTACTTTGTGGCTGCCACCATCTGTCACTGGACCCTCTTCAGCTCCTGATGCGTCATCTGACAGGAGCCAACATCAGTGCTGTACTCTTGTGCATGCGTGATAGTGGAACAATAACGTCTACAGAGGCTTTCACAAAACAGTGAGAGCCTCCATAAACCAAGCCTTTTTCCACTCAGCCATCACAATTGACAGTTGAGGGCTTGACAAATCTTGACAGCTGTAGCTCTGCCTTTTTCTCAAGTTTTGTCAATCATAGCCCCTACTTTGTCTTATAATACCTTTTAACTGAGTTGGATTTTCAGTGAAATTCCAAAACACTCAATTTGAGAGTTTTATGAAGATGCAATTTTCATGAAATGCTTATTTTCGGGGGCTGTGGGTGAGAGAGACACTTTAAAAGGGCTATGAGCAAAAGGATCTGATGGCATATAATGGGGGGGGGGGTTAAAAAAGTGTAACAGACACTTTTCCATTTAATATTTTGCACATTTTTATTTTAATTTATCATTATTAATTTATCTGATATTTTTTTTCACCCAATTTAAAAGTGTAAATTTACATATTTATGCATTTTTTGAAGATTTCCAAGTTATAGTGACAGAAAAAATGTCTGTCTTTTCTATCTATTTTCTATTGATAAAAAAAGAAATATATTCAAATTGGCAGAAAATACTATGAATAACTAATACTAATAAATACATTAAAAATAATGAAATATTTATGGACAAGGTCAACACCTTAGGTAGGTACATAGAACTTGACAGCAAATGTAAATCTCTTCAAGCAAATAATTTTCTTTTAGACGTTAAATTTTCTTTTACAATATTGACCTGCTTATTCGGAGTATGTTTACATCATACCAAGAGGCCATAGACAAGTGATCATAACTTGATAGAAGGGTTAAAAATAAGAAGATAGTACATTGAGTCGGTTGTGAATACATACATGTTATACGAATTTAAAACGGTAGGTAAAACCTACTTCAGGAGCTCCCAGAAATACTTCAGGAACCTTGTGTAATTTTAGAGATAAATTGTTAATTTTAGAGGGAGTTCTAGACAATGGCTGTTTGTATTTAGTGCAGCTAAGTCAATAAGAAGGAATTAGATACAAAGTGCTAATTACAATGGTGGAAAACTACATTGATTAATGACAAACACTTTCTTTTATTGAGAAATGGATACCCAGAGAGGTAGATCAACAGATAGAGATATAGATTGATATAAAGAGAAATAAATCGAGAGATTGAGAGACAGAGAAAGATCCACAGATTGAGAGATTGATACATTAAAATCTTCCTCTTGTATACAAGTTCAGACAAACAAAGTGTTATTTTTAAAGCATTATATATAGATTTTATTATAGTCTATTTACTGTAAATATACCTCAAATGTTTAGGTCAACCACACTGTAATATTAGAAAAAGATCAAAGTATAAACAGTTTATAATATTTTAGAGTGATACCTTAACCCTAAATTGACCTGATTTAATTTCTAAGTTTGTAGAAGCATAAGAATGATAATCCAGATTGAGCTGTGCAGGATTCACTCATGAGTATAGTAGAGACAATCTCTCAGCATCAGGTGCCCTGCCTAGTTCAATTGGAATTTCAGTAATAAATGTGATATGCAGTGCAACTCTGGAGCAATTTGCATAGACCTCCTTGTGAGATTAGTCATTGGGGTATATCTTTGCTGAGATGAGAAGCAGTGAAAGCATCAAAGAGAACACTGAGATTAAGAATGTGCCCAGCTGAGTTGCCATGAATTGTAACCACAAAACTGGTCAACTAAAAACTAATGTTTAATAAAATGACCCGCATTGTGCAAATGTGTACCTTGTTTAGTATTTATAGGGTATTATAGAAGGATTCACTATTTCGTAATATAAAAATCACACATGTTGAAGTCTCATAGTACACTCTCTTCATATCATTAAAGCCAAAATTACAGAAATTCACAGTTCTGTGAGAAGGATCATTGAAACAAAACAGCAGGAAGAGGATCAGGAGCAAAGAAAATTATTTCTCTGAATATATTAACACAAATACAGAACATGAGAAATAAATTAACATATAATTACTGCTTCCTGGCAAAAGTTCTATGAATTTTCGCAAACCACTGTTTTTATTACATTGTTATTCAAGAGATGATATTGCATATACTGCCAAGTTTCAGTATCAACAGGATTTTTATTGACAGTTAGTTTAACTTATAAAATAGTATCTGATATTGTGTTACTCAGTTGGATCATTTGACCTGTTTTCTTTTTTGTTTGAACATATCATTTTAATACTAGTCATATACCAGCATAGGCATACTGTACTTCACAGAGGAGAACGTTCATTGAGCTGAAATAATTAGCCTTGCAAAAGAGTTAACTATCACCTTGAAAATTGAGCATTATCTGTACATTTTTATCAATAAGTCTAATGGAAGTCTAGAAGGGTGGAAACATCATATGATTAAGACATAAACCAAAATCTAACCAACTTTAGTAAGTGAGTATAAGTGTGTTTACATTTGTATCGTTTTTAATGATTTATGATACACAGATATTCTTCTTTAAAGCTGGGCAATTTTACCAAAGTGTACACACAGGAAAATTGCATGGGCAACCTGTGTTTAGAGAGTTTCCTTAGATGTAGCATTTACTGATTTATTAACTCAAAAACAGAATACTGGTCTTATCTTAGCTTTGAGGTTTAGCAAACTGAAAATGGTCTTGCACCAAGCTTAGATCTTTTACATTTCTTAGTTATGTACTAATATAAGTTGAAAACAAAGATTTAAGCCCAGGAAGATCAACCTTCCATATGTCTGTTTATGCTATGTTTGCTGTTGATTCAAAAATACAAATTTGAAGCAACTGTATATTTTGTCATAAAAAGGGAAAAAAATCTTCTAGACTTCATAATGCAATCACACCTCTCCTTGGATCAGCATGCCATTCCTTGGTAAAATTATATTAACTGGTTAATTGACTCACTGAAAATAAAATAAAACGGCTAACTTGGCCATGATTTGTTTTTAAAGAGGATGCAACTGTAGATCTACAAAACAAAGACTATAATAATGTAACACAGTGTGAAACATTGAAATGCACTGACAGAATTGCACTCATGGAAGAAATACTTATATATCACCTTAGAGTGCCTCCCCTTGGAATTATGGGGGTAAATCCAGGGCTTCTCCACTCCTGATGTTAATTACCTCACGAATATGGAAGGCTGGACTTGGGGTATTTTCCAAGCCAGGATCACATTAAAATTTTTTTAAATAAAATAATAAAATAAAATACAACAAATGGTCCTTATATATTTGGGGTTTTCTGTTTGAGGAATAATATCTGAAATATCCTGAGAGGAAGCTGTGCATTTTTAATTAAGATAAGTATTTTTTTACACTAGCCACTTATAAGTATAGGTGTGGGATTTGCCCTGTGTATATACACATATTACAACATACATATTTTATGTAAGTGGGAAGCATATTGTCAGGGTCTTAACAAACTAGAAATTAATGAGAGCTGGATATGCATATAATGGTAAATAATATGGGCCTATTACAGGGTAACATTTAGGAGGTTAAGATAGAGAATGAAGATTGGTTCCAGACTGACTCTAGGAACCAGATTTACGAATGATTGTTCACTAAAGTGAAAATTGTTGGGAATTCAAAGTGAATTTGCAATGTAATAGCAAAGTTGTTAAAATTCTCCAAATCAACTATGCTCCAAGTTCGACTATTTTGGTCTGAACTTGAAATTAACTTTGAATACCTGACAATTCTCACATTAGTAAATAACCCTGTTGATGCCCATCCAGTGCTTTGGAATTTGCCAGCGCTTTATAAATAATAATAATAATAATAATAATAAGAGTGTTTTGAGATACAATTACAGGATACGACAATACACATGCGTTTTGCATCATCCCCGCATCCTCGAGGATAAGAAAGAGAAACGATAAAACACATTATGATACATTTTATTATAAGTGACATTGTTTGTCTTATGATTAATATGAGAGCTAGTAGATGCAACAATCATGCTAATCTAGTTGAAGTAACCATTGTGTATGACAATAACTCACCCAGTGTTACAGAAGCATTTCCTTCTCAATATCAATATACTCTTGTATATAAATAGATTTTTTTTTTCTTTACCACTTTAGTAAACTGTAGCTGCAGGTAATGAAAAGCTTTCGCTGTCTACAGGTGACCTGCTATTAATGACTCAAGACAAGACAGATTGAGGCTGTTTTCATGGAAGACATTTTAAATCAATAAAGCCGAGCCAGAAAATGAAAAATATCATAAATCCTCAACGAGGAACAGGACTACTTTGGGAAATGTGAATAAATTGCAGTTTTGGGCTTAAACCTTTAACCCACTTTAACTAAAATAGTGAAAGAAAATGTACTCCTTTGTTAGAACTTGCCTAGTGTAATCAATCTGTTTGTTTATTCACTTAAGATGGTTCATAAACATGTATATTTGGCTCTATTGCAGACATTTATCATAGATATAAGCGTTTCACTTTTCATATACAACAAAGACCATGGTTAAAATAGTTCACATAATTTTGAATAAGTAGCTGCATTTTCTTTTCTTTGGAATTGTTATTGAAAATAATTCAGAGTTATCTGTTACAGTCACGCATTGTGCTAACTTATTAAGTGATATTCATGCATTAAAAGAACACTGTAGGCATTGTAGCTACTTCATCTCATATTGAAGTGGTTGCAGTGTCTAAAGTCCCCCGGCACCATCTTGCTATTCAGTATTAAACTATTTTTTTAATGTTTTAAGAGTTCCAGCAGTCCCCACTGCGCTGCTTGGAAAAATTAAGAAGCATTAACCTGGGCAACAGTGGGTGACTGTGATTGGCTGAGATTGGCAGCTGACTGCTTTCAGCCTATCATAGGACCTACTGCTGGCATGAATTGGTATGGCTAAAATGAAGAGTGAAATCTCTACCTTGGTCACAGCTCCTCTGGGGCCAGGTTGTGGGTCGCCAGAGACCCATATTTAGTATTAAACTGCTTGAAAATGTTTGAGCACAAATTTTTGGTATAGTGCCAGAACACTGCAGGCAGTAATATCAATATGAGATGAAATAGTTATTATTGCTTACAGTGTCACTTTAAAGAATAAAAGTGTAAGAAAGACGAGTGTCTTTAAATTGGGGACTCTAAGTACTACAACCACTACAGCTCAGTGCAATATTATGGTGCCAGAAGTCTATGGATTCTGTTCCTTGATTTTCGGTCAAACCATTTTGGTGACCTGCCCCACTGCAGTCACATGAATATCAAGCAAGATTCCATCCAGGCTTAACTAGCAGTAAAAGGCTATGAGGGCTGGGGAAGGGCTACGTGAGCCAGGAAGAGTCACCTCACACTATTATTGCTGCTTACACTATTCCTCAATAGTTTTTCAGAAAAGACTTCCTAGCACCGTAACCGTCACAATGAGTTGCAGTGCTTAGAGTGCCCCCCTCAAAAAAGTATGATTAGAAGGTAATGGGTTTTGTTCACCGTCCTGGGAATTACATTTAATTCACAGTGAATTGCAAATTTCCAGCTAAAATAGGTAAAGTGGAAAAACACATCTACATTTCAAGCTTAGTTATTTGGGTATAAAAATTGTAATTCTTAATTACCACTTAAATAAACTGAACCAAATGGTTCTTTAGTCAAGAATAGCTAGTAATAGAAAGATACCACAAAATGAAATTACACAGAATTTGAACACCTTCTTTGTGTATTTAGTCAAACAAAAAGAAGAATTTAAAAAGCTGCTTTAATATACCTGCTTATTATGATATACTAATTAAGATCAGATTGTTTAATTTAATATTTTAATATAGTGTACCTCAAAAGCGTATAATTAACATATTCAAGATCACGGTTGACATTTTGATGTTGGAAAAAAATATTTCCCCTTTGACACTACTGTAAATTGGCAGAAGCTTCTCTGGAAAAAAAAATGTCTTCTTTTTCATCAACATAAAGGCGATCAGTAAAAGGTTGAACTTGATGGACTGTCTGTATAATTAGCAATCATCATAAGATTGTAGCAATTTGCACATCATTGGAATTTTAGCTATATACAGTCACTAATTACTATACAATTTTAATAAATTACATTAATCACAGATCCTAAGAATATAAATATAGTCAACAAGTGATGATCAATTATATTCTTATATAGAAAAATGGATCTTGAATTGTGAACATGAAATCAGTCATGTTTTATCTCGCTAAGCAATATATGCAGCTCTCACATTATAGAATAAACTACAATTATATCAAATATTAAACACCAGTAGAATAAATTACTAATGCTTTAATGACCATTTTACCTTTTTATATATTTGTTTTAAAAAAAAACTATATTTAGTTCACTTAGGTAATGTAATTTCATACTATGTATAATAATAGTGTGGCCCAATAAATGAACGTACTTGTTAATTACAAAATAATTTCCACATTTGCGCATATAACAGATATCAGAAGCAAACATATACATTACTACTTGGTGTGAACATAACACTAGAACTCCTGTTCTGCCTGTATCTCAAGTGTTACAAGTGTTTGAGAATTTTGCATTTCTGGCTTAGGAAAATAATGGCTTTCAACCTATAATTAGTCATTGATATGAGCAAAAAACATACAACAAGTGCCATTTATGCATGCTCTGCTCCACCTTCAAACTGTGTTTTTACTGTTTTGTTTGGTGGCAAGAGATCATAACGTATTACTCTTAGATGGCCATTAGGCAAGGTTTCACAAGTAGTAGATGGGGTGCTTTGCTTAAACTTCATGTGGCTACCAGAGTGTTTACCATTAGCTCCATTTCAAGTCCATGCTGGTGAAGGGCTTTATAAAGTTTTTTTCTTCTCAGCTGAGTTAGTCTTAGCAAACATTCTCACATATTTCCATTTCTTGGTACATCTCAGGTCAACATACCAGTTTATGAATAATCCCATAAATCAAGGCTTGAAATGTCAAGCCCTACCCTACAAGACAGACCTAAAAGTTACTCACCACCTCAAGCTTGGTAGATCTATTTTACATTCACCAGTGCTGCATTTCTACTTGACAGAGCTGAATTTCCACTTGCCAGTGGAGAATGAGAAGGTGGAAATTTTGATCTTCTATAAATATTCAAATTGAAAACTTTAGCAAGAAGTTGCAAAGGCTAATCTGTGTAATTTATGGAATGTGAGTTAAATTACTATAATATCTATTCACCTCTCTATCATCGTAAGATAACTCTCAAGAATTTCTGTTACGTTCAACCTACTCTAGCAAAAACTCTCGGTATAAAATGCTGTCTGCATTTTTTCTTGTGGGATAAACAATTCTTATTTTAATAAGGTCTAGTATTCAAACAAATTTATCTAAAACAGCCTCAGTCCAGCACCATGAAAAATGTGGACAGCAATCATCTAAAAGAGAATGGTTGAATGACATATCACCATTTTCAACTTCAAGGTGAATGAAAATGTTGCTTTACTTTATGATTCATGAACTTTAAAAATTCTCCATATTTATAGGAAAATATGCACTGCTTTCATCTGAGTTTCTGACAGAATAATAATGTAACTATTTGGAAATTGCAATCTGAGTAACATCTCATATGTTCCACATGCGTGCTTGGTCAATGAAGCATCTAAGTAGTTTTCAAATAAATCAATTCAAGTAAATTACTACTTGACATCTGGAGACATTGTAAAACAAATAGTTTAGTTTTCTCAAGAGACATTCCAAATGGGATATCAGGCTAAAGAATCAGCACATGATCTCAATCAATATTATGAAATACATGGTTATGATTTTTTTGTTCTCTTACTGAAACTGTATATAGTTTGTGAGTTGCAACCATTTAGTCCATATATTAATGGACTCTTGTGAATGAGTACTGGTTTGTATGCATTTTTCCAGAGTGGAATATACTGATCGTTCTATTTTACAGTAATCACACAAATATATATATATATATATATATATATTTATTTGTGTGATTACTGTAAAATAGAACAATTTTGTTCAGATATATATATAAAACAACACAACTAGTGTCTAACCCGAGTCAACAATTGACATGAGAAGGCAATGGCACAAACTTCAGTGTAATAATCTTGCAAATTAAAGGTAATTTAATTATGAGCTGGGATGACATCACCATGGGCTATCCAACAGGTAGCCATACAATTGTCACTGGCAGGAACAAAATGAGTTTATAACAAATCACACCATAATAATGAATTGTTATAAATCAAGTAAACGTATGATAGAGAATGTGGAGTGATAGCATGATGAGTATTGCTGTGAGACTGGGCAAATCATGATTTTCATAACTGACCTCACACGTTCTCTAAATTTTCCATTAGCTAATTGATAAATATATAGAGCAACATAAGTGGATACAGTACTTTTCGATTTCAATGCTCATTTATGTTATCACTGTTAATAGCATTTGTCAACACGCAGCGGTAGTGGGCAGTATTAAGCAAAATTAAGTGTGAGCATTACCTTTGCTTCTTTGTCATGTTAATTGCATATGTTATATCAATGTACTGTGTGTTGTAATATATTACATTATAATCAGGTGTCAGATTATGTGCCTTTCATGTAAAATAATAATAAAATATAATATAATTTACTGAGGTATGCTGCAAACTATATATGATATATAATATATAATTAAGATTTTCTTTTTCATTTAACATTTATTTTTCTGTCACATAATTTAAAACCAAAATGTTCTAATATTGTGAAACATTGCAGAATATGTTAGCACTATACACAATACTACTACTAATATAGAATATAAAGAAGTTTAAAAACTGTAAACAAACAAGTCAAAACTACTTTTTGCTTAATTGTATGTTCTATATTGATAGGTTTTTGTTCAAATGTACCACTTTAGAGCAGAGCAAAATAGTTTTAAATTATTGAAAATAATGGATTTCTGCATTTTAAAGGACTTGAAATGTGCTAGTTGTAATGTTTGCATTTGTCAGAGAACATGCCTCTAGTGGCTGTGAGATAGACATTTACTTGGTGTGCTTCACTGCCTCCTCCCTAAGACGTTAGAAAATTGATGGTCTTCACATTAGGCATCATCACATACAGCAAATGTTGGCAAATGCATATTTTTGTTTTTAAATTTTTTTAATCATTAAATGAGGTAGCATAATCTAAAACAATAAAGCACAGTCCAGGTTAATGATATAATCTTGAAGTGTCCCTTTAAAGTACAGTACAATAGCTTGGAACCATGCTGTAGTCATCATTCTACCAGAATGTTTGTGAGACTTGGTAGGATCACAAATTGTGCACATCCAGAGAGGTCACTGCACCACTAACCAGATGCATCACAGGAGTTGTAGTAGAATGTTCCAAAAGTCACTACAAGGCAGCCAGTGCAAAAAGTATTCGATAAAACCTGTTTTCCCAAGTTCAAGCCAGGATGATTGGCAAACTATTATTTATAATCATTTTCATATATCATGTTATCATGATATATTTATATATTTTATTTTATTTTTATTTATTTTTAATGATTTTTTCCCCCCAATGGATCTCCAGCACTCTATGTATGTAAAAATGGAAGAACATTCAACAGGCTAAGCATTGTTACAAAGTGTAATTAACAGTGGTTGGTCCCTAGCTGGATTTTTACCAAGATGCCTTAAAATAGGTCTAGTTAGGAATGAAACACCAACCACTACTAATTATACTAAACTCTGAATTGTAGCAAATAAAAACCTGAATGACAAAATGTCAGTTTAAATAGCTCATCTACAAAAAATGTCCAGCTTCATTATAGGTACAGCTTAGCTATTGTAGCCTAAATGTTCTAATTCACATTTCAGTTTACATCAATTCATTGATGCTCCCAAGTATCGTACAGGGTGACCTATGGCTAGCTATGATTATAAATGTGTATTACATAGTCACATAGTTACATAGCTGAAAAGAGACTTTCGTCCATCAAGTTAAGCCTTTCCCATTATGTTTTTGCTTTTGATCCAAAGGAAGGGATAAATCCACAGTCTGAAGCACTTTCAATTTTGCAACAAATTAGGAAGAAATGGCAGTCAGATATCTCCTTGAATCAAGAAGTCATTACCCCACTAATTATAAATGATATCCCTGTATATTATGTTTTAGCAAGTATTTATCCAATTGCTGTTTGAACATCTGTATGGACTCTGATAACACCACCTCTTCAGGCAGATCATTCCACATCCCTATTGTTATTATTGTAAAAAAAACTTTTAGACTAAATCATCTTTCTTCCAGCCTAAAAGTGTGACCTTATGTCCTATGTATAGTCCCGTTTTTGATTAGATTTCCATTCAATGGTTTGTGCTGGCTCCAAACATATTTGTATAATGTAATCATATCCACTCTGAGGTGCCATTTTTACAAACTAAATAGATTTAATTTTTTTTACCTTTTTTCATAACTAAATGCTCCATTATTTTTATTAATTTGTAGCTTACTTTTTCTAGTGCCATGATATCCTTCTTTAGAACAGGTGCCTGACATTGCACAGCGTATTCAAGGTGTGGTCTTACCAGTAATTTATAAAGAGGTAAAATTATATTTTCATCCTGAGAATTAATTCCCCCTTTTTTATACATGACAATACCTTACTACCCTTAGCAACTGCCAATTGACATTGCATATTGCTGCCTAATTTGTTGTCTTTAACAATTCCCAAATCCCAAATACAGCTGCTTTCACAGCTGATGTTATTATAGTGACTGGAGTAACTGGGCGTCATCTAAACATATGGGGTTAAATTGTTTTCAAACATTCTAACCCTGACAGTTCCCCCAGGGCACATGACTATAGTGACTGGAGTAACTGGGCGTCATCTAAACGTATGGGGTTAAATTATTTTCAAACATTCTAACCCTGACATTTCCCCCAGGGCACATGACTATAGTGACTGGAGTAACTGGGTGTCATCTAAACGTATGGGGTTAAATTATTTTCAAACATTCTAACCCTGACATTTCCCCCAGGGCACATGACATCATTGCCTCCTATCTCCTACTTAATGGCTGGTGATAAATAAGAGTATTTAATTGATTTATTTTCTTTATAAATTGAACTTTGCCCCAGAATACTGAAACAATACTGAAACAATACAGTTTTGTTACAAAGTTACACATAAACATATGCAGAGCATGAATAACTAATAAATAACCAATAACAACAAGCTTGATTGACTCAAAGTAGTTACACATTTGAGTGACTAGACATAGAGAGAAGGAGTCCTTTTCGGAGATTGTAAACTTGCGGAAGATTTGATTTTGTCTATTAGATAATCATAAAGTTGTTAAGCTCTCTATGACAACCCACCTCCTCTTTAGAATGGGTAATAGAAGGTAAGGTGCTCGCAGTTAGTGCTATGTAGAGTGAGGCTTATGATGTTGCTTAAGTATGATCATAATTTGGTTAAAGTCATTACATTGGCAGTCATTGTTTTGTAAAAGACCAGCATAAACACCTGTAATCTGATATGATTTAAATAGACCAAAGAGATTCTTTTGGATGATAAAGTCTAAAGTGTTTATTAACCCTTGACTCTTCCCTCAAACAATCAGCTTAAATTTTAATCAGACTGTGTCATTTCTTGGTGCGTTAAAGCAATGAGCTTGATTAAGACTTGTCTACTGAATACAATTGTCATCATAAGGTCAACTTCTTTTGCTCCATGAAGTCAGGGGCCAAATACACAGTTTGAGCTTCTGATCTCTTTTAATAAAATTTAGAAGTTTCCTAATAAATGAAAGCAAGTTTAAGTAATGACATGCTCTGTGTAAATTAAGGCAACACACCATGCAGGTTAATAGAGGTAAAACGGCAAAGTTGGACACAATCAGATTGATTGTGAGCTTTTCTGGATTATTTAATTGCTACACTGAGCTCTCTATATAAAAATGCAATTAAGAAACAAGAAGCTTAATGACATTAATGATTGGTACTCAAAGCCAAAAAGGTGTTGTATTAATCAGGATGCATGAGATCTGATTGAAAGAGAAACTATAGACTCAACATGTTCTTTTAAAGTTTCCTACTCAACATACTTCTTCTATGTGTAGTGATCATAGTTTAGGTTAGTACAAATCAATTTTCAATTGCAAAGATACCAATCAACTCCATTGTAAGTGCTAGCGGGTGATCAAATGCCAGAACAGAATCAATTTACATATTTGTAATTTGAAAGTACTATTTGGAAATTCATTAAAAAAGTTAACTTTTAAAAATGTTTGAGAATAATTGCTGCAGGATGGAATTATTATTATTATTATTTATATAGCGCCATCAGATTCAGTAGCGCTGTACAATGGGTGGACTAAGACATGTAATTGTAACCAGATAACTGGATGTACAGGAACAGAGGGGGTGGAGGGCCCTGCTCAATGAGCTTACATTCTAGAGGGAGTGGGGTATAGTGACACAAAGGGTAAAAGTAGGGGTACAAAGTAGGTTGTTAGAAAAGTATTCACTGAGGGCTTAGTAGGTAATTTTGACAGTTGCAGGAGAGGAGTCATGGGGGGTGGGGGATAAAAACCTGCTAACAGTTTAATTGATGTGCTTTCTTGAAGAAGTGAGTTTTCAATTATTTTTTGAATGAGTAGAGACTGGGTAAAAGTCTTACGGAGAAGGAAGAAGAAGTGCAGCCCCGGAGAAGGCATCAGAGGCAGGAGTATGGACAGAGGATAGACATAGGTCTTTGGCAGAGCACAGGGGCATCAGCGGGACATACTTGTGTATTAGGGAGGATAGGTAGGTTGGAGCAGCATTATGTAGGCACTTGTAAGCAAGCACCAGACTGTTAAATTGAGCCCTATATCTAACGGGAAGCCAATGCAGGGACTGACAGAGCGGGGAGGCGTGGGAGGTGCGAGCGGACCGGAAAATGAGCCTCGCTACCGCATTCATTATAGATTGCAGCGGTGCAATCTGGGAACATGTAAGACCACTGAGAAGGGTATTGCAGTAGTCAAGGCGAGAGAGAACAAGAGCATTGACCAGCACCTTAACCGCATCCGGGGTTAAATAGGGGCGGATGCGTGCTATGTTTTTGAGATGGAAGCGACAGAATTTGGCGATTGATTGGACATAAGGGGTGAAGGAGAGGTTGGAGTCAAAAAGAGAGGACAGGTAGATTTGCATGTCATCTGCGCAGAAATGATAATGGAAACCAAAGGAGCTGATGAGTTTACCAAGGGACGAAGTATAGATAGAGAACAGTAGGGGAACAAGGACAGAACCTTGGGGGACACCGATAGAGAGTGGTTGGGGGGAAGAGGCAGAGTCAGAGAAAGAAACACTGAAAGAGTGCTGGGAGAGGTAGGAGAAGCACTAGGCAAAGAATGCGAAGAAGCTGTTGATGCAAGGAAGATCAAGGAGAATTAGGATAGAGTAATGGCCGCGAGATTTAGCAGCAATTAAATCATTGGATACTTTGGACACAGCCGTTTTGAGAGAATGACCAGCGCGGAATCCAGACTGAAGGGGGTCAAGCATAGAGTTAAAGTCAGTCAATATGGTGTACACAACTCTCTCGATGATCTTGGAGGCAAATGGCAGTAGCGAGATAGGGCGGTAGTTGGATGGGGAGTTGGGGTCAAGGTTGGGCTTTTTCAGAATCGGGGTTACACTTGCATGTTTGAAGGGTGAGGGAAATGTGCCAGAGGAAAGGAAGAGATTGAAAATTCTAGTGAAAGGAAGAACAAGAGAGGGAGACAAAGTGCGGATGAAATAAAAGGGAATAGGATCAACGGAACAGGTGGTGGGACGGGAGGACCTGAGCATGGCAGAAACCTCTTTTGCTGTAGCAGGTGCAAATGAGTGTAGAATGGTGGAGGGAGTAGGGTTGGGTGATATATTGGTAGGGAAAGGAGAGAAATTAGAGATCTCTTCTCTGATTGTAAAGATCTTCTCAGTGAAGTGAGATGCAAAGTTCGTGATGGACAAGGTGATAGAAGGAGGGGGAGTAAAAGGGTGAAGAAGAGCATCACAAGTGTGAAATAGGTGTTTCGGTTGATGGGATAGTGTACTTATGAGGGTGTTAGAGTAATTTATTTTTGCAGAGGAAAAAGCCAGGCTGTAGGAGTTCAGCATAAATTTGTAGTGGAGGAAGTCAGATGCAGCGTTCAGCAGTTCTGGAACATTTTTGGAGATAACGGGTCAGCTTGGTGTGCAAGGGTTGTAATTGGGGGAGCTTGCTGTGTTTAATTGTAGGAGGTGCCATGATGTTGAGTTGAGAGGAGAGAGTTGAGTTGTAGAGTGAGGTTGCAGGTTAGGGCAAGTTAGATTTGAGATGGGTAAAAGGAGAGTTTGGAGTTTGGTGTAGAAATGCTGAAGATCGAGGCAGTTGAGGTTTCTATGAGATTGGAGAGTTGAGGGTGGTGAAATTTGGGTATGGGGTATGCTGATGTCAAATGTTAGCAGATGGTGTTCAGACAAAGGAATAGGCACTTGTTGTCTCATCCAATTCATGCCCCCCTGCCTACATTGCTTCAAGGCTGAGTAGCTTATTCATTATTTATTGAATAAAACTCCACAGGTAAATACCAGACTAATCAATTTGTTCAGGTGTGAATTAATAGGAATTTATTTTGGACAAATTAACTGAAAATACATTTTGAACAAGTTTAGCATGATATGTTAATTTTAAAATACAGGACATGTTGATACAGAATTTAATGCTCATTATGTTAGAGAACCAAAAATATTTTTCATTTAAAAAAACTCTATTTCAGTTTTGATAAGTTCACAATGTATTATTTATTTTAACAACTAATTTTTGCAAGATGTTTGTCATTTCAGGACAGCTCACCGTTTAAATTGAATTACTTTTCTAAATCTAAGACAGTGACGTACACACTTCTGTAAATTAGTAGAAAAATGAACTAGATATTAGTTGGGCAAAATTAGAAATGAGGAGCGATCTCTATGGAAACAAATGGGACATTCCAGTAAAAAGCTTCTAATTTTATTATTTTGCCCCAAATGACCTTTACAAATAAGCCTCTATATTTTACCTGGTTGTCTGGAGACACTAAAATGTTTCTAAATTTAAATGCATTTTTAAATGTTAGCATGTTGCTTTTTACAAACTTGTACATTTCACAGAAACATCAGTACATTTTACCACATATGATTTACACAAGAAAATATTAAATAGAACAAAAATACTAATATTTTACATATTTAATGAGGGAAATAAAAAAAAATACAAGAACACTAATGTATACCACAATGGTGTTTATTTACGTGTATTTAAAATGAAAACTGTCAGAACAAATGCAACATTTCTAATAGAACAGCTTTAAAACTGCTGATTCCTTTTTATTAGCCAGACTAACAGATTTACACCCATAAAACTGTTACATTTTGAGAGAAATCATAGGAATCGCAATAATCTCAGAACCAGTGGCAACAAAGAACTCAGACATATGCCAAATCAGGTTTATTATGACTACATAAACCATTGTACTTCAAGAAACAAAAGTACCTCTATACTTAAAACACAATTATATTTATTAGATTCTAAACATTGCAATAATTATTGACTAACTCTAAATCACACATATATACAGTTAGTAAGAATAAGAAAGCAAAAGTGCATTTAGTTTGGCAATAATTATCATATCCAGAAAAAAAAAATATTTATTGTGAATTGAAAGGAAAATGTGTCTGTCTGTGTATTTATTTGTCCTCAAATGTGTCTGTATGAGAAAAAAAATTGTGTATTTTATCTGAAGCTATTCTCTAACCCCTCTCTTATACCGCAAATATTCTTTACTATCTCTTCTCCTATCTTTTATTTTGCATCTGCTCCTACATCATTGATCTAGCTTGAAGAACCTGTAAGCATGAAAATGTGTAACTTGTTTGCCTAAGCTTTTAATTTTCAGTTAGCATGCCTCCCAGCAGTCCAAGATCCGATGGTACAGTCTGGATTTCAGGCTCCAGTCCCGCTGTCTCAGGTTCACTCATTCCTTAGTTTCTCATATTTAGGGATAACATGGGACTGTCCTCAGTAAGCACAGCACAAGTGCATCATTAGACATGCAAACACTGTGCTATATTATGTCAGGACAGTAGAACTATTAACATAAAGCTTCATCAGCACTCTGTTCAAGGTCTGTCCCAGGTGGGGCTGGCCATGGTGCCTGTCAGAGAGAATAAATTGCATTCACATCAGCTTGAAATGCCCCCATTTTGGTGGACCACATTCTTCCTGGACTGGCCCATCCTTTTCTCAGAAGGGGAAACCCTTTGTCACAAAACTTTTCCTGACCTACAGACCCTAGTCCTAAATCCCTACAGAAAATAGTTGTGATGTCTGAGGTAGTGTTGCGTGTTTGGGTTACCATGTTTCAAGAGGAAATTAAAGTGCTTTATTGGCTGTTTTCCTTTCAGACACACACTTTAGGTTGACAAATTTGTTGAGTATGAGTTTTCCAAATCCTTACTTACACCAGAGTGGTTTATATAAACTAATTATAAATTGACTGTGAGCATGCTAGAAAATTGTTCTAGTTAACTATTATCTTTTGTATTCTCTTAATTTAAGAAATATTTTAAAACTATTGTTCGCAAATTCCCTATTTGGTATGTAACGTATCTGTATTGTTATATAGAACGGAGACAAATCTTTTCTCACCAGAATTTGCTCAAGAAATATTTTTTTCATTTTGAGTTTGAATTGTCAAATACAGTGTATCCAGATAACTATTAATTCTATATTTAACTTTCATTATTCAATGACTGGGTGATAGCCGTCACACCCAAACGGTTCATTGTATTAATTAAATTTATTAAAGCATCAAAAAAGTATTATAAATTTTCATCAAACCGCTTTAAGGGAAAATCACTTATCCGTGGTCTCCCCGTATTTAAATAATTAACATGTCTATGAATATCTTTTATGTAATGTTATTTGATTTCCAAAAGAAATTCCTCAATGGTTAGACTTTTCGACTCAATGGAAGATGTAAAACATATGTATAAAATCTAAAAATTCAGTGGAGCATTCTTACACATGCAAAACTAAAGGATATGTTGTAAAAACTAACGTGAGCATAAGATCTGTCTTTGGAGGATTTTTTTTACTTTATTACATTGGTAATAAAGGTTCAGTCTTTTGAACTAAAAATGTGAAAAGGCTGATGGTATTAATTTATTGCTTTGGGTTTTCTTTATCTTGAGCTAAAATGAGACACCTCATCAGAACATTTGCAGGCTCTGTGTTCTCAAAGTTCACAGTTATTTTGTGTTCTGCACCAAGTACACATTGCATGCAAAGAGGCTTATATGGATAAAGCAATACTGAATTACTATTGATTTTCTTTTATATAAAAAGAGCCACAATTTCCTAGCATGCATTTTGCACAATTCTTTCATTTACTGCATAAAATAACACACCCATGTATTAATGGTACCTTTTGTGTACTATTGAACAGAAACATATGTTAATACTGTTTCTAGGCAATGAAATGCATTTTTATACACATTGAAATAGTATATAATTAGTAGCTACGAGGTTTATTCACAGTACAGTAACCCAGTGGTCAGGTAGGTCAAAGCTTGGCTTCATGAATGTATATATATATATATATATATATATACATATATATATCTTATTATTATTTTATTTTATTTACATTTTAAACACAGTTGTTAAGTCAATACACCTCACACTTGTGGATAAAGCTGTCTCTATATTAATGGGGAATGTGTAAAGTTAATTTATTGAGCCAAATGTAAAAGTTATGATAGTGGTTATGGTAATAGGAGACTACTGGTGCAAGTCCTCAGGTTTTTCCAAAACATTTTAAACTATACCTGCTAGTCTGCAACATATAGCACATGTTCTCAGTATACAATAGGGTAGATGTTTGGGTATCTGGTGAGCTCTGTCAAGTAGCAGAATGTCCTGTGGCACATGCGATGCAAATGATCGAAGGGATGTCATGAGGAATGCCGTTAGGGCCGCAACCACAACACTTCCATTATACCCCTGAAATGGAGGTTACTCCTCCTGGCTCTATCCTCCAGGTCCAGTAATTTAGTTTCACATTGGAAAGACCGTTGGTTCTCCAGTAGCTTGATCTTAGCTTTGCAAAGTCACTCAGCTTTGTTTTCATGTATGAGGTCCTATAGCCCTTTTCAAATATATATTTTCTGATCTTCTCCAATGAACTTTGAAACTTAGAGAATAATTTTTCCAACATGGAATCCAAAGACTTTTGTAGGAAGACTTTGGAAAGTATGTTCTCATTGGTAGTAGGTTGTACAACCACGGAGCTGCTTCCTTTACTCAAGCTGTCTTTTTTATTCTCTTTTTGGTTCCTTCTAGCAGAATGTCAGTGTCATATTGCTCCTCTGTGTGGCCCGTTGTAGAAGATTGATATCTCTGGCCTAAGAAGTGAAGTTTTTCATTTTTCTTTCAATATTTCTTCACATTAGGGTGAGACATGTCTCTCCTGTTCTTAGGTCACTTGTTTATTCACTTCTGCTGGGATAGTAAAGCTTGCTAACTAGGCTGATAGCACAGAGCTCAGAAACAAGCGCCATGCTGATCGGTTGCTGGCCACGGCCCACATGATTTTTTTTTAAATGTTGTGTTATTTTGATATGTTTTATATAGTGATAGATTTTTTAATATACAATTTTTTGAAAATTTAATGTGTTAAAAACAATAATTTGATAGATGGATCCAAAAATATTATGTAATTTGGAAAGCTTAACCAACAATATTAAATTGAGGCCTTAGACTATTGTGTTTTTATGGCCTATGCTCAGTATTCAGTGGGCTGCACACTTTATTCTCACCGTAAATATTTGCAGGGCTTAACCTTCCTATAACAATAGCCAAGCTTTAACATTTACAAGCCTCTGCAAGCAAGAGTCCATGTCACACTTACCAGAACTAAGTTTTCACTCACCAATAGCTAGTGACAATTGGAAATTGCGATAGCTGATTAAAATATAATATGAATGTAGCATGCTGCAGGATCTGAGTTTGCTTTAATTTGTATCAGTATCAAATTATACAGAAAAAGAATATAATTACTAGTCTATAATTCAGTAAAATGCAATATGTACTGAAAGGCCAAATAAAATGGACCTGTTTTAAGCAGTCATCTTAAATAACAATGCCCACATGCATGGCATGTGAAGGTTGCTTTATTGTATAGTAAAAAAATAATGTTCTAGGACAATAAGACAATGTAATGTTCACCATATCTACAGACACCCACGTGATTTTGTTTTATAGATGTTACACAGATAAGACATACCTTGAAATTTGGTATGTTGCCATCATGTACCCTTCTCACAAATTGAGTCCTTGGTCTCTATTAACAAAGCATACTAAAAGTATTGTGTCTGCATGAATAGGTTTGGATTTCTTAAAACTAAGAATGCACAAACTTTAGATAAATGAAGGAAATAAAAAATGTGGTTACATTTTCCAGTAAAATGAATACATTTCTGATCAATCCAAAAGCCTGAAAACAAAGGGAAAAGGTGCCATTAACAAAAAGAGCTCTCAATCTGTAATCAACACATACGTTTTATATATATATATATATTTATATACAAGATTGTTTTTAAAGATACAGTGCACTTTATTTTTTGGGGGGCTTATGCACTTTTAAGGGGCTGCTTAAAATATTGTATATTGAATTTATTATTATTTTAAATATTGCTAGTGCCTTTTTTTTGCCCCAGGACATACTTGAAAATGAGAGAATTCTCAACGTATCCTTCCTGGTAAAATATTTTATATTAAATGTAAATAAATGTATACATTCAACATTCTCTTTTTAATACATTAACACACAATGTAAAAATAATTATTTTAGTTTTATGAATCTGGTGTATCCTTCTCTAGTGATACCCAGTATTCAGTTAGATTCCACAACTGCATAAATGTCACCTTATGTTTGTCTTTTTATGTTTTCCATAATTAGACATTAAAAAATTTGAGACTTAGCCATTTAACTTTTGAAATTTGTAATTTTCACACTAGTATTATGTCTTGTTTTGATCAGTTTAAATTGATGTATTCTTGGCCCTATTCACTAGAATGAATGGTCCTACTCCCATGCAGTGCATGGTCCTACTCACATCTTATATCCTTATACTTTCCATCACTTAGCTTGTGAGCAGGATTGAGCAAGTCCTTCTTCACCTCATTTCTTTGCCAACACTACTTTATATGTCAATATTTGTGGTTTACATTTAAACATTGTGAATATTAAAGCACTGCTGAATATGCTGGTGTTCTATAAATGCTATTACTAATAAATAATAATAGCCAGTGGACCACAAAAAAAAAACAGCACAAGAAAATTGATGAGTAAGTGGGGATGAAACACAAAGATTAGTGAGTTTAGTTGACATTGTGATGGAGAGAAGCAGAATGTAGATGGCAGGGGATTACACAAGCGACATGGGGTTGGATGAGTCATCAAGTGACATAGGATGAGATACTGTCACTGGTAGGTAAAATAGTGGATGTCACTCTGACATACAGTGATGATGAAATGTATCCCTGCTCCTGGAGGATAATTTTGCTTGACTAGCTCGGTATACGAACCTAACCAAACAGATTTCCCATTCTGATTCGTATGCCGAACAAAGTACCGTACACAGGTACCACCCAGAACAGTCTAGTTGACCCACTTGACACCACTAACACCTATTCCAACCGCAAACATTTGAGCATTCTAAGATCGGATCGTATGGACGAACACAAAATGGCGGCCATCTTGTTTTGGCGAACGTCTTCAGCGGTGTTTGGTCGTCAAGTGCATGAAACTATTAGCGGACACTCAATGGCCCAAACAACACTGAGACTTCCATACTCGCCTATGTTCAAGCATATTCATCCGACGAAAGCGGCGTTCGGTGAAACCAAACTCCCAAACTAGGGGCACACGACTAGTTCTCCCATGAACTGCTACTGTTTGTATTTTGTTGTATGTGAATCTCCCGAAAGAGACCGACCGCAAAACCTGACTCTATGGAACTATTTTGGGCCGGAGCCTCGTGTGCGGTCGGTCAAAAGAAGACTTCCATGAAAATCCTGAACCCCTAAACCGATCTGGGTGATTTTTGGATATGTTGCTCACCCAGATCAGGGCTATCAGAGGATATACTGTTTGTGGTGATTTATGCAAGTTTTTGGGGTACTTTCGTGTTGCCTGTAAATTGTGTTCTTTTTCACCTGGAGATAATTGAGTATAGTACTTGACTCAATTATCTCCCAGGCAGAGGGGAGGGATTGTATGATATGTATGGGAGTGTCATTCATTGTAACACTGCTGTTATTGGTCTGTGACTTTGTAAAAGAGTCTTCCATCAGGTCCAGGTGGGAGTACCCCTTGCATGGAGATTGTCATAAAAGGCCAAGAGCTGTACAGCTATACTGGATTCATGGGGTGCCTGGAGATCGGCTTGGGAATACTGCAGCACTACCCACACTAAGGGAAAATGACATCTCTCACGGGGTGACCGCCACAGTATTTGTTTACATTTATTTAAAATATATTTTCTTTTAAGAGAGGGTGGTTATGGCATTTAGGGAGGGGACTAATAGTGACTATATTCACCTACTGGCTGCCTTTTAACTTTAAGATAATCTGGGAGAGATTTGGCATCAGTGGAGATAGTAATAGTTAGTACACAATAGACATCAACAGTAGAATTGTAAGAGGTATAGAAACACTGGGATGCTGAGAAATAGTGACACTTGAGTGGCGATGGCTAGAGAAATGGAAGCTATGATGTAGAAGCAAATGGTGAGGGCAAAATTAGAAATTATGAAATTATGAAGCTAAATGGGAGAGCAGCCAAGGTTGTTACATTTTGACATGAGTTGTTGAGTTTTGCTACAAGTTGAAGAACCTTTTGAAATATAGTAAACATAGCTCTTTTGTATACTAACATTAACCTAATCAATCATTTCTACTTAGCAGAAGAGTGACCATACAGTCGAAAGTAGTCATAAAGAGACAATACAAATGTTGGTAAAATAATTTTCTATTGGTGTGCTGAATTGATCTAAATTCATGTGGAATACACTATATTAGTGATGTCCCGAACTGTTTGCCAAACAGTTCGCGAACGGTTCGCCACGAACGGTTCGCCACGAACGGTTCGCCACGGACTCATCATTGAGTAAACTTTGACCCTGTACCTCACAGTCAGCAGACACATTCCAGACCCTCCCTCCCAGACCCTCCCACCTCCTGGACAGCATCCATTGTGAAGCTGCATTCTTAGTGAGCTGTCCAGGAGGTGGGAGGGTCTGGGAGGGAGGGTCTGCTACTGATTGGCTGTAATGTGTCTGCTGACTGTGGGGTACAGGGTCAAAGTTTACTCAATGATGAGTCCGTGGCGAACCGTGGTGAACCGTTCGCGAACTGTTCAGCGAACAGTTCGGGACATCACAACACTATATGTCTTTTATCATTCAGAGCATACCTAAGGTTCTTGAAAGGTAAAGGTGTCTTTTTTTTAATAATACAATGTCTTCTGTTTAGCTTAGTACTAGCGATTGATGGATTAATGTATTAACATTTATTCAAGAGCATCACCAACACCTAAGATGTCAACCCACAATACCCTAAGGATTGCTACACATATATCCTTGGCTGTCTGCGAATAATGGGAGTCAATGTCTTCCTGCAGCTGAACATCTATTGATTATGAGAGAAAAAAATAAAGACAGTGTAGCTGAATAAACCAAATTTATAATAGCATTCAACCAAGCAAGTTTCAGTAAAAGAAAACACATTTGAAGATCTGCATTTTCTACACTTATTATTCAAACATGCCCTTTAATTTTATACTTGATTTATCTTGCATCCAGCATTAATGGACATTGTACTTTTGGGAATGGTCCACATTTCCCAGACCTAAGACTACTGCATATTCTTGTTCAATGTACCTTAAAAAATTAGTGCTTTTGACTAGTTCCATAAATTGAAATCTTTACACTATCCAAGATTGTGTTTATGGTAATGTACATATTATCTCTTTTGAGTCTCACTGCACAGTATGATCATCCAGCTCTTATGAATTGTTCCCTTTCTGAATCATAAAGTTAATTATTTATTAAAGATAATCACTTTCACAATAACAGTTATTATAATCATTATGCAAAAGCAGTGCAATTTCTCATATTTGTGGTGTGATCTTTCTTCTTTCTGTGAATTGTTCATGCATGTACACAATGTTTTTAAAAACATTCAATTAGACGTACATTAGACTTTCGTAATAATTTTATCATTCATTATGTCATTACTCATCAAGAAATACGAGCCTTCATCTGCTAATTATCTTCCTTGTTATTATCTCTGAGCCCATCACAAAAGAGAAAAGCATATTCTGTGACTTCCTATTTTCAGATATTTGCTATTTCACTTATAGGGAGTGATTTTATAATATGACATTGCTGGTTATATAAGTTTTTTTTTAAATTTTTATTAACAATGGATTTGTGGAATGATGCATATGTATATCCAGAGCAATGACTATTAAGCTAACTGATTTTTAAAAAAATCATAACTGTATGTTTTAGGCTGCACTGAAAATCTATTTTCTATATATAAGTGCAAAGTGAAGTAAGACAGAAGCTTAAGGGACACCCCAAGCACCAAAATAACTTTAATGTCTTTAATGCATTTTTTTTTACATGCTCAAATCTGCATGCTATTTCAAATATAATATATATATTACGATAAACACAAGGCAGATACACCTATGGATCTTTTTACACTTTTAACATATTATTACCAGTCTCTGCAAATACAATCATGTAACATTCTCTTTTAACACTTAAACACACATTATGTTTTTTCCTGTTAATTTTGTGAATCTGGTGTATTTTCTTCGATAATACCACATAGTGTATTCAGTTAGATTCCACAACTACATAAATGTCCCTTATGTTTACTTTTGATTGTTTTTGATGAAATTACATGTCAAAATGTGGGACCTAGCCATTTAATTTGAAAAAAAAATAAAAAATTTAATGTTGACACTAGGACTATATCTTCTTATGATCAGTTTATATTGGTGTAATATTGACCGCCATTATCACAATTTGTATAGTATTGGCTACCACTTACGATTGTTATAGTATTGGTACTAAGCCTTTTTCTCATTCACAATCATTTACAATCTGTGTGTAAGTCATAGTCAGACTTGGGTCTTCTTTGTCGCTGTGTAATACTGTGACGAAAGAGTAATATTTCTATTCATTTAAAATTGGGATGGTGACCACCAGATTCACCTCCAAGTTGCCTCTGCATTTGAAGGAGATCTGGGAGAAGCACATTCACACTTGGTAGAAATGAAGGGGTTAATTAGTGTCTCTCTATCACTGACAATCATTGTGCGTGGTAGATGGACTTCAACCTAATTTATCAGCCTATTATATAGTGATGAATGATTTTCCTTGTTTTCTTTATTTTTTTAAAGGGAGGTTGGTTGGGTTATTAATATTACCTTTGTGCCTCCCTCTTTTTCTTCATTTGTGGGGGGACACTTGGAGCTGATTAAATTAATTAATCCTTTGATTATTGAGTTATACATTGACAAGTGCTTAAATAATTTGATATAAGAAGGGGAGACTTAATGTCTGAGAGGACATTAGGGGCGAGGTAGATTATTTTTTTACGTTTTAAATAATGCACTATATGATTATCGTTTATCTATTCATTGTCCTAGCCATGTTGCTTGCAAATGTAGAACTAATATATTATTTACACTTTAGTATGTCTTATTATCTCAGTCTTTGAAGATATGTAATTGGTATATTACTACAGGATACAAATGTGGAGTGCGCAAATTATTTATTGGATTGACACGTGTGCATGTTGTTGCCCTCTGCATTGCCATTGTTAAAATTTAGATGCTGGCATGTGCAAGGGTTGTTCCAGGTGTATACCCTGATGAAGGGAGGTTTGCATTTGTTTAGGTGAATTCATTAGCTGGAAAAATACAAATATCAAGAAAATCTTTCTATAAAACTTACAATTATTAGAACAAGAATTAAATCTCAGAGTGGGAACAGTATGATGTTGTTTTTGTGTTTATTTTAATAAAGTATAGATGGTAAATTTATCTGAATGCAGATCTTAATGTTCTATTTTCACCTATGATTTTAGGAGGAGATTTGCATTAGAAAGAAACTTTTAGACCTGGTGTTGGACGTGAAATTTAGATGGTATTTTGAAACATACGTATTTGTTTTAAAAGAAATTGAGCAAAAATTGACACTCAAATTTGAATATTATTATTTTCACTGAGGTATTTGTTGGCATTTAATTAGCTAATTAATTGGAGGGAATTATACATAACCGACATGAAAATTTCAATGTAGCCTGAAATTAAAAATCCAGGAATAAATAAACCTCTTATAAACACTTTTCTCAGCAAATCCTTGATCGGTAATACAATTATTAAATCTTGACTGAAAAGCACCATGCCATGTTGACATTGACCATTCACTCACACAACAGTCAGTTCATTTACTTGCTATATTCAATCAAAATGCCATGTCAGAAATGCATTATAAATGCTTGAATAACATACTCTTCTATAGTTAATACAATGTTAAACAAAAATCTGCACACCAGTCAAGCCATAAGACTTGGATTTCCCACAGCAATCACAAATTTGCAGTGATGTTACTACCGCAAAGGATTCTGGGTGGGCATATGCAAATTGTTTAAAAAGAATTAAATTTTTGCCTCATTCCATTTTAAACATGGATTCCTTTGAGGCTGTGTTTGCTGTATACAACAGCTTTGAAACACAACTTAGGAAAAGATGCAAAGCCAGTGAACCACTCATGGACAGCTGTTTAATTGTTAATGCAAATCATCAGCATGGGGTTGGTTACTGGTTTGCTAGTGAGGCTTGGCAGTGCTTGTGAAGCAAAAAACAAAAAGGTATGGGGAAAAATTGTGATTGAAAACCCCTTCCACGTGAAGTCTGTGGATAGTTAATACAATGTTAAACAAAAATCTGCACACCAGTCAAGCTATAAGACTTAATTTTCCCACAGAAATCCCAAAACTGCAGTGATGTTACAACCACAAAGGATTCTGGGTGGGCATATGCAAATGAGTTCAACAAAGAATAACATTTTTGCCTCATTCCATTTCACTGGCTTTGCATTTTTTCGTAAGTTCTGTTTCAAAGCTGTTGCATACAGCAAACACAGACTTAAAGGAATCCATGTCTAAATTGGAATGAGGCAAAAGTGTGATTCTTTGTTGAACTAATTTGCATATGCCCAACCAGAATCCTTTGCAGTTTTTCCCCACCATACCTGTTTTGGTTTTTGCTTCACATACTCTTCTATAATAGGATCTGAAGAAGAATGGATCTTCTCACCATGTTTCTAGTCAGCATTGTTGAACTCCCTTGAGTAGTGTGAGACAAAGAGTGGCACTACACTAATTAGTGTTTTTTAAGCTCCGGGTGATTTTGACCATGCATAAAAAAGGCAAGTGAGTTATTTTACGATGCATGAAAGTTGCTCAGATCCTAAGTCTTCCTTGAAATTAGTAATACATTTTTATTTACATACATTAGATAAGTCTCCTTAGCCTTTAAAATGCATTTACATTTCACCATGTAGATAACTTATACATTTTTCCTACCTAAACTGCTTATTCATGGAATGCTGAGAGTTTTATTTGCCTTATGACATTTTTCTGATATATAATTGCTTCCTGTGTTCATCATATTTTCTCAGAAAGGGGATTATTTATTTTTTCTCTGCTACTATAAACTAATGCAGGAGTTAGGATTACTTCTCGTAAGTGCTAACAGCTGGGGACTAGATATTAAGGCCACATTATTTGTTTAATAAAAGTCTGGCCTTTAATGTACATATTTATTTTCAAAAAGTATACTCCTGGATGTACAAAAGGTGAAATCTGGGGAAATGGTTTAATGAATAAGATGGATTCTTTGTCATCCTATATTGATATGTAACTATCATAAACATTTATATACTTTATCATTTGTGACACCTGATGAATGTACAGCTACTTATACATGGACTTGACATATTAATATGCATGTAAAACTCTAATGATACATTAATATACGTTACATGTGTTATTAAGAAAAATAACTATGAAATATCCAGTAGTAGGTTATCTCAAGCAACCTTAAAATAAACAATTTTAATAAGTACACTATAAAAATCACTTTGCATTCTCCTTTTACCAAGCTTAGCCAGTCTGAACATACAGTTTAAATATAAGTATAATATACAGTATAAGTATAAATGAACATGTCCCTCAAACTGCTAATAAAAAGATGCTAGCTACACTATATTTTCCTATAGGAAGAAAGAGTGGCAAAGAAGGTTAAGTTGTTTTTGTTTTTTTACCCTTTGGATTGAGAGTGGCAAAGAAGCCACCGATCCAGCCCTCAAGGGCCATGAGATTGCAGGATCCTTGTGATCACATGGCCGGTAGAGCCGGCTTATGCAGTACCTGCAGGGGGACTGCCTGAAATCTCAGGCTGTCCCCCTCATGCCTGTAAAAAAGCTTTAAAAAGTTAAGAAAAGTTAACAAAAATCAAACAAAAAGTACTTAGATCATATATATATAAAATCCAGCAACATATATATATATATATACACGTATATATATATATATATATACACGTATATATGTATATATATATATATATATATATACACATACATGTCATCATTATTAAAAGTGTATTTTAATATTTATATATATATATATATATATATATACCGTATTTTTCGCTCCATAAGACGCACCTCACCATAAGACGCACCTAGTTTTTAGAGGAGGAAACCCAGAAAAAAAAATATTCTGAACAAACTGTTCCATAGTGTTTCTTACCATGGGACAGTTTGTTCAGAATATTTTTTTTTCTCCCCTGTCCCATAATGATCTTTAACTTTTAACTCTGTCCCATAGTGATTGTTAACCCCTCCTACCCTGTCCCATAGTGTTCTTTAACCCCTCCTCCCCTTGTCCATTAGTGTTCTGATCCCATAGTGTCCCCCCCCCCATTGTCCCATAGTGCACTTTCCCTCCCATAGTGTCCCCCCCTGCCCTTGTCCCATAGTGTCTCCCCCTCCCCTTGTCCCATAGTGTCCCCCCTCCCCTTGTCCCATAGTGTCCCCCCTCCCCTTGTCCCATAGTGTCCCCCCTCCCCTTGTCCCATAGTGTCTCCCCTCCCTTTCTCCCATAGTGTGTCCCATAGTGTCTCCCCTCCTTTCTCCCATGGTGTCCCCCTCCCCTTGTCCCATGGTGTCTCCTCCCCTCCCATGGTGTCTCCCCCTCCCCTTGTCCCATGGTGTCTCCCCCTCCCCTTGTCCCATGGTGTCTCCCCCTCCCCTTGTCCCATGGTGTCTCCCCCTCCCCTTGTCCCATAGTGTCTCCCCCTCCCCTTGTCCCATAGTGTCTCCCCCTCCCCTTCTCCCATAGTGTGTCCCTCTCCCCTTGTCCATGGTGTCCCCTCCTTGTCCCATATGGTGTCTCCTCCCTCCCCTTGTCCCATAGTGTCTCCTCCCACTCCCTTGTCCCATGGTGACTCCCCTCCCTTTCTCCCATAGTGTCCCCCCCTCCCATTGTCCCATAGTGCACTTTCCCTCCCATAGTGTCCCCTCCTGCCCTTGTCCCATAGTGTCTCCTCCCCTCCCCTTGTCCCATAGTGTCTCCTCCCCTCCCCTTGTCCCATAGTGTCTCCTCCCCTCCCCTTGTCCCATAGTGTCTCCCCCTCCCCTTGTCCCATAATTACTTGCCTGTCTTGGAGCGTGGGCCGGCTTCACAGCGCGCTCCGCGGTCCAGGAACTAATATTTCAGGTTCCGGTTTCCGGCGGGACTGAAAGGAAGTGTGCACACTCAGTGTGCACACTTCCTTTCAGTCCCGCTGGAAACCGGAACCTGAAATAAAAGTTCCTGGACCGCGGAGCGCGCTGTGAAGCCGGCCCACGCTCCAAGACAGGTAAGTAATTCTTCACATTCGCTCCATAAGACGCACAGACATTTCCCCTCACTTTTGAGGGGAAAAAAAGTGCGTCTTATGGAGCGAAAAATACGGTATATATATATATTACGTGTATTAAAATACACTTAGAATGATGTTAATTTTAGGTATATATGTTAATTTTATGTATATATCTATCTATCTATATATATATATATATATATATATATATAGATAGATAGATAGATAGATAGATAGATAGATAGATAGATACATAAAATTAACATAATTCTAAAGTAAAAATAATCAATAAATATATTGAAAAAATACAAAATAATGTTTTGGTTTTTAAAATGATATGCCTGTTTAAATTTGTTCTGTATTTTTATATTAATATACATATATATTTAAATCAAGATACATTTAGAATGATGTTATAAATACATATATGTATCTATTTATATATATTTATATACACATTTATATTTATACACATATGTATATACATATATATTTAAATTCTACAAACATTTTAATATAATATTTTTACATAATTAAGTCATTTCAGAATTTGGTTTGCATATTTAACCCTGTAACTTTCCAGGACACCATAAAACCTGTACATGGGGGGTACTGTTTTACTCGGGAACTTTGTTAAACACAAATATAAGTGTTTTAAAACAGTAAAACATATCACAACGATGACATGGTCAGTAAAAGAGTAATTTTTAAAAATGTTCTCATACAAACCCCACTTTCACTGATGACATAATTGTTGTGATACATTTTACTGTTTTGAAACACTAATATTTGTGTTTAACGATGTCTCCCGAGTACAGAAGTACCCCCCATGTACAGTTTTTTTGGGTGTTTTCAAAAAGTTACAGAGTCAGAGAGAAGGCTTGCATTTCTTTTTTTTCACATTTAATTTTGCCAGATTGGTTATGTTGCCTTTGAGACAATATGATAGCCCAGGAATGAGAAAAACCCCCATGATGGCATATCATTTGCAAAAGTAGAGAACCTAAGGTATTGCAAATGGTGTATGTTCAGTCTTTTGCCACTTAGTCACAAACACTGGCCATAATTAGAGTTCAAATATGAATGCTAACTTATTGGCCAATATTTGTAACTAAGTGGCTACTAAAAAAGACTGGGCATACCCCATTTGTAATACCTTGGGTTATCTTCTTTTGCAAATAATATGCCATCATGGGGGTTTTTCTCATTCCTGGGCTACCATACAATCTCAAAGGGAACATGACTGGTCTTGCGAAATTTAAAGTGTATTAACTGAAAAATTTAATGTGCTATATTTGACCCTGTAATTTTCCAAAACACCATAAAACCTGTACATGTGGTATACTTCTGTACTCGGGAGACATCGCTGAATACACATATGTGTACTCTATTGCAGTAACAGCTAACACTATTATGACATTCACAGGTAAAATGCCATGCAGAACTAAAAACATTTTAAAAATTCTTAATTTCTTACAATTTTTATATTTTTTTCATATTAAATTATGTTTAATATATAAATATTTAATGTGAAATAAAAAGCCTTGTTTATCTTTAACAAAATTATATATAATAAGTGTGGGTGCATTTAATATGAAAGAGGTGAGTTATGATTGAACAACATGTAGCGCAAATTCCAGGTTTTGTTTATGTTTTGTTTTGATCTAAACTTGTACAACTGCCTCCGTCCTTAAGGGGTTGAAAAGGGGCTTGTTTTTTGTAGTGACCTTCTGAACTCATGTGAAGATTTTTTGGTATGATACTCTGAAAGCTATACTATGCTCTTCTCCTCTACCATTTGTTCAGGCTATATAATGTGACTTGTGAGAAGCAGATCAACTAAATTAATTTAAAATGTATCAACAATATATAGGCGGTATTTAATGCTATGTGGTCTTGCAAATACAATTTCTAATTGAGACAATTAAAAAATAAATAAATTATAAAACATTAGTCTTGTGAACTGTGAGAATATTCAGCATGGCCAATCAGTGTACTGCAAAATAAATACCTAATATAAATATTATGTACATTTTGCAGTACATGGAGAGCAGCATTTTCTCTTCATTTGGTTCACAGATCAAGTGAGAAAACATGACCAATAGATGGAAAAAGAGAAGAAGCAATAAAATAAATAAATCTAAATGTATTAAATATATAACCTATAAATATTATATATAATAGTGCCAAGTAAAGCTAGTTGGTATTATTAACTGAATTAAACTGAATTGTGAAGGTTCAACAAGGAAACTGAACTGGAAAGTAGGAAAACTACAATTATTTCTTTGGTTTTCTTATTAATTCCCAAAATGTCTAATTTACTGATTAACTCTGAATGTTGCTGAATATCATGTATATGGAATATAAGATTTTATTCAACACTTATGCAAATTTTCCTGTATCACGATGCCAGTTAAAAAAAAAAAACATGCCTGAAATTACATCTATTTAACATGAATAGGTTTCCATTAAGAACATTTCGCCCAAAACATCTGCACACCCGCATCAAGGAAGGTATTGTTTTACGAAACTAATATTCTAATTGTTACTAATAGAATATATTTGGGGCAGCCCCCCTTTTAATATCTAGAGTGTTGATATCATATTTATTTCTGCATGATACACTTCTTTTGACTAATGGGATAATATTTTGTCATGATGCAAGGATGAAATTGGTAATCCATTTAAACTATATCCACAAAGGAATCCTCCTGAAAGCTCAAACATTAAAAAAAAATGTGGTGTCTCATTCTTCCTACCTACTTCACAGCTTTTTTTGTTTAGTTCTTTAATTCCCCCTTCTCTCTTGTTTCTTCAGTATCCATTTCCATTTCATATTATACTCCTCTGTGAATATAATATCTACAGCTGTGTTTAAAATTATTTTGATGAAGTTTATAATACCGTGTTAAGGAAAATGAAGAGAGCGGATTAGCACATCCTTACAAGGAAGCACAAGATGTGAGTTTATGTAGGATTTCACGGGTTTTAACTCATCCATTAAATGCCACAGAAGCTGATGTTAATAGGATTGAATGCATGAGAAAGCAATACTATGGTAACTAATTTCACTTTATAGACTTTAAACGGAAATGCCAGGAATTGTGCTACTAGGGAATTCGACAATTGTAAGACAACAGGACCACAAAATAGCCAGTTTAAGGGACATATGGACACAAACTGATAAAATGGCACTTAATTGAAATATAGCATGAGAAACAGATTTAGCTTGAAGTATGTTTTTTGGCAATATCCCTTTTTTCTGTATTCTGAATAAATACCTATCCCATTTATATCTTTGATATAGTACAAATATGTGGAACAAGAATTAAACATATCATCTCCAGTTGAACAATAACCAAAACACAATGAATGCTGTTTGAAAAACTGTTTTTCATAGTTTGTATAAACCTTGTAATAAAAATGATGGTTATTCCCTTAATTTTGAATTGTGCTTAATTAGTTTTACAACTGAATTTAAAACAGCTTTTGAGGTAAAGGTCTATTAGCACAACTGAATTTTGGAATTCAAATTTTTATTTGGAATTCATAGTTTTGTGAATAGAACCATGGATATGTTTAGGCTTGTAAAACAGAATACAGAGACACATGTTATATACGTCCTGGAACTCCACCTTTAGATATCCAAATATCTTGAAAATACTTTAATGTGTCAAGGACCAGATAAAATGAAAGAGTAGGTCTACTAAATAAGAACCAGATAAACAAAAATAAAAGTGCAAAAATTGACAAATGGTTCAAAGATCAAGTGAGAAAAAGAGGAAACATTGTAGTAAAAATCACTTTTATTTTTATATATATATATATATATATATATATATATATATATATATGTGTGTGTGTGTATTATATATTTATTAAACAAATAACATATAAACATCATTTTTTTTACTGCTCCTCCTTTTTCCCCTCTATTACTCCCTTCTTACTTGATCTGTGAATACAATCAACATGTAGTGGCCATCCCGAGCCATCAATCATCTTTTTTCCCCATCAATCATCTTTGTGCTTGATGCCATGAATTGTGAATCACAAATGAATATGAACATGCTTGTCTATTTGTTTAGTTCATGATTCATTTACATTTCTCTGTTGTATTCTTAAGTGTTTCTTCATTTTTTTTTTTTGCATCTTTTATGACATGTTTTGAATTACTATGGAAACATTAACTATTATTTACTAATTTAGTCTAAAATTATTGGGATGGTGCATAAGTGATTACAATCACGAGGGGAGGAGGGGGGTCATATTTTTCTGATATCAGCATATCGGTATATATAAAAAGAAAGATATCTTTTGGGCAACATGTTTAATGGGAATTTATCTAAAACATCACCTACAGCATTAGTTTAACCAGAGCTGAATTCATTTTGCCCAGCTCAATATCTGCCACATTTCAACTGAGCAATATGCATGGCTCACAGAAACAAATGCACGAGTGTATTACAATTCAAAGGACCATAAACATAGTGTACCAAGAAATGATGCAAACCATGTTTGGAGGAAAACTTCAGATTAATTCATATATTGTCATCTACCTTCTTAAAATCATGCTAAACAACATTCAAGCTAATGTTTAAAGACTAGTTCATGATGCATAGCATTCCCTGGTCCCAGTCTCCCTGCTCTGTTTACCTAATATAGGAAGTGTTATAAAATGCCTTGATTCATTCTGATCAATGACATCAAAGGAAACATTTTATTAGCTCTTCACCAAAGTCTCTACTCCATCCTGAGCTCTTGCTGTGTTCATGCACAGTCAACAGCTCCAAAGACCATGTTGAAAACATAACTGACTTAATGCTATATTGGCCTAAAATTTCAAATATGCATTTAATTCACTTTGTTTTACTGATAATTCACACTTAGTAAATTTAGAATGCCAGGTGAATTCAAAGTTGAATTTCATATTGAAGGCCAGAGTAGCCATACTGAAAGCATAGAATTAGAGAATTTTTCCAGTTTGGCTAATTAAGCCTGGTATTTAAAAAGCCACCAAAAATTCTAAACGCACTGGGTCAGAATTGAAAGGGTTAATACACCGATATCAGTTTATAAAACTGGAAAATGACCTCTGATGGTAAGTTTGTGAGTTTGTCCACTGAAATATGTGAGACCCCCATACTGACATCAGAAATCTTACATTGTACATATTCTTGATAGGCAGAGTACGATTTAACATATAAAAAGCCCCATTTTAATATACTGTATAGACTAATTTTATGCTCTATTTATTAACAAGAACCAGAGGGACTGAAAGCAAACAAATAGGTGGAGTTTCCCTTGGGCTCCTCTGATCTCTGAGAAAATCTGGTTTACTAATTGCGGCTTTGATTTTTTTTTTCTCTGCTGTTCACACATTTCACAGGTGCTTTCTGGCATAACATATAACCAAATCTTAAGGCATCATTATGACTTGCTCTGTATTATTTATATAGACTGTCTATGTAATCAGTTTTAGTGGACATCAGATGGTGTATAACAGAAAGGGTTAATAAATATTCAACTGCGTGGAGCATGTCTAAACTAAATTGTATGATGTTCCATCTTTATACTGGAATTCTTAAACTGTCTGTTATACTAACTAATCGTTTCCTGCACTAAATACACAAGTACTTTTTTTGGTACGATTCTATACTTTATATTTTTTAATTATACAAATATGAATTATTTCAAAGTATCTAACATTTTCCGTATTACCTAACATACTGACAATTCTTTGACTTGGCCGAGACAATCTATATTTTTATTTATGATTCTTCTGTCATATGCTAATATGTCTTCATCAATCATTGGTAAGTAAGCTGTGTGGTTTGTGTGCTATTTAACAGTCAACTTACTAAGTGCACACTGTGAAAAGAAATAGGGTTAATAAACCTCCAATTTACAATATATTCTTCAATAGTATTTTGCCAACATACATTTTTGTTGTCAAACAAATAGATTCTGTAATAAGACCATAAATATGATTATTTTAGTTATTGAGGACAACTGTGTTTTGGTTTCAAGAACTAAATGTTATTAAAAATACAGACTTTCATTTGGGGAATGAGTCGTTATGCATTTTAGATTAACCCCATATTTACTAAGGCTGTGTTTCTGTCAACTTATCCGATCACCTGCCAGAGAACCTCATTTAATCATAAAAGCAATTCGCTATCATAAACATGCCTGGAAGGATTATGTATTCAGTGAGTGTGTAGAGATACCATGAACGTATTCTCTTCACCTTAGCAGTGATAGAGCATTTTAATGGATAAATCTAAAATAAATGCTTACGTTTATAAATGCCTAAAGACCCTGAAGTCCCTCTAGTGGCTGTCTAGTAGTAAGCCACTAGAGAAAGAGTTAACCCTGCAGGTAATTATTGCAGTTTATTAGGGTTAACAGTGCTGAGACACTGCACCAAGACCACTTCAATGAGCTAAAGTGGTCTGGGTGCCTACCCTTTAAGCGGTGAACCTGCTCATGGTGACTCTACTGAAACGCACATTAAGTTTAACAGTTTCCCAACATGGGTGATTTATTTTGACATCACCTAACCCTGTGTTTTTTCTGTTTGGTTTATGTGACACATTAGCTATTTTTATTTGTAGTTAATGGGTGTGTGGAGTGGCTTATAGTTAGAGTGCAGGATAGCTTCTAAAACTGACAGCTGAGGGTCTACTGATGGTGATCAAGCTGTACCTTTGATAAACTGCAACTTTCTAAATTGAAACTTGTAACTGGTGTGACAGAGGAGAGCTGGATAAGGGAAGTCGTCCCTGGGTTCAGGGGTGTACCTAGAGCATTTGGCACCCGGGGAGGATCCTGTGTTTGGCACCCCCCATAAAAAAACAAAACAAAACACCCACACATTTTTTATTCAATGTTTTCAAGAATATTTATTGTACATAAAAATTGTGTACCCTCCACACATACAAACCCTGCACCCCTCCTACACATCAAATGTATACACCCACCCTACACATAAAACCCCTGCACCACCCTTCATTTTTTTAAATAAACCTGCACTCTCCCTATTAATAAAAAAAGATTGCACAGCCCACTTAATAAAAAAAAACATGCCCAACCCCTTAATTAAAAAAAAAACCCTGCACACCCCCTTAATAAAAAAGAACCCTACACCCCCCTTAATTAATACAAAAAAAACTGCACAGTCTCCCTTAATAAAAAAGAACCCTGCACACACTCTTGGTAACATTTTCTTCTCTGCATTCTGTACCAGTACCCCAATAAAAATAGTAAATTATAAAAAAATTATATATATATAGTAAGCAGAGGTATTTTTTCCATTCAAAATACAGCCATGTAACATGTGACAAATTATATTGAATGTCCCTTAATCAAGCTAAATGTGAATAGGTTACAGTCCATTATTGATCAGATTAAATAATGTAATTGTCTATATCTTCAAGATTTGATCAATGACTTTTTGTATTAGATGTGCTTTCTTGCTGACAGAGCACCCTTCTTACTTTTGTTCTGCCTGGGAGTTTTAGCTAAAGTAATGTTACATTTTCACACATGCAATTGCAGTGGTATTACATATAACATTAAAAAAGTATATTAAGAAAAGATAGACAAATACTGAGTAACTGAATAAAAATTGATTCTTGGTATAAAGTATATTTATTTAAAGTGGAGTTTTTGTACACAATGAAAGTGGAATTGTCACTTTTTTGAAAGTGACAGTTCCTCTCTCTACAGTAAATGTGTGGACTGTTTATTGGAATGAAGAGTGCAGCAGAGGTAAGAACAAAACACAAAAGTCACTAAAACTGATCTGCTGATCACACTGATCAGACTTCTCCCTCTGTCAGTATGTTGCAATGTGAAGAGATCTTCCAACTGCACATGTGTAAATCTGCCAGGCATGCCCATTCCATTTTTCCAGCATTCCTAGGGATCGGACACTGATAAGTTAGATAAGTCCAACCTTCCTTAGGAGTTAAGAGCAGAAAAAAAGAAGTAGGTAAATTAAAAAAAAAAACATTTGCCTGCTTTTTTTCAGCCTTCAGAGTGAGGCAACAGTATCATTCAAATCTAAAGCTTTTGAATGGGACACTTGTCTCAAAGTGATGAATGTCCCTTTCAGACAGCACACAATCAAAATTGTCAGCAGATTACTAGATGCAGAGATTTTACATTGTATGGAAGGCACAATTATACTAGCCACAGGAATAGAAACTTTATAACCAAGTAGTTGGATTGTCAATTAAAGTATACCTGTGTGTACATGCCATTGGGAGGGAACAGAAAATCTAAGATAAAGACCCTTTGGAACACACCCACTGGGTCTTATCTCTGCAGCCTATTGATCAATCTCATTGTCCCTGCAGACAGGAATTAACAGATAACTGAACAATTTAATAGACTTATAATAGCTTTTCAACTAGTTTTGTTTGCACATAGTCACACATTGTGTTCACTTAGTTTTTTTTAAAATCTTACTAGGCTCATGACAACATACAGTTCCAAATTCATTCATTTTGGGGGCCCAGGTGTTTTCTCTGTTGTGATTACTTTACCTAGCTTGAAATGTTACACAAAATTACCAAATGTACAAACAATTTTTAACAAGTCCCCTTATGCCAATTTTGGAATAACTGTTAAATAAGATTACTTGAAAGACTACAGAAAGACATCCACTAGGGGCATGTTAATCCTGCAATGTAAACATTGACATTGCCACAGTAATTTCCACAGCAAACAGCAATGTATTGAGTTACAGGGTTAAACAGACAGGGACATGACACCAAGACCACTTTGTAGTGGTGAACGAACACTACAAAAGGACACTAAAAAGTAGAGTTGTTCAATGCATTTGAAGATTGATACATTTCTGAAAAACACCTATGAATCATGTTTATTTATCTTCCTAGATTGCTACAGATCTTATTAACCCCTTAACGACCTAGGACGGTTCAGGACCGTCATCGGCATTTTTGCATTGCCGACCGGTGATGGTCCTGAACCGTCCTAACGGTGCAATGTACTTACCCGATCACCGTCGTTCCCTCGGATGTGATCGGCGGTGATCCCAGTGTGGAGAGACTGTCTGCAGCCCAGACAGTCTCCCCGCGGCGGATTAGGACCCCTGGGGCCATGTGATCGCTCAACAGAAGGATCACATGGTCACAATAGGTGTCCTAGTATCTGCCTGAAGGGGGACTGCCTGTCAGCACAGGCAGTCTCCCTGCTACTGTAAAATAAAATAAAAATAAAGGTTAATATTAATAAATAAAAATATTATTATATATGTGTATATATATATATATATATATATATATATGATATATAGACATATATTATATATATATATAATATATGTCTAGATATATAATAATATATGTCTATTTATCATATATATAATGTCATACTAAGTGTATTTTTATATTAATATATACATATATTAATGTAAAAATAGACTTGTAATTAAATTACATACGTATATATAATATATATAATAACAATATATATTGTTTATATATATTATTATAAAATACAAATAAGTAAAATTAAAAAATATATATATATATCTATATGAAATTTTATTCTAACTATATTTTGATATTAAAATATATATATTTATATCAAAATACACTTAGAATGAAATCGTATATATATATATATATATATATATGTATATATAAATAAATAAAAATAATACGAAATATAGATATGTCCATATACAAAATTACATAAATAATTATATAAATATACACGTAGACTTCAAATATATAAATATGTATATATATTTCAATTCTACATGCGTATTTATGTAATATTTTTACATAATTAAGTAATTTTATTAATTGCAATTTGAGGGACCTGCCTGCCAACCCAGGCCGAAAGTCCAGAGAATTTAATTTGCTAGCACTGTATTTTACCCTGTAACTTTCTATGACACCCTAAAACCTGTACATGGGGGGTACCGTTTTACTCGGGAGACTTCGCTGAACACAAATATTAGTGATTCAAAACAGTAAAACATATCACAGCGATGATATTGTCAGTGAAAGTGACTTTTTTTTCATTTTTCACACACAAACAGCACTTTTACTGATGATATAATTGTTGTGATACGTTTTCCTGTTTTGAAACACCAATATTTGTGTTCAGCAAAGTCTCCCGAGTATAACAGTACCCCCCATGTACAGATTTTATAGCGTTTTTGAAAGTTACAGGGTCAAATATATGGGTCAAATATTTTTACATTGAAAATGGCTAGGTTGGTTACGTTGCCTTTGAGAGCGTATGGTAGCCCAGGAATGAGAATTACCTCCATGATGGCATACCATTTGCAAAAGAAGACAACCCAAGGTATTGCAAATGGGGTATGTCCAGTCTTTTTTAGTAGCCCCTTAGTCACAAACACTGGCCAAAATTAGCATTCAATTTTGTTTTTTAATATTTTCACACACAAACAAATATGAATGCTAACTTTGGCCAGTGTTTGCGACTAGGTGACTACTAAAAAAGACTGGACATACCCCATATTGAATACCCTGGGTTGTCTACTTTAAAAATAATATGTACATGTGGGGTGTTATTCAGAGATTTATGACAGATAATAGTGTTACAATGTCACTATTGATAAATTTGAAAAAATGTATGTTTGAAACCGCAATATCCTACTTGTACCTATAGCCCTATAACTTGCAAAAAAAAAGCAAAACAGCACATAAACACTGGGTATTTTAAAACTCAGGACAAAATTTTGAATCTATTTAGCAGGTTTTTTTATTCGCTTTTGTAGATGAGTAAAAGATTTTTCAAGTAAAAGTAAAAAAACATGTATTTTTTTTAATTTTTCATCATATTTTTTTTAAATTAAATTACATGAGCTTATATAAATAATTGTATGTAAAGAAAGCCTTTTTTGTCCTGAAAAAACAATATATAATTTGCATAGGAACAGTAAATGAAAAATTACCGCTAAACACAAACACCACAAAGGTGTAAAAAGAGGCCTGGTCGCAAATGTACAATGTACCTTGTTGCATCTGTCTCGCTGCCAGTATAGGAAAGACAATTTCTGTGCTGCACTAATCAGTATCTACTAACAGCGATGCAATGGCTCAGTGCATCTCTTTGCAGAGCATTAAGGGTCTCCATGTAGGACCTCATCCAGGAAGTCCATCTAGTGGCTGTCCGAATGACTGGAAGAAGAAGTGGCCTTACAAAGCAATGTAAACACTACCTTTTCTTCAGAAAATGCAGGGTTTGCATTGCTTAGCCTACAGGGATAGGCTCTTTGTCGCAGAGCCACACTAAGATGTAGAAGGTCCGGTATCTAGAGTGTCCCTTTAAGGATCAGTGGCATCCCATCTCATCATTCAGTCCAATAAAATGCTCTTATTTAACACAAGCAGTTCAGTAGTGTTAATCATCGATCCCTAATGATTTAAGAGTAACAACCTTTTTTTATTGTAAATATGCAATCCCTGTGGTATTATAAAATGGGGTGTTGTATGTTGCTACATACATAATGATTGAACTGATGTTGCCCTTCCATGGACATGACTCAGTTAGTTCCAGCAACATATGCACTTGAGGCAGTGGGATTTAGGGGAATGCAAAACTTCTCTTAGAAAACTGGACGTTAAAGGGACATTATAGTCACCAGTCACCAAAACCACTACAGCTTAATGTAGTGAGTCTGGCGTGTATAGCCTGTCCATGCAGGCTTTTCAGTGTTAAAACTGCCTTTGAGGAGATGCCAATTGATGCAGTGTTGTGTTTTTATGCACATGTGCAATAGAGTCCCAATGCTTTCCTCAAGATTATCTCAGCCATGGAGACAGGGTCAGGTAGGGCCAGCCATGGCTAGATTGGCAGGGCGTGGAAGAAAAGATAAGTTTCATACCTTTTCAGAGCAATCTGAGGGAGCTGGGGAGCTAAACATTTTATTTTACACTATAGTGTTAGGAATACATGTTTATATTCTTGACACTATAGTGTTCCTTTAACTTTAGGGTAATTTAACACTGCCAACCAGTAGCACAGTGGGAAAAATTATACATGATATAAGATGTTATATAAAATAAAAATAAAAGATTGTGAGGCATTGGACTTGTTTTGTAATGTGTTATGCCTTTTGAGAAATTCTATAAATTGTATTTTCAACACTGTAACATGGTACACCGAACCACTCATATCTATTCTAAATTAACATTGCTTTATGGGAAAATCCACCAACTACATCAGTGTTCACATGCATATGATATCACATCTAAATATAGATGCAGTGATGGTAGATGCCTTTAAGTGATATGTGAACAAAGAAATAATTGTTTTAAGTATTCTTAGAATTGATCTAACATAAGCACAGTGATTGCTTGTAATTCCACCATCCTAAATTAAGCATGCTTTCATGATAAATTATGCTTAAAATCAGGGTATATACATATGCTTCCAGTTTTATAGGAAAGATGATTACAGCATTGTTCATTTGCATTGCTGTAACCTTCGAGAAACCAGTTTAGTGATACAGAATCCAAACGCATTGGCTCTTGTAAATGTAAAATAAACAAAATTACTTTCTACAACCTTCCCTTGTTATATTATTGTCTATAAAATATCCCCCAATTTATTTGCCAAATGTCTTTTAATTTATTTACTATATTGGACACTGCACAGTAAATGAAGGTTACAAGGTTATTCAATTAACAATGTTGACCAATGTGATCGCCACCCATTCTGTCGGCATAACATTCAACTTGTCCTCCTGCTGATAACGTATTACCCATCAGCCACTGGGCTGAAAAGTATTGATTGATATTACTTTTTTTTTATTAATTTTGATTTTTTTTGTCCTGGATTGAAAATGGAGAATTCAAATTAATGTTTTGAAATGAAAGTTGATACAAATACTTAAATTGTTATTATCTGTCCAAGGTTATAAGGGGGAAACATATTTCCGGTAATTGTAATTAACATTCTAATAGTACAAAAGGCCATATTCTACAAATGATCTATGCTGCCTTTTGAAGCACGTTTTTGTACTAGGTTTAGCCTGTTTTAAATGTTTTGTTCATGAACTAACTTTTTTACAGAGCGGAAGACTTGTGTATCTGGTTTCAAATGAATTGTTATTCGTCAAAAATGCTATATGGACAAATCACAAAACAAACAATATGCAAAAGAGACAAGACAATTTTGTTTGTTATGTCAATAGTGCCAAAATAAGAGTTGATTGAAAGAAGAAAAGATGATCGATGGTTATGGGAAAGTTGATTGTATTCACTGATCACATGAGAAGTGACCAATAGAGGAATAAAAGGAGGAGCAATTAAAAAAAAAATCTTTATATAGATCTAACATTTTTTAATGTTATTCCATTTTCCACTCTATTGGCTACTTGTCACTTGATGTGTGCCCCAATGGTGTAAATATATGCCTCTAAGTATACGGCAAAATATATACACAATATGTTATGTGTATATTTTTCAGTACAATGTTTAGTAAATTTCTGTTACATTTTGGTTAGTGTAAATCATCTGAAACAATTACAGTGAACAAAATTATAAACGCAACACTTTTGTTTTTGCCCCCACTTTTTATGGGCTGAACTCAAAGATCTAAGACTTTTTCTATGTACACAAAGGGCCTATTTCTCTCAAATATTGTTCACAAATCTGTCTAAATCTGTGTTAATGACCACTTCTCCTTTGCCGAGATAATCCATCCACCTCACAGGTGTGGCAAATCAATGTGATTAGACAGCATGATTATTGCACAGGTGTACCTTAGGCTGGCCACAATAAAAGGCCACTCTAAAACATGCAGTTTTACTGTATTTACTGTATTGGGAGGGTGCACGGGAGGGGGCAGGGGGTCGAAAACAAATCAGTATCAGGTGTAACCACCATTTACCTCACACAATGCAACACATCTCCTTCACATAGAGTTGATAAGGTTGTTGATTGTGGCCTATGGAATGTTGGTTCACTCCTTTTCAATGGTTGTGCAAAGTTGCTGGATATTGGCAGGACCTGGAACACGCTGTTTTATACGCCGATCCAGAGCATTCCAAACATGCTCAATGGGTGACATGTTCGGTGAGTATGCTGGCCATGCAATAACTGGGATGATTTCAGTTTACAGGAATTGTGTACAGATCCTTGCAAGATGGGGCCCTGCATTATCATGCTGCAACATGAAGTGATGGTCATGGATGAATGGCATAACAAGGATCTTGTCACGGTATCTCTGTGCATTCAAAATGCCATCAATAAAATGCGCATGTGTTCATTGTCCATAACATACACCTGCCCACACCATAACCTTACTGTCACCATAGGCCACTCGATCCACATGTTAACATCAGCTAACCGCTCACCCACACGACGCCATACACGCTGTCTGCCATCTGCCCTGTACAGTGAAAACAGGGATTCATCCATGCAGAGAACACCTCTCCAAAGTGCCAGATGCCATCGAATGTGAGCATTTTCCCACTCAAGTTGGTTATGACAATGAACTGCAGTCAGGTCAAGACCCCGATGAGGATGATGAGCATGCAGATGAGCTTCCCTGAGATAGTTTCTGACAGTTTGTGCAGAAATTCTTTGGTTATGTAAACTGATTGTTGCAGCAGCTGTCCAAGTGGCTGGTCTCAGACAATGCTGGACGTGGAGGTCCTGGGCTGGTGTGGTTACACATTGTCTGCAGTTGTGAGGCTGGTTGAATGTACTGCCAAATTCTCTGAAACGCCTTTGGAGACGGCTTATGGTAGAGAAATGAACGTTCAATTCAAAGGCAACAGCACTGGTGGACATTCCTGCAGACAGCAAGACAATTGCACGCTCCCTCAAAACTTGCGACATCTGTGGCATTGTGCTGTGTGATAAAACTGCACATTTTAGAGTGGCCTTTTATGGTGGCCAGCCTAAGGCACACCTGTGCAATAATCATGCTGTCTAATCAGCAGCTTGATATGCTACACCTGTGAGGTGGATGGATTATCTCAGCAAAGGAGAAGTGCTCACTGACACAGATTTAGACTGATTTGTGAACAATAATTGAGAGAAATAGGCCTTTTGTGTACATAGAAAAAGTCTTAGATCTTTGAGTTCAGCTCATGAAAAATGAGGGCAAAAACAAAAGAGTTGCATATATACTTTTGTTCAGTGTATATAGATGATTTTTTTCCGAATGGAAATGCCACATTGGCAAGCTTGAATTGCCCATAACACAACTTTTTTATTCAGATAAATGATTTGGACAAACCAATTTTTTTTTCTCACAGTGCACAAATCTATTGAGGGCATATCATTTATTTTAAAATGTATATATTCTAAATACTAAACAATGTAAACATTCTAAATACTAAACAATGTAAACATTTAATACATGTTTTACAAATATGTTAGGGGTTTGGAGATCCTGATTTATTTTTGTCTGCTTTGTCTAGCAATTCCCTGAGCTAGATAATAATATATTCTATAACGTGTTACTAAAGTCCACTCAGAGGTTCTGCAAAGTTGAATTTGATTTGATTAAAAGTTTGAGTCTCCAGGACAACAGGCAATGGGCAACTATCAATATGACTTAACCTACTGATATAAATTATATTACCATTGTAATTTGTTTCAAGTGAAAAGCAATATTAACAGTCAAATTAAAACATCAGCAGTGGTGCTAGAAAACAAAGACAGCTAGTGGCAGTTATAGAGGGTCATAAATTCATTTGGTCAATATGAAGTGAATGTGAAATAGAGATAGTTAAGAAAAAGTGCAGTGTACAACAGAATTAGATTACTATATAGAAAGAATGCATATAGAGACATTTTAAATAAATATGCCATGATATATGAGCTAGGACAAAATAAAGGAAGGTTAATGTTAAATTATGATTAATTGAATTGATTGAGTTATTTAAAAAATATATATATTGAGCAGGTTTGATGTATCTGCTTCAAATGTGGTTCATTTGGTCCTTTTTTAGAATTTAAAATACAATTATAAACTTCATACTATTTTTTATTGACATTGTACTTTATTATTTTGTAATTGTTTTGATTTTTTTTGTTTGATTTTGCACTAATAAATACTGATACTGGAATTAAAATCCCTAAAACAGAATAAGATGTAGTACAGTTCACTAATAAATTAAAATCAAGTTTTGGAATTAAACTAGATATAAAATGATTGATATCGACAATCTGCACAAATATTATGACTACCCAAGTTATTTAAAAGAACTTTATATAAAATGCATTTTGTCTTTCTTTTACTGTGACACATCTGACATATATTTAGGAATACAGAACAAAGTGTTGCAAGCCTCTTGAATGTAATAACTAATAATTCATTAAGAATTAATAAGCAGATATTTTGTATCAATGAATAATACAAAGGTCTATGTTTATATTTGTATTACCTTGTTATTTTTGTTCATGACAAAAACAATTGTATTAAATGCATTATCTAAACTAATTATATAATATATTACTGATAGAAAAATATCTGAAAAGTACCTAAATGAGTGCTGCATATAGCTCTTCAATCAGATTGGAGCCCGAGCTGACAGGAGAGAGACCCAAGTATCAAAAGATTCCTGGATATCCCCATTACCAGCAGGGACAGGCCCAGACCAAAGCCAGCAGGAGAGATCAAGGGATCTCCCCTGTCGGCCCATGCAGGGCAGCACCGGCCCTAAGAGGGAGTTTTGTCCCCTCACTGGCCATGGCAGGAAGAGTGCACAGGGAGTGAAACACTCCGTGCACACAGGGCAAGCAGTCTGTCGTCTCGCCAGCACCGTTTTTTTCAGAGCATTGCCATATACTATACACACTCTAAACCCATATACACACACCACAGCCCCTGCACTAACACAAAAACATACTATACACACTCTAAACCCATATACGCCATAGCCCCTGCACAAACACACTTTAAACTCATATACACACATCACAGCCTCTGCACTAACACACAAACACACTATACACACTCTAAACCCACATAGACACACCACAGCCCCCGCACTGTGGTGCTACACACAAACACACTGTACACACTCTAAACCCACATACACACACTACAGCCCCTGTCAGAGTGAGCACATATGCTTAGTATACTTACCTTCCGCCTTCCTGCACTTCCTGGTTCTGTGTGAAGTGCAGGGAGCCAGAACAGTGATGATCCCGCCCCCTGTGTAAAAAAATAAATAAAGTTAATTTAAAATCCCACCCACCTTTACACATTTTAATAAAAAAATAACCCCTTCCCTGCCAACTGATCACTACAGTGATCAATTGGCAGGGATTACATTTTACTGTCATCTTATTTTTTTTTAAACCCCTGAGGGTTAATTCTTTTTTTTTTTAACCCTCAGGTGTTAAATTTATTTAATTAATTAATTAATTTAAATATTTTAAAATTATATATTTAGCTAGCTGGGGTGGGTGGAAGTTAGTGGGGAATTGGGGGATTTGGTGTTAGGCTAACTAGGGGCTAACTTTAAAAAAAGTTTTAAAAACGTTTAAGTAAAAAATAAAAAACACCCCCCTTTACCCAGTCCAAATAAAAATTAACCCCTTCCCTGCCAGTCGATCACTGTATTATACTGTGATCTAATTTTTTTAACCCCAGAGGATTAACTTGTATTTATTTTTTAACCCTCAGGGGTTCAATTTATTTAATTAATTAATTTAAATATTTTATAATTATATATTTTGCTAGCTGGGGTGGGTGGGTGGGAGTTATGGGAAAATGGGGAATTTACTGTTAGTGCTGCTTACTGCTAGTTAGGGGTTAACGGTAAAAAAGAAAGCTTAGAAAAATGTTAAATCTGTAAAAAAAGTTTTAAGAAAGTTTAGGAAAGTTTAAAAAAAAATTAATAAGCAAAACAAAAGTTTAAAAACTAGTTTTTAAAAGTAAAAAAGTTTCAAAAAGTAAAAAAATACATATAAAAATGCTCATTACCACTACACCTGGAACAAACTAGAGAAAAAATGATCCCACACTAAAGTTCAAAATATGCCTTTTGAATTACCCCAGGGTGTATTCTTTAATAAATAGTATGTGTTTGTGGGGAAGTTTCAATAAACAACCATCTAAACTACTCCAAATTGGAACATGGAACATGGACACAGCGTAAAACTTCAAAGTTAGAAAAAAACTGAATGGCTGCGTCTCAAATCCGCCCCTTTAACATCCACATATACCTGGCAAAGGTACATACGGTGGTATTGCTGTACTCAGACGACATAGTTGAGCAACATATGAAGTATTATGCAGTCGTAGCACACATAAGGTTTACAAAATATACTGTGCAAACTCACTTTGTGTGTCAAAAAGGCAGAAAAAAACACTTATTACCACTACACTTTGTACAAGCTAGCAGAAAAATGATCCCACGCTAAGGTTAAAAATATGACTTTTGAAATACCCTGGGATGTCTTCTTTAAGAAATGGTATGGCTTTATGGGGTATTTGGATTATATAGCCTGGTAAAATACTCTATAATGGGACATGGGCACAGCGTAAAAATGTAAAGTTTGAAAAAAACTGGAATGGCTGTGTCCCAAATGTGCCCCTCCGATGTCCACATATACCTGGCAAAGGTACATATGGGGGTATTGCTGTACTCAGCCGACATAGCTGAGCAACATATGAAGTATTATACACTGGTAGCACACATAAGGTTTGCAAAATATACTGTGCAAACTCACTTTGTGTGTCAAAAAGGCAGAAAAAACACTTATTACCACTACACTTGGTACAAGCTAGCGGAAAAAATGATCCCACGCTAAGGTTCAAAAAATACCTTTTGAAATACCCTGGGGTGTCTACTTTAAGAAATGGTAGGCCTTTGTGGGGTAGTTTAAATTTATACCTGCTAAGATGCTTGGAAATTGCACATAGGCCCAGCGTCAAAGTTCAAAGTTCGGTAAAAACTGATATGGCTTGGTCTCCTATATGGCACTGTAGCTTCACAAAATAGTGCCAAAGACATTCATTGGAGGTGTCCTTTTACTCAGAAGACTTAGCCAAGCATAATTTGGGGGGTTTGAACTTAGTGGCACATGTGAAATATACAAAATGCCCAGCAAAAATGCAATCCATATGTAATAAACGCACACAATTATTTTTTACCACATACTTTGGCATATATTGGTGAAAAATGGGGGCATGTTAAGGCACAATATGCACCTTATGAGATACCCTGGAGTGTCTACTTTTACAAATGGTAGGCCTTTGTGGGTTTTTTTTGAACAGTCAAACTGTTATAATACCCCAAATGGAAGCATAGGCTCATTAAATCCGTCTCTCAAAATTCTACTGTGAATACTGAAAAGAACAGGACTCCTATATGGCACTGTAGCTTCACGAAATAGTGCCAAAGAAATACAATGGGGGTGTCATTTTACTCAGCAGATGTAACTGAACACAAAATAAAACTTTGTACAGGAATAGCACACACCAACTTTACAAAATACACATGAAAATTTCTTTGTTATAAGTTTGTGTGCCAAAAACAAAAAAACCCCACAAATTTACTCCAATATTTAGCAGAGGTTGGCGGTGAAATGGCTACGTAGAAAGTGTCAAAACAACCTTAGGTAAATAGCCCGTGATGTCTACTTTATATAAATATGTAATTTTTGTGTGGCAATTTTGGTTTCTTTTATGGCTATTAAGCTTACAAGACAAACAAACCAAATTCTAAAATCGCTCCACATTAAAAGTTTATTTTACTCCTTGAGCTTTGTGACCTGTAACTACCAAAAAAACTTAAAATCCCAGACACATTATATATTCTGTAAATCAGAACAACTTAATGAATTTATTTTTAATTACTTTCCTTAACCCGCACTAAATATGCACACATTATTATTGCAAAAACTGTAAAAAAACCCCACAAAATATTCAATTTTTTTGCATTTTTCTGTATTTTGTTTATAATAAATAAGCATTTATATATATGTGTGTTACATTAAATTAAAGCCCTTTCTGTCCTTTGAAAAACGATATATAATATGTGTCGGTGCAATAAATTAGTAAAATGCAAATTGCTGTTGAACGCAAACAGCAAAAAATGAAAACAATGCTGTTGTCATTAAGTGAAAGACAAGCTTCTGAAGCTCTGTCCTTAAGGGGTTAAGTATTAAAACATAAAAACGTAAAAAACTGTTTAATGCTGAATGAAATGATGATACCAGGATACTCCACACAGAATAACCAGTTTATTGAGGGGAAGCAGATACAGTGCCTACAGTGTGACTTTAAGCTGATTTCTTTTCTTTTCACTTACAACCATGATATACAACTATAGCTCTCTGTTTGCTATTGGACTGCAACCCCCATTAATCTCTTCTGTGTTACTTATAAGAGTGATAGTCTAACATCTGGAGGCTTTAGTTGGACACGCACAATGTAGCAATACATTAGACTGCCAAAAGCAATTTTCCACAGTCTCTTAATTTTAGGTCTACACAGATGAAGCTAATTTTCATATTATAAGCTGTTGAATACCAATGTTTACTTTTTTTCAGTATGTTAAGATACTAATTTCAGAACTAAATGGATGTCATATGGCTAAGCTTATTACTTGGGTGGCTCACATATACATTTAAAAAAACAAAAACATTTCACACTTAGAAGCATAATAACAGGATATGAATTTAGTAATGCAGGCATTTAATTATAACTCACTTTTTATATGACTACATGTTGAATTATTTCTGCATTTACAATACAACACAGAGTAAATGATAATATAGATTTGCAGAAATCTGCTCATAGTGATCAACGGCGATTCATTTATGAATAACTTTACAGACTGTTTTTTTCTGCCATTCATAGTATTTTTATGGTCATGTAAATTAAAAAGGGTTTAAATACATGACAACATTTGTTTCGATCATTCCCGTATTTGGTTTATGCAGAGAAGTATGGACGCTGTAGTTCTGCAACATAAAGGAGGTATTGTAACCCATGGAAGAAATTTTCATTTATTTTTAAACCCCCAATTTATAAACTTCTCTGATAGTCTGAAAAATATTATACCCAAATACAGCTGTGCACAGACCCAGATACCGTATATACTCGAGTATAAGCCGAGTTTTTCAGTACATTTTTTGTGCTGAAAAACCCCAACTCGGCTTATACTCGAGTCAGTGTCTGTATTATGGCAACTTACATTGCCATAATACAGACTGGGGGCTGGCAGAGCTGTTACTTACCTCTCCTGCAGCTCCTGTCAGTTCTCTCCTCCTCCGCGCCGGTCCGGTCAGCACCTCGGTCAGCTCCCAGTGTAAGTCTCGCGAGAGCCGCGGGGTCATAGTGCGGCTCTCGCGAGACTTACAGTGTGAGCTGACAGAAGAGCTGCACGGACCGGCGTGGAGGAGGAGAGAGCTGGCAGGAGCTGCAGGAGAGGTAAGTAACAGCTCTGCCAGCCCCCCTCTTCCCCCCACTGAACTGCCAATGGACCACCAGGGAAGGAGAGCCTCCCTCCCTGCCATGTATCAAGCAGGGAGGGGGGACAACAAAATAAATAAATAATATAAAAATAATAATAAAAAAAATAATATAACGAAAAAATTTAAATAATATTAATTAATAATATATAAATATAAATAATAATAAAAAAATAATTAAAAAAATAATATAACCAAAAAAATTAAAATAATAACTAATAATATTATTATTTTTTTTTTTTATAAAAATGCCCACCCCCCACCAAGGCTCTGCAACACAAACACACACTGCATCACACACACACACACACTGCATTCATACACACACACTGCACTCATACACACACACACTGCATTCATATACACACACTGAATTCATACACACACTGCACTCATATACACACTGCGCACTCATACACACACACTGCATTCATATACACACACTTCACTCATACACACACACTGCACTCATACACACACACTGCACTCATATACACACTGCATTTATACACACACTGCGCACTCATACACACACACTGCATTCATCATATACACACACTGTAAATAAATATTCAATTAATATAATTTTTTTAGGATCTAATCTTATTTAGAAATTTACCAGTAGCTTCTGCATTTCCCACCCTAGTCTTATACTCGAGTCAATAAGTTTTCCCAGTTTTTTTGGGTAAAATTAGGGGCCTCGGCTTATATTCGGGTCGGCTTATACTCGAGTATATATGGTATATGGATTATGTGTAACTGTTGGTCATTTCAGGCTCTTGCAGGACCACCATTAAATAATGCATGTTCTGGGTAGACCCATAAATACTGTCATTTGTTCAGTAAGACAACTATTGGTGAAATCATACTATATTGAGTAGGTGAATATCCTTTAAAAATTCCAACTGACAAACTAATGCACACATGGAGTTCTTGATGGTAAATTCTCTGTGGGGTGGCACCATCTACATGTGAGTACTGGAAGTTATAACACCAATCATTGTATGATGGATCCTGAAATTGATATCCTATGCCACTTTACAGAAGTACTGATCAAGGCAGTAGGAACCAGAAGAATGGAAGCAGGATCTTGAAATTGATGCTGGATAGTGGAAACAGAAACTCAAGAAACATGGGAGAGATTTATTAATCTGTAAAGTTCTCTAAAAAGAGGTCTAAAGCAGTGTTCTCCAACCCAGTCCTCATGGACCACCAACAGTCCAGGATTTATGTATTTCCCTGTTTTATTCCAATGGAGATACTGACAAAACCTGAACTGTTGGTGGTCCATGAGGACTGGGTTGGAGAACACTTGTTTAAAAAAGTACTAAAAGTGGAGCAATCACCATGGAAACCAGTGAAACTAGTAAGTACATTTCATTGGCGACACTACCTTATATACACACACTTCCAACACTTTTTAGAATAAAATATTTTTTATTAATCTCCCCCCCCCCCCCGTATTTGGATGTATCTAAAACCTAAATATAATAAAGAACAGCAATTACCATGTATTCCTTGGATTGTTCACATTGTTTTGCACACAAAGCCACCTTAGCAGCAGTCCACTAGAAATTTAATTTTTAGCAAATTTGTTGAAATTGAACTAAGTTGGAAAACAGTTAAGCCTTTGTCACACTTGACGAACTTAGCCTAAATTCTGCAGTTCATTTCTAATTCACTACAATAATGTGTTTCGTTAATGCTATATATCACTTTGATGTTTACAAGGTCGGTTATTAAAAAATGCCACAAAAGTGACCAGTGTTTTGTGTTTATAATGTTTAGGGTTGTTGGGTGTTGGTTTTTTTTGTTTGTTTTGTTGTTGTTTTTTGTACCAAACATTGACTATCCACTACAAAAAGTGTTTTGGTTCTAACTAGTTATTTGTGTGAATGATGTTGACACTCTGAAAGCTTTGTAAATCTGTCCTGTGGAAGGTACCTATTTTTATGTCATTGATATTCAAAGTGGAAAAATGTGAAACTAAGAGGGATGCTTACAAATTTAACAAGGCTATCCAATGTGCATAATGTGATAAGACGGCCTGATGGGAGGATATGACAAAGTGAAGGCTTTACCTAGTTGTAAGTTTTTATGCCTAATATGGCATCATGGTTTTTATTCCTATAAATATTTTAGCATTGGGGTTTGTCGTTTACAAGATGTAATATGCACTTGTGACATATTGTTCAGTGTAGCATAGTGTTCTCTATGTATTTTATGTCATAGTTGAACATGACAAGCTCATGCATCTGATTTGACGATAACAACCAATGTTTGCTTGTTTCTTTGCATTGAATATTATAATTGAAATATAAATATGTATACATTCATTTTTAAGAGGCAGATGATGTCTGAACAAAGATCTGCAAGCCATGCTCCATTGGCTTTTGTAATGTTCATGTGTGTAATAGACTGACAAGGCTATTAGCTAAATTGTGAATATTTGAAAATTCATGGCGAGTTGAAAGTGAATTTCAAATTTTAGGAATTGAGAGCCAAATTTAAGAAATTTTTTAAGTAAGTATTTTCTAGTTCTGGTATTTTATTCACAATGAATCCTCAACAATTCACATTTTATAACAATAATAAACATCTGTTTAGGGAAGATAGGGAAAGAGTCACAATATCGGTTTCCAAAACACCCACAGGACAATAGGATGTATAGTCAGTAGGTTTTGCACGCTGACTATGCATTCACCAATGTTTTGTAGATTTGAGAATATAATGTAAGTTGATAACTGCTGGGCTGAATAAGACCCTGTATAATTTAAAGGAGTATAATGGATTGTAAATAATGTTAATTGAATATTTAAGAAAACCTTTATTGAAGTTTTTTTTTTTGTTTTTTTGTTTTTTTTTTTTCAATATATAGTGTTTATTGAATTTTCACAGATAACAACAAAACACAAAGTGCCGGTTTGATATACAGATGGCACATTATGATACACCATGATACATCAGACATTTCCTTGCAAGACATAACTCTATATGTGGAATATAATAATGTAGACACCAATAGCATAAAAGGAGGAGTGTTGCAGTTACATCATACCATAAAACGGCTGTTGAACATATGAACACATCTTTCCAAAAGACCATTGAAAGGGAAATATATACATTGCAAGAGAAGTAGACATTGTAGGAATAACGCTAACTTACTAGTATAATATACTAAGTTTAGGGCTGTAGATATGTTACAAGATGTATGCAAGTCTGTGGCCCTGGCTCATAGCGGCCTGAAGCAGGTCGGACGACTGTTAAAAGTCATTGAAACGTATTGTTCTAATGATAAACATTTCCCAATGGTATATAATTTCGACTTTCGTGACTATCGGCAGTGTGAGCAGTACTATATGACTTGCGTTATATTAACGAGTTGGTTTGGATTAAATATCAATAATGTATCATATAAACAAAAAAACAAAAAAAAAAAATAATGTCATACAATAAAACATACAGGAAAATGGGGTAACGGGAAGGCGGGGGGGTGGGACAGGGGGCAATTGACGCCTATGATGCAAGAATTTTGTGTGTTTGTGCTGGATGACGTATAATATGCTACGATATGACACAAAATGGTACAGTGTGATGTGAGGTGATGAAAATCAAAGCGTGCTCAGAGATGGGCTGACCCTAGCATGTCGTGATAGTCTTATCCATAAAAGATTCCCAGTTTTGCCATCTATCCAGAAATACACTCATATTACCCTTTTTTGCCCACTCCTTTTCATGTTGGTATGTAGAGTTTGTTCTACGGAGGACTTCCATTTTTGTAGGGCAGGCGGTGGATTTCCAGTGTGCTGCTATGCTAATTTTAGCAGCTAGGAGCATATTAAGCACCGCATCCTTAGCTGGCAAATCGCTCAAATTTGGAATGAGGTGAAGTAAATAATTTTCGGGAGTCAATGGGATATTAAAATCACATAATGTGTGAATTGCATTTTTGATTTCTTGCCAGAATACTTGTAGCTTGTGACAATACCAAAATATATGTTCTATAGATCCTTTGTCAGCACGACATCTCCAACATAATGAAGAGGATTCCGGATAAATTTTGTGAATCCTGCTTGGGACCAAGTACCACCTCATCAACATTTTAAAATACGCTTCCCAGTGTGTAATACATTTTGATGACTTTTTTGTGTAGGTAATGGCTTGTTCCCATTCGGGAAAAGTAGGAGCTATACTCAATGTTGCCTCCCATTTGAGCATATAGGGCAGTTTAGTGGATGCATTCAAATCAACCTGCGCGGAGTAACACAATGAAAGAGATTTGCAAGATGATTGGGATAGTTTTGCATTGTACCATTTAAATCCCAGTCTACTGAGTGAAAGCGGATGAATAAATTTGATTGATTCCTTAATTAGGATATGTTTAAACCGTAGGTATAGGAAAATATCTTTGGGCGGTAAGTTATAATCTTTCTGTAGATCAGGGAATGAGCGAATGCCTTCTTCATTAAGTAGTTTATGAACATGCGTTATACCTAAATTGGACCAGTGTCGCGTTTGAAGGTTGGGGGATATGTTAGATAAGGCCGATATAGGTGCTAGATAAAGTGCCTCTGCTTTGGACCACAATATGGTACTCCATGAGGTCCATGATTTGATAAAAAAGTGTGAAGCTGGGAGTGTAGAGGGGCTATAAATTGAGGGTTGTTTCCACAGGGAGTCAGAGATAGAGTGCATGCCTCCGCAGGAGGTTTCCAGTTTGACCCAAACGGGATTTGATTTGCCTGTTAGAATATCAAGGCCTTGCGCCAGCAATGTTGCCCTGTAGTAATACAAAATGTTCGGGACACAAAGTCCGCCTCTTTTGAATGGTCGCCAGAGAGACCGAAAGGCGACTCTTGGAGGTTTTTTCCTCCAAATATGGGCATTGATAGCCATTTGAAATCTCTTGAGAAGGGAGTTCGGTAAAGCTATAGGTATAGTTCTAAACAGATAGAGTATGTGGGGTAAGATCATCATTTTGATAGAGTTTATCCTGCCAAACCAGGACGTGTGTAAATTGCTCCAAGAGTCCATTTGTTTGGAAATCTTGGCTAAGACTGCGATGTGATTCTCTTTTATAACTAGTGATTTGGATTTAGTTAATTTGATTCCTAAATATGAAATAGCTGTATGTTTCCATTCAAAGGAATAAGTGCTCTTTAGATCTGACACTACCTTTTCATCAAGTCGTATGGGAAGGATCTGAGTTTTACTAATATTATTTTTATAATAGGAGACAGTACCATAAGTAGTTAGAGTGTGTAGGAGATGTGGGATAGATTCTGTTGGGTTAGCGAGAACTAGGACTACATCATCAGCATAAAGGGCTAGCTTCTTCTCGCCAGCTGGAGTTGAAAGACCGGGCAGTTTTGCATCTAGTTTGATGTTTTGTATCAGCGGTTCTAAACATAAAATAAAGATTAATGGTGACAAGGGGCACCCTTGTCTAGTACCATTTGAAATTTGAAAGTTCCTGGATGTGAAGCCAGAATTAAACACCTTAGCAGAGGGGGCAGAGTAAAGGGCCATAACACCGGTGATAAAGGTGTTGGAGAAACCAAAGGCTGTTAACGTGGCGACCATGTACTCCCAGTTAAGGCGATCGAAAGCCTTCTCCGCGTCTAACGCTATTACGACGCCACTCTGTTTTTGGTTGTTGGCCCAATCAATCAGGTCCATGCAATATCTAGTATTGTCCCCTACCTGCTTGCCAGGAACAAACCCAGCTTGTTCTTCCGAAACTAGGGTGGTTAAGAGGGGCTTAAGTCTGTTAGCAATCAGTTTAGCATATAATTTGACGTCGGCATTAAGTAAAGAAATTGGCCTTAAGTTACCACATAGCGTTGGAGGTTTGTTTGGCTTTGGCAAGGTGATTATGTAAGCTTCCAACATCTCCTGTGGAAATTTGCCTGTCAGTCTAATTTTATTAAACAAGTTGGTGAGGTGTGGGGTTAGTTGTTGTGCCAATGTGATATAGTAGTAGTTTGAAAGCCCATCAGGCCCAGGGGCCTTGTGTGTGGGCAAGGAGCGTATTGCTAGTGCAACTTCCTCTTCTGTGAATGAGGAGTCTAAGAGCTCGTTTTGAAATGATGTGGTTTGTGGGAGTGTGATTCGGGAGAGATATTGCAGAATTTCCTCTGATTTTGGTATATGCGTTTGGTTGTTGGTGTTAAGATTATAAAGGTCCTCATAATAACGGGATAGTTCGTCGACAATACTATTGGGATTATATAGTCTAATTTTATCTTTGGAATATATATACGGGATTTTCGTTTGTAAGTATCTGGATTTCAGTTGATTGGCCAATAATTTGCCTGCCTTATTTCCTTTCATATAATATGTTTGTTGAGTCTTAAGTACTTGTTTAGTGTAAGTTTGGGCATGAAGGTTACGAATATCCTCTTGTAGTTTGGCGATTTGTCGGGATAAGAACTTGGAGGGAGCTTTTTTATTGGAGTTTTCTAGGTTGCGGAGCGATTGCTTAAGCGTGTAATCATTGGTGAGAAGTTGTTTTTTGGCTATGGAACCTATTTTGATAAATTCCCCCCTAACTACCGCTTTGTGAGCCAGCCATTGGGTTTCTATCGTGGTATCATCCGTGGAATTTATTAAAAAGTAAGTATTAAGTGTTGTCAAAATTTGTTGTCTATAAGTAGGTTCATCAAGGAGGGATTCATTAAGGCGCCATTTTCCTCTGCCTTTAGTTGGATATGGCACTTCTAGTGTAATCAATATTGGGGCATGATCGGACCAAGTTCTGATCCCTATAGATTAGTCTAAAAGATGAGAGAGTGTAGATTTATCAATCAGACACAAATCGATGCGCGTGTAAGTATGGTGTACCGGTGAAAAATATGTGTAGTCTCGTGCCATTGGAAAAAGATTTCTCCATGTGTCATACAAGTCGTGATCATGTATGAGTTGAGAAAATAATTTGCTGTAAACTTTGCTAGGGGTTTTATTCTGAGTGCGTTGGATATCCAACGAGGGATCAAGTGTACAGTTACAGTCCCCACAGATAATTATATGGCCTTTCTTGATGGCGGTTATCTTTTTAATTGCTTTGTTAAGAAAGGGATATTGCGCTTCGTTAGGGGCGTATAGGGAGGCCACAGTCACCAATATGCCATTTAGTTCTCCTACAAGTATCAGGAGCCTCCCTTCTAAATCTGTGAATTGTTTGTGTAGTGTAAATACCCAGTCAGCGTGAAAGAAGATTGCCACTCCTCTAGCTTTGGTTTGGGAATGAGCGAAGTATGCAACAGGGTACTTTAGAGAGCGGATTTGAGGGGGGTTTTTCTTAACAAAGTGGGTTTCTTGGACATAAACAATAGCTGCCTCAGACCCGTGCATTTCCTTTAGCAATTGTTTTCTTTTATACGGGCTATTAAGGCCTTTGGCATTAATGGAAAGGATTTTTAGTGTATGGGGGGCCATGTCTATTGTTCGATGACGTGGCGGTAAAGTAGCCATGAGTGTCCTGGAGTATGTAGGTGTAAGTGAGTACCTCTAACAGAAAGCCAATCGTCCCTGCTACTGGTGCAACGTCGGTGCTCCCCTCTAGATGTACCATAACGATGCAAGAAAAACTTGTCGTTCATAGATGATGGGGTTACCTGGGAGGCAACATGGTTAGTAAGGTCTAGGCGTAGAACAGGGGGGGGGGGATAAGGGAAGAGCAAGGAAGTAAAATACAACAAAAACTAAAGTATATACAAACAGAACCCCTTCTGGGGGTATCAAACTCGGTCAACTTAAAGGCACAGAAAATTTGGCCCATAAGTGACTCAGGGAGGGACTTTGAGGCTCCTCCCGACCTATGAAAGATTTGTACAACGTTACACATAGCATTAACTGTAGTAATACCATACATATAAAAATCTAGAATAATAAGTCACTCCATATTGGGCATATAGCGATGAAACATAGTGTCTCCGCATATTCTTCGCACACGTGAGAATCATGGAGGAAATTTAGTTGGGAATACACCACTTGTACACGCGGTTGGTAAAAGTTTTGAGCTAAAATTGAATCTGGAGTAACGTGCTGTGCACGATGACAGGCTTGAGACCGCATTACCTCAATGATTCTTATTAAAGTACATACATAAACAGTATTGCAAAAGTATATGTGTTAGAAAGAAAAACATAAAATTAAACATAGAAACATTGGGTAAGGATCACACTTAGAGAGGACCCGAGATTAGGGGAGTTCCCTTTTGTGTGTGTTAATAGGGTATAAGTTATACTGGTGAAATTAAAGCTTTAGCTAGTTGTGAAAACATCAATCGCCCAACACCGGTGACCGCTGCTTGCACCAATTTCACCATTTTCGACCTTAAGATATGTCCCTGGTGCGTGAGAAGTGAAGGGAACTTGTCTCATAAGGACGTTACAATAATTAGGTAATTAAGTGGAGGTCTATCCTGATAAACAGACAGCCCGAAACAAAGATGAAATGGGTATGTACCATTTGGGCGCAGATATTCTGCCTGTATCAGTATATTTTAATAGGCAGCGCATAGCTAGAAAAATATAAACATTCAGTGTTGTGTACAAAGTAACGGTTAAAATACTTAAGTGTATGCCAACGTGGTCTTCCTATATATATGCACAACGTGAAAGTTCAGGGGATCTTGGCTGGAGATTTCGCCATTTGCCAGTCCTCTTGAAGTCGTCGTGGGGAAGCCTGTTCGGTTGTAACAAGATGGGTAGGTGAGCCGTTCCATAACCCCCAATTTGTAATCAGCTTCATTCCTTCCGCCGAATCTTTAGCAGTGTAGTTTCTGCCTTGTCGCCAAATAATTAATTTAGTGGGGTAACCCCATCTGTAGACTACGTTGTTATTTCTAAGAGTCTTCGTGACTGTGATGAATTCTCTCCGTTTCTCCATTGTAGCCGCCGATAGGTCAGCAAATAATGCAACCCGTTGGTGGGGTTCTGGAAGTGATTGTGCTTTTCTTGCTGCCTGTAATAAAGATTCTTTATGCGCATAATAGTGAAATCGTACAATAACGTCCTTTGGGACCTCAGCAGATATGCGAGCGGGTTTCGGTAGCCTGTGCATGCGGTCGTAGGCCCAAGCAGAGTCCGGTAGGCCCGGGACTAAGGCCTTACAGATTGAGAGTATATGGGCTGGAAGGACGTCATGAGATATATCATCCGGAATTCCACGGAACCGGACATTTTGCCTTCTTGATCTGTCTTCCATATCGGCAAGTTTAGATTTGAGTGAATAGTTTTCTTCAGACAGCTTCTGAATTTTATCCACTACCTCATTGTGGGCTACACAGAGTTCATCTGTTTTATTCTCCAAGTTGCTGGTTCTGTCTCCAATATTAGAAATTTCTTTCCTTAAATCCCCGTTAATTCGGTGGAAATCGGCTGTAATTGTTGCCCTGAGCTCTTGTAACATCCTGTGTAAACTGCGTTCCGTTACTGGAGCTTCAGGGTACTTGGAAGAGCTCGACTCACAGTCGGACTGACCATCCGATACGTTAGGCGTCTCATCGCCATCTTGGATTTCTTTGCGACGTTCAGATTTTTTCATCTTAGCTGTGTCCGACAGCTTCAACTGTTTAGTAGGAGGCATGATGCGACCCTACACCCACTTGGACGAGTATAGTGTTTAGGTTCGGGTATTTTTGTAGATTATCGCTGTGTATAGAGTTGCTTTAGGTCGGGTAGACGGCGGAGCTCCTAAGCCATGCGACTGCACACACCGGAAGCTGGACACGCCCCAGGCAGGGCCGTCTTTAATAACGAATGGACCCTGGGCAAGTGTTTGCTTGGGCCCCCTGTGCCCTGCCGCTCTCGCCCCTCACTCCCTGGTATGCAATCACGGCATCCATCCCAACGCAGTGGCGGTACTAAAGTAGAATGAATTTTATTGGGACCCCCAATTGCAAGGTTGGACTACAGGTAGAACCCCATCTGTCGTGCAACTCCAACAATGCTTTGACAGCTGGGACTCTACCAATTTCCCATGCTTGCAGGGTTGTATTTAGCACTGAGCCATGTTAGTATGTTTGAATGTAAGCATGTGTTTGTATGGAGTATGTTTGTGTGAATGTGTTTGTATGTGGTACTGGAGTTTGAATGCAAGTGTGCATTTATGTGTAGTGTTTGTTTTTGAATGTAGGAGTGTGCTTGTATGTAGTGTTGACGTTTCAATGCAGGAGTGTGTTTTATATGTAGTGTTGAAGTTTGAATGGAGGGGTGTATTTGTATTTAAAGTTGCGGCTCAGATGCACAGGTACACACTCTGACGCACAAGCAGATACACAGATACATACACTGACTACATACAGAGAAACAGGCACATACACTGACAGACACACTGACACAGGTACATATATTGACATACACTGGTAGACATACTGACAGACATACTGACACAGGCACATATACAGACATACTGACACACAGACACATATACCGACACACAGACACATACACTGATC
>OW240916.1:111272908-111333300 GCA_933207985.1 Pelobates cultripes
ATTGGAGGTGTCCTTTTACTCAGAAGACTTAGCCAAGCATAATTTGGGGGGTTTGAACTTAGTGGCACATGTGAAATATACAAAATGCCCAGCAAAAATGCAATCCATATGTAATAAACGCACACAATTATTTTTTACCACATACTTTGGCATATATTGGTGAAAAATGGGGGCATGTTAAGGCACAATATGCACCTTATGAGATACCCTGGAGTGTCTACTTTTACAAATGGTAGGCCTTTGTGGGTTTTTTTTGAACAGTCAAACTGTTATAATACCCCAAATGGAAGCATAGGCTCATTAAATCCGTCTCTCAAAATTCTACTGTGAATACTGAAAAGAACAGGACTCCTATATGGCACTGTAGCTTCACGAAATAGTGCCAAAGAAATACAATGGGGGTGTCATTTTACTCAGCAGATGTAACTGAACACAAAATAAAACTTTGTACAGGAATAGCACACACCAACTTTACAAAATACACATGAAAATTTCTTTGTTATAAGTTTGTGTGCCAAAAACAAAAAAACCCCACAAATTTACTCCAATATTTAGCAGAGGTTGGCGGTGAAATGGCTACGTAGAAAGTGTCAAAACAACCTTAGGTAAATAGCCCGTGATGTCTACTTTATATAAATATGTAATTTTTGTGTGGCAATTTTGGTTTCTTTTATGGCTATTAAGCTTACAAGACAAACAAACCAAATTCTAAAATCGCTCCACATTAAAAGTTTATTTTACTCCTTGAGCTTTGTGACCTGTAACTACCAAAAAAACTTAAAATCCCAGACACATTATATATTCTGTAAATCAGAACAACTTAATGAATTTATTTTTAATTACTTTCCTTAACCCGCACTAAATATGCACACATTATTATTGCAAAAACTGTAAAAAAACCCCACAAAATATTCAATTTTTTTGCATTTTTCTGTATTTTGTTTATAATAAATAAGCATTTATATATATGTGTGTTACATTAAATTAAAGCCCTTTCTGTCCTTTGAAAAACGATATATAATATGTGTCGGTGCAATAAATTAGTAAAATGCAAATTGCTGTTGAACGCAAACAGCAAAAAATGAAAACAATGCTGTTGTCATTAAGTGAAAGACAAGCTTCTGAAGCTCTGTCCTTAAGGGGTTAAGTATTAAAACATAAAAACGTAAAAAACTGTTTAATGCTGAATGAAATGATGATACCAGGATACTCCACACAGAATAACCAGTTTATTGAGGGGAAGCAGATACAGTGCCTACAGTGTGACTTTAAGCTGATTTCTTTTCTTTTCACTTACAACCATGATATACAACTATAGCTCTCTGTTTGCTATTGGACTGCAACCCCCATTAATCTCTTCTGTGTTACTTATAAGAGTGATAGTCTAACATCTGGAGGCTTTAGTTGGACACGCACAATGTAGCAATACATTAGACTGCCAAAAGCAATTTTCCACAGTCTCTTAATTTTAGGTCTACACAGATGAAGCTAATTTTCATATTATAAGCTGTTGAATACCAATGTTTACTTTTTTTCAGTATGTTAAGATACTAATTTCAGAACTAAATGGATGTCATATGGCTAAGCTTATTACTTGGGTGGCTCACATATACATTTAAAAAAACAAAAACATTTCACACTTAGAAGCATAATAACAGGATATGAATTTAGTAATGCAGGCATTTAATTATAACTCACTTTTTATATGACTACATGTTGAATTATTTCTGCATTTACAATACAACACAGAGTAAATGATAATATAGATTTGCAGAAATCTGCTCATAGTGATCAACGGCGATTCATTTATGAATAACTTTACAGACTGTTTTTTTCTGCCATTCATAGTATTTTTATGGTCATGTAAATTAAAAAGGGTTTAAATACATGACAACATTTGTTTCGATCATTCCCGTATTTGGTTTATGCAGAGAAGTATGGACGCTGTAGTTCTGCAACATAAAGGAGGTATTGTAACCCATGGAAGAAATTTTCATTTATTTTTAAACCCCCAATTTATAAACTTCTCTGATAGTCTGAAAAATATTATACCCAAATACAGCTGTGCACAGACCCAGATACCGTATATACTCGAGTATAAGCCGAGTTTTTCAGTACATTTTTTGTGCTGAAAAACCCCAACTCGGCTTATACTCGAGTCAGTGTCTGTATTATGGCAACTTACATTGCCATAATACAGACTGGGGGCTGGCAGAGCTGTTACTTACCTCTCCTGCAGCTCCTGTCAGTTCTCTCCTCCTCCGCGCCGGTCCGGTCAGCACCTCGGTCAGCTCCCAGTGTAAGTCTCGCGAGAGCCGCGGGGTCATAGTGCGGCTCTCGCGAGACTTACAGTGTGAGCTGACAGAAGAGCTGCACGGACCGGCGTGGAGGAGGAGAGAGCTGGCAGGAGCTGCAGGAGAGGTAAGTAACAGCTCTGCCAGCCCCCCTCTTCCCCCCACTGAACTGCCAATGGACCACCAGGGAAGGAGAGCCTCCCTCCCTGCCATGTATCAAGCAGGGAGGGGGGACAACAAAATAAATAAATAATATAAAAATAATAATAAAAAAAATAATATAACGAAAAAATTTAAATAATATTAATTAATAATATATAAATATAAATAATAATAAAAAAATAATTAAAAAAATAATATAACCAAAAAAATTAAAATAATAACTAATAATATTATTATTTTTTTTTTTTATAAAAATGCCCACCCCCCACCAAGGCTCTGCAACACAAACACACACTGCATCACACACACACACACACTGCATTCATACACACACACTGCACTCATACACACACACACTGCATTCATATACACACACTGAATTCATACACACACTGCACTCATATACACACTGCGCACTCATACACACACACTGCATTCATATACACACACTTCACTCATACACACACACTGCACTCATACACACACACTGCACTCATATACACACTGCATTTATACACACACTGCGCACTCATACACACACACTGCATTCATCATATACACACACTGTAAATAAATATTCAATTAATATAATTTTTTTAGGATCTAATCTTATTTAGAAATTTACCAGTAGCTTCTGCATTTCCCACCCTAGTCTTATACTCGAGTCAATAAGTTTTCCCAGTTTTTTTGGGTAAAATTAGGGGCCTCGGCTTATATTCGGGTCGGCTTATACTCGAGTATATATGGTATATGGATTATGTGTAACTGTTGGTCATTTCAGGCTCTTGCAGGACCACCATTAAATAATGCATGTTCTGGGTAGACCCATAAATACTGTCATTTGTTCAGTAAGACAACTATTGGTGAAATCATACTATATTGAGTAGGTGAATATCCTTTAAAAATTCCAACTGACAAACTAATGCACACATGGAGTTCTTGATGGTAAATTCTCTGTGGGGTGGCACCATCTACATGTGAGTACTGGAAGTTATAACACCAATCATTGTATGATGGATCCTGAAATTGATATCCTATGCCACTTTACAGAAGTACTGATCAAGGCAGTAGGAACCAGAAGAATGGAAGCAGGATCTTGAAATTGATGCTGGATAGTGGAAACAGAAACTCAAGAAACATGGGAGAGATTTATTAATCTGTAAAGTTCTCTAAAAAGAGGTCTAAAGCAGTGTTCTCCAACCCAGTCCTCATGGACCACCAACAGTCCAGGATTTATGTATTTCCCTGTTTTATTCCAATGGAGATACTGACAAAACCTGAACTGTTGGTGGTCCATGAGGACTGGGTTGGAGAACACTTGTTTAAAAAAGTACTAAAAGTGGAGCAATCACCATGGAAACCAGTGAAACTAGTAAGTACATTTCATTGGCGACACTACCTTATATACACACACTTCCAACACTTTTTAGAATAAAATATTTTTTATTAATCTCCCCCCCCCCCCCGTATTTGGATGTATCTAAAACCTAAATATAATAAAGAACAGCAATTACCATGTATTCCTTGGATTGTTCACATTGTTTTGCACACAAAGCCACCTTAGCAGCAGTCCACTAGAAATTTAATTTTTAGCAAATTTGTTGAAATTGAACTAAGTTGGAAAACAGTTAAGCCTTTGTCACACTTGACGAACTTAGCCTAAATTCTGCAGTTCATTTCTAATTCACTACAATAATGTGTTTCGTTAATGCTATATATCACTTTGATGTTTACAAGGTCGGTTATTAAAAAATGCCACAAAAGTGACCAGTGTTTTGTGTTTATAATGTTTAGGGTTGTTGGGTGTTGGTTTTTTTTGTTTGTTTTGTTGTTGTTTTTTGTACCAAACATTGACTATCCACTACAAAAAGTGTTTTGGTTCTAACTAGTTATTTGTGTGAATGATGTTGACACTCTGAAAGCTTTGTAAATCTGTCCTGTGGAAGGTACCTATTTTTATGTCATTGATATTCAAAGTGGAAAAATGTGAAACTAAGAGGGATGCTTACAAATTTAACAAGGCTATCCAATGTGCATAATGTGATAAGACGGCCTGATGGGAGGATATGACAAAGTGAAGGCTTTACCTAGTTGTAAGTTTTTATGCCTAATATGGCATCATGGTTTTTATTCCTATAAATATTTTAGCATTGGGGTTTGTCGTTTACAAGATGTAATATGCACTTGTGACATATTGTTCAGTGTAGCATAGTGTTCTCTATGTATTTTATGTCATAGTTGAACATGACAAGCTCATGCATCTGATTTGACGATAACAACCAATGTTTGCTTGTTTCTTTGCATTGAATATTATAATTGAAATATAAATATGTATACATTCATTTTTAAGAGGCAGATGATGTCTGAACAAAGATCTGCAAGCCATGCTCCATTGGCTTTTGTAATGTTCATGTGTGTAATAGACTGACAAGGCTATTAGCTAAATTGTGAATATTTGAAAATTCATGGCGAGTTGAAAGTGAATTTCAAATTTTAGGAATTGAGAGCCAAATTTAAGAAATTTTTTAAGTAAGTATTTTCTAGTTCTGGTATTTTATTCACAATGAATCCTCAACAATTCACATTTTATAACAATAATAAACATCTGTTTAGGGAAGATAGGGAAAGAGTCACAATATCGGTTTCCAAAACACCCACAGGACAATAGGATGTATAGTCAGTAGGTTTTGCACGCTGACTATGCATTCACCAATGTTTTGTAGATTTGAGAATATAATGTAAGTTGATAACTGCTGGGCTGAATAAGACCCTGTATAATTTAAAGGAGTATAATGGATTGTAAATAATGTTAATTGAATATTTAAGAAAACCTTTATTGAAGTTTTTTTTTTTGTTTTTTTGTTTTTTTTTTTTCAATATATAGTGTTTATTGAATTTTCACAGATAACAACAAAACACAAAGTGCCGGTTTGATATACAGATGGCACATTATGATACACCATGATACATCAGACATTTCCTTGCAAGACATAACTCTATATGTGGAATATAATAATGTAGACACCAATAGCATAAAAGGAGGAGTGTTGCAGTTACATCATACCATAAAACGGCTGTTGAACATATGAACACATCTTTCCAAAAGACCATTGAAAGGGAAATATATACATTGCAAGAGAAGTAGACATTGTAGGAATAACGCTAACTTACTAGTATAATATACTAAGTTTAGGGCTGTAGATATGTTACAAGATGTATGCAAGTCTGTGGGCCTGGCTCATAGCGGCCTGAAGCAGGTCGGACGACTGTTAAAAGTCATTGAAACGTATTGTTCTAATGATAAACATTTCCCAATGGTATATAATTTCGACTTTCGTGACTATCGGCAGTGTGAGCAGTACTATATGACTTGCGTTATATTAACGAGTTGGTTTGGATTAAATATCAATAATGTATCATATAAACAAAAAAACAAAAAAAAAAAATAATGTCATACAATAAAACATACAGGAAAATGGGGTAACGGGAAGGCGGGGGGGTGGGACAGGGGGCAATTGACGCCTATGATGCAAGAATTTTGTGTGTTTGTGCTGGATGACGTATAATATGCTACGATATGACACAAAATGGTACAGTGTGATGTGAGGTGATGAAAATCAAGGCGTGCTCAGAGATGGGCTGACCCTAGCATGTCGTGATAGTCTTATCCATAAAAGATTCCCAGTTTTGCCACCTATCCAGAAATACACTCATATTACCCTTTTTTGCCCACTCCTTTTCATGTTGGTATGTAGAGTTTGTTCTACGGAGGACTTCCATTTTTGTAGGGCAGGCGGTGGATTTCCAGTGTGCTGCTATGCTAATTTTAGCAGCTAGGAGCATATTAAGCACCGCATCCTTAGCTGGCAAATCGCTCAAATTTGGAATGAGGTGAAGTAAATAATTTTCGGGAGTCAATGGGATATTAAAATCACATAATGTGTGAATTGCATTTTTGATTTCTTGCCAGAATACTTGTAGCTTGTGACAATACCAAAATATATGTTCTATAGATCCTTTGTCAGCACGACATCTCCAACATAATGAAGAGGATTCCGGATAAATTTTGTGAATCCTGCTTGGGACCAAGTACCACCTCATCAACATTTTAAAATACGCTTCCCAGTGTGTAATACATTTTGATGACTTTTTTGTGTAGGTAATGGCTTGTTCCCATTCGGGAAAAGTAGGAGCTATACTCAATGTTGCCTCCCATTTGAGCATATAGGGCAGTTTAGTGGATGCATTCAAATCAACCTGCGCGGAGTAACACAATGAAAGAGATTTGCAAGATGATTGGGATAGTTTTGCATTGTACCATTTAAATCCCAGTCTACTGAGTGAAAGCGGATGAATAAATTTGATTGATTCCTTAATTAGGATATGTTTAAACCGTAGGTATAGGAAAATATCTTTGGGCGGTAAGTTATAATCTTTCTGTAGATCAGGGAATGAGCGAATGCCTTCTTCATTAAGTAGTTTATGAACATGCGTTATACCTAAATTGGACCAGTGTCGCGTTTGAAGGTTGGGGGATATGTTAGATAAGGCCGATATAGGTGCTAGATAAAGTGCCTCTGCTTTGGACCACAATATGGTACTCCATGAGGTCCATGATTTGATAAAAAAGTGTGAAGCTGGGAGTGTAGAGGGGCTATAAATTGAGGGTTGTTTCCACAGGGAGTCAGAGATAGAGTGCATGCCTCCGCAGGAGGTTTCCAGTTTGACCCAAACGGGATTTGATTTGCCTGTTAGAATATCAAGGCCTTGCGCCAGCAATGTTGCCCTGTAGTAATACAAAATGTTCGGGACACAAAGTCCGCCTCTTTTGAATGGTCGCCAGAGAGACCGAAAGGCGACTCTTGGAGGTTTTTTCCTCCAAATATGGGCATTGATAGCCATTTGAAATCTCTTGAGAAGGGAGTTCGGTAAAGCTATAGGTATAGTTCTAAACAGATAGAGTATGTGGGGTAAGATCATCATTTTGATAGAGTTTATCCTGCCAAACCAGGACGTGTGTAAATTGCTCCAAGAGTCCATTTGTTTGGAAATCTTGGCTAAGACTGCGATGTGATTCTCTTTTATAACTAGTGATTTGGATTTAGTTAATTTGATTCCTAAATATGAAATAGCTGTATGTTTCCATTCAAAGGAATAAGTGCTCTTTAGATCTGACACTACCTTTTCATCAAGTCGTATGGGAAGGATCTGAGTTTTACTAATATTATTTTTATAATAGGAGACAGTACCATAAGTAGTTAGAGTGTGTAGGAGATGTGGGATAGATTCTGTTGGGTTAGCGAGAACTAGGACTACATCATCAGCATAAAGGGCTAGCTTCTTCTCGCCAGCTGGAGTTGAAAGACCGGGCAGTTTTGCATCTAGTTTGATGTTTTGTATCAGCGGTTCTAAACATAAAATAAAGATTAAAGGTGACAAGGGGCACCCTTGTCTAGTACCATTTGAAATTTGAAAGTTCCTGGATGTGAAGCCAGAATTAAACACCTTAGCGGAGGGGGCAGAGTAAAGGGCCATAACACCGGTGATAAAGGTGTTGGAGAAACCAAAGGCTGTTAACGTGGCGACCATGTACTCCCAGTTAAGGCGATCGAAAGCCTTCTCCGCGTCTAACGCTATTACGACGCCACTCTGTTTTTGGTTGTTGGCCCAATCAATCAGGTCCATGCAATATCTAGTATTGTCCCCTACCTGCTTGCCAGGAACAAACCCAGCTTGTTCTTCCGAAACTAGGGTGGTTAAGAGGGGCTTAAGTCTGTTAGCAATCAGTTTAGCATATAATTTGACGTCGGCATTAAGTAAAGAAATTGGCCTTAAGTTACCACATAGCGTTGGAGGTTTGTTTGGCTTTGGCAAGGTGATTATGTAAGCTTCCAACATCTCCTGTGGAAATATGCCTGTCAGTCTAATTTTATTAAACAAGTTGGTGAGGTGTGGGGTTAGTTGTTGTGCCAATGTGATATAGTAGTAGTTTGAAAGCCCATCAGGCCCAGGGGCCTTGTGTGTGGGCAAGGAGCGTATTGCTAGTGCAACTTCCTCTTCTGTGAATGAGGAGTCTAAGAGCTCGTTTTGAAGTGATGTGGTTTGTGGGAGTGTGATTCGGGAGAGATATTGCAGAATTTCCTCTGATTTTGGTATATGCGTTTGGTTGTTGGTGTTAAGATTATAAAGGTCCTCATAATAACGGGATAGTTCGTCGACAATACTATTGGGATTATATAGTCTAATTTTATCTTTGGAATATATATACGGGATTTTCGTTTGTAAGTATCTGGATTTCAGTTGATTGGCCAATAATTTGCCTGCCTTATTTCCTTTCATATAATATGTTTGTTGAGTCTTAAGTACTTGTTTAGTGTAAGTTTGGGCATGAAGGTTACGAATATCCTCTTGTAGTTTGGCGATTTGTCGGGATAAGAACTTGGAGGGAGCTTTTTTATTGGAGTTTTCTAGGTTGCGGAGCGATTGCTTAAGCGTGTAATCATTGGTGAGAAGTTGTTTTTTGGCTATGGAACCTATTTTGATAAATTCCCCCCTAACTACCGCTTTGTGAGCCAGCCATTGGGTTTCTATCGTGGTATCATCCGTGGAATTTGTTAAAAAGTAAGTATTAAGTGTTGTCAAAATTTGTTGTCTATAAGTAGGTTCATCAAGGAGGGATTCATTAAGGCGCCATTTTCCTCTGCCTTTAGTTGGATATGGCACTTCTAGTGTAATCAATATTGGGGCATGATCGGACCAAGTTCTGATCCCTATAGATTGGTCTAAAAGATGAGAGAGTGTAGATTTATCAATCAGACACAAATCGATGCGCGTGTAAGTATGGTGTACCGGTGAAAAATATGTGTAGTCTCGTGCCATTGGAAAAAGATTTCTCCATGTGTCATACAAGTCGTGATCATGTATGAGTTGAGAAAATAATTTGCTGTTGGAAATAGAAACTTTGCTAGGGGTTTTATTCTGAGTGCGTTGGATATCCAACGAGGGATCAAGTGTACAGTTACAGTCCCCACAGATAATTATATGGCCTTTCTTGATGGCGGTTATCTTTTTAATTGCTTTGTTAAGAAAGGGATATTGCGCTTCGTTAGGGGCGTATAGGGAGGCCACAGTCACCAATATGCCATTTAGTTCTCCTACAAGTATCAGGAGCCTCCCTTCTAAATCTGTGAATTGTTTGTGTAGTGTAAATACCCAGTCAGCGTGAAAGAAGATTGCCACTCCTCTAGCTTTGGTTTGGGAATGAGCGAAGTATGCAACAGGGTACTTTAGAGAGCGGATTTGAGGGGGGTTTTTCTTAACAAAGTGGGTTTCTTGGACATAAACAATAGCTGCCTCAGACCCGTGCATTTCCTTTAGCAATTGTTTTCTTTTATACGGGCTATTAAGGCCTTTGGCATTAATGGAAAGGATTTTTAGTGTATGGGGGGCCATGTCTATTGTTCGATGACGTGGCGGTAAAGTAGCCATGAGTGTCCTGGAGTATGTAGGTGTAAGTGAGTACCTCTAACAGAAAGCCAATCGTCCCTGCTACTGGTGCAACGTCGGTGCTCCCCTCTAGATGTACCATAACGATGCAAGAAAAACTTGTCGTTCATAGATGATGGGGTTACCTGGGAGGCAACATGGTTAGTAAGGTCTAGGCGTAGAACAGGGGGGGGGGGATAAGGGAAGAGCAAGGAAGTAAAATACAACAAAAACTAAAGTATATACAAACAGAACCCCTTCTGGGGGTATCAAACTCGGTCAACTTAAAGGCACAGAAAATTTGGCCCATAAGTGACTCAGGGAGGGACTTTGAGGCTCCTCCCGACCTATGAAAGATTTGTACAACGTTACACATAGCATTAACTGTAGTAATACCATACATATAAAAATCTAGAATAATAAGTCACTCCATATTGGGCATATAGCGATGAAACATAGTGTCTCCGCATATTCTTCGCACACGTGAGAATCATGGAGGAAATTTAGTTGGGAATACACCACTTGTACACGCGGTTGGTAAAAGTTTTGAGCTAAAATTGAATCTGGAGTAACGTGCTGTGCACGATGACAGGCTTGAGACCGCATTACCTCAATGATTCTTATTAAAGTACATACATAAACAGTATTGCAAAAGTATATGTGTTAGAAAGAAAAACATAAAATTAAACATAGAAACATTGGGTAAGGATCACACTTAGAGAGGACCCGAGATTAGGGGAGTTCCCTTTTGTGTGTGTTAATAGGGTATAAGTTATACTGGTGAAATTAAAGCTTTAGCTAGTTGTGAAAACATCAATCGCCCAACACCGGTGACCGCTGCTTGCACCAATTTCACCATTTTCGACCTTAAGATATGACCCTGGTGCGTGAGAAGTGAAGGGAACTTGTCTCATAAGGACGTTACAATAATTAGGTAATTAAGTGGAGGTCTATCCTGATAAACAGACAGCCCGAAACAAAGATGAAATGGGCATGTACCATTTGGGCGCAGATATTCTGCCTGTATCAGTATATTTTAATAGGCAGCGTATAGCTAGAAAAATATAAACATTCAGTGTTGTGTACAAAGTAACGGTTAAAATACTTAAGTGTATGCCAACGTGGTCTTCCTATATATATGCACAACGTGAAAGTTCAGGGGATCTTAGCTGGAGATTTCGCCATTTGCCAGTCCTCTTGAAGTCGTCGTGGGGAAGCCTGTTCGGTTGTAACAAGATGGGTAGGTGAGCCGTTCCATAACCCCCAATTTGTAATCAGCTTCATTCCTTCCGCCGAATCTTTAGCAGTGTAGTTTCTGCCTTGTCGCCAAATAATTAATTTAGTGCGGTAACCCCATCTGTAGACTACGTTGTTATTTCTAAGAGTCTTCGTGACTGTGATGAATTCTCTCCGTTTCTCCATTGTAGCCGCCGATAGGTCAGCAAATAATGCAACCCGTTGGTGGGGTTCTGGAAGTGATTGTGCTTTTCTTGCTGCCTGTAATAAAGATTCTTTATGCGCATAATAGTGAAATCGTACAATAACGTCCTTTGGGACCTCAGCAGATATGCGAGCGGGTTTCGGTAGCCTGTGCATGCGGTCGTAGGCCCAAGCAGAGTCCGGTAGGCCCGGGACTAAGGCCTTACAGATTGAGAGTATATGGGCTGGAAGGACGTCATGAGATATATCATCCGGAATTCCACGGAACCGGACATTTTGCCTTCTTGATCTGTCTTCCATATCGGCAAGTTTAGATTTGAGTGAATAGTTTTCTTCAGACAGCTTCTGAATTTTATCCACTACCTCATTGTGGGCTACACAGAGTTCATCTGTTTTGTTTTCCAAGTTGCTAGTTCTGTCTCCAATGTTAGAAATTTCTTTCCTTAAATCACCGTTAATTCGGTGGAAATCGGCTGTAATTGTTGCCCTGAGCTCTTGTAACATCCTGTGTAAACTGCGTTCCGTTACTGGAGCTTCAGGGTACTTGGAGGAGCTCAACTCACAGTCGGACTGACCATCCGATACGTTAGGCGTTTCGTCGCCATCTTGGATTTCTTTGCGACGTTCAGACTTTTTCATCTTAGCTGTGTCCGACAGCTTCAACTGTTTGGTAGGAGGCATGATGCGACCCTACACCCACTTGGACGAGTATAGTGTTTAGGTTCGGGTATTTTTGTAGATTATCGCTATGTATATAGTTGCTTTAGGTCGGGTAGACGGCGGAGCTCCTAAGCCATGCGACTGCACACACCGGAAGCTGGACACGCCCCCCCCTTTATTGCAGTTTTTAATCAATCAGGAGATGTGGAAGACAAAAATAAGTATAATTTAAGGAAGCAGTAAAACAATTGAGATTTGCTTCACAGCCCACTTGCAGTTACATATCTCAAAATATAGCTGTCAAAGCACACCCATCCTCATTTTGACTGATGTAATAGATCTGAAAGACACCACTAGGACAGATAATTGTTCAGTGTACATAATGCTTAGATTAACTCTTAGATTATGTTCTGAATCTGAAAAGCACAGAAGCATTTCAGACAATCTTGGCATGTTGATTTCATTGAGGATATTGGTCCAGAGCTATGTAGAATTTACATCATAGACTTGATCCAAATAAGATTTTAAACCATTGTTGACCGTAGAACATGCCTTTAAATGAAATGTAATGAAATTCAAATGCAAAAGAGTAATCTGCTAGGTTTTGCCACCCCCCTGAAAGTGCCACCCAAGGCAAATGCCTTGTCAGCCTCGTGGTAAATACACCGCTGGTATTTATACCAAAAAACTTACTTAGTATACAGCAAATGGCATTGCTGCTTCTCTGGTTGACTATGGAATGATTTTTCTCAGGTTCGAACAGTTTACTAGTTAGTATCTCTGAAATGCTCTAAGCAAAAACTTTGCTATGATTCCAATCTTATCAGTGTTAAACCTATCGTAAATAAGTTTTAGAAATTGCAATCTTAAAGGAACACTGTAGGCACCCAGATCACTTCAGCTCATTGAAGTGGTCTGGGTGCAGTGTCCCTTTGCACTTAGTGCTGCAATGTAAAACATTGTAGTTCCATAGAAACTGCAATGTTTACGTTGCAGCTCTAAGTCAGCCTCTACTGACTATCTGCTAGGGCTTCCTGAATTAAAACGGACCTTTGGTCTGGTGTGACACTTGACGTCGTCACGCTCTGCATGAGGACCTCCAGCGTCAGATTTTTACCAATAAGACAGCATTGATTCAATGCTTTCTTTTCAGGAGGTCTAATTTATTCATGGCACCATGGTATCCCTTTAACTTCCTGAGTAGTCTAGCAAATCTAAATAATTTAGGGCACTATATATGTGTGGTGTGATGTATTGGTGATTTATCAATCACAAAATAATAATAGTAACATTTGACAAATTACAGAAATAATTCAGATTTAGTCTTTTATCATTATGTCCTTTAATGAGAGTTACACTCGTGATCATTGAGACTTCACCAGGGATTATAATTAAAGGGACACCGTAGGCACTGTATCTGCTTCATCTCATTAAACTGGTTATAGTGTATGGAGTCCCTTGGTGCCATCATTTCTTTCAGCATTAAACCGTTTTTAATGTTGTAATGTTTTAATGCTAAACAAGAGACCACGGCAGTCCATCCCCTCTGTGCTGCTTTGGCTAATAAGGAAGTATTACCCTGAGCAGCAATGGGCAGCTGTGATTGGCTGAGAGTGTCAGCTGACTGCTTTTAACCTGTCAGAGCTCCAACTGACGGTATGAATGGGTATGACAACAAGGAAGTGTGTAATCTCTGCCTTAGCTACACATACAGAAGGGGCCGGACTGTGGGTGGCCAGGGACTCTTATTTTGTGGCATACTGCACAAACATGGTGAAACACTGAATGGAGGGACAGTGCCAGGGCACTCCAGGCACTATAACCAATTCAAAGAGACAAAGTGGTTATAGTGACTACAGTGTCCCTTTAAACTCACTATTTGCCTAAAAAGCTTTTGGCCTTGGGCAATTTCAGAATGACACAATTTACCAAACCCCATTCCTATAGAAAGATTAAATGATGTTGTATCTGCAAATCAAGGCAATTATTTCAGTTGTAATCTTGCTTGTAATCTTTCTAAATTGTGTATTATAAAATGTGAGATCAAGCAAGTGAAAAATAAGTAAAATAGTAAAGGTCCTGGCAATTGTCACTATATGAATTACCTTTTAGCTTTATTTGTACTGGAGTTAAGGGCAAACGTATAATTAGTAGGTGCCAGTGAAAGAGACCTTGACTGTACTTGCTTATAAATTATTAATCCCGTCACACAATCTTAAAAGAGCAATCAGGTCTCTTTTTATGAATGCATGTATCAAACTGTGTTACAGAAACACTATATACAATATCCTGCTTGCCATAACCTTTCTACAACAGGAAAAGCTGAGCCTTTGTAATCATATAGAGTTAGCATACTGTAAGTAAGTAAAATTAAGTAAAAAACTGGAGATAGTCATTATGGGTTGCATATATGCACTATATTTCTGTGGTCAGTTTGGTTCACGTGGTTACTTACTAAAGTATGGATTGTCAGCAATCAGGATTTGTGTAGAAACCCCAAAATACCTGTATGGACAGCCTTTCACAATGAATATGTGCTCCTTAGGGAACACCTTTTAAATCATGAAATTCCAATATGTTTTCTTAGTAAAATGAGATATAGACCTATTTAAGCAGCCTGGCCTCACTTAATGAATATATTTAATTTTCTCACAAAAAACAAATCTGTTATTCAATAAATATTTTTGCATCTTTTTGTTGTAATATGACTGTTTTAAAAATGTGGAGAGAGTGACAAACTCCTTTAACCCCTTGATGACCGATGATGGTTCAAGACCGTCATCGGTAACATACAGTTAAGGACCGGTGACGGTCCTGAACTTTCATAACGGTCACATGTACTTACGCGATCGCCGTCGTTCCCATGGCTGCGATCGGTGGTGCTCCCGGTGTGGGGAGACTTCCTGCAGCTCAGACAGTCTCCCCATGGCGGATTAGGGCCCCTGTGGTCATGTGATCGCTCAACAGAGCGATCACATGGTCACACTAGGTGTCCATGTGTCTGCCTGCAGGGGGAATAGAAATACATAATTATATATGTGTGTATATATATGATATATAGACATATATTATATACGTATATATATATATAATATATGTCTATATATCATATATAATGTCATACTAAGTGTATTTTTATATTTATATATACATATATTAATATAAAAATACATTTATAATTAAATTACACACACATATATATAATATATATATAATAACTATATATATTGTATATATATATATATATTATAATAAAATACAAATAAGTAAATTAAATTAAATGAAAAAATTTAAAAATAATAATAAAAATTAAAAAATATATCTCTCTATATATATTTATATCAAAATACACTTAGAACAAAATTGTATATATATCTATGTATATAGAAATAAATAAATAAAAATAATATGAAATATACATAAATAATTATATAAATATACACGTAGACTTCAAATATAGAAATATCCATGTATATTTAAATAATTTCTTTTTGCATTTTTCACCCACAAACAGCACTTTTACTGATGATATAATTACTGATGATACGTTTTACTGTTTTGAAACCCTAATATTTGTGTTCCGCAAAGTCTCCCGAGTATAACAGTACCCCCCCATGTACAGGTTTTATAGCGTTTTTGAAAGTTACAGGGTCAAATATATGGGTCAAATATTTTTACATTGAAAATTGCCAGGTTATGTTGCCTTTGAGAGTGTATGGTAGCCCAGGAATGAGAATTACCTCCATCATGGCATACCATTTGCAAAAGAAGACAACCCAAGGTATTGAAAATGGGGTATGTCCAGTTTTTTTTTAGTAGCCACTTAATCACAAACACTGGCCACAATTAGCGTTCAGTATATAGTTTTTTACTTTTTTTTCACACACTTACAAATATGAACGCTAACTTTGGCCAGTGTTTGTGACTAAGTGGCTACTAAAAAAGACTGGACATACCCCTTATTGAATACCCTGGGTTGTCTACTTTAAAAAAAATGTACATGTGGGGTGTGATTCAGAGATTTATTACTGATAATAGTGTAACAAAATCACTATTGATACATTTTAAAAATATATATTTTGAAACAGCAATTTCCTATTTGTACTTATAGCCCTATAACTTGCAAAAAAAAGCAAAACAGCACATAAACACTGGGTGTTTTTAAGCTAAGGACACAATTTTGAATCTATTTAGCAGTTTTTTCATTACCTATCATAGGTAAGTAAAAGATTTTTCAAGCAAAAGTCAGAAAACATGTTTTTTTTTTTAATTTGTCACCATATTTTATTTATTTTTTTAAAGTAAATTATATGACATGATACAAATAATGGTATGTAAAGAAAGCCCTTTTTGTCCTGAAAAAAAACAATATATAACTTGTATGGGAACAGTAAGTGAGAGAGAGGAAAATTACAGCTAAACACAAACACCACAAAAGTGTTAAAAGAGCCCTGGTCCTTAACGTACAACATCGCAAAAACGGGCCGGTCCTGAATGGGTTAAAATATTTTTGCTCATGTTTCTTAGTAAAATGTAAGAGTTACACCATCAGGACTGGGGGGTGGCATTCTACTTCTGTGATCCCCCCTCCATCCAGATATTAATTGGGGGGATTTATCCCCCATCTTTGCCACTTCCTATTGTCAGTAATTCAAAGTGAATTTAAAAAGAATATCACATTTTAGGCAAAGTTATCCAAACTACAGACAGCTTGGAAAATTGTTCTAATTAGGCTATAGTGACCTAAAATTTGAAATTCACTTTTATTGCCCACAATTAAAACTTTACTGGATTACCCTGACATGGAACAAATGACATGAAAATAAGCAAGACGTACCTTCTGCGGCACTCATTCAGCTGTAGTGAATGAAAAGAAAATAGCTGAACTGGAAATACGCTTCCATTATGACTATTGTGGTCTTAGATTTAAAAAAAATGAACTGTGATTTCCTAACCACTTACACTTACGTAAATGAGAGTGTCATAAAGCCAGCAGACAGCTTATCTGAGACATAGAGAGTGAAAATTAGGTTTTACTATCCCTTTAAACTCATTGAGGAACTGTACCATAACAAATTCAGTTGTACACATTTTCTTCCATCAGAAAAACCTGTTTTATGTTTGTCCTGCTTATAACAGTATAAAACATCCATCATAATGTTAACGTAGGAGAGAACACAAGCTTATTCTTCTGCTGTTATAATCTCCCCCACTCTCCCTTTGTTCCCACTAGCATTCATTTTCTTTTATTGTATTTATTGGTTTTCTCATTTCCATGTGCATTTGATACTAAGCTGATTTAACATTTAAAGAGAAACGACTAGAATGGATATTATTTATTACCCTGTTTACCTATAAGCACAGCCTAATATGCAATAAAACAGTTGTTCTAGTAATAAAAATGTCAGCTCGCATAAAATTGCAGCTACTTATTTACTTGTATTTAGAACTATCATTTTTAACCATTCTTTGCTATAACAAAAGAAAGAATGCCCATGATCAGCAATTCCATTAAACTAGAACATATAGAAAATCAGGAGAATTGCATATTTTAGGTCAAAATTGAGAAACTGGGCATATTCTACACCTTAGCCATTCTTCCAGCTCAACTATTTTATTCTAAAATGTGCAATTCTCTTGAAAATTCTCCATTATTCATTAATAAGTGAATTATTGTTTTCATATGTGTATATAAAACCTGTCCTAGAGTATACATAAATATCTTGTGTAACATATTGGAAAAATGCTAAAATGTAATAAAATCAATTTTTTTTATTCTGGTTATTACTAAAGATTACCCAGCATGTCAGTCTAATGCATTCAATGAAACAATAGAATATAAACATTATCTTGAAACTTAATATTCACCCAGGTTCAGAGTGCAGAACTGGAACAGCATAATATTTTATAGTCCTTGTGATAATCACAGATATCTCTCTGTTTCATAACTCTAGACTTCATTAACCAGCCAAGATTGGTGGTTTAATAAACTCTACGTTTGAACTAGAAGCTTAAAATGTGTCACTGGAGATAAATACAATGCTCTGTGTCTGCCCCAGATTATTTATAACTTATTTTTTATTTAGCAAAATTTTAACCTGCTTTAAGTATTAATATATAATTCCTTTATGAACAAAATACAGATTACAGAAAGAATTACTATGATTATGTTTCATGCCATAAAGTATAAATATGTTTAATAATTTGTGTTGTTTCCTGCTTTATAAAGTAAGTTAATTTGTTTTATATATATATATATATATATATATATATATATATATATATATATTCGTACATATATACCTGTTTCGCATTGCTCTTTACATTCTACATTTAAAGGATGAGGAAGATGGGATTATATAAAATCCCCCGAAAAACCTTTCATCCAATGTTTTCGGATCCTTGATGATCCCTTCTCATTTGTTTATTTTATTTATTTTTACACAGCAACCCGTTGGTACTGTTTAATAATATTAATTTTTGTTTAAGGTCTTTCATTGATATATGTATGTGTGTTTCCTTTAATTGTTGCAATCGAGAACAGCAGGTTTTAGTGTTACATAGGTATGTTCTCTCTGTGTGTTTATAGTTATATGTCTAAAGTCAGCAGGTCTTTTTTCCTCCCATTTTTAAATTTCAAAGTCCCCTAGGCATATCTTTTGTTATTTTAATGGGGAAAAGGCTGTGTTGTGCATAAAAAAGGTCATTATTTTTTTTCTGCTATAGTGATTTTATCCAAGGAAAAATAGGGCAGTTCATATTTTTATTAATTATTTTATTCACGTTTCAGCCCCAAACATAATAAAAAAAATATTTATGGGAGTTTCACTAGTTAGACATACATCTAAAGTATATGGCACCATGGGTGAAATTGTGTTTTGGAAACCCCTCATCCACTTGTATGCTTCTCCAGCTCTTTCCAATCCCTTATGTACCTCTCCATTCCCCATACTGATTTTTGTATCTCTCCAGTCCCAGAACCTTTTATGTCTCTCCGACCCCCGTTTCCATTCCCCCATGTATCTTTCCAACTTTACTCTTCACCTCAGGTCATGTTTTACCTCAGCACACCTTACCACTCTGCATGTTTTTCCAGTCCTGCATATTCCCTGTTGTATCATTTCAACCTCCATGATTAACATGCCTCTTCAACCTTCCCCACCAACCACATGTGTGAGTTTCCAGCCCTTCTTACAACCCTTTATCTCTGCTCTAACATTGCTAGCAGTCCCCATTGGATCGGTTTAATATATTTAATGTCAAAAGGCTTAAGGTAAAGTTCATAGGTATTGCATGTTTTTTAATTGCTACAGATAGTAGTGCTAGGCACTCTCTGCACAATAATCTGTGCGAAAATACAAAGCTGTTATGGTGCTCAAAATAACATTTTACTTTGAGAATCCCACCACCCAACCAACAAGCAAATATCATCAGGATTTTCCTTAATCCCAAGTATCTATCATTTTAATAATATTGAATGAGTCAAGATAAGCTATATTAACATTTTCCACGTCATAGGAGTTGGCAGGTGTTGCTTCTCCTTTAAAACAATAGATAGTAGTTAGGTGACTAGAAACGTCTCTGTTTCTGTATGTCCAGTTGTCTGGTTACAATTACATGTTTGTTAGTCCACCCATTGTACAGCGCTACGGGATCTGATGGCTCTATATAAATAATAATAAAAATGAGGTTAATGGATGGAGCAGTTAATACAAAAAGTAAATTAATAAAAAGACTTAGGTCATCTGCAAACCCAGGGATACTACAGTTTAATACCCCAAATAAAATTTTTTGCTTTCTTCATCATTTTATATGTGAATTAATATTTCTATCCTTACACTATGAAGTGCCTAGAACTTGTATGATAGGCTACTCAAAAGCCAAAAGTACAATATGCTACTCAAAAGCATTGCTAAGAAATTGACTATCTAGAAACAGCTCTGGATAAATGATGCAAGGGAATGTTGAAAGGAGATTAGGCTTAATCCAGTACAGCGAGTAGTTTGCACATAGCAGGCTTCTTTAATCCAATGGCCATTATTACAGGATTTATAAAGATGAATGTTCAGATATTTGTACTTTGTACTATAACATGATTCAGAAACTTTACGGAGGCATAGACAAGGAAATAATAACAGTGAGTAACCGGGAATACTGACTATTCCAGATATATTAAATGCATTTCTTTATTGCAATTCTATGGAACTTGCTATATCAATATGTCAAAATCCAGCAGGTTGTTTGTCATTCTCCCATTAATTAATATGATTTACTCTAGTTGTGCCAAGACAGTCAGGCATATAATGCAAATTACAAAATATTTTTTTTAAACCTTAACGATTACATAACTTTTAGTTTGCAATCAGGTTTTACAATAATACGTGATAACTGCTCTTTAAGGATTTTAGGCTTTACTTATTAAATTGTAAATGTGACTTGAGACCAAGCCAATAAAATATTTTGAATCTGGAAAAAAAATGAGTTTACAAGTTGACTATAAATGAATTGAAATTGATTACTGTTACTAATGATGCTAGCCTTTTTTTAGGGAGCAATGCCCAGCAGACCCCAAAACAGTTTGGACTCCTAGCACCATAATCACAACAGTGAACTGTAGTGGTTATGGTAGTTGGAGTTCTTTTTTATTTAACAGCAGACATACATTATGCTAACATAGAATTCTAAAAAATATTCCTAGTCACCTAGTTCTTCTATTATCTATCAGGAATTAATTTTCTATAGGGTATGTTTGCTAAACAGTAAGCAGCCATGAGCTAACAACATCTGATTAGCATAAATATAAAAAAACTCAGGCACTCACTGCGATTGTTTCCAGGCAGATTTATTTCAACGTTTCGACCTGTTAAGGTCTTCATCAAGCTTGAAGAGGCATGTTAATCATGGAGGTTGAAATGATACATCAGAGAATATGCAGGACTGGAAATACATGCAGAGTGGTAAGGTGTGCTGAGGTAAAACATGACCAGAGGTGAAGAGTAAAGTTGGAAAGATACATGGGGGAATGGAAATGGGGGTCGGAGAGACATAAAAGGTTCTGGGACTAGAGAGATACAAAAATCAGTATGGGGAATGGAGAGGTACATAAGGGATTGGAAAGAGCTGGAGAAGTGCACAAGTGGATGAAGGGTTTCCAAAACACAATTTCACCCATGGTGCCATATACTTTAGATATATGTCTAACTAGTGAAACTCCCATAAATATTTTTTTAATTATGTTTGCGTATTGCACTGAGATTAGGGGCTGAAACGTAAATAAAATAATTAATAAAATATGAACTGCCCTATTTTTCCTTGGATAAAATCACTATAGAAGAAAAAAAAAATAATGACCTTTTTTATGCACAACACAGCCTTTTCCCCAAGCTTGATAAAGACCTTAACAGGTCGAAACGTTGCAATAAATCTGCCTGGAAACAATCGCAGTGAGTGCCTGAGATTTTTCTATTTATGCATATTCCTTGTGTTTTTTTGCTGACTCATGCTCAGTAGCACCCTGGGTTGAGTTGTGGCTGAGTGCGACCCTACCTTTTTTTCTATAACATCTGATTAGTAAGCCAACCGTTTCACCTACAATTTACTCCTGCTTCAATTTGCAAGCTGTTAACAAACCCGGCTGTTAATTTGAATTAAGCAGAGGGTGCCAAAAAGAAATACGATGGCCATGATGGAAAAGATAGACTAGTTTGAAACGTATGGAGTATATCTTTCCTCTGAAGTTTACAGGGATTCTAGGCCCTCTCCATTCTATGGCATCTTCTTGCCTCTCCATAAAATGGAAGTGGAATATGTATTTATATAATTGGGAGTAGAGTCTAACAATTTTCTTTATGCAATTCTGAATAACGTATTATTATTGTAAAATTACAAATAGTGAAAATGATAGTTATAAAATAAGTCCTGTTTTAATTCATTATACTCTGTAAAATCATTGTTGCCTTAACCTTTCTCGCCTGCACATAAAAACACAATTATATTGTATGTCTTCTTTATTCAATACACCCAGATAAATATTTCTTTGTCAGATGCGCTTGCCTATCTGAGTTAACGGAGTTTATATTTTTAGAAATATGAACTTTTTAAACATAACCTTTAAATATGTTACCAATCAATAGTTAAATCAAAGGAGTCAGATTCATTCCAGGTTTTTCATTCAACTAGTATCTATAAGGCTGTCATTCAACGAAAATCCATTTGCAGACGGCTCAGGCAGGTGTGCGATTATCAAAGGTCAGGGCAAAAACAGCATATTAAATAAATGCATTTTTCCTTCTGTTTATGACATTCATTCTTGTTACATAATGGCAGCATCCTTAATTACTTCTTGCAATCAAGATTCTAATAATTTAATTGGTATTATTTTTGCTCCATTAAATTGCCTCACTCAATAGATTTAATTAATTCAACACACTGACTGTATGTATATATATATTTTTTCCATTGAAACTTCTCTGCTTAGTTTAGTAGAACATTATAAATAAGTAATTTAGTTAATGCTGCAAAACATTTTCGAATTGTATTTATTACTACTACAGATATATAATAGCTTAATAAACTAGTACATAGAAGAGATGTTGATAAAACTACATCCCAGGTAAATTCAATTTGTCTGAATTGAGTGTGCATACTGAAACCAGGCAGTGTGGCTAATTTGATATAGTATCAGGAGAAAATACATTGCATGTGTTTCATTATATTTGTTTAGAATAAATAAACAAAAACGTATAAATGCAGAAAAAGATCAGAATTACATTAAACCATAGAGCTATCGAAAATCCCAAAAAATCAAAACTCAAATAACTCTTTTAGTGCCAAATCAATGATTGTGGTTGATAATCTGTGAAATGTATTTTGTGCTTACACATTTGTCTTTTTCATATATGTATAGGCACCCTTGACACATTTTAGCCTATATAAATAACATTTATCTTGTATATGGTTGTCATTATTTCATTTAAAGGATCACTATAGGGTCAGAAACACATACATGTATTCCTGACCCAATAGTGTTAAAACCACTATCTAGCCTCCCTGGGCCCCTCATGCCTCCCTAAAAATAGCAAAATATTACTGTATTTAGCCTGAAGCTGTAACTCTGCATGCTGTTTGCCTCAAAAAAAAGCTATCTGCTGACATCATCAGAAGTGGTGGTCTGACCCAATCACAATGCTTCCCCATAGGATTGGCTGATACTTACAAGGAGGCAGATAAGGGGCAGAGCCAGAATGATTCAGACACAGCCCTGGCCAATCAGGATCTCCTCATAGAGATGAATTGAATCAATGAATCCCTATGAGGAAAGTCCAGTGTCTGCTTGCAGAGGGAGGAGATAGTGAATGTTTGGATGCATTTTAGGCAGCCATGACCCAGGAAGGATCTCTAACAGCTATCTGAGGAGTGGCCAGTGAAGTCTTCACTAGGCTGTAATGTAAACACTGCATTTTCTCTGAAACAACAGTGTTTATAGCAAAAAGCCTGAAGGTAATGCTTCTACTTACCAGAACAAATTCAATATGCTGTAGTTGTTCTGGTGACTATAATGTCCCTTTAAAACGCATCAGGTTGTTATATAACACTAAACTGAAGTCGACTAATGAGAAAGCAATAAGTTAAATGTGTGGGGTAGTACATTCAATGGAAAAGAATGTTGCCGTTTGTAATTTTTAAATTTCTTCTTAAGAGAGAGATGGTGGCCATCCATCACCTATAATGTTTATTTCACTTATAATTGAACATCTTAAAGGGACATTATAGTCATCAGTACTACTACAGCTTATTGTATTTGTTCTGGTGAGTATATCAAGTCCATGCAGGCATTTTGCAGTAAACACTGTGTTTTTAGAGAAAAGGCAATATTTATATTACAGTCTAGGAACACCTCCAGTGGCCATTCCTCAGATGGCTACTAGAGGTGCTTTCTGGGACAGTGCTGTGCAGTGTGCAGTACTGACATTCAGTGTCTCCGCCCTCTGCATAGAGAAACTGAACTTTCCTTATAGAGATGCATTGATACAATGCATCTCCTTGAGAAGATGCTGGTTGGCCAGGCAATATCATCAGAATTGACCATCTCAGCCAATCCAATGCTTTCCTATTGCAAAGTATTGTGATTGGCCGAGATCATCACTTCTGATGATGTCAACCAAGGAGGCAGATCAGGGGCAGAGCCAGTAGCTGCAGACAGGTATAAAGGTAAGAGTTTACTATATTTAGGAGTGCCAGGGGGCTAGGTGATTTTAAGACTATAGAGCCAATAATACATGTTTGTGTTCCTGACCCTATGGGGTTCTTTTAAGGATGGAGGCAACTGCCCAACTTATCAATAAAAACAAAACCTAGAATTTGTGCTATGTGTTTGTCCAACTGTAATTTAAGGGTTTCTTATTATGTTCATCTACATATTTCATATATTGTTCTTTAAAGGACAGAAATGACTTTCTTTTACTATCCTATTTATATACTTAACACAATATTGAGTATGAATAAAAACTTTTGTAGTTGCTAAGTGATTTGCCAAAAATATATATTTTTTTTTTATACAAGGGTAGCATTAACCCAAATACAGCATTAACCTTTACCATATACTAACCCTATGATAAAGGTAGCACAAACGCTAACCTTACCCTAACTAAGAGGAAGGAATTTCTTGATAAAACTGCAGCCATTAACAAGCTGTTTTAGCATGACAGGGTGATCTCCCTCTCACGCTGTCTCTGCCAATTATTAGTTGATTGGTGCTGTGCACCTGGCAAAGCTCAGCACTGATCACAATTTGGAGAGGAGCATGCAGGTATTAAACCCTGCTCACACCAAAAGATTAGGACATACATTACTTTCTTAACATCATTAACCCCTTAAGGACCAAACTTCTGAAATAAAAGGGAATCATGACATGTCACACATGTAATGTGTCCTTAAGGGGTTAAAGCCCAATCTGAGAAGGTTGGCATGGAACGTCCTATTGTTGTTAAGGGGTTAAGGAAATCCAGAGGAAGAAAAATAATTTTGAGGTTATTGTACAAAATAGAGATTTATACTAAAATGTTACCACACACCGTCTTTTCAACTCATGTATCATATGCAAGCTTCATATCCAATGTCGTAATTCATTCAATCCATCTTTATCGGTGACTTCGCCAAATAGTATTTTTCCTCAAGTCATTCTGCATCATTGGACAGACTAAACTTACAAAAGCATATAATATCTAATTAGATCTATTATGCACTACAATCAATTAAAAGAAAGTGAGTTAACAAACCAACATAGAATCTACAAAATAATGTGTTTATTTATTGATTTAGATTTAGATTTTACTCTCATTTCTAAAATTTCTGCTTCGTGGGAATAGTCCAGTTTTATCAAACTCAATTGAGGTTTTGTTGAATAAGAAATCAAATACACAAACATGCATACATATGTATCATAAAGCTCTGCCTCATTTGCATAGTCTTTGAATGCACTTGCATTTTCACTGTGGGTATTCAGATTTGTCCTTTGGGTAGGTTCCTGGGTTTTTAATGTATAATCTTACTCAGGCAGCTAGACAGTTTTAAAACGATAAACCTTGTGGCCAAATAAATGTGTTCTTACTTCCAAGAACCTAGCTTTTTTTCTCTACTTTCTTCTTATTGCAGATTTTTTTGGCTGAACTGAGTGACTCAAGTAAACAAATGCCTAAACAGTTGGCATTCTTGATTGTCAGGTGTGTTCACTCATATATGCTCAGTCCAAAAAAGTTATATTTAGAGAAAAAAAGATTATTCTTCAATTCTAAACATTTGTATTTTCTGATAAGTGTGTGTGTGTGTGTGTGTGTGTGTGTGTGTGTGTGTGTGTGTGTGTGTGTGTGTGTGTGTTTTTAATGATGAAATAGACAAATAGACAGACAGACAGAGAGAAAGCTACCAAAAAGATTGTAGTGAGTTCAAACACGATAAATCTTCCCACAGTGCAAACACAAAAATTATTATTATGCATAGTTTATTTTATTATGCAATGATGTTATGCATCATTTGGATATTTCAAATTGGACATTGAAGGTTCCTTATTGGAGAGAGAAATTTAAGAAACCATGTTTCCACAACTATTTAGAGTTCCAAATTGACATGAGCATCATTTTTTAGACTTCTTACTGCATTTCTGTAAAGTACTACCTATTTGGCTTCACCACAGTCTTTTTGATACAAAAACAAAATATGTCATCATGGGTTTAAATATGTCATCATAAGTTTTAACTGAAAATGTACATAAAATGATGGATACTGATTTGTCGTTGGATATTTAAATGAATAAGCTCCTTCCAAATGTCTGTACTAGTAAATGTAGCCAGTTTTATTTTGTAGTAATCTTGTATATACAAATCCAGATATTTAAAATAATGCCTTCAGACATCACAGTCCTTGGTACGTTGGCACATCATTCACAATTTCTCTCTTTAATAATATTATATTTCATTTCATGCACAAGGAAAACAACCATTATTACAATCAGCCATTCGTAAACAGCCATTGTGAACAGATTGCGTGCTTGTTGGTGGTATGATAATTGAAATAAATTTAGCAGCATATTAAAATAAAAAATAAAAAATTACCAAATCTAGAAGGCACGTAATTTAAAGCTATCTAAACAAAACTTAAATTGCACTACAAAGAGATATAAAAGAAAAGAACACCAAATAGCAATCTAACAGCAACTGAACAACAGCAATGAGATCCATTTAAGAATAGCAGAAATCCATTTGGTTCAATTTTGTTAGCGTTTGGTTGAATGCTGAATACAGTGAATATTAGGGGAGTCTAATCAACTGAATGCTAGAGAAATGCAATGAATAACTTTAATAAATATATCCTTCTGTAATTAATCTCTGATGAGGAAATTGAAAAATTTGGTATTCTAATATTCTACTTATGGGAATTTGTAGAAGAGAATCTAATGGCATAAATTGGGAATGCGGTTTTCTAACAATAGCAACTATTAAAATATAATGGTGTTGATTTAATAATCATTATTAAACCCAGCACAGCTCATATTTTTTTCTTGTATGCCAAACAAAAACCCTCCTATTTATCCTGCTGAATTTCATAACGCATGACTTCTAGCATGTTTGTTTGTAAGTGGTCATGGTGCATGGAGTCTGCATGTTCTCTGTACAATGTGCATACAAAGTTAAAGCCCTTTGCTGCTAGTGGTGTAACTATAGCTCTGGCAGCATCATTAGCTAGCACGGAACGAGCTTCTGGGTTCACTAATGTTAAATATATGCATATTGGGTATATGTCATGAACACTCATATAATGCTGGTGACAGATGACTTATGGTAACATGACACTTCATGTCATTCATGTCCTACCCTCAGCCCATCCTCCGGGACAAACCTCCTCCACAGCAAGGGGGAGTAAAGTAGGAGATAGGGATGCATGGAATCGAGTGAGTTTTTGCTCTAATTCTTTCTTTTTGTTTTCCTTCGGGCTAAAACCATGCCAGCATGGGTTACTCAGACCAAAAACAGTGTTTTATTAAAACTCATAAAATGGTATATATTTAAAATGTATTTGCAATATGCTGCTCTCTCCTGGGGCATTAAAAAGGTTGATTTGGGAGTTAATTTCCAGTAAGTTGATTGTAAATAGAGTTATTGGGACTTTATAGTTTGCTATAACATGTATGCCTGAAAATTAGCTTTTTATGCTTTAGAAACTGCAATACCATTTTCATGGTTTGTTTTGGAGCAGTTTTGTCAAAATAAGTAACTTAAAATGTATACTGTAGTTTGTATGTGGCTAAAATACTTGCATACAGTATGGACAATTACTTTACTGAGACTAAGCATCTATAACAATCACCGGCTTCTTTTGAGAGCTACAAAAAAGCCCTATAGCGTGCTCAGAGCCAGCCCTCCTCTGGCCTACTGGTTAGAGTCCAGTCTTGAAGTTTGACCCATAAGGATTTCTATAAAGTCTAGGAGACGGAAGCACATGCAAAGATGAAGAGGGGCTGGATGGAGCCATGGTAGAAAAATATTTTTCTGTATAATTGGTGATGGAACATGAAATGGGCTAAATTTCATTAATTCATTTTGTTTCACTTTACAAAGCAAAAGGATAGGTAGCCTAAACATGGCAGGATGGCAGGAACATTATTAAAATTTTGACTAAATGAGATTTAAAGCATTTCGCTTATACTTACAAGATAGCTGCTTGCACATCAACCCCATTCACACAAAGTTATTCTGATACTACAATTATAGACACAATATGTAAATACATTTCTAAACACATTCAGATTAAAGAGGTCTTTCCTGGGTTCTGACTTTGTTTTGACTAATCATATTATGTTTTCATTTCTTGTGTTCTACATTTCCAATTTGTAAGTTATTAAAAAGTGTTTTGCAGCTTGTGGAAACAATTAAAATGATTAGCAGAGCTGACAGTGAGAATGCTTTGTGATTTCTGAGCATGCCAGCTTTATCTTTCACTTCCTCCTATAACACATCGCAGTGCCTTTACAGACCGCGGGTCAACTATTTTCTAAATAAACATCTGATTACATTTTGTATTCACATTTAAAGTACAGTATTGTATACACTTAATGTGTCAAAACCTAGATAGAGGAATGTCAGCTGGTGACATAAAACATCTAGGTTGCTTCATAATATCCTGTATTTACATGTACTGAAAGATTTCTTATTTACGTTTACTGCCATTGCTAAATGAAAAATTACTGCTAAATGTTTTGCAATAAGCAATCATTTTTTACCAAAAACATCTTGACATTGAGTGGATGCAATGTTTTTTTTTTTTTTGCAGAAGCATATGGTACAAGTATAAGATATGTATATATTTTAGTAGTAATATATTAATAAAATATAATAGTATTATAAAATGATATATTTTAAAGGAACACTACTGTCACCAAAACCACTACAGCTTAATGTATTGGTTCTAGTGTCTATAACATACCGTTGCAGGTTTTGTAAAGAAACGGCAGTGTTTACATTGCTGGCTATTAACACCTCTTGTGGTAGTCAATCAGATGGCCACTAAAGGCACCTTCTAGTAAACTCTTGTAAACCTTCATTCAGCGTCTCCACACTCTGCTTTGCATGGAAAATCTGAACTCTTCACATAGTGATGTATTGATTCATTGCATCTCTATGAGGAGATGCGGATTGGTGCAGAGCAGTGTTTTGCTATGCTTGCACAATAAGCTTCCAATGCTTTGGTTGAGTTCATAAAAATTGATCATCTCAGCCATGGAGGCAGGCCAGCTACAGTGAGAGCAGTCTGTGAAGAAGAAAATTTAAGCTTTTTACCTTTTCGCTGCAATCTGATGGACACCTGAGCAGCCAATGCAACACTATAGTGTTATATAGCAATGTTTGTATTCCTAGCACTATAGTGTTCCTTTAAAGCAAGCAACTTATAAAACAGATAGACATGCAACATTTCAGACATGTTTTGCAGAACTTGCTGACAACCAAATCCAGTAATCTGAAATGCTTGTAAAATGCAGAGAACATGCCATCATGCAATTTTGTGTAAGTGAATGTCACCAGGCAAATATGTATTGGATAGAGGATTGGGGTCAATTGTGTGATTGTATGGTTTATGAGCTTGTGAATGTGCTGTTTGTAGTATAATAGGCATATTGATTATTAGATTGATTGATTGATTGATTGAGTGATTGAATGAATGAACACAGGTAGTGAGAGGCATTGTCCATTCCACTGGCTTCCTAATTTACAAAATCAAGGCTACTGAGTCAATGTTGCAAACATCCAGTGGAGATAAACTCATGAAAATGTACACTATGGAAAGAACTGTTCATATTTATAAAAACAGATATGCAATATTCAGCACGTCTGCAAGTAGAAAGGGCATAACAAAAACATTAACATTTCAGGGAAAACACTTATATTTCAGGGAAAGCCAATATTAAAAGGTTTCAGTTTTTTTTATACATGTGGTTGTACAACATGAAAAAATAAATAGGTTGTATTTGCATATGGAAAATTATAAGATTTGTATAATGACATTGGAGAAGATCTGTCTACTTTTGTTGATATGACAATTGGTAAGTATGAGATCATAATCTTGGAATTCAGAATTTCCATGCACTGCTTCACCATTTTTCCGGTGGTCTAACAGGTAGGCAATCTTCGGCACTCCTGATGTTCTGGACTACATTCCCCAAAATGCTCTTACATCCATAATGCTGGCAAAGTATCACGAGAGGTGTAGCCCAAAACATCTGAAGTGCCAAATGTTGCCTATCTAGCATGAGAATAACATAGTTATTGTGGCAGGACTACTGCCTGACTATGAATTTCCCTTTCCTATGTGTGGATGTACTCTCCTGGAATGTATGTTTTCCCTTGTTAAATTTCCCCCTCTCTGTAATTTTCACATTGAATCCTGCAAATTGCATTTTAACCACACGGGGGCACTCCCGTGCGCCAGACCACCCCCGATACCCTATTTAGAATGTTTAGTTAGAACATTCACATCTCACTAACGAGGTGTGAAAAACTGCAGACCGCAAAACTGCCGGACCACACCAATACTCCATTTAGAACGTGTGGTTAGAACGTTCACACCTCACTAACAAGGTGTGAAAACCATAGACTGCAAGGGAAACAAGAGGAGCGTGCTTCCTCTGGGTGGCCAGCAGTTCGTATCACCGAACGCCCACCAGGGGGAGCATTCACCTCCTGAACTGGCCTGTGCACACTGTCTTCGATCCCCATGTCGGGATCGTCCTACCCGCTCCCATTGGAGCTATAATCAATCCTTACACCCCTACCTGGGAGCTACGATGCTAGGCCGGTGGCTGCCCAGGAAAGCACTCTCTCAGGTGGATACCAGCATAGGGATAGCCACCCGAGAGAGGGGCATACGCCAAAAGGGAATCCCTGGGGCTGTGAGTTGATCTCATGGCCACAGGGCCCTGGTGGCCGCGTGGAAGTCTGTGCCGACCAATGGGAGAAGGAGTGCCCATTCAAACTGGGTTAACACCATTCTCCTGGTTGATTGGCCGAGGGAGTGCTGATTGGTCGCTGCAAGGAGCTGGTGACCAATCAGAGCAGGAACGCCTGTTCATACACGGTTTTGCGCCCTTTCTCCTGATTGGGTGGCAAACTCCCTCTCCTCCCTGAGTGCTGATTGGCGCACATGGGTTTTGCACCCTTGCTCTCGATGGGGCAGCGAAACCCCTCTCCTTCCCGTGCACTGATTGGCGCAAATTGGTTTGGCGCCTCTCAGTGGTTTGGTGCAATTGGGTTTCTTCTGAGTGGGCGGCAAAACCCCTCTCGTTCCCAAGCGCCGATTGTTGCACATGGGTTTCGCACCCTCTCTCCTGATTGGCGCAAATTTGTTTTGTGCCTTTCAGCGGATTGGCTGTTGCTTGTTTGGGTGCAAAGTTTGAATTCACCGAACCAAACCAAGCAACTCTGTGGAACTGATTTCAGGGATGTACAGAGCCTCAAGCCCCAGACTTAAGACACTGGTGTCTCGGGCTCTGTACACATGATAGCCCCACTATTTGCAGGGATCCCATATGGAACTCGGGGCTATCTAACGATATGCTTTACCTATGTGACTTTTTCCTTTCCCAGAGCGCCGAGCCCAAAAGTTTACCTCCCTGTATGGAAAGTGTTGACCTGTGTGTCCCTGTGTACTAATGGTATCTCCCAGAGCGGGAGATGGTTATCAACAACTCAGTCCCTTCCCTCCTGGGATTGTGTTGTATGGAATGAAGACCCCCTGCGAGGGTCTGTGCATAAAAAGCTGTGTGCCCAAGTAAAGGTTGTTAAATGTTGTACCCCTGGAACTGTGTGTCATCCAGTTACTAGGGTGGAAATGGGTCTCTTAATGCATTCATAGGGGAACCCCCGCCGGGTTCCACAAACCCCACTACAGTTATGACTTTAGGAAAATTAGAACTTTCATCCCTGCTCTGAAGACAGAAGTACACCAACCTGGGAGGACACACTTATGACATCCAATGCCAGCTACCTCATTCCTTCACAAGACCACTGGATTTCCACCATCTATTATATGAGCCAGCATGCTATTTAGTAAGGCCACTGAGAATGCATGTTATACTTACCATCGGTATCACTACCTTACAATAAGCTTGTAGAATTAATTTCAGATCCTATTCTAAAATTATATTTTTTGGGCCATCATGCAATATAGAACATCAGCAAATGAATCTGGAAAAATGTGTGTGTGCTCCATTAACCAACAAGGGTCAAAAAAATCCACTTCATGTTCCCAAATAAGATAAGTAATTTAAATATTAATAGCTTGTGTAGGAATGTTTATAGATTCTGCTCTGGTTTGACGGCAGTGGTCCATACATTATTTATATAAAAGGAACATTATATTTGATAATTAAGGATTAATCACACGGGCATGATTTGATTTTCAGTATTTAAACTTTCATATTTATTTAGATTTCAATATTAGAAATATATGTTATTGCATTTAAAGGACGTACCATAAGCATGTGTGCTTGTTGCATAGGTTAAGGAGCAAGGGGCTCTCCCTGTTTCTCTACAATCCTTTGCATATTGCAGGAGGTGTTTGCAAAACTCCACCTCCCCCTCCCACCCAGTGACTTCAAAGGGGACAATATAAACTTATCCTACAAATAAATTGTTCTGACTTTCTCCAGTTTTTATACTGGTTACCATATGATCTTCATTTAAAGGAGCATCTTATCATCCATAAATTGTGTGTGGCTGCTTCAGCTCCTTTTAAATGAACTATAATAACAATATATGACCTTTGTATATAATAATCATATAATAATCCATGAATAGGGCACGTGATCTGGAACTCACCAAATAATAACTTTTAGATGTGCTATCTGATTGCCTGGCTCTCTTACATTTTTGTCACCCCATGACTACAATAGCTACTGGAAAATCAGTTCCTTATCATCCTCGTTCTCATTGGCTGTGGAGGAAATTCAGACCACTTTAATTGTGTGTCAAATAATAACGTCAAGCCCTTTGCTGTGGATAACAAAAAATCAACTTTCTAAATATAAATATTTTTGCATTTATTGCATTTGCTTTCTAATTTAATACAACTTTTTCTTAGCACTGCAGTGTCGCTCACTTCTTTTTATGTGCAGATATAAAATGGATTCTGTTGCGGCAGAAGACTCTGATCCTTATGTTAGTTTAAAGCTTGTATCATGGTGTTTAAGATGATGTCATAATCTTCTAAAACAAATTTCATTGTGCTGCTGCCTAGAAGCAGAGCGATTATGCTAGCTCTAATTGCACTAAAATGTAAATTAGCTGGTGCTGTGTTGTGGATTATTGGCCAACTGCCATGATAGATTCATGCTTGCAGCAGCTGTTTGAAACATAATGCATATGGGTGTTTTGTTTATATGGGAGTTTAAAAGCATCAACACAGTTCTATCTTTTCGTTCTTTTATTGGAGTTCATCTCTCCCATGAATCTAGAGCAAAGTCTCTTTATTTTTCTTGTATGCCCATTGTCAAGGTAGATGCATATCTCCAGAAAACCTGGTGCTATGAGAGTTATCTATACAGTGCAATTCTGGGCCAAAGTTCTAAAAAAAAGATCAGTCAGCAGGGACATTCCATTGATTTCCACGGTGATTATTCTGCTTTTAGAACTTTGCCCCATAATTCTTTAAATATAGCATCTGATATATGTCCAGCTGAGCAGCAAAGCAGCTTACCTATCTTTCCTTTGTAAACAGAAAGACCCATTGTACAACGCAATATCATTGTCAAAAATACATAATTTATTTGCATCATACTTTTTAAAATCATACATTTTGGTACACTTTTTATATAAATACAAAACTGTGTTAATTGGAAGAAAGAAAAAGAAAGAATGAAAAAATAATCAATTTGTTGATGTCCAAATTAATTTAGTAATTTCAAAACAGAAATCACCCAAATTACCAAACAAATATATATGGTAAAAAGAGACGTATTTCTGCGGTGTTTCTGACAATGATGAAGAACATTAGACCATCTGTTAATGAGTTGGAGCTTAATGTAGAGGATAATACAGCAAAGAGCATTAACATGTAACTATATCTATGAAATAATGAATTCTTAATTTTAAAGTTTCAAAGCCTGGATCAATCCATACATTTATATTTTGTAGGAGAACCTAGTGTGATCCAAGGAAGATCCACAATTCGACAAGGAGGAGTATTTTAAAATGGCTCATGTAAAGGAGACTGGTTAATAGAATAGTACACATGTAAAACTCATGCTGAGGATAGTAAAATTAACAAAGCCTTGATTTATTAACTTACTAAATTATTCAATACTATTTAAAAAAAAAAAAAAGCTTTACAAATTATGTATCTACCATTAAAATCTATGAGAATTTATGTAGTTAAATTATTTGTAAAGTTTTTCTAGCAATATTTAATAATTTGAAAAGTTATTAAATCAAGGCCTATGTTTGACTGAATCATTTTTAAGAGTTACATTTAACTACAATTAAAAAAAAAATCAGATTACAATCTAATAATTTAGGTAACAATCCTAAATTCTTCAAAAACCTTTTTCACCACTGGACTTATATCAATTGTCCACCAGATGGAGTACTCCATGCCTGAATATAAACTATGAACAAACGTGTTTGTGTAGTTCCATGAACATTTAATCACTTTATTTGTACTAAAAGTCACATCTGCAGAAAATAAAATACACAATTAAAATATGTACAATTGAAGGCTTCATGTTACTGGATATGGTTTACCCAATTCATTTTGGTAAATGTAACCATATAGCCATGGTTAAATTCGCAATGGCCTTTTAGCTGGCGTTTATCTATTGAAATAATTTCATTTTTCATATTTGTTCCTCATTCTTAAATCATTTCTGAAAGCATACGTTATTAATCATCTTGATCCCTGGTGGAACAGAGTTTGGATTTTAGTCTTCCTTTAAAACCCATTATTCTCACTACAAAATGACCTACATACCAAAATATGATTTATGAAGTAGTTACATGGAACATAGCCAGCAAGTACACATCCTGACTATCCCACAGCACAAGGATTTAACTCTGCTCAGTAAAAGAATACAAGCCCACATTGGAGCACATTTCATATGAATGTTTTGTGTTCTTGTTTTTCCCTTTAGTGTACTTTATTTTTACAGATATGATGAAATAAATAGAACTAAAGGCAGAAACAGTAAAAGGCAGTGACATTTTCTTTTTTTTGAATTTTGGATAGTTTGGTACCTTTGAATTTTCTCTTTAAATAAAACTGAGCGTTCTTGCCAAGAATGAAAGGTACATACATTTTTATTTTTCAATCTCTGATTTTTTTTTTTGTATATATAAATATAATTTAGAAACATATATATTAAGAAAGCAGCATGCAAAAGATAATAAATGGCTATACAAATATTTTAAAAGCAATATGAGATACAGTTCTATCTCTGTTAATTGGTATTTTTACTATCATTCAGATGCTTGATATTTTAGCTTCGACTTTCTGGAGCTGAGCCAGAGAGATTGACACCACATTTGGCTTCGGTGACAGGATTGACACAGCTACCAACTTTCTTATTAATGTATGATTTAATCTAATGCGTAGTGCTATAGCTTATCCTGCAAATGCTTAACAGACACATTCCAAATTACTAACTGGATTAAACCAATTTAAAGAAACTTGATGAATCGATGGCCTGACATTATGTCATGTGTGACAAAACAAAACAAGATCACATTCTCTCATAAAACCCCAACTTCTGTATTTACTTCATTTGAAACCTCAATGTACATCTTTGCTACTTTGGTATGTCTCTCTCTACCTGGCTTGGAGTAATGGGAGTTATTGTTCATCGCCTCTTGAAAGCAAGAATCCATTAGCTTTAAGCTTCTCTTAAAGGATCACTAAAGTCTCCCATCTCAATGAAATGGCTTTGGTGCTGACATACTGACAGCCACTAGAGATGTTTCTGCAGCACTGACCGAGTAGAACTTGGTCATGTGACGTGATAGCCCTCATAGTGCCCCCATAGGATGTCGTGGGAGGTGGAAAGGTGAGCAGTGCCTGGGGGACTTTACCATTTAAAAAATAAAAATAAAGCTTTTTACTCACCTTTTTCTAGTGGGGGGGACTGATTTCTTTAATAGGGATATTGATTAATGCTTAATGTTTAACATTTCCCTCCTAAGTGTGGCATATCTATGCTATATAAAATCGACACTGATAAGAGAGAGAGATGGTGAGATCCCAGTTGATGCTGATGATTCACTGTCAGATGGTAAAAGAATCAATGTGTGGCAAAGAGTGCTCATCAGCTACCAAAGAGCTGGTTAGTGATCTGGTAATCTCTCATGGATTACTGTAATTCTCTCCTAGTTGGTATCCTCAGAGACCGAACTGCCATGCTACAATCAGTAATGAATGCTGCCACTAGACTGATCTTTTTCACCCGTCACTGCTCCCATACCTCACCCCTCTGTGGATTGTTACACTGGCTTCCTGTATTCTATATGTGTCAATTCAAAATACTAATGCTTACCTATAAAGCTCTGACCAACTCTAGCCCCTGTTACATTTCTTCACTGATTCATAGGTATGGACCTTTTAGGTCTCTCCACTCTGACCTTCTCCTGCCCGCTGCTCACACCCTTAGTACTAATTCACTCTCTTGCGGGAGGCTCTCTTCCTTTTAGAACAGCCTGTCTACCCCCATCAGACTCTCCCCTAGTCAATTGTTCAATTGTTTAAAAAGTCCTTCAAAACACATCTGTTCAGAAATGCTTATGGACTCCCAGAGTAACGTATCTATACTTATCCATATCTGTCTCTTGCTCTCCTAAAGAGCCACACTCCACCCTCACCTCCAGTTCTGCTACTTTTCTACCTTCTTTGGTGGCTGTAACCCTTGCTGCCATGTTGTGTATTTGTACCCAACCTCCTCTAGACTGTAAGCTTGTTTGAGCAGGGCCCTCATCTACCTATTGTTCCTGTGTCACTGAGTAACTGTTTCATTTATTGTAAATTCCCCCCTTTTATAATAATGTTAAGGGCTGCGGAATTAGTTGGCGCTATATTAATATCAATAAAAATAATGAGCCACAGAGTTACTCCACTGACAATAAGAGCAATTGTACAATGGGGTTGGGTTCTTCCCTGCACATAGGGCAAGGTCTGTATTTCAAATACAGACAAACCTTATAGGTTATAAATTGACAAGCTGATCATGTAACTCTCAAAATAGTTATTTAATTTGAACTCTAAGATTTACGCTGTGCAAGCATTTAGTTTTATAAATTGTTGTATAAAAAAATAATAATGTTTGTTAAACTAGATCCTGGATTGCTGACACATCTGTGACCACATGCACTTTACTCTTGACATCCTCTGTGCGTACACACAGACATAGAGTCACTCAGATAAACACATACTTTAACTACTACATGGAACCATTAACACATTTTCATTAAGCCACCATCTAGAGAGTATAAGATGACAATCCCTTGTTGCCCATTATATTCACATTTCCAGACAGAGTGCAGACATATAGAAACCATAAGTAATGAAATTGGTTGCTATTTTATTGTTGCGTGGAGGTCAAGGGTGAAAGTGCTATGAGAAAGGTCAGGTCAGGAATATAAATCACATTAAGTATGCACACATGCTGGACACTGTGAACAGACTGACTTTGTGAGATGATGTCAACAAGGAATGCTGTTCCATAATTGAAAAAACTGTATACAGCTAGATTTGATCATTAGCTACTAAATATGCAATTTATAAAAATGCCAGCTTGTCATGGCACTGCGTGGCATAATATGCAAGTTACTGTGACATTATGGAAAGATTGCCAGAGTGCACATAGGCGAGAGCTGGTTTGCACATAGAAATGCTGTAGAGGTAAGCATGTTTTATATGTGCCACTCCGGTGAATGTTCAGCAGCAGCTTTAATGGTGAATGCAGGAGGACTTGAGATGTGACCAGTTTTTTCATGCAAATCTGCTTTTTGGAACAACCATGATGCAGTTGTATATTATTACAGGATTTCGTAGAGATAGCACCGTGTTTTCCTTTTACACTTTCATCCGTGTAAAATTTACCAACTGATCTTTAAATGAGCTGCCTAATTAAAATGTAATTAAAAGCTTGCATTATTCCATTAGATTAGTAGATACTAAGCTTTTATAATGTATCTGAATATATGTTATGAGCTTTTCTTTACGGTAAAAAATTGTCACTGAATACTAATAAAATTATGCAGGATATTATAGTTATTATAGTTATTATTATTATTATTATTTATATTAAAAATACGTTTTTGGCTGTCATTGAAGGCTTGATTTGCTTTCCAAATCCTCTTAGATCAAACAGTATCCAGCTTTGGAGAGAATCTGAATTGTAGCCAAAAGGCACAGTTTAAAATAGCTCTATGTTAATAACTGTTCCTTGCGTTAGAAGATAAAAAGTGAATGGTTATATAAAGTAGTTGTGATAACACTGGGATATATATATTTTACCTGGGGCTTTATACTTATTATTGTGATTTTTCCTTCATTAATCTGAAAGGCAAATGATTGTTTCATATCAACTATGGACTTCCTTTTTTACAATCTTCAACAATCTTTGTTATGCCCCATCATCTTATTAAGATTGTAGTCAGTTTGGATCAGAAACTCGATTTCTTTGTTTACTTTATTGTAAATGTTTCTTATTTATTTTATAATAAAAAGGTTTTTTTTTTTTTTTTCACCTTTTGCAGTCTCAGATAAGTGCAGTGCAAAGACATCATCAGTGGACTTGTACAATGATTAGTTAACTTAAAACTTCAGCAATACTCTATGCATGTGTATCAGTGGGATAGGGACTGGGCTTAAATGTTGTCAATCAGTCCAGTATGTGAACCAATTTGACACTCCCATTGTTGGAACATGAATCTCTTTGGTAATGTAATTTTAGTTAGTAACATGCCCTCATTCATGTTCCACCTGCTTTTGTCCCAAATGCCTGTCAAAGGTAACTTTCTTTTTGTACTGCTGAGAAAATGTAATTATATTTTGAGAAAAATGACTATAGATAACGAATTCAGTTATTTCAGGAGGGATCTGCAGGGATTTGGGCAGGGTACAGTGAAGTGGGAATGTCCCCAGTGTGGGGAGAAGTGTTTGTTAAAATTCCCTTGTACAAGCCCAACATATTTCTTGATAAGTCCATGATACTTTTTCAAAGGCATTACAACACAACTTAAAACTAGGTCTCATTGTAGTTTCACCATTTTTAGCGGCGTGATTTGGATGGGAAAATGGACCCAATGATATCCACTACAATCAAATTAAACTGCTGTTTACATGTTCAGCTTAAAAAGGGCAGTAGAAGTTGGAGCATGAAGGTTAAGCTGAAACAATAGGGTGAAAACCTATTTCTGGAATTTTAATTTAAACTGTTTGTGCTCAGCTAGAAAAATATTTTAAAAAAACAAAAAACAATCTATCTTCACTAGCTGGCAGAGAAATAATAACAGGTCTAGAGAGTCCATGCTATGTTTCATGGAGCACAGATGGTTTATCTGCAAAATGTATTGGAAATAAATTGCCTAACAGTTTGGTAAGCACCAAAAGAAAGCCCATAGAGGACACCTGTATATGTTTAGAACCAAATGTATATAACAAAAAAATTACATTCTAATATTTATCTACATATAAAAGACTAAGCCATAAAAGATGTTAATATGGTCACAATCCCAGCATTCAGATAATTTTTGACATTATTTTGAGCATTTTGAATCAGTGAAAAAGGGACCTGGAAAAATTAATAAAAATAAAAAACATATGAAAATTAAACATGTAATAATACAGTTACAAATAATAAAATTAGAAACATAAAAACCTAGCTCTTAATATCTCTCACATGCTCCAAATCACCCCGACCGGGTACCTCCTTCAATCTCTGCTTCCTAGTACTTGCGAGCACCATAAGCACAGTACTGGAACACCATAACCACCACCTCGCTGTCCTCCACGCACCCTGGACCCAAGACCAGGATCCAGCTTCCAGTGGGTAGACCTCTCCTAGTCTAGAGAGTGTAGCAGGAACAGCTCTTATAAGAGCTAGTGATTATACTCAGGGGAGTATTGTGATATAGCAATCCCCAGAGTGAATGTAGTACTCCAATCCCCCAAACATGAGCCAAGACTTCATGAAGGGGTAAACAAATCTCTGTTTAATGGGAGCCACACTTGGCCTTATATGACAATCCCCATGCAAAGGCTACGCCCACAGGGACCTTGTGGGAAACTGATTTGCAACTTCCCAGACGAATAGCAATAAGGTTACAAGGCACAACACTCCTACACACAGCACACAATCCCTCCCCTCTGCCTGAGAGATAATTGGATCAGATACTGTATTAACCCAATTATCTCCAGGCACAAAAAACATTTCTATAAAGTCCCAAAAGTACCCCAAAACACATAATATCCCCACCAATGATAGCCCTGATCTAGGTGACCAGCATATCCAAAAATCACCCAGATCAGTTCAGGGGTTCAGGAATTTTATGGAAGTCACACATTTGACAGACCGTACTCATGGTCACATGCCCAAACAGTTCCAGAGAATCAGGGCTTGTGGTCAGTCTACTTCTGTAGTTTGAAAATGAACAGACTACCGAACAGAGTCAATAGTCTTACCCTGGAGCTTGATCCCCTCATCCAGACGAATGATCTCACTGAACAGTGCCCTTCTAAGTTGAATAGAGCCAAACGCAGGTGCTATGGAATCCAGCGGTGTTCGGGAGTTTCTGTATCCAATTTTAGTTCCAGGAGATTCATGCCCAAACACCGCTGCCTGCATTCATGCAAACAAGATGGCCGCCACCTCGTGGTTGTCCATTGGAATTGCAGCCACCCAGACGAACAATTAGAACACTGCGGTGAGAAAGGTTCCAAGTTGTTAAAAGGTGTTAAAAAGCTCCAGGGTGGTCTCTGGTTCATGCGGTTGTTCAGTAAACAGACCATATAGTCCCATTTGCACAAACAGAGCCTGTTTAAAGTATTTTAGCCAGGTCATTTGCAGGGGCCGTAGTCACAGGGTAGGAGGCTGACAAACAGGCCCATCCAAAAAACAGAGGCAAGGTTACTTTGGCCACAATCAGTATTTGTAGTTTATACAGTAACAAAATCAACAAAGTGCCTTAGACTTCTCAATCAACCTTGGCCGTACAACAACATTTGCTGCTGCAGTCGCCCAGAGCATCTGCCTTGCAGAGACTTCTCATTGAGTTGCATTGGGAATTCTGTGATTGGACAGTGGCAATATATTTTGTTTTGGTGTGGAGTGTCCCTTAATAAGTTTCTACATTCTCTCATGCAACTGCTTTTCAGTATTATTTTTTATATGAATTTTATATGAATACAGTTGTACAGGTGTACAGTCCCTAGCTTGTTTCTTCAATTTTCTTTAAGACAAGGGTGATGGAGTTAAAGTTAAATCTTTGCACTTAATGTGTTTAAGGTGTCACTTTATATTAAAATAAGCCAAATAGATTATATATATGTAATTAATGCCCTATGTTTTTCTATATGCTCTCTTTTTGTACAATGAATACAAATATATACATTTACACATGTTGATTAATAGGTGCACAATTGATAATTACACAACTATTACTTTTCTGTTCATTGTGTTGGATCATATGTCAAAGGTGGTTAGGTCTAACTCGTAGAGCTTAAAATCATCATTTAATGATTCGTAACACATTAGGTTGGTTCATTACCTTCAAGGCCATTGCGATTAGTCCATGTCTTAAGTATAGATGCCATTTTAATTTCTATATCAAAGCGTCAGTCCATTTCAATTCACTTGACACATGGACTGCAGGTGTGGATTTATCATTCCTTCTTTTTTAATCAAAATCGAATTTAATCAAAGTTTAATTTCATTAAATTAATTTTGATCTAAAATAAATGAAAGTGAAATGTATGCCAAGGTAGATGTTATAGTGAAGCTATTTTGAGATTTTCTACACCTTGAATGTTGTGGTCTAAAGATTGCAGTTAGTTGTCTGCACAGCATAACTCATTGTTTAATAAAGAAAACCTAAAAATATTTGTGAAACTTATATTTTAACTTTTCTTACTTGTATAGATATGAAAGTTAAAAAAAAAATACTTCAGCTACCAATACTCAATAAATTGCCATATATCTGTACAGATACATTACATTGTACTCTGACTGCACGCAATAACAATTGACTGGAAGCATATGCTGTCATCATTAGTAGGTCCTCAAGTCAATTAGAAGTGTGTGTCATATTTGGTCATTAGGAAAGAGATTGACTGCATGATGATCTGTCAAAACTGCTGCAGTAAGAGATCCTCCTTTTAATATGAACAATGATTAGTGAATAGGACCTATCTAGAGTCTCATATCAACTTAATATAAATAGAAGTCCCTCAATGCAGCACATAACAAGTGACTGTCCGCAAGTGACTGTCAAACATAATCTTGGAGGCACCTTGCACAACACTAAATGGCATGTATCTTAAAATGTACATGACACCTTCCCCTTTTTTGTATTCGTATTGCTAACTTTGGCTTATATTACACCTACACAGTGTCATGGAGCATTCACTGAGAATTGTGAATGACTAGGGGACTCGGAACCTGTTTCTTGTGTCTCTATTGCCCCAATATTTTTCCCCCCTGTTTTTAGCTTTTAGCTTGAAACAGATATGATTCCCAATATTTCTTGTAAGTGAAAATCTTCAACAAGGTAGTAAGTATTTTGAAAGTAGTACCTAAAATTCTACTACTTGATCAACTCCAGTACTAGCCTTATTCAAGCTCGGTGATGTCCAATCAAATCAAGTTTGTTATAGAAAAGCATTGTAGAAACAGTGAGCACATTTGAAAGCTATACTAACAAAATACAGGAAAACAAAACGTGTGTGTCTATATATATTTTTTTTCTGTGTATATATATATATATAAGTTTTTTTTATTTTTTTTTGCTTTATTATTGCTTTCTATTGTGTTCATTGTTTTCTATAAACACACACACACACTCACACACACACACACACATCATTTAATACTCTACGTGTTTGCAAAATATATGAATAAAATGAAATACTCACATTGTGCTGGAATTGGCCAGGACATGTGCTTCTCTGATAGTGTAGACAAGCCAAGCTAGGGAGAATTCTTGTTTCTTCTTGTGAAGATCTGATTTCATCTTTCACTAACTTTCTCTAATCTCACACAAAAGGCTACTTTGCAATGGAAGGCAATTAGTAGGACAGGAAATTAGAACTCTTAACATAAGTTTCAAATGAGTAAATGTTTCCATAAAGTGTGTAGGGAGACTATCTATGTGAGAGCCAGAGGAGGTGAGGCTAGTGCTACAGAATTAAATTGGCTTAACTCCTAAATGGCAAAGAAATGAGCAAGGAGACATAAGGGACATTAACTATCCACCAAACCACTTCATTAAGCTAAAGTGGTTTTGGTGCTTAGACTGACCTTTTAATATCCAATAAATGTTGTGTATTTTATGCACAATTCTAAGTGCAGTGTTAAAATGTTTTTTTTTTCTCCATTGAGAAGCAAAGTGTATTCTTAACTTCTAGCTGCGTTTTAAATTCAAATGGAACCAAACACAAAAGCAGGACTGTGTGAAATGAACACAAATTGTCACGTTTGCACTGCTTAATTATTTAACACTAATGTGTAAACATATTAGCATATTTCTAAACAATCAATAAAAAAAAAATTAGTTTTAAATGTATTTATTTTTTTAACTTTCTCCTGGTTAGTAAAAGTGAAAAGGTAATGTGGTGGCAAAAATAGCATAAATGCTTCCTTCTAAACTCCAGTAACTCAGTACCTTTCAGGAAAGGATTCCAGCATGCTAGCCATGTGATTGATCAGGGAAGATCCTATACTTAGATAATACTGAAACCTACCTTGGCACACCACAGTAATGTTTAACAATTCTGGTACTTGTACAACTGCTGAAACGGTTGCTCTGTTGTCCCAGAAACCTTTACTGTGCCCATACGATACTGCTAATGCTTATTCTATATAGCCAGTTCCGGTAAGGAAAACATAAAAAAAAAAATTAAAGTTTGTTACATTTTAATGTATTGTTTTTTAATATATTGCAATGCACTATTCATAAATGAAAGGCTTACATCTAGTCCTGAGTATACTTTTACGTAACATGATAATTGTGAAAATAAATGCCTAGTTCTAATTTAATCAAACACAAGCAGCCCAAAAAAGTATTCCTTACACATATTATTGTGTCAGTATCCATTCTGAGCTATTTCTTATCTTCAAATTTGGCTGCCCACAGAGATTGGAACTTAGGGTGCAACAGAGAATAAGATAGTTCTATATAATCACAGTATGAGAGAGTGCTTTTTTTAACATCATACCTTCCATTTGTGACCATTCCTAAAGTGTAGCTATGCATGAACTGATGTTAACCTTTCCTTAAAGAGTTTCCTACAGAGAAGATAATTTATTGCAGTTGTGCCTTCTTGTCTAAAGATGTCGATTTACAGCTTTTCCCTCTAGTTTTGCTTTTACTTAGAAAGTAAAGATAAGGATTTTCTTATCTCTTATGTTCTTTCTTTAAATTTAGGAATAATTATTGGATTATGCTCTGAGTACAGTGGTGGATTTTATAAATGCTTGTTGTTTAACCCCTAACAAGCTAAAAAAAAAATGTTAGCACACAATTATAAAATTAAATGATATATCATTGTAAATAACAAGCAGGAAAAAGGCAATATAAATATCATGTAGTTTTATGTATATTCAATGCATAGGGGTCAGTCCTGTTTTCCTTAATGTGACCACACATTGAACGTCCCGATTTCAGATCCTGTCCCACCATCCTGACTTTGTTTCCAGGTGTCCTGGTTTTGGTAACACCAGGGAACTGTTCCTAAAGTGTAACATAAGCACATCATTAGCACCCACGCAATTCTGTAGAGAGTTCTGAAATAGTAGTTCCTGCATGGTTTGTCTTGTTAGGCTGACCTGCTTGATTAATAGCATAGCATGTATTCATGCCAGGTTTACCTGTCAATTCTTTGGGCAGATGCTTTTTCTTTCTGTGTGGGCCCCTTTGGACTGCACCAGTGATTGCTACTCTATCCCTTTTACCACAGGTGTCCCACCTTACAGTATGCCGATGCTGGGGAGTATGAAGTTGGTATTCTGAGTGCAACTCGGCAGGGCTGGTGCAAGGATTTCTGACACCCTGGGCAAAGATCCTTTTTGCCCCCCCACATGTCACTCACTCACTGACATACACACACTGGCAGACACACACTCACTGACAGACACACACACACAGAAACTCACTGATAGAAATACACTCACTCACTGACAGACACACACGTACATACGCACACACACAGACACTTACTGACAGATATACACTTACTCACTGACAGACATAAACTCACTCACTGACAGACACACAAACACACACTCACTGACAGACATACACTCACTCACTGACAGACATACACTCACTCATTGACACACACACACACACACACTGACAGCCATACACACACACACTGACAGTCAAACACTCACACACTCACTGACAGACAAACACACACACAAACAAACAGACAGACACACACACACACACACAGAGACACTTACTGACAGACAGACATTCACTCACTGACAGACACACAGATATACACTAACTGACATACATACACTCACTCACTGACAGATAGCTATTACTAGTTGTGCACATAGCCCACCTTAAAGGATTCTGGACAGTTGCATAGAAAGATTTCTGGATGAATAAGGCACTTCCACTACAAACCCAAAACTTTGGCTTAGGAGGCCAAATTAAGAATCTTATGGACTTCTTGCTTCATTGAACCCCCACCTTTATACTCACACATAGATCACAATTGTGAGTTACACAATGTGAAATGAACATCAGTTTCTGTGGATTAGCCAATTATTCCATTAAGAAGTTTGTTTCAGATATGTTGTAATCTGGTACATTGTCACGTTATATAATTCAATTCCTGATATTACAAAGTAAGAAAATTCTCAGATTCCATGAGATATGTGTCCATGAAGCAGAAAAACTCTGTAACTCTGCATTCTGTGTAAATGACAGCACCCTGGTGTCAGGCAAACTCAAGATCTCTCCAAAATCCACAGAGATAGTCATAAAGAATACTGGAATGTTGCTTTCTTGATTTCTACAACAGTACAGATTATATCTAGAAGATAGTGATAATATAGCTGCATACATTCATTATCAGCCATGTAGTGTTACAGAATTTCCAATGCAACACAAATGTGTTCAATGCTTCACAGAACGCTAAACAGTACAATATTCATTAACTGTATTTGACATGACCAAGAACGAGGAGTTACCAAGCCCCAGAATGTTTTCTGTGAAGAGAGAAACATCAGTGAAAATACAGTATCCAACAATCACAGTTTCAATGTGAAATAATACCAAGACTTACATCAAATTGCAGAACATTAAACTATGAAATCAGGAAAAACACCCTTAAAAAGTGAAACAAAGCCCCCCAAAAAACAAAAAAACAGAGTTTTTGGCACTTCATAGAGTATTTAGAAAATAGTTTTGCTGCTTGCATTTAATTTTTTTCCTACCTCCCTGGGGTCCAGTGTGGGGCAGCTCCTCACTTCTCCAGTGCGCTGTTTAGTATGCTGTCATATTCCAGCTCCTGGCATCACCGAGGGTGTGCGAGGGAGGAGCAAGAGGCTGCAAGAACAGCCTCCCTCGCTGTCTGGCTTCTCCGTCTCCCTCTCCTCATGTCACCAGCATTTGTTGGCAGAGCAGGCACCTGCCATCAAGGTAAGCAGGTGCCTGCTTTGCCTTAACTAGCACAGCTTCTGGGGTGCCCTTAAAAAGGGCTCCTCTTGGCACCCCTACCTTTGGGCGCCTTGAGGATCGGCCCAGCGTTGAGGGTGGCTCAAGAGCCGCTCTCCCAGTGCTGCGGCCCCAGACAGGGGCAGGCAGCCTACCAGGAAACATCCCGGTGGGTGCCCCCAGCAATCCCGCACCCTAGGCGAATGCCTGGTTCGCCTAACGGTTGTGCCGACCCTGCAACTCTTACTGCTTATTTCTCTGCCATTTAGGAGTTAAATCACTTTGTTTATGCAGCACTACTCACACCTACCTGCATGTGACATTACACTTCCTTCCTATAAAGAGTCATCTAATGTTTACACTTCCTTTATTTAAAATTTAGAGATGCATACAGAGACACATACACACATACAGAGAGACACACACACACCTACAGAGACACACACAAACATAAATACAGACACACATACATACACACACACACACACACACACACAGACACACACATATACATACACAAACATGCATACAGACACGCACACATACAGAGACACATGCATGCAAAATGTTTGAGTCCCTCTCCTGTTTCCTACCTTTTAGGTGCAGAAGGGTAACTTCCTTGGGATCCAGTGGCTGTCTTGAAGTGATTGAAGTCAGCATCTCCTTCTCTGCCTTTGCAGCTCTCTGTGATTGCTGGGAGGAAGTGACCATGGCTTTCACTTCCTTCCAGCATCTGATCTCATTACAGGGTGCACGGTCACGCTATTAAAGCACCTCAGAGCTGACCAGGCCCCTGTAAATCCATGCATTGGTTGGCCCTAACAGCATGGGCCACCCGATAAGCCCCTGAACCCGTGGCCTGGGGCCGCACTAAATGGCCAGTGGGCACCCTGGTCGTAGAGGCCACAGGGCAGCCGGATCCACTGGAGTGATGGGCCCGGTCACAACCGTGGTAGGTCCGCCAGTGCCCCTGATTAATAATGGTCACTTAGCATATCAAAAGCACTATCTATGAGAAATACAGGAAAATAGTATGTTAGCCAGTTAACCTACCTAAAAAAAGATAAATTTCAAATCTGGCACAGGAACATGGTTGAAGTACCTGCTTCTAAAGAGGAATTCATGCTGTCAATCATCTGATGCTTAGCACATTTCTACACAACTAGATTTTCCTGTACGTTTTCTTGTAATTATCCTATTTATAGTTAAATCTCCCCTCTCATAATATTGTAAAGCACTACAGAATCTGTTGGCGCTATATAAATGGTAATAATAATAATAATAATAATAATAATAAACATTTTCATGTTGGAATAAGCCTTACTACCTCTATTCAACGACCAATTCATATGTCCACTGCACAAATAACATTTAATACCAATATTTCTACAGTGCGGCAATGAATTATGCTTGTTGGGCATTACAATGGACTTTCCTTCAAAAGTATGTAACTCCCATCATTCTCAACCAGACAGAGCCCATCCCTATTTAAGATGGAGATGGCATAGATATATTAGCTCATACAACATAAATATACGCTATACATTAATATACAATCTATACTTTAGCTCAATGTAGACGTCTTGGTGTATAGATTACAACTCAATTCTATCCCATTCAGGTGATAAATCACTTTTTTTATGAAGCTCTAACCACATCTCCCCTTGCTGTGACTCACATGCCTTCCTTGAAAAAAAAGCTTTAGATCTGACCTTAGTCACAGAGTGATTACTTTTGAAGTTTTTATCTCCAGCTATATTAATTGAATTTTAATAACTCACATGAGGTTACAGCAGATTCTATCTGGCAATTAACATAACAGGATATAACAAATTCTATATTAAACATGTTTTGCAATAAAGGAAGCTAACATGTTTTATTTCTTTTTCAGGAAGTGTATACAGAGGCTGTGCGAGTCACAGCTAAGGGAGGTATGACTAGGGCTAAGTGACAGTAAATTGAGAAGTGAGACTGCAAAAACATGATCTATACTCTAAAATAACTCTGTTAAACTGTAGTTATGTTTGTGCTTAGATTGTCCATTTAAAGGAAACCCACCACAATCTCATTGCAGAGGTTGGCAGTACATACAGGCAACACCCACCTCCTGTCCACATGTGCTCCACCTAGTCTCTTACTGAATTGACCTGCTTGGGGATGCTTCTACATGCACTATGGGTGGAGAGCAGAAGGTCCGTGGGAGGTATTTTCTATGCTCCTTTATAAATTACTCAGCATGGAGTCTTAAATAGATTTTGAAAAATGTTTTTCTCACAATCTATACATTTGCTAGCACAATGTATAGGTGACTTTGGATGCTCTTTAAAAATGTCTGATGGGTCTAATAAGAGAAATTGCATTTACATGGCTATTGTAATCAGGACTGGACTCGCCATTGGGCAAACTGGGCAAATGGTCAATAAGAAGATTTCCTTTGCCAGACCATGCACAGTCAACATGGCCTATGTTTATCTTGCCCTTCAATAAGCATTTAGGGTTCCCCTTTCATATTGAAAAGACATCATGCAGAGCCTGTGAAAATTGTTAATGTCACTACACTATTTGGTACTTAGATAAAGATTTATTTTATATTAATTTGTAAACAACAACTAATTTCAGCATAATTCATATCTATAACATACTCATAAAAGAAAATGTATATAAAACTACGTACCAGAATGTAGCTCAATAAATGCATTGCAATTTATTTTAATATACACATTTATAGAATTTTTCATCTCTTTTATAAGCAGAAGTATTTTCTTATGTGTTAATTGATATTGTGATATATATTTTATTATGCTTATAATATCTCATTATATTATAAAAGGTCTCTGATAAATGTTAGTTTTTAAAAAGAAAAATAGCCTGATTTCAGAAATTGCTATTGCATTTAACAGATATTTAACCTCATTTAATTTTTAATAGTTTCTCATATTTATTTTTCACAGAAATATTTTATCTATAAAGCCTTTGGCAAAATGGCAATTACATTTGTATATCCATAAATATTTCATTCAGTGTTTATGCAGAAAATTACAAAATATATTGTGAAATGTATGAACAACTGTCAGCCATGAGAAACGGTTTTATTTGTAAAATGTTATAGTATTTCAATTTAATTTGTTTTTTTATTTTATTTATTTTTTATTTTGCCTTTTAAAGTGCTTAGTTTCAAAGCCTTCCTTTTTTTTTTTTGCTCACTACAGTAATGATGTTGAAAAAAATACAATATTGTGTATGTCTGTTTATGTTTGGATTCCCTATAGGTTTGAGAAATATTATTACATTTAATGCAATACCTATATATGTTGTTTAAACGTCATGGTTTCCAGTGTAGATCTCGTGAAAGTGAAAGTTTCACCAAAGGCTTTCATGCTTTCCAAACCCTTTCTTTCTTCATAGCTACATAATAGTCGAGGTTGAAAATGACATCAAACTCAGCCTTAAAAAATCATCCCCGATGCTGTTGATTCAAAAGAAGGCAAAAAAATTAATTCAAGTGACGGAAGTGAAAACAAATACTTTTTACTCAATAATGGCAATTAAAATTATCATTGGATCAATAACCTATTTACAAACGTACTAATTAGAACTTTGAATATTCTGATTACAAAATAAAAATAAACATCAATGCATTTTTAAAAAATATCTTCATCAAAAATACGTACAATAAAATTGACACTGCAAAAAACAAACAAAAGCAGGTCACATACCACTCATAAGTTGGTGCCTGAATCTCTCCCTTCTTGGTGCTGCCATCTTTTGGCTCAGCTCCATTTTGTATATTTATTTATATATTTTATAATTATATTCCACAGTGCTGTACAATAGGTACACAAAACAATCTCTAAAATCTAACAAAATATGATTGAATTACTGGAACAGTAGACGAAGAGTGCCCTGCCCAGAGAGCTTACAATCTAAGATTCAGTGTATGACCGTAAAAAACATGAGTCTAAGATTTAACCTGGATCTAAACGACTCAGAGATTCCATGAAAGTTAAATTGGCCCACAATCAACTTGTTAATGGTTTTGTTAAAGTTAAGGCATATATTGTATACCTGGATTGGATTGGTGTATAATATAAGGGATGACTGAATACGCTCATATAAAGTCAGGTGGGGTGATGTATCTTTTACAAAAGAATATATTTTGACATGGCATACATAAAAAGATATGTTGTAGTGAGAGAGAAAGAGTTAGAGACAGAAAGACACATAGCTAGCCAGGCAGATACAAAGAAAGACAGACTAATAGTAGACTATAAGAGTAGAGCTTCTTATTTATTTAATTTACTAAAAATAACCAAGCCAACCACAGGACTATATATACTTAATATACATTGGTCAATAAATAAGTATGCTAAAAAATTAGCTCTTCTATTATTCTTATTCTTCCTTTATTTCAAACATATGGAGATAAAAATCAATATGCTTACATACATTTTTATTCTCTATTTTATCCATAATAAAGTTACACCTCCCCCCTCATCACCCCCTAAAAAAAAAAACTGAAAAAAAAAATATTGAAGAGAGTAAAGTTTTCTTGCCTATATAATTGTATTCTTCAGCAGAAAAGCCTGCTGTAGAGTAGAGCATAATGTAGTGTATGTGTCACTCACTTCTGATGCATGCAATAAATGTGTTCCTGTCATTTCTTGTAGAAGGACATTTAACTTGATGGGTTGTATACCTTAAAGACATGTCCTCTGACTCCATCAACCTCCAGATTCCAGACACCATCACCCTTATTAGAGTTCTACAATAATGTGCATTTCAACACATTGTTATTGGCGACTGACAGTTTTAAAGGGCAGAGCAATACAATGGATAGCTATGACACCCTACTGATAGTAATATTCCATTCTGAATACTTTGAGTCATTTTCCTGTCACACTGAACATCTGGGGTATTTTATTTCCTTTAGGTTAGCAGTGTGAACATTCTCTTAAGTCATTTATATATGTCACAGATGCAGTACTTAAGATTTTTTTTCTGTGGATCCTGAATTGATATATAATATACATAATGAAACAGAATTAACAACACACTGCATTATAAAATTAAAGCAAATCATGAATGTGAAACAATGTTGATGGATCCCTATGTCTTTGTACAAACTTATACTGCACTCTCCTTTTTGTGAGTTAAAATAGTATAAAACTTATTTTCATACGTTGGTAAATACTACTTAATTATAGCAAAAAGAACTTAGTTTTAAAATATGTAATATATTTAATTCACATATTCCTATTAAATAATATTTATGCGGTTCACCACTGTTACAACAATGATAGTTAACCTTGATAACTAAGATATTTGTATAGTAGCTTTCACAAGATGCATGCTTTTGAGACTATGGAGTTGGAAATGTAGTTTGCTAATCTCAGGGGTCGTCAAGGGTAGCTACATCCTGCTCATTATTTCCTAAATAGGTAAACTGTAGTAAGGCTATTTGGGACAAATATATATAATAGATCTAAGACTCACACAGCACCTTTCCACACCCTAAAAAAAATTCTAAAAGGTTTTTAGCTTTTTTACTGCACAGTGTGTTTAATTTAGAATTTCTTAATACCTGTTTTGTTGCTATCCTGCTAAATCCCGCAACAGTCTCACGTGTGTTATTAAAGTTCAATAACAAATCAGGAGATTAAACACTCTAATGTATATACACTTAGGTGTTAAATCTCACTGAAAATAAAACCACTTTTTTATGGAGGCTATGTAAGTCACAGCCAGAGGTGGCATGGCCAGGGCTACGTAAACAAAAATAAAAGTTATTTAACTCCTATATGACACATAATTGAAACTGCAAGGGCATGTTGTTTTAAGCTTAGTGTCCCTTTAAGAATCAGATCAATGTTTACATTTTGCTATGTGAGTTTTCAACCACAATATCCATCTTTCTGATTTATTCACCAACACATTTTATATAGCAATTTTTAAAGGACAAGAAATAACTTTAATATAATGTGAAATATGTATGCATAACTACTATTAGAAAAAAAAATGAATTTTTTTTTTTAGCAGTTTTAGCAATAATTAAGAATTAGTACAGCTTAAGAAGAGCAATTCAAAATTAATGTATTTGTACTGATTTACTGAGTACATATGATGTAGATTAATTTAGAAATAAACAAAAATGTTTAAAAGTCTATCTGTTCCTGTCCAAATCTGAGATGAATAAATTGCGTATACGCAGAAGTAAGTTCACACTGACACATGCAGTTCAGGTTAAAAACACTTCAGGAAATTTATTAGCATCTAGTTAAAAAGCGGGCACGCAGGCCTTTTTATATGCAAAATGACATCATCATTGAATATCAGATAATAACAAATAAACATCATTAATTGGGTTAAATGTTAAGTGGCTATGTCAGTGTCCACCCATTAATATTATTAATTGGCTCAGAGATTTGAGTGACTAGTGAGGCACCCTCCCATCATGGGATGTCGTCGCCATTGCTCTTTAGCACGAGGCTTACTCGGTGGAAAGGGGGGCTTGGGCGTCATTTTACGTAGTTAGTGATGTCAGTCTCGTGGTCTGTTCCAAGGTTCTTTTATGAATAGAACATTTCATTTTGTCACTGTTCTCCTGGCCTTGGATTATACTATGTTGCAAGTCAACGGAGATCCGCTAACTCCGGGGCTAGTTATGTCCTTAGAGAGAGAAAATACAATCTCTTATTCATTATACTGAATACTGTCAGGAAATTCTGTCATGTAAGGTGAACAAAATGGAGTTAGTACAATAATTCAATACAGGTTCTAATAAAGATTTTAATAATTCTACATCAGTCCCCCCTATGAAATGTTAGATTCTAAAAGATAATCTTTATTTGTTAGTATCAGAAGACGTGTTAGCCCAAAGGCACAGAAACCCCGTGACCCGCTAGCTAGGTGTTATTGCAAAGTGCAAAGCTGTCCCTTCGTCTGTCCCTAATTGGCTAACTCATCTGTCCGCTGGGCACTCGAACACTTCACTCCATGGGTATCCCGAGGTGGCTAACCCACCACATCTCCGCACGGTAGACTTCCCAGACAGACAGATGCTGTCCCTAAGCTGGTCCCTTCCTAGAACTCTTGCACTTTATCAATAAACGGGATAGATTGTAGCGGTATACAGGGCGAGTTGACTTTTTGGAAATCTTGGTCATCAACTGTGAGGTGTGCGTAAGTGGGTGCCGCTTGGTCTACAGTCTTCAAGAGGAGCTTTCTCAGACAAGGGAGGACACAACAAACGAGAAGAGCAAAGATAAAAAGGAAAATTAGTATTGCTATACCAATATGCATCAAAGCTTTTTGCCATCCTGTCATCCAACCAAACCATCTCTCCCAGGGATCTTTTATCCCAGAGTTCCTCTTTAGCTCCTCAGAGAGCTCTTTCAATTTTCCTATAGCTAAGGTTACTTTACCATTGGGGCCTGTGTTTTCTGGGATGTAAGTACAACATGTCATGGTGTCAGGCAGAATTTTACATACCCCTCCTTTTTCTGCTAGAATCATATCTAAAGCCATTCTATTTTGGAATGACATTTGGGACTTAGCCTGCAACTGTTCGGCCAAACCCTGAAGGGCATCCCTGGTGTAATTAACAAACCGTTGTTGGTTGTAGTAGATGTAATTTATCCAATTTAAATTCTTGTTTGCAGTGACTATTGTAAAAAGTGATTCAAATCCTGCAGCAACTTCATCCCTGGTTTTAAACTCATTGGGCACCCCCCTAGGTACCTCAATGGCATCAATGTAAATATGAGGGTCAAAACTGCCTTTTACTGGGGCTTCACGCTTTACCTTGGTTGGTGAGTGTTTGGACTCATGAGTATCGGGGTGTGTGTCAGAGATAATATGTATGGGCATGATTGCTTTAGCCAGAGTACACTCCCCCACCATTCTTTATCCATTCTTGATCTCAGCTGTAGATCCCCACACAACCAGTAAATATCCCCCAATGATCTAGTGTGGAATTGTAGGAGGTTCATAGAGACAGTTCTGTAGGTGGCACAATAACCTTTAGAGAAGTTACCCACAAATTTACCAATTCCATCATAATTAGTATAACAGGTATAATTACCTTTATAGACGGTAACACCATCTGGGGGTTTGCAATCTTTGACTAGAAGAGGATACTCTACTGTCCATGCTTTACATATGGACCTATTGAAATTGTAGTGATAGGCAAAAAGACTCAGAACACATTCTTCTATATCTACTGGCAAAGTTGAAGGCACAGTGCCCAGGTGCGGCCGGGCACCACCACACACATAGCATGCGGTTCTGTTATGTTTGTTGGCATTATATTTCATCCATTCTAACCATAGATTAACATCATTGAAACCTGTTTCAGCGGCCATGGTATCTTCAAATGTTGGATTTGCAATGGCCATCATGTCTTTAAAAGATTGGATGTGTGGTTTCAACGGATTTGAGACCATGTGGGTGGTCCCTTTCCACTCAGGAGAGTGGCACATATCTTTAAGGTGGAAATGTCCTAATTTATTATAGGAACCCTTCTTCCAGTACATTCCCATTACATACTGGTCTGCATCCGTTGGGCTGGGATGCTCAATGTTTAAGATTAATTTCATAGGTATGCCTCCTCCGGGCTTTCTCAGAGTCATTCTCTGGAGGAGGGACCTACCGTGATCATCAATTTTAGATAAGACACTTTTTGGTTTGTAACCCCAGGCAGGCCCGGCATTCCATCCCGCCGCCCCCCAATGGTTACAGTTGTGCCCCCATTGTTTGTCAACTACACAAACATAGGGGTCTTTTGAATGAGGGATATCTCTATAGATATTCTGAATCTGTGACGTGGGGAATGGGCATTCTACGATGTCACAGTAGTCAAAAGTATAAGTAGCCACACGGGTACATGATGAATTATATCAGAAGGTGTACCCACTAGCATCTTTGGTGATGGCCACCTGCTGGGCTTTAAGGAGGCCAACTAAGGAGATAATGTACCAGAGGCACATGGTTGCATAGAGTTAGCTTCCTCTGGGGCAGGTGTCTTCTTGCAATGGGAAGCGTGGATCCAGTTAGGCCTTCCGGCCAATTTGACAGAGGTAGGGGAGATCAGGAGAACTTGGAACGGACATTTACTGTTTTCGCACAAATTTCTTGACCAGAACCCAGTCATCGGGGAGCAGACTGTGGTTGCCTGTGTCAGAATCAGGATCTGGAATTGAAGAGAAAACTTGGGCATGGATTTTGTTTAAGGCGTTTGCGAGTTCAGTTACATAATCTACTAAGACATCAGTTTGAAGTTGTAGTTGTTGGGAAAATAGCAACCTAGCCTAGGTGCAGTCCCAAATAGAATCTCATATAGGGACAATGAGGTAGTATTTTTGTACAAGAGCATTCATTAGATCCTTTGATAAATGTGCAGGTCCGTGTGCCCATTGTACGACTGCTGGGTACAAATTCTTAGGGAGGCAGAACTTGAGGTTGTTGGAGTACACTCCATCCTTCAGAACTGCCCCTTTCTGTTTCCACTTCTGTATTTCTTCAGGGGCAACTGTAGCCTGTTGTTCCCGCAGGATTTTTAGGTCAGTTGGAAGAGTCTGCAGAGTAAATATGGGAGTTTCTTCATTTCCGGACACTCTTCTTTCCACTTCCTGTGGTTCTTTTGCAGCTTGTTTTGCAGCCTGATCAGCTAGATGGTTGCCCCTTGCTTCATCTGAGTCCAACTTCCCATGTGCTTTTATCTTCAAAATAGCCACTTCTTCTGGGAGTAGGAGGGCGTCCATCAGCTCCTTGATTGCGGAACCGTGCTTGATTGGTGTACCGGCGGTGGTAAGAAATCCTCTTGTTTTCCAAATTAATCCGAAGTCGTGAGCCACGCCCAGTGCATATCTTGAATCCGTGTAGATATTGGCGCGCTTTCCTTCAGAGATCTTGCATGCTGAAGTCAGGGCTTGCAATTCAGCTTCTTGTGCAGACATAGTTGATGGTAAAGATGATGATTTGACAATTTCATCTGTTGTGGTTACGGCATATCCTGTATGGTATCTTCCTTCTTCATCAGCATATCTTGAGCCGTCCACAAACAGGGTGAGATCGGGATCTACCAATGGGTCTTCATGCACAGTTGGTAGATGTGTTGTTTCCATTTTCATCTGTTCAAAACAGTCATGAGGTGTATCTGGGTCGTAGTCATTCACTATGGTTAAATCTTGGAACTCATTCTCCAGGAAATGACGCGGCCATGCTTTTAGGTGGTCAGTTGTTGGATATTTGACAACACCATTTTCCTGTAGCTGTGATTCGTCCATAGTGGCCCATGCTTTGCCATAGGCCCAAGATCATTCCATGATATTGTTTTCAACTTGGTCACAGGGACATGTGGAATGGCAGTGTCCCAATGACGGTACAAATGCTTGAGTTCCGGAGGTAGACGAATCAAGACCATACTGTTGCCTTCAGAATCACAGTAGAAGTCTTGTGCAGTGAATTTTACTTCGACCAGATGATAGAGTTCATCTTCATAGCAGGTTTCAGGAGTGATGTTTGATTTGTACCACATGGTACAGAAGGCATATCCTGCTCCGTCATGAAGGAGTGCTTGTCCATTATGAAAGGATAGGTTGGGATGCATTTCCTTCTTGATGGTGCCAGTGAGAAGAAAAACATAAGTTTCGTCCATGATGAATCCGTAGTATACACCCCCCTCAGGGAGTGGCAGAAGAGTGGACGGATTGAGAACTTGACATCTTTGGAGGGTAATGCTGTCAGGCAACAAAAGATGACATTGAAGGCGAAGATGCCTAGCAGGAGTAACATGCTTAAGTTGGACCTGGTTGACTATGGCAGAAATGTCATGGGGGCCAAGACAACCAGGGGGTGGCCAAGGACAAGATCTCCAGTTCTTTCAATGAGCTCTCTGGCAGCAAAGACGGCCCGAAGGCAAGAGGGACGTCCTCTGGCCACAATATCCAGTTGGCAGGAGAAAAATCCAATAGGCCCTTGGCAGCCTCCAGGACCATGGGCCTGAGTGAGCACTCCTGTTGCATGGCCTTGTCTTTCAGAAACAAACAATTTGCATGCCACTGAGAAGGCTGTCAATTTGGTGTCTTGAGCAGATGTGGGTGAGGAAAGTAAAGATGCTTGACGTACCTGATCTTCTGTAGCAACAGCAAATCCAGTATGGTACCTTTCCTCTTCATCCGCAAACAGAGTGGAGTCAGGATCTGGCAAAGCTACTGCATACCTTGTTGAGAGGTGTCTTATTTCTTCTTTCATCTGTTCAAAGCAACCATGAGGAGTAGTAGAAGAGATATCCTCACCTATTTCTGTGTGAGATTGAGGGTATTTGTCTTTCCATTTACAGTTCTCTTGCTGCCCCCCCCTCTGTAGAGAGCTTATATCGATTTTTAGTGTTTCATGTTTTATTGAGTCAGGTTCCTTTTATGAGATTTCTGGGGACTTAGTGAAGAAAACATGAGGTGCAGCCACCTCCCAGTGATGATACAGGTGTCTTATTTCCATGGGAATCTGGGTCAGGACCACACTATTTCCTTGAGAGTGCCCAAAACAGTCTGAATAATAATTTTTTTTTTTTTTTTTTTTAATGTAAGCCCAGATATTTTATTATTATATATGCATAGAAGTCGAGACTTTGGGCATTATAGTGTATTGATTCTAGATCTGTTACTAGCAGCAAGTGCTTAGCCTTATGCCTATCCCACGCATGCTTAAACACTCCTTTACTGTGTTAACCTCTATCACTTCAGCTGGAAGGCTATTCCATGCATCCACTACCCTCTCAGTAATGTAATACTTCCTGATAGTTTTTTTTTTATTTAAACCTTTGTCCCTCTATTTTTGAGACTATGTCCTCTTGTTATGGTAGTTTTCCTTCTTTTAAATATAGACTCCACTTTAACTGTGTTGATTCCCTTTGTGTATTTAAATGCTTTTATCATATTTCCCCTGTCTCGTCTTTCCACTAGGCTATACATTTTGTCTAGGATTTCAGTTTATCTTTGGTGGTTACAGGTCACAAACTACAAGGATATAATTTTAATGTGGAATGATTTTAGAATTAGGTATATTTGTCTTCTATGATTAATAGGCAATACAGAAAACAAAAATTTCAACAAATGTATGTATTTATATAAAGTAGACATCACAGTTTATTTACCTGAGGGTATTTTGAAACTTTTTAAATAGTCAGTTAACTGCCAATTTCTGCTAACAAAAGTAGATACATTGTGTTAGTTCCATGTCTTTTCATTTACATATATAATATGTTTTCGTTGTATGTATTTCATAAGCATAACATTTGCTACTACTGTACAAACCTCATATTGAGTTCGGGTGAGTTTTTCCAGTAAAACAATGCCCCTAATGTATGCCTTTGTTACTATCCTGTGAAGCTACAGGACAATTTCAGTTGTTACACTTTTGATAAATTGCTTTGGGACAGTATAGTAGTTTGACTGTTCAAACTACCTCACAGAGGCCTGACAGGTGTATATTTTGCCTTAACGTGCACAATTTTTTCACCAGTTTATGTTTGTGGTAATTTTTGTTTGCATCTTTTGCATACACACATTTTTGTGGGGTGTTTTGTAACTCTGACGTGCAACTTTGATCAACCTTACCCTCATCCCCCCTCTAAACCTCCAAAATTATGCGGCACATATATTATCCCAATGTATAACTTTGTCACTATCTTGAAAAGTTACAGTGCCATAAAAGAATGGCCAGAAAGGAAAAAAAAATCCTCCTGGGCATCCTCTAATCGCAGAGGCCCAATTGGAATAGGGTGGGATCGGAGATGGTTGTTGTCATCATCAATGACAAGTACTCCCCCATCGAAGTGAGCATATTAGTCCAATACTCTTCCAGGGCAGAAAATGCGCAGAGCCTTGTTGAAAAGCTTTTGCATTCGAAAAAGGTCCTGTATTTGTTCTGCACAGTGCAAACAAATGTAATGACATGCTTGCGCTGCATTTGCTTGTGACTTGTCTCTGGTGTCTTCATAAGTATACATGTGTTTGAAGGCTGCTTCTGGGGTTGTGTGTTTGTAGGGTGAGCTGAATAGGTCTGTTTCAGTTGTGTTGTGTTTGTGCTGTAATATGTGTTTCCAGGGGCTTTAGAGAGTATGTGTGTGTGTGTCTGTGTATAGGTGCTGAAGTGTATAGGGAATGCTTATGGTATGTGGATAGGGGCATACACACAGTGTATGTGTGTATAGGTGTATAGAGTGTGTTTTTAGGAAATGTAGTGTGTGTTTGTGTACAGGGGATTTAATATGTGCCAGTGGATCCAGAGTGTGTATAGTGTTACCCACTGGGCATTTGCCTGGTTTACCTGATGTCCAGTCTAGGCCTGCATATAAGAGACATGACTATTTAACCCCTTAAGGACTGAGCTAAATGTACACGTTTTTGTAAACAAAACTTGAGATTTGACTATTTGA
>OW240916.1:111333400-111405776 GCA_933207985.1 Pelobates cultripes
TGCTTAACAAGGGGACAAATGCCTTTTTTATATTGATTTCCCATTGAGCCCTTTCAAGTACTTTTAAAGACTGATACTTAGTTAGCATTCAGTAGGGCTAAAATGAAAATGATATATGTCTCCAATAATATTTTCAGTAAAGAATATTTCTTAGTTTTCAAAGGAAACAAAGCATAAAGTAAAAAAAAATGAAGACATGAGAGAAAGATCAGCACAGTGAACATAGACACATTTCTCACAATTTTATGTCAGGTTTGGACCTTTACTAACATAAATAGCGTGTTAAATACTCTTTATATATACTGCTGTCAATATGTTGATTACACACTATACCAAATATAACATTCTGAATCCCAAAAACAAAGCTGGATCAAAATAGTGCTATTCACTAATAAATAAGTCTAACACCTGTCCCTGCTTTCTCTTTGTTTTTGTTTTTTTTCCTTCAACAACGATTTGTGAATATTGTGGTATTATGATGAGTGTTGCAAATTTCTTTATGTTCCCAACAGGGATCCAGATTTCAAATTTGATGTGTATCATTCTGAATATAATCTCTCTTACTGGGGAATGTCAAAATCCTGTCCAGACATTATTATAAACAAGCTCATTTTGCTTAATACACATTGTATTCCGCACCTAGCTAAATATAGCCTATTTAATGTGACACATAGATATAGCATTATATGATTAAAAACTTGTGTTATGGAGCCTTTGCACTAGAAGTGCCACATGCTACCCCGGAAACCATAGGAAATTAATCAAAGTAATGCTTTACATTGGTTTTTGGTAAAAAAGAAAAAAAAAAAGTAATTGTCTTACTATTAATGAATATATTTGATTTAAATATATAAAATCTTTAAAGAAACTTTAGACCTTAAGGAATACAATGTTGTTAAATAAAAAACACCTTGAAATGAAATGGTGGCTTGAGGTTTACAACTATTAGAACGTCAACCTTACCTTCAGCATGTCCTTGACTAACAGGATTATACTTAAAAGCAATTGGCTAATGTTTGGGTGATTGAAGGACCTAGACTACTGGAACGATATCCAAGTGGTATAATAAGCATACATGGTATTTGGTCTGGATGCCAATTTGACTGCTCGATAGAAAAAACAGCTGATATTCAGAAAAACTGTTTTATCTTAGAATAAGAAAATAACATTGCTGTGTAGTACAAGATGTGCAAACATAAATAGGAAAGTGCATAGTGTACAACAGACAACAAAAATATAGAAAGGACACAGGGGTCCAAGCCAACCCTCGGAAAAAACAAATGCATCTATTAATATCGATATAGTCTATGATTTTCTAGGGTTTTTCAGGCCTTTCATAACATTTCTATTTTAAGTAATTTAAGAACCTCACTACAAGTAAATGATGCTCTTTATCTACCTGCCTTGCTTCTATTTTTCATTAAATCCTTATCACAAAGTGTGGCAAGGCTTTAATAACTGATAATGCTATCTGGTCTAATTAGATTTTAATAAATGAAGCACTGTATGATACTAAGAAGGAAATATGTTGATGCTCTGACCAAATCCTACATCTAATTAACACATTATACATTTACTAAATACCAGTCCCTGTCCAACTATTACTATTTACTATTAATTCAGTAAACATAATTTTAAAGGGGAACTCATGGAAATTGCACATTGAATAAAACATTGAAAATCACCTGTAAATTGTTATTGCACTTTACCAAGTCATATTTCATTTAGCAAATGACAAATTACATCACAATGCACTTTAGTCCAATCACAATATCATGCCTATTCCTGGAGGTCCAGTGTGGAGACCATTTGGCATCGCCCTCTGCCATAAGCAGACCTCATGTAATAGTTTGTGAGCTCTGGGCTCATAGTATCAACGTGTTGCCATGGTAACCTGTGGCACGGCTCTGAACTGCCTGGTACTCGCATTAGCCATATACAAGGTTGGAACCTGGCAGAGGGAGAGACCTGAATCTCTCTGGGCTCCTCCATCACCCCTATACTGGGTGATGTAGATTAATTTAGAAATAAACAAAAATGTTTAAAAGTCTATCTGTTCCTGTCCAAATCTGAGATGAATAAATTGCGTATACGCAGAAGTAAGTTCACACTGACACATGCAGTTCAGGTTAAAAACACTTCAGGAAATTTATTAGCATCTAGTTAAAAAGCGGGCACGCAGGCCTTTTTATATGCAAAATGACATCATCATTGAATATCAGATAATAAACAATAAACATCATTAATTGGGTTAAATGTTAAGTGGCTATGTCAGTGTCCACCCATTAATATTATTAATTGGCTCAGAGATTTGAGTGACTAGTGAGGCACCCTCCCATCATGGGATGTCGTCGCCATTGCTCTTTAGCACGAGGCTTACTCAGTGGAAAGGGGGGCTTGGGCGTCATTTTACGTAGTTAGTGATGTCAGTCTCGTGGTCTGTTCCAAGGTTCTTTTATGAATGGAACATTTCATTTTGTCGCTGTTCTCCTGGCCTTGGATTATACTATGTTGCAAGTCAACGGAGATCCGCTAACTCCGGGGCTAGTTATGTCCTTAGAGAGAGAAAATACAATCTCTTATTCATTATACTGAATACTGTCAGGAAATTCTGTCATGTAAGGTGAACAAAATGGAGTTAGTACAATAATTCAATACTTGTTCTAATAAAGATTTTAATAATTCTACATCAGTCCCCCCTATGAAATGTTAGATTCTAAAAGATAATCTTTATTTGTTAGTATCAGAAGACGTGTTAGCCCAAAGGCACAGAAACCCCGTGACCCGCTAGCTAGGTGTTATTGCAAAGTGCAAAGCTGTCCCTTCGTCTGTCCCTAATTGGCTAACTCATCTGTCCGCTGGGCACTTGAACACTTCACTCCATGGGTATCCCGAGGTGGCTAACCCACCACATCTCCGCACGGTAGACTTCCCAGACAGACAGATGCTGTCCCTAAGCTGGTCCCTTCCTAGAACTCTTGCACTCTATCAATAAACGGGATAGATTGTAGCGGTATACAGGGCGAGTTGACTTTTTGGAAATCTTGGTCATCAACTGTGAGGTGTGCGTAAGTGGGTGCCGCTTGGTCTACAGTCTTCCAGAGGAGCTTTCTCAGACAAGGGAGGACACAACAAACGAGAAGAGCAAAGATAAAAAGGAAAATTAGTATTGCTATACCAATATGCATCAAAGCTTTTTGCCATCCTGTCATCCAACCAATCCATCTCTCCCAGGGATCTTTTATCCCAGAGTTCCTCTTTAGCTCCTCAGAGAGCTCTTTCAATTTTCCTATAGCTAAGGTTACTTTACCATTGGGGCCTGTGTTTTCTGGGATGTAAGTACAACATGTCATGGTATCAGGCAGAATTTTACATACCCCTCCTTTTTCGGCTAGAATCATATGTAAAGCCATTCTATTTTGGAATGACATTTGGGACGTAGCCTGCAACTGTTCGGCCAAACCCTGAAGGGCATCCCTGGTGTAATTAACAAACCGTTGTTGGTTGTAGTAGATGTAATTTATCCAATTTAAATTCTTGTTTGCAGTGACTATGGTAAAAAGTGATTCAAATCCTGCAGCAACTTCATCCCTGGTTTTAAACTCATTGAGCACCCCCTAGGTACCCCAATGGCATCAATGTAAATATGAGGGTCAAAACTGCCTTTTACTGGGGCTTCACGCTTTACCTTGGTTGGTGAGTGTTTGGACTCATGAGTATCGGGGGGTGTGTCAGAGATAATATGTATGGGCATGATTGCTTTAGCCAGAGTACACTCCCCCCACCATTCTTTATCCATTCTTGATCTCAGCTGTAGATCCCCACACAACCAGTAAATATCCCCCAATGATCTAGTGTGGAATTGTAGGAGGTTCATAGAGACAGTTCTGTAGGTGGCACAATAACCTTTAGAGAAGTTACCCACAAATTTACCAATTCCATCATAATTAGCATAACAGGTATAATTACCTTTATAGACGGTAACACCATCTGGGGGTTTGCAATCTTTGACTAGAAGAGGATACTCTACTGTCCATGCTTTACATATGGACCTATTGAAATTGTAGTGATAGGCAAAAAGACTCAGAACACATTCTTCTATATCTACTGGCAAAGTTGAAGGCACAGTGCCCAGGTGCGGCCGGGCACCACCACACACATAGCATGCGGTTCTGTTATGTTTGTTGGCATTATATTTCATCCATTCTAACCATAGATTAACATCATTGAAACCTGTTTCAGCGGCCATGGTATCTTCAAATGTTGGATTTGCAATGGCCATCATGTCTTTAAAAGATTGGATGTGTGGTTTCAACGGATTTGAGACCATGTGGGTGGTCCCTTTCCACTCAGGAGAGTGGCACATATCTTTAAGGTGGAAATGTCCTAATTTATTATAGGAACCCTTCTTCCAGTACATTCCCATTACATACTGGTCTGCATCCGTTGGGCTGGGATGCTCAATGTTTAAGATTAATTTCATAGGTATGCCTCCTCCGGGCTTTCTCAGAGTCATTCTCTGGAGGAGAGACCTACCGTGATCATCAATTTTAGATAAGACACTTTTTGGTTTGTAACCCCAGGCAGGCCCGGCATTCCATCCCACCGCCCCCCAATGGTTACAGTTGTGCCCCCATTGTTTGTCAACTACACAAACATAGGGGTCTTTTGAATGAGGGATATCTCTATAGATATTCTGAATCTGTGACGTGGGGAATGGGCATTCTACGATGTCACAGTAGTCAAAAGTATAAGTAGCCACACGGGTACATGATGAATTATATCAGAAGGTGTACCCACTAGCATCTTTGGTGATGGCCACCTGCTGGGCTTTAAGGAGGCCAACTAAGGAGATAATGTACCAGAGGCACATGGTTGCATAGAGTTAGCTTCCTCTGGGGCAGGTGTCTTCTTGCAATGGGAAGCGTGGATCCAGTTAGGCCTTCCGGCCAATTTGACAGAGGTAGGGGAGATCAGGAGAACTTGGAACGGACATTTACTGTTTTCGCACAAATTTCTTGACCAGAACCCAGTCATCGGGGAGCAGACTGTGGTTGCCTGTGTCAGAATCAGGATCTGGAATTGAAGAGAAAACTTGGGCATGGATTTTGTTTAAGGCGTTTGCGAGTTCAGTTACATAATCTACTAAGACATCAGTTTGAAGTTGTAGTTGTTGGGGAAAATAGCAACCTAGCCTAGGTGCAGTCCCAAATAGAATCTCATATAGGGACAATGAGGTAGTATTTTTGTACAAGAGCATTCATTAGATCCTTTGATAAATGTGCAGGTCCGTGTGTCCATTGTACGACTGCTGGGTACAAATTCTTAGGGAGGCAGAACTTGAGGTTGTTGGAGTACACTCCATCCTTCAGAACTGCCCCTTTCTGTTTCCACTTCTGTATTTCTTCAGGGGCAACTGTAGCCTGTTGTTCCCGCAGGATTTTTAGGTCAGTTGGAAGAGTCTGCAGAGTAAATATGGGAGTTTCTTCATTTCCGGACACTCTTCTTTCCACTTCCTGTGGTTCTTTTGCAGCTTGTTTTGCAGCCTGATCAGCTAGATGGTTGCCCTTGCTTCATCTGAGTCCAACTTCCCATGTGCTTTTATCTTCAAAATAGCCACTTCTTCTGGGAGTAGGAGGGCGTCCATCAGCTCCTTGATTGCGGAACCGTGCTTGATTGGTGTACCGGCGGTGGTAAGAAATCCTCTTGTTTTCCAAATTAATCCGAAGTCGTGAGCCACGCCCAGTGCATATCTTGAATCCGTGTAGATATTGGCGCGCTTTCCTTCAGAGATCTTGCATGCTGAAGTCAGGGCTTGCAATTCAGCTTCTTGTGCAGACATAGTTGATGGTAAAGATGATGATTTGACAATTTCATCTGTTGTGGTTACGGCATATCCTGTATGGTATCTTCCTTCTTCATCAGCATATCTTGAGCCGCCCACAAACAGGGTGAGATCGGGATCTACCAATGGGTCTTCATGCACAGTTGGTAGATGTGTTGTTTCCATTTTCATCTGTTCAAAACAGTCATGAGGTGTATCTGGGTCGTAGTCATTCACTATGGTTAAATCTTGGAACTCATTCTCCAGGAAATGACGTGGCCATGCTTTTAGGTGGTCAGTTGTTGGATATTTGACAACACCATTTTCCTGTAGCTGTGATTCGTCCATAGTGGCCCATGCTTTTGCCATAGGCCCAAGATCATTCCATGATATTGTTTTCAACTTGGTCACAGGGACATGTGGAATGGCAGTGTCCCAATGACGGTACAAATGCTTGAGTTCCGGAGGTAGATGAATCAAGACCATACTGTTGCCTTCAGAATCACAGTAGAAGTCTTGTGCAGTGAGTTTTACTTCGACCAGATGATAGAGTTCATCTTCATAGCAGGTTTCAGGAGTGATGTTTGATTTGTACCACATGGTACAGAAGGCATATCCTGCTCCGTCATGAAGGAGTGCTTGTCCATCATGAAAGGATAGGTTGGGATGCATTTCCTTCTTGATGGTGCCAGTGAGAAGAAAAACATAAGTTTCGTCCTTGATGAATCCGTAGTATACACCCCCCTCAGGGAGTGGCAGAAGAGTGGACGGATTGAGAACTTGACATCTTTGGAGGGGAATGTTGTCAGGCAACAAAAGATGACATTGAAGGCGAAGATGCCTAGCAGGAGTAACATGCTTAAGTTGGACCTGGTTGACTATGGCAGAAATGTCATGGGGGCCAAGACAACCAGGGGGTGGCCAAGGACAAGATCTCCAGTTCTTTCAATGAGCTCTCTGGCAGCAAAGACGGCCCGAAGGCAAGAGGGACGTCCTCTGGCCACAATATCCAGTTGGCAGGAGAAAAATCCAATAGGCCCTTGGCGGCCTCCAGGACCATGGGCCTGAGTGAGCACTCCTGTTGCATGGCCTTGTCTTTCAGAAACAAACAATTTGCATGCCACTGAGAAGGCCTATCAATTTGGTGTCTTGAGCAGATGTGGGTGAGGAAAGTAAAGATGCTTGACGTACCTGATCTTCTGTAGCAACAGCAAATCCAGTATGGTACCTTTCCTCTTCATCCGCAAACAGAGTGGAGTCAGGATCTGGCAAACCTACTGCATGCCTTGTTGAGAGGTGTCTTATTTCTTCTTTCATCTGTTCAAAGCAACCATGAGGAGTAGTAGAAGAGATATCCTCACCTATTTCTGTGTGAGATTGAGGGTATTTGTCTTTCCATTTACAGTTCTCTTGCTGCCCCCCCCTCTGTAGAGAGCTGATATCGATTTTTAGTGTTTCATGTTTTATTGAGTCAGGTTCCTTTTATGAGATTTCTGGGGACTTAGTGAAGAAAACATGAGGTGCAGCCACCTCCCAGTGATGATACAGGTGTCTTATTTCCATGGGAATCTGGGTCAGGACCACACTATTTCCTTGAGAGTGCCCAAAACAGTCTGAATAATAATTTTTTTTTTTTTTTTTTTTAATGTAAGCCCAGATATTTTATTATTATATATGCATAGAAGTCGAGACTTTGGGCATTATAGTGTATTGATTCTAGATCTGTTACTAGCAGCAAGTGCTTAGCCTTATGCCTATCCCACGCATGCTTAAACACTCCTTTACTGTGTTAACCTCTATCACTTCAGCTGGAAGGCTATTTCATGCATCCACTACCCTCTCAGTAATGTAATACTTCCTGATAGTATTTTTATTTAAACCTTTGTCCCTCTATTTTTGAGACTATGTCCTCTTGTTATGGTAGTTTTCCTTCTTTTAAATATAGACTCCACTTTAACTGTGTTGATTCCCTTTGTGTATTTAAATGCTTTTATCATATTTCCCCTGTCTCGTCTTTCCACTAGGCTATACATTTTGTCTAGGATTTCAGTTTATCTTTGGTGGTTACAGGTCACAAACTACAAGGATATAATTTTAATGTGGAATGATTTTAGAATTAGGTATATTTGTCTTCTATGATTAATAGGCAATACAGAAAACAAAAATTTCAACAAATGTATGTATTTATATAAAGTAGACATCACAGTTTATTTACCTGAGGGTATTTTGAAACTTTTTAAATAGTCAGTTAACTGCCAATTTCTGCTAACAAAAGTAGATACATTGTGTTAGTTCCATGTCTTTTCATTTACATATATAATATGTTTTCGTTGTATGTATTTCATAAGCATAACATTTGCTACTACTGTACAAACCTCATATTGAGTTCGGGTGAGTTTTTCCAGTAAAACAATGCCCCTAATGTATGCCTTTGTTACTATCCTGTGAAGCTACAGGACAATTTCAGTTGTTACACTTTTGATAAATTGCTTTGGGACAGTATAGTAGTTTGACTGTTCAAACTACCTCACAGAGGCCTGACAGGTGTATATTTTGCCTTAACGTGCACAATTTTTTCACCAGTTTATGTTTGTGGTAATTTTTGTTTGCATCTTTTGCATACACACATTTTTGTGGGGTGTTTTGTAACTCTGACGTGCAACTTTGATCAACCTTACCCTCATCCCCCCTCTAAACCTCCAAAATTATGCGGCACATATATTATCCCAATGTATAACTTTGTCACTATCTTGAAAAGTTACAGTGCCATAAAAGAATGGCCAGAAAGGAAAAAAAAATCCTCCTGGGCATCCTCTAATCGCAGAGGCCCAATTGGAATAGGGTGGGATCGGAGATGGTTGTTGTCATCATCAATGACAAGTACTCCCCCATCGAAGTGAGCATATTAGTCCAATACTCTTCCAGGGCAGAAAATGCGCAGAGCCTTGTTGAAAAGCTTTTGCATTCGAAAAAGGTCCTGTATTTGTTCTGCACAGTGCAAACAAATGTAATGACATGCTTGCGCTGCATTTGCTTGTGACTTGTCTCTGGTGTCTTCATAAGTATACATGTGTTTGAAGGCTGCTTCTGGGGTTGTGTGTTTGTAGGGTGAGCTGAATAGGTCTGTTTCAGTTGTGTTGTGTTTGTGCTGTAATATGTGTTTCCAGGGGCTTTAGAGAGTATGTGTGTGTGTGTCTGTGTATAGGTGCTGAAGTGTATAGGGAATGCTTATGGTATGTGGATAGGGGCATACACACAGTGTATGTGTGTATAGGTGTATAGAGTGTGTTTTTAGGAAATGTAGTGTGTGTTTGTGTACAGGGGATTTAATATGTGCCAGTGGATCCAGAGTGTGTATAGTGTTACCCACTGGGCATTTGCCTGGTTTACCTGATGTCCAGTCTAGGCCTGCATATAAGAGACATGACTATTTAACCCCTTAAGGACTGAGCTAAATGTACACGTTTTTGTAAACAAAACTTGAGATTTGACTATTTGACTGTTCAATCGTAATTCACCTCTTTCATATGAAGTGCACCCACACTTATTACATATCATTTTTTCAGGAGAAATAGGGCTTTCATTTAACATAAAATATTTAGCAATACAAAAAATAATTTAATATAAATAAAATATACCATTTACCCTTTGCATTCTGTCAACAGCTAATTATCAAAGGGAAAAGTAACACCTGTTAATCTAAGACCATTAAAAATGTCCTCCCTAATTTTTCAGAGAAATGGATATAAATGATAATTGAAATTAAAGCTGGCTGCTTGCATTCAAATGCTGGGCTGTTAAATGAGGCCATATTAACATGGTTGGATTTCCCCAGAACCCAATAACAGTAAGATATGCCAATATTATAATGTGATAAGACCGTTTCAAAAGTCAGCTGACAATACAGATTTTTAGTATGTTTTTAGGCCCCTTTTAAATTAGTTTTTCTCTTTAAGCATTTAGTATTCCTTAAGTATACATTATGCATTACAATTTATATTACCCGGCATTCAGACAAAAGGGTTTTCTCTGACCTAGTTTTTACAGCATTACAAGCATTTCTCCCTCTAAGCAGCTAATAGCTGTTTCTTTATGAAAAATACATTTGAGGTTTGCTGTTCCAAATAAACACTAAAGAGTGCATTCTTTTCCAATCTTCTCTATTAACTGTTTAAACACCAGGAACTCTCTCATCTAAAGCATGTCTACAGGGTAAAATATTTATGCTGAATCACATGCATTTTTTTAAGTGAATGGAGAAAAAAGTTTATTTTTTTAGCTATGTCCTTCATTGATGGAATCACCAAATGGTAACATATGAAATTTAGTTATTCTTTATTCTAATATCTGATTTTAATATAATGCCAATTAGTGATATTACAATGATAACAGCAATCCTATAACAGTCTTTTAAGGGATAAACACTGATCAGCCACAACATTAAAACCCCTGGCAGGTGAAGTGAATAACATTGATTATATGGTTACAATGGCACCTGTCAAAGGGGTGAGATACATTAGGCAGCAAGTTAAAAGTCAGTTCTTGAATTTCATGTGTTGGAAGCCAGAAAAATGGTCATGATCTGAGTGAGGGCCAAATAAGGATGGCATCTCCAAAATGTAAGTCTTGTGGGATGATCCTGGTATGCAGTCATCTGTACCTACTAAAAGTGATGCAAGGAAGAACAACCGGTGAGCAGGGTTATGAGCTGCCAAGGATTAATGATGCAAATCAGAAGAAAAGGCTAACCCATCTAGTCGGATCACACAGGAGAGCTACTGAACTTCAATTTGCTAAAAAAGCATAATGCTAGCCATAATAGAAAGGTGTCAGAACACATAGTGCATCACACTTTGCTGAGTATGGGTCTGCATAATTGCAGACTTTTCGGAGTGTCCATGATAACTCTGGTCCACCGCTAAAAAAAACTTCAATGGGAAACTGAGCATCAGAACTGGACCGAGGAGCAAAGGAAGAAGGTTGCCTGGTCTTATGAATCATGTTTCCTTTTAGATCAGGTGAATGCTCATGTGAAGGTTCAATGTTTATCTGGGGAAGAGATGATAGCAGGATGCATTAAGGGAAGAAGGCAATCTGGTTGAGGCAGTGTTATGCTCTGGGCAATGTTCTACTGGGAAACCTTGGGTCCTGGCATTCATGTGGATGTTACTTTGACATATACCATCTACCTATATCGACATTGTTTCTGACCAGGTACACCGCTTCATTGCAAAGGTGTTCCCCGATAGCAGTGGTCTCTTTCAGCAGGATAATGCACACTGCCACACTGCAAAAATTGTTTAGGAATGATTTAAGGAACATGATAAAGAATTCAAAGTGTTGGTCTGGCCTTCAAATTCCCCAGATCTCAATCCAGTTGAGCATATGTGGGATGTGCTGGAACAACAAATCTGATCTGCAGGGGCGCCTGTAACTTTGCAGGACATAAAGGATCTGCTGCTAATATCTGCCAAAAGAAACAAAAGATACGTCTTGTGGAGACTATGCTTCATTGCATCATAGCTATTTTGACAACATGAGGTAGACCTACACAATATCAGGCAGTTTGTTTTAATGTGGTGGCTGATCAATGAATGTAAACTTTAATTGGTGTGTGTTTGTCTGTTTGTGCCTGTCTGTGTGTTTGTACATACGTCTCAGCTTGAGAGAGATGCCTGAAATCATATAGTTGTAGATGGTTTTTAAAGATTTTTAAAAACCTGATATTGAAATGATTAAAAATGTTTCTAGTATACATTTTGTTGGTCAGTAATAAGCTTGATGACCACATTTTACCATCACTATCTGTAGAGTACTCGTGCAGTATAAACTACTATTTTCTGCATTTTTTTAAATAAACATGTCCTTTCTTTCCAAAATGAGCTGAAGCATGGCTCTGAGCTGCTTATTCTGTCTTTTTTCTATGCTTCTGATAAATTATGCAAGGGAATGTCTGCACAACATGCACTTCTTCTTTCCAATAACTTAAAAACTCTCCGTATACTACATTAACAGTCACCAGGAGAATCCATTTCATTGTGATTTCCTCTGAGCCAGTGTACTAGAACAAATTCAGCCCATTCTGTCATATGACATAGGGTAGCAGCAAAAATGCAATTCATTGTAAAATCTTTGTTTTGCGTTTACCATTAGAAGCAAAGTGTTCAGTTCTTTTGCAACTCTCCACTGGACCTTATAAAAAAACACAGTAGCTGGAGGGCACTGGCAGTACTGATCACTCAGAAGGAAACACAACAGCTGTGTTCCTGACAGCTGGAGAGACCTAGCGTTCATCAACAAATATCATGGATATCTAACACTGTTCTGCTCAGCAGGGGGCTCCAAAACCCGTTAGTCTATTCTCAAGTCATTGGCAATGTTTCTATCTTCAGTTTCGTACTACAAACAAAAAGGTTGATGTCATTTTGTTTGTTTGCTTTTTAGTTTTTGTTGTTGTTTTTTTTTAACCACAAAATAAATTTTCATTATTCCCTTGTATACTATGAATGTAAGAGTGTGAAAGTGGATTTGCTGTGAAAAACAGATGGATGCAAGCATCTGTGTTTAGACAATGTTGATGTGTTAAGGTAATTATGAAGCTTAACCTATGCCTAAAAAAATAAAATTTCATCTATGTTTATTTGATAAAACCAAAACAATTGTAACTATGCATATGACAGATGTGACCTAGTAAACTGTATGGACTGGTAACTTCAATACGAAAGTCTCAGGAGCAAAGTATTAAATCTCTGATACAACACATGCCATGAACTTTGACTCTAATTTATGGAGTTACAAATGTTGCCGCAAGAGCAACATCGTCTCTTGCCTTGTAGTATGTCCTATCGGTGTTTGGATAAAAAAGACAACACAATTCTGTAAAATATTGCTTTGTTATTCTATATGTTTAGAATAAAGCAAGAACTATAGAACCTTGTATTATATCTATTTTATCACCAAATACGGATTGAGCAAAGAACATTTAGCAATGTCAATGAAAGAGCTGTCTGTCTGTCTGTTTTTCTACCAATCTATATATTTATCTGGCACATAACAAAGGATGCCCTATTTCTAGGTACTAGAACTTTAGAAGATACAATTTAGAGACAATCACAAGGATAGGTAAAGGAAAGTAAGAAAGATGACTGAAAACCATATGAACAATCAGCTTCTTTTGAAATGGTGTTCCAATGCTTTGTACTCTTCATTGATAAGATTTAACCTCCACATTCTTTTGATTGGTTGACATTGATTCATAGTGTTGTTGGGTGGTGATAGAAAAGAACTTAATTAACAGATGTTATAGTAAAGTTCTTTGTGAACCATGATGTTACATGTGAAGGATGTGTGCTATATGTTGAGTAACCAGTTCAATTTCTTGAGACATCCTCCAATTTCTTGAGCTGGTTTCAGACCTATAGTTGCCTACCTGGGAACATGATGATATTTTCAGTTCTCGGTTATAAACCACAAATGTATAAATTTGGAACAGAAGTAAATTCGACATAACAGTGTTGTATTGGTTCGATTTGCTAAATAGTTTTTGTGAGTTGTCAGTTGCCCACTAAAATATCCCAATCTCTGTTTTATGAATTTACACACCATACTTTTAGTGCCTATTAACAGCTAGAGATTTTTGTTCTTTAGGAATAATCCCCAGTATAGGGCTAGTTTTTACAACATTTGCATTCATCTCATCATTTAAACACTGATGATTGCAACCAGGCTTTTTTTTTTCCTGTAACCAGAAAATAGGAGACGTTAACGGGAATTAAACCATTTTTGAGTGATCTTGCTCCCTTGGAAAATGAAATGTGATATCAAACTCTATCTATAATTTCCAGACATTTTGCTTTACTAATTTTGAATTATCTTTTGTATTTTCAGATCCTGTAACAGTGCCCGAACACTTTACAGAACGTGAGTTCTTATGTTTAATATAGGGGAGATCTGGGGTCTAAAACAAGCTCAATATAAGATTATCCATTTTATACTTTACTTTAAGCAGTGTACTTTACACTTTAAGTAGAGAAAACAAACAATTGTATGTATTAAGTGAATAGACCTTATCAACAGGAAAGAAATTGTGTAACATCTGATAAACTGATGGTATTTATATTGAAATTACTCAATATGTTTAGACACATGAATATAAAGATTTTCACAGATATTGATATTTGTTGATGTATTTTGAATCATTATCATTAATTCTATGGCTCAACCATGAATCAGCAAATATAACAAGTGAGTTATCAACATGTTCTTTATTAGTAATAAGATTTGGGTATAACTAATATACATATTTTTAAGGCAGTTACTGTTGTATACATACCATCAGAAAATATATACTATTGCTTTATAAAAACAGCAGCCGCATGATCAAACCTAAACACTGAAAGTGAATACTTTTACTTCTGTGTTTGCCTTAATATAAATTAAAAATAAGCTTTTGCAAAGTGGATGTGTAAGGAATCCAGTTTACTAGCTTCATGGCTTGCGATTCATATGCAAATTTTACTTCCTCTGTGTAAATTGCTATTCTGGAGAAGTGATCCCTCTAAGCAATATCTATGGATGGTCCAGCAGTGAAATTTCCACAACATTTTCATTAAAAAAAAAATGGACACTACACATTTTATTAATGGTACACTACAGGCACCCAGACAACTTCATCTCATTAAAATGGTCTGGAATTTTACTGACTTTAGGTCACCTAACTGACATTGGACATCTTCTTACTCTGCATGAGGACATCCAGCATCAGTTAAATCCCCGCAGGAAAGCATTACATCAAAACTTTTTTATGGAAAGGGTCTAATGTGCTCATGGTGCTCGCCACCTATGCTCATTAGCCCCCTCCCCCCCTGTCGGGTAATGTCGGAGAAGTCAGTGAAAAACCAAGCACCAAGATGATTTCTAACCCTTAAAACAGGCACCTAGGGTAGGGTACCCTTGGAAACTACAGAGCTAGGAATACATCTTTGCATTTCCTGCACTATAGTATACCTTTGAGTACAATGCATTCCTATGTGCAAAGTACTGAAGTGTCATTATTATCAAAATTCAATTATTTACTCTTTTGCTGATGGACCACTCAAAAAAAATCCCCACAAACTGTGACGTAACACGGGTGACATTGCACATGTCACATTACCCTAACATTATTAAGGTTTTCATCAACTATATTTTTTGTTTTAAGTTATTACTTTTGGAAACAAGTTCAGTTTTTATTGGTACTCTCATAAAGAATGCTGTAAGGCTGCCTAATTGCAAGTAAAAGAATAGGCTGCATGCTGATAATTGTATTTGATTACTTTCCCTTTATGGAATAAGTGCATAATTACTTGTATGTCCTCTGTTCCCATAACTGACCGCTATAACTAAGTGAAGTAAAATACAACATAAAACAACATAATTAAGTTTAACATTTGTAAGAGGTAAGAATGATCTTTGTATCCCAGGCCTGTAGGGTGGGCAGAATATCCACTGGGGGCTAGGTTCTATTATATGAGGTAAGAATCTCTTGCAGTTAAACAGCATCTTCCCTTATACGTTAATGGGAGAACATCTATTCAATCACAAGTGTTAACATTACATGGTCTAAAGGAATCTCACACTCAAACTAAAATACTGGAGGAAACTGTCAGTACATTTTCCTCCATCATGAGCAGCAGCAATGTCTAATGTATTTGGTTTTTTTGCTGTTTAATTTACATATTTTAAAATTAGCACTTTTGCTTTTTTTTTTTTCCAATAATTAATATAAAGCAATTGGCAATACACAGTGCAATAGTTATCCATCAAAAAGACAAAACAAGTAAAATGTCATTGCCAACGAATTGATACTGCACATGAGAACAAAATAGGATAGGACAGACCATTAAATGTAAAGATAAATTAAACAATGTTTGCATAATAATTAAGAAAATATGAATAGAGAAAGAAAAGAGGAGAGCAAAGAGATAATGGAGAAGTAAATAGGAAGGTAGATGTAAATAGAAAAGAGAAAAGAGTAGAGAATGGTGGAGTGGGTGAATGTTGTTCAGAGAAGGCTAATCATGCTTTGCATTTATCTGGACATGTCTTCTAAATAGGGAGTCCAAACCTTATAGAATGTGGTGGATATATGATGCACTAGAGCAGTGCATTTGTCCATCTGCATGTTATCATTAATTTTAACAATGACAACATTCAGAGAGGGAGGCACCACATGTAAATGGCCTTAGGCAACTACTCTATGAGTAGCAAGGGTAATTTTGATCAATAATGTATTTTTATATAGCACTTTTCCTTTTATGCAAGAAAAATAAATAAATACAAAAAGCAGACATAAAAGTCCAATAAAATCAATTGCATTGAAATCCACTAACCACAATGTCACTGTGTTCATTTGTAGATGAGTAAGTAACAATGCTAAATGCTAAGATGAGTAAGTAACAATGCTAAAATTCCCAAAAGTCGAAAATGGGAGTTTCTGCTATCCTACAGGCCAGCGTACCACTGATGTGAAATACTATATTTATCACTGCCATGCTAAACAAGTGTTAATGACTTGAACGCATTCCAGTATATGCACATTCTCTGCATTAAGGTTAAATATAATTGATCTCTGATGAGTGAGGAGTAATCCCTAAGCTGCCATTATATTCCGATTACAAACCTTACCTCTTTTTTTAGTTGTTGTGAAAGTGATGGAGGACTAAAAAAAGAAATGTTTCAAAATGAACAATTAGCATAAGCAATGAATAAGGTAAACACGCAGAACAGAAAAAAAGCAAGGCATGCATATTCCATGTAATTAGTTTTCTCATGCACTAATAAACACCACATCAATTTGCAGCTTTTAACCCAGTATGTGACAGGTGGGGGAGTAACACATTCCCGGACATTATGCTAATTAGCCTTCTGGTACTCATAGGGTTAATTGTGCTTTTTCTTTTATGGGTTAGTTGCTTATAATGTAGAACAAATCTTCTACTGTTGAATAATTCAGACATTTTGTACTGGGATTCTGTAAAATGCTAGTTCTATGTGGAATAACATAGTATAGTAAAGAAAATATGTTCGTTTTTGGGGTTTTTTTGTTGCTATTTTAATTGTCAGAAATTTAGGTTCCAATAAGCAGCTTTTGGCAGTCAGGCATTTTTGATTCTATGAGCCATCGTTCTCATAATGACTTGCCAGATTCCCGGGAGTATATTTGCTAAACAGTGCACTGTCTCGAACTTACAAACAGTTGCCAAAATAGTTTTTTTCTTCCAACTCATCTATTTGGGCCAAAATTTTGCAGTTTTCCAGTCCCATCATGTTTTCTTTAACAGATATATTTATATGTCGATGGGTAAGAACTAAAAAGCATTGCGTTATTGAATGGAGTAATCATATGCTGCATGTGAGAAATCAATTAACTAATCAAGGTACTTACCATGGGACCCCGGTGTAATCAATGCATTGATTTCTTGTCTGCAGTCAATTAATTATGCATACTTCACGGTTCCATGTTTTGCCCACCAGCACATAGAAGTACATGTTGGATCTTCTGTTACTAGTAACAAAGTTTAATGATCTCTGTCATTGAGAAACCATAAAACATTTCTTTATCAACAGTTTGATATATTAGTAGATTGCAGACTTGTGTATGGTGGAAAAATATGGAACAGATTTTTCCAAAAATTTAATTTAGTCCAGGATCTCAAACATATCTTAATTTTCTGGTTCAGCTCATCCAAAAATATTCAGGAAGCCAATTTGTACATACCAAAAGTGAAAATGGGCCAATCATTGTACTGCAAAATATATACATAATGTAAACATTTTGTATATATTTTTCAGTACACTTAATAAGTAACCAAAAGAGGGGAAAAGAGGTGCAGCAGGAAATATACATATTTATTAAATATGTAAAACAGAAATAAAGATATTTTTGCTGCTCTTCTAACTTGATCTGTGGATTAAGTCAAAATTTAGTCGCTGTCCCCCTAGCAATCAATCATCTTTTATCCCATCTATCATCTCTTTTTCTGGTACCACGGACAGAAATCATCCATCGCACTAGTTGTTTGCTCGATTATACGTCCATACGGAGCTTCAGAGATACTCACAATCAGCCTAAATTTAGATAAATTATAATTCAGCCAAAATCATATGCACAAGTCTAGTAGATTGGGTGTACACTTTACAATACCTCTCACACATTGTAAGGATGAATGCAGGTTTGATTCTATTGAAGTCTTTAAGGCGAGCATCAGAGGTAAGAGTATGAACAGAGGATAGACGTAGGTCTAAGGCAGAGCATAAGAGCCTAGATGGGACATATTTGTGTATTAGTGAGGGTAGGTAGGTCAGAGCAGCATTGTGTATAGATTTGTAAGCAAGTACCAGGATCTTAAATTGAGCCCTATATATGATGGGAAGCCAATATGGGGACTAAAAAAGGGGGAAGCATGAGAGGTGCGGGCAGACAGGAAGATAAGCCTTGCTCATAGATTTAAACAGGGCAAGTTGGGAATACGTAAGACCACTGAGAAATGGATTACAGTAGTCAAGGCGAGAGAGGACAGTGGCATGGACAAGCACGTTAGCTGTCTCAGGCATTAAATAGGGGTGGATGCGTGCTATGTTTTTTGAGATTGAAGCATCAGGATTTGGTGATTGATTGGCCATGAGGGGTGAATGAGAGGTTGGAGTCAAAGAGAACACCTGGGCAGCGAGCCTGCGAGATAGAGGTGATGGTAGCGCCACTGACTTGAAGGGAAACAGGTAAGGGAGTAGCAACACTTGAGTTAAGAAAGACTAGAAGTTCTGTTTTGGACAGGTTAAGTTTAAGGAAATGAGCAGCCATCCAGTTGGAAATAGCAGCGAGGCATTCAGAGAAACAAGTCAAAGGGCGTGGTGAGAAATTAGGGGTGGACAGGTAAATTTGGTGTCATTCGCATAGAAATAATGCTAGAACCTGAAGGAGCTGATGAGTTTTAGATTGAGAACAAACAAAAAAGAGACAAACCCTTGGGGAAAACCAATAGAGAGGAATTGGGGAGAAGAGGCAGAACCAGAGAAAGAAACACTGAAAGAGGTAGGAAGAAGAACAAGGCTGCTACAAAGGCATTTAGGGATGCATTGAACACCGAGCATTTAGGGATGCATTGAACACTGAGAACACCAGCTTGACAGGATATGGCAGAGTGTGTGTGTGTGTGTATGGTATTCATCAAATACAAGATTGTGGAGTTTTGCTAATTCTAATCCATAGTAAACTCCATACATTTGATAAATTGGCATTAATAAAATAAAAATTTACAGAAAACAAGAAAATATGTGAATATCAATAAAATAAAAATAGTATTATTAATAAAAGTACATTTTGCAATATAAAATGAGACATTTCTAATATATAGCCATAGTATTTGATAGAACTTTGAAAGTGACTCAGCTTTCCATTTAGTAGAAAGCTGTATTCAGATCACCCTTAATGGTATTTTAATGTAAAAACTCTGCAGTGTGATTGGATTTAACAAGCTATGATTTCAGTTATTATTGAATCAGACATTTCAGGTGCATAAATATATATGATCACTTGTCCTAGTTATGTATTATTCAGCAATACAGTTTTACATAAATAATTATATAGCAAAGACTGAGCATTTCACTGTTTTATGCATAATTACTGTTCTTCTAAATCAGTTCTAAACAGTTCTAAAAACTAAATTCATAAGTATGTCAATGATAAACAATGTCTATTGTATTGTTATAGCGATAGAAGTTTATCAGAGAGGAAGCTGGACTAAATTGTTTTACTTATGAAAAGACAATGCCATGTGTAATCGCTGTGTAAATGAATGCGTTGATTAAGATAATAAAGATCTGCTGGTACGTCATTACTTCCTTCAACCAAGATGATAAATGGTATCTGCAAGAATAAATAGGAACCTTGCGTCACTCTATACAAAAGTGTGTATATCACACATTTCGAATCTATCAGCAGTGGCAGATTACATTTTTTGGATATTGTTCTCAATGGGCTCAGAACACAATTTCAAGCAACATCCCCTGTGACATCAGCACTCCCTATATATAGATTTATCTTTTTTTGTGAAATTGCATGGCCAAATTATGAGTGGATCCTATTTAAGTTTATATACACTAAATATATCAAGTGTAGTACGTTGACCACAGATTATTTCAGATTAGATAAATTAATCTATTAAATGAGATAAGCACATAGTTGTTACATTTCCCATTGATGCTTAAGGGAACTATAGTGCTAGGAATACAATGTTGTATTTCTCACACTATAGTACCCTATAGTGCCCCCCTCCCTCGCTTACACCCCATCACAGCGCAGCACAGAAAGCGTTAAAATTAATTTTGTCACTTACCTGACTCCGATATCCCTCGGCACTGGGTTACGCTCGACCTCCACTCCTCCTCCTACAATGTCAGTCGACTTCTGGGACCTAATGCTCATGCAACGAATGCCACAATCACAATAAGACTACCCAATAGGAAAGCATTGAATCAATGCTTTCCTATGGGGTTTAAGCTCATGCTGAGCGTTAGGACTCCCAATGTCAGTCAGGCGACCAAAAGTCGATTAACAACCTAGAAGAGCCTGTCTGGTAGGCAGCCACTAGAGGTGAAGTTAACCATGCAATAATATCAATAACTGCAATAATTACAATTGCAGGGTTAAACTGACAGGGGCTCTGCACCCAGACCAATGAGATGAAGTGATATGGGGGCCAATAGTGTCCCATCAGTGGAAAAATGGTATTCCGATACAAGAGATGCTCTTATCTCATCTAATAAACTCTAGTCTAAGTGACCAATATTTAACCTGTTTTCATCAAAGGTAAACAGAACAGTGTTTTCCAGCATTTTTCACATACATCATTGGGGTTATTCTCTTAGGGCTATATTCTGTTATAAAAGATATGCTTATCTTTTGTAATTAAATAGCAATGTTCCCATATCTGTCAATAGAAGAAATGCTATTTATTTACCAGAGTAAGGATTCTTATATAAGAGATAAGGATTTCCAATTAAATGTTTAGTTGCCACAGAATAAGACTACTATTTGGTTAACAGAGTTAAAGGGAACCTGTCATGTTATAATTAACTTTAGCACTTTTAAAAGAGCTTAAAATTCTATCTATACATTGTGCTAGAATCTTTTGTAGAAAAACCTACTTAAAAATGTTTTTTCTCCCATCTGCCTCTCAATTCCTTGGCAGAGACTCGATGCTGAGGAATTGAGAGTCAGGGAGAACAGAAGAGAACTCCCATAGGACATCATTCTGCTTACCACCGAAGCAGGGCAAACCAACAAAGATCAAAGAAGGAGCACCAGCGGAATGGAGGTGAGTGTTATAGAAACATAACACCCACCTCTTAATGATTGGGCCATGCAAGGCATGGCACTTCCCCTTTCAGTTTGTTACTTTAATAGAATTGTAAAAAATAGCCAAACGAACATTGCAATGTTGTATTACTTTATTTTAATGTTTTACAATGTTATTTCTATATTCTTTAATTATAAAGCATTCTTTACAGTCTTTAGATTACTGGCCTCCATTTTTTAAATAAAAAATAAACCTTTAACGTTACCCGTTACCCGTAACCCAGTACCAGGACAATCCTTTCGCATGAGCTTTGTCAGTGCCTTTTTTCCTTCTTTTTCTTCTTCTTTGTTCTTCTTCCATTGTCTGAAAATAAGTTTAGAATTTATCTACCTAAAGCACCACGTTATGATGTAGTAATTTTGTTATTTGTTATAGTACACACTATTTACTTTAATGGGAAGTCAGAGATAGGTGGAGGATGTCAGCTGATGTCCTCAGCCTGTCTCCAGCTGCCTGGCTAAACCTTCCTCAAACTGTAGCACAGAAAGGAAGGAAACCACATGCAACAGTGTAATGCACTGGAGACCTAACTTCAGGGTTAAACTATTACAAAATAGTTTAACCCCTAAAGGTAAGACAGCACTTGGGTGCACTCTGACCCTCATAACAACTGAAATGAATTTAAAGTTGTAATGGAGGTCGGAGTGTTCTGTTAAGCTTATCTGCTGTAATAGATTTCACCCCTTAATCAGAAGTTTGTGGAGAATTGATCATGGAAATCCATTTCTAAGATCAAAATTGTTAACATTAAAACAAAACAATTTCTTGCAAAAATGTGCAAATTTTGTTGGCCTAAGGGGAATTCAAACCAAATTGTGAAATCTAGGATAGAATACAAGATTTAGATTCTATTATAAAACTAAAACATATAGCTGATAAAGAAAGAGTAGCTTCCCCATAAATACAAATTAGAGAACTGGTATTCCCTAGGGACATGGCACTATAAAAGGTGCAGATTTTAGTAATGAAGAAAGGCTCACAAATTTAAATCTGTTTAGTTTAGAAAAACTACTCCTCAGAAAGGATATGATAGCATTATGCTTAATATATTTTGCCCAATGCAAAACATTCTCTGGAAATTTATTCGTAAATCTATTTGTAAAGAGGAATATGCATAGGACACAAGGACACATTTAGACTGGAAGAAAGGAGCTTTAGTCTAACGCAAAAAGTAAGAACAATAAGGATGTGGAATTTTTATACTGGTTTTATCTGGATAGATGTTTAAGCAGAAACTGGATTAAGAGTTGCAAAAACATAATATTTAGGGATGTAATTATTATTTTTTTAAGTAACAGCTTTTTGATCTAAAGAGAAATCTGACTATCATCCTGGGGTCGAGAAGCAATGTTTTCCTAGTTGGTTGCAAAATTCTAAAATGTTTCAAGCTGGGTCGTCTGTCTTCTTTTGGAACAGCAAAAGTAGATATGAGAAATGCTGTACTTAATGGATGCAAGCCCTTTTTCCCCCCCATGTAACTATTCAGTTACCAAAGGTATAATTCTGTCAATTATTGCGTCTTAGATTGCATTTCATAACCTGGATTATGTTGCCCTACAAATCCAGAGTTCAGAAATTCTCTACATAGATCTTTCATATGTTGGAAAGTTACAAGGAAATGCCTTTGTTTCCAAAATTCACTAGGTACATGCCTAGTTTGAGGCATTTTTAGGCTATGGTATTTTAAATTACTTAATAAAATGTTTTAAAACCTGGACAATTTGTGGTATTTTTACAGGGCATTTTAAATGATGAGCAGAGAGTTATTTTACCATGAGGTGTAATTAACTCCTCAAAACAGTTCATAAAAATGTGTAGAATCTAGAAAAAAAAAAAAAGAAAAACAAGTATCTGCGTAAAAGCCCAGTACATTGTTTTCACAATTTCTTTTTAATTTACTTGTTAATGCTAACCAATAAAATGATCTAAATCTAGGAATAGACATAACGAAGTGGTTGTACTGATCTGTCTGATTACTGTACGATGCAGACACAATCACTGTGAATGAGAATTAGGCTTAAAGTGCTGAAACAGCCAATGCCATCAACATGCTTGCATGTGATATATGATTAGCGTAATCACAAAAATGTCAGGCAGGTTGTTAACACAACATGATCCAATTCAGGGACACTAGAACCAGTATAAAATGTCCTTGCATTGATATCTTCTGCACCAAAACAACTTTAGCTTAATGAAGCAGCTTTTGTGTAAACAACATGCCCCTGCAGACTCTCTGCCATTGCAATGTCATTTAATTGAGCAAAAGTAGTTTTTATTGCTCAGGTTGTCCCTTTAAGGCACTGTACATGTGGCATACTTGTCATGTTTTGTGATAGGAATAAACATGCCTTGACATAGCTTAGTCAACACTACCATACAGTGGGGAGTGAATTAGATCATCCAATTCTGTCCCTGGTATTCCATTCATTGTCCTCTGAAAAAATATCCTTCTCAAACAGGAGTATCCTTGGTCTAGTCTAAGTTCCAGAATCTAGCTTTTGACCGTTCCCATTCTGTAATTATTATCTGCTAACCTGCCTTACACACAGTTCCATATATATCCAAATTCAACATAATACAAAATGTGTTACGTTTGGATTAATCCTGACCTTCTTATGCCCTAATTTACAGAGCAGGCTTAAGCATAAGGTGTATTTAGTAGCACCTGCAGCCCAAGAGTTAGATAGGGGCCAGAGAACCATAACCTTGAATGTCCCAGTTCACCATTCATATGTAAAGTATGGAGGTGGAGGACAAAATTAATAAACTTAAGAGAACCCTGAGTGATTGTAATCTTTTCTGCTATCTGATACCTTGTTTTTAACTACACTTCTTCACCAACCACACACATTTTTACTTAAATGGATACTATAGGCATCAAAACAACATTAGCTTAATGAAGCCGTTTTTGAGTATAGATCATTCCCTATGCAGTCTCACTGCTCAATTTAAGGAATAAATCCCTTTAATTTTTTGTTATGCAGCCATAGCCACAACTCCCCTGGCTGTGACTGATGCACAGAAAGAAAAATGGATTAATTTTCAATCAGATGTTAAAGTAACACTATAGTCTTGGGAATACATACAAAACTGTATTCCTAACTGTATAATACTAAAATGTCCCTCTACTGCTGCACCCTTCTTTCCCCCTCAGCGATGAAGGGGTTGGTTAAAAAACCCTTTAAGCACTTACCCCGCCGATGCTGCACACGTTTTGAGCCTTCCCCATAGGAAAGCATTGACTTAATGCTTTCATATGGGAATATTGAAGACACTGGACTTTCTCATGCAAAGAATGAGAACGTTCCGCCTTGTTTCACTGAGTTTAACTCTGTGTAAATGAAGTAAGCGCCTCTGGTGGCTATTTGAGAGACAGCCACTAGAGACAGCCTTAACTCTACAAAATAATTATTACAGTGTCTCTGAAACTGAAATATTTTACATTGCAGGGCTAAGGGGACATGGACACGTAATCTCTTTGAAGTGGTCTAGATGCCTAAAGTGTCACTGTAACTTGCTTTAGAAGTTATTTTTTTTAATTCTTTATTTTCTGTTGTGCATGGTATAACAGAAGGCTTGTTCAGCAACAATAGCAGTCACAAGCGGTATAATAACAGACATAGTAAACATAATGTGGCATATAGATAGGCAGCACATTTTTTGTTTTTGTTGAGAGGAGGTATAGACAGTGGGTAGACAGTAATAGAGTGTGAGCTTTTTTGTCTGTCTGTGATAATTGTGTAAGATAACTTTTATAATATAGTACATGCTAGACAAGTTATGAGGTTAGCGTATATATGTATGAGCAGTCTTAGCAAGTTCAACATTTATAGAATATGCTAGGCAGATTAGCAGTGCTTCATCTACGTGTGTGCAAGCTGAGGCATAGTGTGTGGCATGCAGGATCATATCTTAGTGTGGTATAATGCTAGTGTTCAAACATATTTACAGATTGTTGCGCAAATATTAAATAGCTCCAAAGTCCTGGGACCACCTAGCCACCCCAGTAGCCCCAAGTGTGGACATGTTGAGAGATGGTAAGATTATAAAAGAGTAATCAAACTTAAAACATATAGCTAGGGTCTGCTGGGGGGTACACCGCTGGGGCTCTCCCTGTTAACATTACTGACAGTAATACATGCAAGGGCAAATAAGTAAGTCTCTTGGTGTCTGGGCTCGTGCTGGACGGTGAGTGTCTCTTCAGCACACTTCCTGAGCTGGGAATCACCAGTCCAATGTGTGTGCAGTCCCGGTGCTCTTGCTGACTGTTAGGGTGTCTTTCAGAGGTTGAGTCCCGGCAATAGTTAGGTAGGCGTGGGGAATAGGGGTTCTCCTGCCCCAGGCATTCCTGGAGACCCATTTCTCTGCACTATAAACTCGGGTACTCATGAGGGAGGCCAAGGCTCTCTTTGTTCGGGTCTGGGTGAGGTTCCTGTTGGTCTGTTGCCACCGCCGCCAGTGGACCTGCAGCTTCTGTGGTCGGTGCTCCAGGTTCTGAGCTCTGCAAGCCTGCAGCGTAGGCAGGTGCAGAGTGAATAGTTTAGGTGCTTGTGGGTGAGTTTTGCCAGACGAGGTTCCACCCCACTCCCGCTTTGCTTTGCTGCTCCGCTCCTCCCGGTTTCGGGTCTGTGGGTCTGCAGTTTTTGCCTCAAGTTGCGCCCAAAAACGTGCAAAGTGTTTGTCTATGTGCTTCATTATGCAGTCGATAGGGCATTGTTGGGCCACCGCGTGTTGCTGCTGATCCTGTGCAGAGTCGGGGTATGTCTCCGCCATCTTGGATCTGTAGTGAGTGGTGCCTGTGCCGTTCCAGTCGCTTGTTTGTGTCGATTTTGTGGGTTCCACCCGTGGAGACCGGGATAACCCTCGACGGTCCAGAGGAGGGGGGTCCTCAGTGGTCTCTTGCCGTGTCAAGCTGCAGTTTCCAGCATGGGGGGGACCGGCCGCGTCTCCCCCGTGCTATGGTCACCAGGCCACAAACCACTGACACGATTCTCTGCGCTTTTTGGTCTCACTACAGGTGTCTACTTGTGTGGAATCGTGTCTCCTCTCAGTTGGGCACCTCAGATGCAGGTTTGGGACACTGTGGTCCGAGATATTGCCTTAAAACAGCAGGTATTTGGCTAGTCACGTCTTGTCTGCCTGCAGGTCAGGCTCCGCCCGTGTAACTTAAATTTTAATCAGACTTTTGCAGAGCAGGAGATAAGAAATTAGATTAAACAGACTGTGCAATAAAGGAACATGGAATATCTAGGTTAATTTTCAGGAATTGTTTAGGAAGGCACATGCAGGTAGGTGTTACAACGTCAGTATAAACACGTAACAATATATATGGATTATATTAGGCAAGCAACCGATGAATGATATATAACGAAAGAGGATGTAAGGATTGTTAAACATAAGACTATTCTTTGTCATGAAACAAACAAAAGAAAAACATTAGCAGAGAAGTTCTAATTACTTTTTTATTTTCTGTATTTTATCTTATTTGAAAGAAAAGTAAACTTCCCAAAGTTTAACAACCTAAAGCACTGCTAAAAACCATAAAGAAAAATCAAGCGTGTAAACAATATCTTAGACACTAAATAATGCACATATGAATATTATGGAGACATTTGTCATTTCTAACACTAATACTCTAGTACTTTCAGATATACTTTATTATTTTTAGACATAAAAAAATTGATTGAAACTCATTTCATGCACAACAAGACTCCTTCTTCCTGCTGATTCTCATTTAAAGACTATTTGATTTTTTTTAGAATTTTTTTATTTTTGTGTCTTTTTTTTTTTTTACTTTAAATGAGCTATTAGTAATATTGCTGCCTTCAATTTACTGTAAGCAAAACAAAATATTAGTGATCTGTTTAATAAGTAATATTAACTTCCAATTAGAATAAATCGCCACCCTCTGTCAGGAATTAAACTGCTGTGTAATAATTAGAACAATAAAATGGACAAACTCTTCTTTAATTCATTTTGTAATCTAAATATTATGTTAGTATTCAGACCTTCATATGAGTCAATTATTTTAATTTTATTATTTTATCTCATCAGGATAAAATATTCTAAGATAAATAACAGATGTTTCTCCATCAATCTTAGGCAAATCCTGATATAAGATTTTTGTAGGAACTGTAACCATTTCATCTCATTCTCTTCATTCAGTGTTAAACAGTTTTCGAGCAGTGTAACATTAAATGAGGATCTCTTGCAACCTGAAGCCCAGGAACCTATGGGGAGGTATGAATAGGGCAGAGATTACACACTTCCTTCTAGCTATATCTATTCATACTAGCAATGAGTGTTGTGATAGGGACTTCCTGTTCTTTCACTATGTAACTACATAGACCACTTAGTGATGTTGGGCTTGACTGCTGTGTTAGCTGAAACGTTGACTCTACTAGTGTTTCTTGCTTTGCGCCAATAAACAACTCATTAGGACTAGGGAAAAGTGCTGAACCTTCTTTATTTTGGATTAAAATGCTAGTTTTGTGAAAGTGGAGATTTACAACACTCTTTTGTGAAGTAAGAGCTCATCCATTTTTTTCTTTTTATATAACATAACTGCCGTTGCACAGATGTATTATGTTATATGGTAGATGCGTTCTTTAACCCCTTAAGGACACAACTTCTGGAATAAACAGGAATTGTGACGGCATATTTCTGTCATGTGTCCTTAAGGGGTTAAATGAGATGCAGAAAAGCACTGAGTCATTATAGATATCTTGGTAACTTTGAGAACACTTCTACTCTCTTTAACATTTCCCGGAGTGCAGTTACTACTAAACATTGGATGTGAATGCCCATTACATGAAATTATATTACAGCTAGTGAAAGAGACAAAGAAGCAATAGCTCAATATTCATAAAACAATACTAGTTTTAAGAAGGCAATGTATTTGCCTGTCTATTTGCGCATGCTGTATATACAGACCAAGTTAGACTATAGATTCTTACACCCTTGCATAGTCTATTTGTGTCAACTTGTCCTGAAGTTTCACCTGGTTTTAACCTATCCCTGACCTAGTTAATATGTGTACACACTGGCAGTATATGTTTGTATTGAAATACACCTTGGACTTTATGCAAAGAGTTCTGTAATTTAATATACAGAATAACCTGTTTCCCTCCTGTCTAAATGTGCCCGTACATGTGGTAGGGATTTATATTCCACTACTCCAAAGCATACCTTAGAGAGATTAGAAATGTGCTCTTAATTATATTTTGACATTTTTAGTCTAAATCTGGCAAGAATCACATTGAGGTTAGTCAGGTTTGTGATAAGATCATTTACCATTCAATGCATTTTCCCGTTTTTGTTTTTTTTCTTATAATGAAGCAGTCTGTTACTTCAGAGAGTTTCCCGATTCCAACAGTCTGGCATGAGACTGCATGTGTAATCCTGGCCACATGCTAGACATTCAAGCAGACTGTTTCACACCGCTGTGCATTTATACGCTCTATTTTTCTCCATTCTACTATATTGTCTTTACCGGATGCAAGCAATGAGAATAGCTACATGGTGATCTGTTTTTCAGATAATTACATTTCAAAAAGGATACTATTGTTTTCAGAAATTATACAAATTCTACTTCCTGCAATGTTCTGTGCTCTTTTGTGATATATAAGAAGGAACAACTGAGTTTTCAGTTCTTGAACTTTTCACTGTGTTAGAAAGCAATTAGTTTTAGAAGATTTAAGAATGCCAACATCTTCGAGTTTTAGAGAAAGAAAGGAATTCTAGAATAAATGTGAAGGTTATTTTGGATAATTGTCATGTTTCAGTATTCATGCACATTTAGAAATTTCATTTAATTAGCTGTATTTCTTTTTTAATTTACTGTATATCATGTGAACCTAATGATTTCTTGAATGTGTATATCAACCACCATTTAACCAAAGTAGACCCACGAATGGTGGCCAGTTTTATTGAGAAAGAACAGATTTTTCAGTATTATTTAGTCATGTTTTGTAGAACACAAGATCGAGCTCTAGGCAAAGAATGAATGATTCTCTTAAATTCATTAGGGTGTTTTCGTCAGTGACTGAGAGGGGGTTTTAATCAGTGGTAACGTTTGTTAATTGGTGTGATAGAATGAGTCAACTGCTGGTAATTGAATCACCAGATTTTTTTTTTTTCATCTGTCAATGGATTAAATTCCTGTCCTTGATGCAATAGGTAAAATTTGACTTTTATTCTTGTATCCACCAACTGCCTTTGTGTTTAACTCTTTTCAATAAAATATTAAGGCTTTCTTATTTAAATTTTTGTTCTTCTTCTTTCTTCGTCTTTTCCTTAATTGTAGCTCAATCTCTTCTTTGTCCTAACATAGCCCTCCCCTATGTTCAGTGTGGCGAAACCGGCCTCGCCACGTGTCCTTGGAGGGGGCTGCTTGCCCGCCTCTTGCCTTTGGACTATGGACCAGACTTTATGAGAATGTGTTAACCCAGATAGCTATGCCATGGAGCCCATTTGTGTAGTTAAAGACTTCGGCTCCATAGCAATTGAACTGTGTGAATAGGATCTGAGCGCTCTTCAGTAGTTTTGTGCGCTCAGATCCCAGCTATCTGGGGATATGTGAAATGTCTGTGTGTTATGTGAAAAGGTTACTTTATGTATTTTAAAGTGTTTTGTGTCTTTTTGCAACCATGTGCTTAATGGAGTCTTGTGTCTGTCCTGGGAGATAATTGAATTACTTATCTCCAGGATAGAAGACTCTGAAACTGGTTTGGGCCAGAAAGCCATGCTTCATTTAGTCACAAAGGACTTTTTACTAACTTTTGAACCCCTTGTCTGATTTGTGCCATTTTTGAATATGTTGTTCCCCTGAATGGATTGATTGTGAATATGTAATTTTATGTGAATGTGATGTATGGTTTTGGAGTTATGAAAGTTGGGTAGAAAGTATGTTTTAACTGTATGTATAATTGAGTTTCCTCTCAGGATAAGGGGAGGGAATATGTGGGATGTAACTGATATGTGATTGGTTGTTTTGTAACGCCCTGTGGGCTGTACTATGTTTGTGATTTGGGAATAAAAGAGACTGTATGTGACAGTACAGGGAGTTCCTGCTTAACCCTCAAAGTGAAGTGTCGTCTCATTATTGGGGGAGGATTTAATTGTATGCTGTTCCAGTTTGACTGCTAGGAGAGTAAACCTATTCGTATGGTTCCTATTCAACTGTCTACAGCATTCATATGCTTGAGAGGATTCAGATGCTTCTCCGGTTCGGTGGTTGTGGTGTCTGCTGCAGTGCTTGGAGACCTCAGGAAGCGCTAGGAGCATCCTTCAACGGAGGTACCCAGTCGGGGTGCCAGGCGATCCGTTACATTCAGATCCCTATTGAAATGCTCAGTATAATATATGCCTACCCTTTATCTCCATGTATGACCCTCTCCCTTTCATTCATTCCTGCTCATTTATGTTCCACATGCTTGCACCCCTCTTAATTTTAAGCTTTCATCTTTTTCACTTTTTATACTGCAAAGTCTTTCTACCTTTTATTCTACAAACTTTTGATTCAAGCTCACTCTTTTTCTTTTATTCCATCTTATCACCTTTATTATTTCTTGCTCTTCATTAATTTACATCACTCATACATATTCCCCTATGTAGTGAAAGAAGATTATACCAGAGTTTATTGCATAAGTAATTTTTTATCCTGGCCACAGTTCCACTAATCAAATAGCATGAGGGGAACTGCGCTATAAACTGATACTACACCTACTATCAGTTTACACACATCCGGCTTCACAGTTTTGTGAACAGTACTGTGTGTGGCAAACATGTATGGAGAAAAAAATCCATCCGACTTTTGTGTATTTAGTGCACACAACACCCATATAAGCAGATTGAAATTAATTTAGGCATCCCTGAAAATTTAATTCCTTCTGCCTGATTTAACACATATGGGGATGCATTATTCAGGGGTGTAACGAGAAACAAAAGGACCCTGGTGTAAGAATGGATGAAACGCCCCACCCCCAAGGAGTATTTGGGTGGTCTAGCAAAGTGTGATGTGTGTGGATGGCTGAGTGTCATGTATGAATGGAACTGGAGTGGGATATATGTGAGGTTTGCCTGAATATGATATGTATGTGTTAGTTTTGTATGGGTGGGGTGTGAATGAGTGTGTGTGTGTGTCTGAGTGTGATGTGTGGAGTTGACTGTTGGAAAATGTGTGTTTATAGCTGAGAGACAAAGTGTATGAGTAAACTGAGGATTTATTGGAAGCTTCTGTCATGTAATTTTCTTAATTGTTTAATAAAATGAAAAAAAAAAACTTTTATTGCTTACCTTTTTGCAGGGTTGGAAGGTATATTCCATGACTATGGCAGATTATGTTGGTCAAGTTTGGCATCCCATTGTATCCCTGGTAGTCCAGTGGAGGAGCATGTTAACTGCACCTCTAGCTGGTGCAGAAAACTGAATTCTCTTCCAGCTGGCACTCATTAATGAGTCAGAGAGTTGCGATGGTAACCAACTACAGCTGTGTGAGTACTAAGGAAGCATTTAAAACAGTCTGCACAAGTTAAAGGTGCAGACCACACACTGCTTATGGGGTTTAACCTGTCTTTTAATATAATGGAAAATAGGCAATACACACATGCACAAGTCTATTTAATAGGTTTACAACAGATTAGTTTGACTTGTTTCAGTTAATAGCATCAATAAACTTTAAATGTGTATATAATACATATACCATAATGGTGAACCTCTGGCCAAATTAAGCAGTTCTCAGAGGAGGTACTTAATACATTTACCAATATTTTTTTTCAAAACTACATCACATGGGTTTTTCTTTGTAATATAATATATTTAGCATTAGTTCATATGTCTAGATAGAATATTTATAGATTAGTAAAGGTAGTTAAAATTCCTGCTTCAAACCTGTTAATATTGTAAAGCGCTATGGAATCTGTTGGCACTATATAAATGGCAATAATAAATAAAAAAATAAAAAAAAACAGAATATATTTAATGATATAACTGTACCAATCACATGCTGATAATTTGCCAAGCTTTTAACAAAAGAACAAATGAATAATCTGATTTGAGTTCCATTCTTCCTGCTTAATACAAAATATGTTTATCGAGCAAATCTGTTAGTAATTAAATTTGGTTGCCCGATTAAAGCTTTTTTTTAATCTGTCCTATTCCAAGCTATTTGTTTTAGTAATAAAGCATTCATGGGTCTCTCTCTCTTTTGCTAATACAGTCTAATATTTTTTTTAGAAGTCCCCTTTAAGATTTTTAAACTAAAACGCATTATTTTAGCTTTAACCACTTCAGATTGCAAGGACAATATTTAGGCCATGACAAAAACATGAAATATAATTGAGATAAAATGAGTATTTTTATCTCTTTTTCACCTGATGGAAAGTTAAAAGTAAGCTTTCATTATTTAGATCATGTAGCAACCATAATATAGGAAAAGTGCTTGCTGACAGGTATGTGTGAATCAATCTCTTTCCATAAAAAGAAAAATAATCAAGCTCTTTTCAAATAAAATAAAATATAAAATGATTGCCTCTGAGTGGGGCGTAGAAAAACACATCTTATCAACATTTCTTGTAAGAAAAATGATTGCCATTTTACAGCAATAGAAACACATTGTGCTTGCGCTTATCTTGTCACTTGAGTGCAGTTTTAGCTATTCGCTTTCAAGTTGTTTTGCACAGTTTATAGTTTATTTATTCTTTCTTTTTTTTCTTTTTTTATTTCCCAAAACAGATTCAACACAGATATCAGAGAAGGATATTGATGATAAATGGAAACTTTTTTTTGTTTACTTACTTGAATTTATCAATTGTATCAATATATACAGAGATAGTAAAACAAAATAAGTTTTCAGCAATTTTCTATCTATTTTAAATCAATGTTATTAATAATGGTTTTATGCCTTTTAAAATACAATGTAATATGTTTTATTTGTAGAAAAGTTCAGAATAGTTGATAGAATACATGAAACTCTCTGTCAATACCTGTCAGATTTAGGAATACTAAGTGTCAGGGAGCCGCGGGCGGCGAGGAGGGGAGGCTGCACGCCACTTGCAGCACTTACCCTCAGTCCATCGCCGCCCGCGGTCTCCTCTCTGCTTACCTGTCGGCGAGCGGCGTCTCCTCTGTGCCGCTCGCCGCCAGCGTCCTCCACGCCCCCCAGCGGCACCATGTATAACGCTGCACGCTGGGAGGTCCAGGAGTTAAGTAAACGCCGGGGTCACGTGAGTGACCCGGCGTTAAAGAAACAGTACCACAATCACAGTGGGGGGTATAGATATCCCCCACGTGTGATTGTTAATTCTGATTGGAAGTTATCCAATCAGAGTTAAACCTAGGGTATTTATACTTACCTTTCCTGTCCCTCAGTGCCCTGTTGTGGTCTTGTGATACCTGTAGTGTAGTATTCTCGTCTTGCTCTCTGGTTACCGATTACTTGGCTCGTTATTCCGATTATTCTGTCTTCTCCACTCCTTTGACCTCGGCTTGTTTCTCGTTCTCCCGTTTTCTGGCTCCCTTTACCTGGCTTGTCTCCTGACTATTCTTAGCGTGCTTAGCCCGGCCACTCTAAGGTCCGGTACGGCACCTTTTCTGTGTGTGTGTGTGTGTGTCAGCGTGTTAGGTTCCCCGAATCGTGACATTACAACAGGGCCACCATGGAACCTGCTGACATTCCACAGCTGTTAGTTAATCAGGAGGCTAGAATGGACGGTTTAGACCACCGTATGGATCAGTTTGCCCAGGCTTTACAAACCATACTGGCTCGTACTGCCCACTTGCAACCTGCTGTCCAAGAAGCTGTTGCTGCTGTGCCAGAACCCATTCCTGATCCCGTACCCGCTCCTGCTCACGTGGTTCACATGACGCCACCTCAGCGCTATAGCGGTGATCCAGCATTGTGCCGTGGTTTCCTCAACCAAATTGATATTCATTTGGTGATGAATCCTCGTTCCTACCCCACTGACAGAACCAAAATTGCTTTTTTGATTAACCATTTGTCCGGGAAAGCACTAGCATGGGCTAATCCCATGTGGGAGAATACGTCCCCAATGTCCTTTTCAGACTTCTTAACAGCTTTTAAACGTACGTTTGACCAACCCGGCCGGGTTGCTTCTGCTGGCAAAGCTCTGCTTAGGGTGCGACAGGGTAATAGATCAGTAGCGGATTATACCATTGAATTCCGTACTTTGGCAGCTGAAGTGGTCTGGAATAACGACGCTCTCGTAACAGCTTTTCAGGAGGGTTTGGCTGCTTACATATTAGATAAGATAGCATCCAGGGAAATGCCTGTTCTTCTGGATGATCTAATAGATTATGTCATTCTAATTGACAACCGTATCAGAGAGAGGCGTAGTCAAAGGAGGATGAATACACAGGGGTTGCCTGCTTTACCCAGTACTGCATTGCTAGCATTACCTCCCCCTAATCAACCACCTCCCGAACCCATGCAATTAGGTGCTGTAGGCTTATCTGAAGCTGAAAGAACGTACCGCAGAAGGGAGGGTTTGTGCCTTTATTGTGGTAAGAGGGGGCATCTCCGAAGAAACTGTCCTAGTTTGCAGGGAAACTCCAGCACCTAAGGCCTAGAGAGGGGTCGGCCTCGGGTGTTATGGTTTTTTCCCCTCATACGTCCATCTCTAGACCATTTATAACTGTTTCTCTTTTGGTCAATAAAACCACGATAACAACTAAAGCCTTGATCGATTCAGGTGCTGCAGACAGTTTTATGGATGAGAACTTTGCTAAAACCGCAGCCATGAATCTGATCCAAAAGGCCACACCCTTGGCCATTGAGGCCATAGATGGTAGACCACTTGAGAAACCTCTGGTGACAAATGAAACCAAAGAAATTGTTATGGTCGTGGGTGCCTTACACAAAGAAAGGATAGCCTTTCAAATAATTGACTCCCCTACAGCTTCCATCATTCTGGGTTTTCCCTGGTTAGTGAAGCATAACCCAGTACTCAATTGGGATTCTCTAGATATACTATCCTGGGGGGTATCTTGTCAACAGGATTGTATGGCCCGTTTACATCCCGTTTGTTTAATTAATGTGCCTACAGCTAAACCACTTTCTGTTTCTGTCCCTCCTGTGTATGCAGACCTCGCATTGGTCTTTGAAAAGAGGGAAGCTGATAAACTACCCCCACACCGGGATTATGATTGTGCCATAAATTTGTTACCTGGAACGATGCCTCCTAGGGGTAAGGTCTACCCGCTTTCTGAGAAAGAAAACCAGGTCATGGAGGAGTACATACAGGAATCCTTACGTAAAGGTTTTATCAGAAGGTCCTCCTCTCCTGCTGGTGCTGGTTTCTTTTTTGTTGCCAAGAAGGAGGGCGATTTGAGACCATGTATAGATTATAGGGGTCTGAATAATATAACAATTAAAAATGCTTATCCTATCCCTCTCATTACTGAGTTGTTTGACCATGTTAAAGGTTCTAGATATTTTACTAAACTAGACCTCAGGGGGGCTTACAACTTGGTTCGGATAAAAGAAAATGATGAATGGAAGACAGCGTTCAATACACGCAGTGGGCATTACGAGTATCTAGTCATGCCTTTTGGACTGTGTAATGCTCCTGCTGTCTTTCAGGACTTCATAAATGATGTCCTTAGAGATCTACTGCATGTCTGTGCTGTGGTTTATCTCGATGATATACTCATATTCTCTCCTGATTTGGAGTCACATCATAACCATGTGAGGAAGGTACTTAAGAGATTGTTACAGAACGGTCTTTATTGTAAATTGGAGAAATGTTTATTTGACCAGAAATCAGTACAATTCCTAGGGTACGTCATTTCTGAACAGGGGTTCAGTATGGATCCTTCTAAATTAGAAACCATATTGTCTTGGCCTCTTCCTCAAGGTCTTAAGGCAATACAGCGATTTATAGGCTTTGCCAATTATTATCGCAGGTTTATTAAAAACTTTTCATCTGTCATTTCTCCTATCACGAAACTAACTAAAAAGGGTTTGCACCCCAGGGTTTGGACTCCTGAAGCCGTCAAGGCCTTCGAAACCCTCAAAAAGGCATTTGCCACTGCTCCTGTGCTACACCATCCTGATCCTTCCCTTCCCTTTGTAATGGAAGTAGACGCTTCAGAATCAGGTATAGGAGCTGTATTATCACAAAGATTATCCTATAACGAACCCCTCCATCCCTGTTGTTACTTTTCTAGGAAACTGTCTGATGCGGAAAAGAATTACGACATTGGGAATAGGGAACTATTAGCTATTGTGATGGCATTTAAAGAGTGGAGATACTTACTAGAAGGAGCTAGACACAAAATCCTGGTTATAACTGATCATAAGAATCTCTCCTATATAGCTGATGCTAAAAGGTTATCCTCTCGTCAAGCCAGATGGTCCTTATTTCTTTCACGTTTTCAGTTCATTATCACATATAGGCCTGGGTACCGTAATGTCAAGGCTGATGCTATCTCCAGACAGTACGAACCTTTGGAGTCTATCGCCCCCACTCCTGAACCCATTGTACCCACGTCTAAGATAATAGCTGCTACCCGTCTAGTTATTTCATCTCTTTTCCTTGATGGTATCAAGGCATACCAAACCCAAGCACCCTCTGAGACACCTGTTGGTAGATTATACGTGAAAGAGAAAGATAGAAAGAAACTGTTAGCTTTATTTCACACCGCCAAAATGGCTGGCCACCCAGGGGTTACCAAAACATACAAGGGTCTCCTTCAACAGTTTTGGTGGCCTTCACTTAAGCAAGACGTGGTGGATTATGTACAGGCTTGTCGTGTTTGTGCACAGTGTAAGTCTCCTAATGTCAAACCCCCGGGACTCCTAATGCCTTTATCCGTACCCAAGAAACCATGGACCCACTTATCCATGGACTTTATTGTGGATCTTCCTTCATCCGATGGAATGACAGTAATTTTGACTGTGACTGATCGATTCTCTAAAATGGCACACTTTATTCCACTTAAGAAACTACCTTCTGCGGTTCAGTTGGCTCAGGTATTTGCCAAAGAGGTTTTCCGCTTGCATGGTATACCACAGGATATCGTATCTGACAGGGGTCCTCAATTTGTCTCTCGGTTTTGGAAGGGCTTTTGTGCTGAGATGGGGATTTCCTTGTCGTTTACTTCCTCCTATCATCCACAATCTAATGGAGCGGCCGAACGGGCGAATCAATCTGTGGAGTTATATTTACGTTGCTTCACGAATGCACACCAGGACAACTGGTCTCACCTCCTTCCTTGGGCTGAATTCGCCAGGAACACGGTGACTCATTCATCCACTGGCTTAAGTCCTTTTATGGTTGCTTATGGGTTCCAACCCTCTGTCCTTCCCGGCGTATTCTCCGACAAGGGAATACCCGCTTTGGACGAGCACCTCACCTCCTTACGGAAGATGTGGGATCAGGTCCATGCTACTCTTTCTCGTGCGACTGCTACTCAGAAGAAATTTGCTGATCGTCGTAGGGGTGCTGCTCCCTCTTATGTCCCGGGTGATAGGGTTTGGTTGTCCTCTAAGAATCTCCGCCTCAGGGTCCCCTCTATGAAATTTGCGCCCAGGTTCCTTGGCCCCTATAAGGTATTGCGTAGGGTCAATCCTGTGTCCTACTCTCTAGCCTTGCCTCCTTCCATGCGTATACCTAACACTTTCCACACCTCCCTTTTGAAGCCCCTGCTCTGTAATCGGTCCTCTTAGGCGTCCAGATTCCCTTCGCGCTATCTCTAATGACGTGTACGAAGTAGCTGCTTTGCTTGATTCTCGTTTTTCTCGAGGTCGGTTGCAGTATCTGGTTGATTGGAAGGGTTACGGTCCTGAGGAGCGTTCCTGGGTTTCTGCCTCTGACTTGAATGCGCCCTCCTTGATCCGCTCCTTTCATGCGCGGTTCCCTTCGAAGCCTTCGGCTTCCCGCCCGTTGGGCGGGCCTCGAGGGGGGGTTATGTCAGGGAGCCGCGGGCGGCGAGGAGGGGAGGCTGCATGCCACTTGCAGCACTCACCCTCAGTCCATCGCCGCCCGCGGTCTCCTCTCTGCTTACCTGTCGGCGAGCGGCGTCTCCTCTGTGCCGCTCGCCGCCAGCGTCCTCCACGCCCCCCAGCGGCACCATGTATAACGCTGCACGCTGGGAGGTCCAGGAGTTAAGTAAACGCCGGGGTCACGTGAGTGACCCGGCGTTAAAGAAACAGTACCACAATCACAGTGGGGGGTATAGATATCCCCCACGTGTGATTGTTAATTCTGATTGGAAGTTATCCAATCAGAGTTAAACCTAGGGTATTTATACTTACCTTTCCTGTCCCTCAGTGCCCTGTTGTGGTCTTGTGATACCTGTAGCGTAGTGTTCTCGTCTTGCTCTCTGGTTACCGATTACTTGGCTCGTTATTCCGATTATTCTGTCTTCTCCACTCCTTTGACCTCGGCTTGTTTCTCGTTCTCCCGTTTTCTGGCTCCCTTTACCTGGCTTGTCTCCTGACTATTCTTAGCGTGCTTAGCCCGGGCACTCTAAGGTCCGGTACGGCACCTTTTCTGTGTGTGTGTGTGTGTGTCAGTGTGTTAGGTTCCCCGAATCGTGACACTAAGTACTTGATAATAAACATAAAATAACAAAGTCCGAGGCAAACAAACTCCAACAAGAGGCAAGACAGAGGCAAGGTCAGGCAATCTAAAGTCAAAATCGAGGCAGCAGAGGTTCATAAACGATAGGCAGACCGGAGGTCAGGTAAATCCAGGAGAGCAGGTAGAATACAGCATGGTAACAGGAATGTAGCACAGAACAACTGAGTAATGAAGGCTCAGCTGTTCTGAGATTAAATGGGGTGCCAAACTTAAGACACACATATTCTGACATCCCTCCATAACACCCTGTTGGTGTATGGGGCTGTCAGTCACAAGGGTTGCCATGGGAAGAGATTAGAATGCTAATTTGTTCCGACTGCGCCTTCAGGGTTGTCCTGCAGCATGGAACAATCGCGTACATCTCCCAGGAGTCTATCGTTGCCAGGGAGAAGTGATGCGATCTAGGTTCGGAGGTCACAGCCCGCCCCTAGTATTTGCGCACGTGCACGTTCGGGCGGTGGCGTCTCGTTATCACCGCCGGAGCAGTGTTGGAAGAGAGGTAAATCTAATACTTACAGTGTACGTTACATGGATATCTCATGCAGTGACTGTTTCCGTCATAGAATGTTCTTTTTTATACTGGGTAGCTTTCAAAGAGGATTGAGCTGGTCAAGAAACAAAATCCTTAATGAAATCGAGGATACGTTTTGATTAAAAAACTAAGTGCAAACGACACACATCAAGAACCAACAAAATGGGCATAACTTTTTAAAATAGTAGTCACACACTTTAGTTCATTTGTACCGGTTTAAAGTAAACCCATGCTATCGGCATACTGATCTGATCCCTAATGTAGAAGTAGTGCTGAACAGAAAAGCAAGGCCAGCCTTTTAATGTGTATAATGACTGTTTCTGCAAGTCTCGCTGGAATGAGTCTTGAGTGGAAAAGCTTTGTAATTGGTTGGCTTACCTGACGACCAACTACAGTGTACTAAAAGCTCTTCAAATTAGTGGGGGAATATAACTGTGTGTCTCATGAAGTCAGTGGACAATTCCCTTCTCCCTTATACGTATTAGAGGAAGGAAGTATAGGAAGGGAACATGCTTTGGCAGTTAGTTTTGGGCTTAGTCGGTAGTAGTTGGAGTGTGTAGATATCCAAGGGTTTTGGGACCCCTGGTCATCAGTGTTGGGATATTTAGGACAAGGATACTCAACATTCCTGGTATTAATGAGAAGGTGATTGGGATATATCCTTGGGATGAGCGGACCAAGAGACTAGACATCCCCTAGATATTTTTGGGGCCATTATACAGTGCTACAAACCTTTGTACTTTATAAACCTAACCACCACTACTACCTAATAATACTTGTCATAACAATGTCAGCACAAGCCTTTATTTATTTTTGTTTTATTATTTGTAATGTGTTTCTTTTAACGCAAAGATAAGTCATACTTAGATAATAATTCGCTACTATTCATGGGCATTCTTGTATTAATGTTTTGGTATTGATTTCACTGTAACCTGCAAAAACATTATTTTAAAGATATTTATATAGTGAAGTTAATACTATAGATGGAGCTATACGCTGCATACACAGATTGTGTATGTGCGTATGTTATCTTCAAGCGTTCTTATCTAAGAGTTTGATAAATGTGCCAGACAAAGTGATAGTTTTGCTGGGTTAGCAGCTGTCAGCTTGCATCCAGTAGGGATGAGAATAGTACGATAGTATGATGATTTTCCTCCTGTGAAATTCATTAATGCTCGCATTAGTTTCCGCTATCAATGCTAATTAAACAAAACCACCTCTTGCTGGCCAAGGTTTATAAGGTCTTCATACACCTTACTTACTGCTCAGTTACTGTTTGATAACATCACAGATATGGAATTCATGCTTGTACCCATGCAATCTGTGAGGCAATTAGCTGTCCAGACCTCGCTGGCAGACTTATTTCAAGCACTCTTACCCACTGTAACACTACATCTGCATGGCCATGCAGCATGAGAAACATGTTAAATTAGTATTGGTGATGATTAAGAGGGCCAACAATTAGATATGATCTGATGTTACATTAAATTGAACCCACGCTGCTACAATATGTTCAGTGATTTGGAAGAAAGATCCTATGCACTACAATCGATGCACACGTAACATTAGATTAAATTAAAACTTTAAAAGACAAAAAATAGCATTTGGTGATTGATTATAATACATGGTAAACAAGTCACTGTTGGATTTATTTGCTAAGCATATAATTGAGGCAGACTAAAAGTTCAATTTGCAAAATATAGAGCAAAATAGATGAACTGGAAATATATTTAATTTTTTATAACCCCAGCTTGATTATAATTGACTCAATTTTGCAAATCTGCCTTTCCCGTGTATATACACTGAACAAAATTATAAACGTAACACTTTGGTTTCTGCCCCCATTTTTCATGAGTTGAACTCAAAGATCTAAGACTTTTTCTATGTACACAAAAGGCCTATTTCTCTCAAATATTGTTCACAAATCTGTCTAAATCTGTGTTAGTGATCACTTCTCTTTTGCTGATATAATCCATCCACCTCACAGGTGTGGCATATCAAGATGCTGATTAGACAGCATGATTACTGCACAGGTGTGCCTTAGGCTGGCCACCATAAAAGGCCACTCTAAAATGTTCAGTTTTATCACACAGCACAATGCCACAGATGTTGCAAGTTTTGAGGGAGCGTGCACTTTGTCTGGCACTTTGGAGAGGTGTTCTTTTCACGGATGAATCCCGGGTTTCACTGTACAGGGCAGATGGCAGACAATGTGTATGGCATTGTGTGGGATAGCGGTTTGCTGATGTCAACATTGTGGATCAAGTGGCCCATGGTGGTTGTGGGGTTATGGTATGGGCAGGTGTATGTTATAGACAAGGAACACAGGTGCATTTTATTGATGGCATTTTGAATGCACAGAGATACTGTGACAAGATCCTGAGGCCCATTGTTGTGCCATTCATCCATGACCATAACCTCATGTTGCCGCATGATAATGCACAACCCTATGTTGCAAAGATCTGTACACAATTCCTGGGAGCTGAAAACATCCCAGTTCTTGCATGGCCAGCATACTCACAGGACATGTCACCCATTGAGCATGTTTGAGATGCTCTGGATCGGCGTATACAACAGCATGTTCCAGTTCTGACCAATATCCATCAACTTCGCACAGCTATTGAAGAGGAGTGGACCAACATTCCACAGGTCACAATCATCAACCTGATCGACTCTACAGGGAGTGCAGAATTATTAGGCAAGTTGTATTTTTGAGGATTAATTTTATTATTGAACAACAACCATGTTTTCAATGAACCCAAAAAACTCATTAATATCAAAGCTGAATATTTTTGGAAGTAGTTTTTAGTTTGTTTTTAGTTATAGCTATGTTAGGGGGATATCTGTGTGTGCAGGTGACTATTACTGTGCATAATTATTAGGCAACTTAACAAAAAACAAATATATACCCATTTCAATTATTTATTATTACCAGTGAAACCAATATAACATCTCAACATTCACAAATATACATTTCTGACATTCAAAAACAAAACAAAAACAAATCAGTGACCAATATAGCCACCTTTCTTTGCAAGGACACTCAAAAGCCTGCCATCCATGGATTCTGTCAGTGTTTTGATCTGTTCACCATCAACATTGCGTGCAGCAGCAACCACAGCCTCCCAGACACTGTTCAGAGAGGTGTACTGTTTTCCCTCCTTGTAAATCTCACATTTGATGATGGACCACAGGTTCTCAATGGGGTTCAGATCAGGTGAACAAGGAGGCCATGTCATTAGATTTTCTTCTTTTATACCCTTTCTTGCCAGCCACGCTGTGGAGTACTTGGACGCGTGTGATGGAGCATTGTCCTGCATGAAAATCATGTTTTTCTTGAAGGATGCAGACTTCTTCCTGTACCACTGCTTGAAGAAGGTGTCTTCCAGGAACTGGCAGTAGGACTGGGAGTTGAGCTTGACTCCATCCTCAACCCGAAAAGGCCCCACAAGCTCATCTTTGATGATACCAGCCCAAACCAGTACTCCACCTCCACCTTGCTGGCGTCTGAGTCGGACTGGAGCTCTCTGCCCTTTACCAATCCAGCCACGGGCCCATCCATCTGGCCCATCAAGACTCACTCTCATTTCATCAGTCCATAAAACCTTAGAAAAATCAGTCTTGAGATATTTCTTGGCCCAGTCTTGATGTTTCAGCTTGTGTGTCTTGTTCAGTGGTGGTCGTCTTTCAGCCTTTCTTACCTTGGCCATGTCTCTGAGTATTGCACACCTTGTGCTTTTGGGCACTCCAGTGATGTTGCAGCTCTGAAATATGGCCAAACTGGTGGCAAGTGGCATCGTGGCAGCTGCACGCTTGACTTTTCTCAGTTCATGGGCAGTTATTTTGCGCCTTGGTTTTTCCACACGCTTCTTGCGACCCTGTTGACTATTTTGAATGAAACGCTTGATTGTTCGATGATCACGCTTCAGAAGCTTTGCAATTTTAAGAGTGCTGCATCCCTCTGCAAGATATCTCACTATTTTTGACTTTTCTGAGCCTGTCAAGTCCTTCTTTTGACCCATTTTGCCAAAGGAAAGGAAGTTGCCTAATAATTATGCACACCTGATATAGGGTGTTGATGTCATTAGACCACACCCCTTCTCATTACAGAGATGCACATCACCTAATATGCTTAATTGGTAGTAGGCTTTCAAACCTATACAGCTTGGAGTAAGACAACATGCATAAAGAGGATGATGTGGTCAAAATACTCATTTGCCTAATAATTCTGCACTCCCTGTATGTGAAGGAGATGTGTTGCACTGCAACTGACTGTTTTTTTGGACACCGCTGAATCCCCTTGTACCCCCCAATACAGTAAAACTGCACATTTTAAAGTGGCCTTTTATGGTGGCCAGCCTAAGGCACACCTGTGCAATAATAATGCTGTCTAATCAGCATCTTGATATGCCACACCTGTGAGGTGGATGGATTATCTCAGCAAAGGAGAAGTGCTCACTGACACAGATTTAGACAGATTTGTGAACAATATTTGAGAGAAATAGGCCTTTTGTGTACATAGAAAAAAAGTCTTATATCTTTGAGTTCAGCTCGTGAAAAATGGGGGCAAAAACAAAAGTGTTGCATTTATAATTTTATATATATATTATGCTATTTGTTCCTTATTTTAAAATATAGATCAAGTTTTGAATGCTGTACTATATAGATAAAGGAACTATCTCTGTAATTATTCCCTATAATAAATAATAATGCACAGATCTGTACACCATTAATGCCATTGTTAATTTTCCATGCTACATCTTTCTGTGGGTCTTTAGTAAATACACCTCTCAATATATTCCTGTTGAAGGAACAATCCAAGAACCAACAAATCAGTGTGCTGTAGTGGATATGTTGCCTGTAGTACCTTTGCGCAATTGCTAATGTAAACATTTAAACAATTTCCTAACCTCTGTCTTGCCTTCTCCCTTCTTGTTAGCAGTTTCCATTAGGGAGTGTCAGCTGAGCTCTCTCATTCAATGAGATAAGCCGTCCAACCTTTTTAATGGGTTTCTCCCTTTTTTTTTGCTTGAAATAGTCCTCTTGTTTATACAAATAAAATTGTGCGTTCTTATTTATTATTTTTTTACAAGGGACCTTTTTGTTTTTTGGGGGGCATTAGTGTCTGTCACGGCTATTGACCCAGCCGAGACAGTGGGGAGATTGTGGCAAGCAGTGAAAGGGTTAATAACACCAGACTCCAGGTAGTAGCAGCAACCACTAAATTAATCCCTGCAATTCCTTCTACACTAACACCCTAGTACACACTTTACTGCCACCACCAAGACTTTATATCCGAGCCTTTTAGGTTACCCCACACGTAGTAGAATTAAAATATCATAACCTTACTTTACTGATCAGACATATATAATTAACCCTTTTGGTAACGTGTTTACCTGAGCTTTCCTCTGAATAGTGAGCTCATAGAAAACAAAGACACAAGCTGATTAAGTAAACATTTAATCTGACAAAAAGGATTCACAGTGCTGTGTACAAAAATACAGAAATAAGTGACATACAGAAACACAGATAAATTGCAAATCAGCCCATAAAATAATAGAGAGAGAAAATACAAAAAATTCCATACATATATTTATTGCTTATATATAGTTATTGTGGGAGATTCAGATGTTAAAGATCTCCATGTAGTTGTTGAAAAAAGAAAGCTCTCCCTGGATAGTCCAACATCCTCCCTGGGTGGATCAGATGGGTTTGGCCTGGCAGTTTATTGCCCACTCCATATTTTCTTAGATTATGTTGTCCTTTGAAGAACCCAAAGTCATAGCATTTGCTCCAATATCTTTTATGATGCCCTATATCCAGCACTGGTGATGGTTATCTAGTAGTTTAATGGCTAGGCCTGGTGTAAGATCAAAGTCTACGATAAATGTTATCCCAACATTTACAAAAACAACTCATAACATATATCAAATGCCAACTCATGCTTTGGCATGACAGTGTCCATTAGATATTTCGGTGTTTTTTAGAGCTGAGAGATTCCACCTCTTATTGGGGCAGGGAGCGGCACTTAGCAGACTCCAGGTAAGAAGTCCAACAGTTCACACACTGTTTGACTAATAGCACACTGCAGTGGTTATGGTGCTTGTAGTGTTCCTTTAAGCATCATATATACACCACTTTTGCACTCAAGAAATGGCATGACAAATTAAAGTGTCTGGCTTGTATTTCTGATAATTCTGTCTATAAATTCTATAAAATTCTGTCAATAGTGCTCGCCAAATACCTAGCAAGTATAGATATCAACTTAGTTTACTATGTGTAGTAGTCTATGCACTTCCAATGCAAAGTATGTCAAGATCTTTGGAATCAGAAAAACTACAACTATGAGTGCCAGAAATGTATGCTTGTTGTTGGGCACCCAGCCCTTACCTGCAGACAAACATGTTTTGAGGGTGCCAAGTTTAATGTACAGACTTTGAAATCCATTTCTAGTAGCCATCTTGTATCCTGCAGGTTTGCTGTAAGTTCTGTCAAGATTTGACACCATTTAACATATATATTTAAATGGACACTACAGTCACCAGAACAAGTACAGGTTAATGTAGTTGTTCTGGTGTCTATAGCCTGTCCCTGCAGACATTTTCATGTAAACATTGTCTTTCTTAGAGAAAAGGCAGTTTTTACCTTACTGCCTAGGGACAGCTCCAGTTACTGTCATTCAGACGGGCTAGAAGTACTTCCTGGGTCAATGCTGCACAATATGCACCACAGACGTTCTATGTCTCCACGCTCTGCATGGAGACATTGAACATTACTCATACAGATGCAATCATTCAATGACACCTGAATGAAGGTGAGTTTTAAGCCTATTTTATGGGGCAAGGTTTTTAACAATATAGGGTCAGGAATACAAACGTGTTCCTTTAATTGTAATTGTAGTTGCTGATTGAGAGAAATAAATGTATCTTATTTTAAATACAAATGGGTGCCTAACTGACATAGTCTCTGTTTACAGAACATTGCAGCTAAAATGTGGAATATTCAACCGTTTATGTTTTCAATTTTTCCTGACATGATTTTATCAATTCTCTAGTTCTCTATCAAAAAGGCAAATATAACATTGTTTTCTTAGCTTAAAATAATGACTACCTATTACCTGCTGTACCAAAGGATTGTGCTCAATAATTGTATGCTAATAAAGTGTGCTGATGGTGGAGATATTGTACTGTTGACTATTGTTTTGGAGTGGGGATCAAGTTATATCTTCTTCCTGTGGCTGTGCCTGGTACATAGATTGTCAATCTAATAGACCTTTGGAAATCACAAGAAATATAGATTTAAGATCCTTTCAAGTCTGCATCCTGAGGGGAAGAAATTGAGATGTTATCAGATGTACTATTTGAAAAACAATTCTGCTTAAAAGAAATAAGATGAAAGAGTGTTTAAGTATAAAATAGTCTCAGAACAGCCTTTGGTTATATCTCTGGCAAAATCAGGATTAATCTTACAATGATTTCTATTTAAAGTTTTCTTTTTAACGAAGTGCAACGTTATATGGTAACCATTATCGTTACCAAATTACCAATTATTTCATAAGCAAATATAAAGCATATTTCTCAAATTATTACCTCACAGTTTAAAAATATACCAATTTTAGGAAACCACTTTGTTTTATACCAAGAAAATAATGACCAAGTGTATTATATATGCTTATAAAAGCAGAGCCACGGGTGTCTACTAACAGCAAGACATACTACAAACCAGTAAGATACCCAAACAGGATAACTGCTTCATTTCCTTAAGACACTTTGTGACATATGACTAGCAACAAGCCACCATTCAGGTGTGCATTCAGGGTTTTTTTCCCTTGGTTTGCTTTCGTAGAATATGAGGTAATTACTGAATTTTTATTATAATTATATAGTATCAACAGGTTCTAATAGTGATTGAATGTACCAATACTGACTTTTTAAAAAATTATTTATTAAGAGACTTTTTTGCTAAAGATACGGTGCACATAATATGTCTCATTGATATAGAGTATGTAAAAAGTAGGTGAAAATACAAATACAGAACATCATAAACATTCTTAGTTGTTAGGATATATTAACTTTGAGCATTGTTATTCATTGTCTGTGCCCTTAATTTCTAATCTATAAAGATATCGTCAAAACCGATATATTAGATAGTGTACTAATATGGTCAAATTGTCATCATAACTTCATGTATTCAACAAAACAAAAAAGGAAGGGGGGGGATGGAATTGCCACAATGCATGGCTCAATCTATACACTCTACTCCTACCTCAATGCATATTGCTCCGTAATCTTACCTTAAGAAAAGATTTGAGGGAGTTTTATTTTACTTTGGCAGTTAATTTGTCCTTTGTTTTCTTCCACTTTCACTATGCCCTCCTGTAGGGAGGAACCTCAACTCCAAGTCACACAGCTGCCAGTGCTCGAAAAAGAAGCCACAGGCACTAAGCACTGTGGCATATATGTATGGTGGCAATGAAGGAGGTATTGTCTAGAATTTGAATGTGAGGAATTTTACATCTTGTGGTAGTTGGTCAGTTAGACAGGTATCTGGGCAGAATTAATGACACAGCTGTTTATGGTGGCTGGAGCAGGCCTGGGATTGGTTGAAGGTCCCAAGCAGAAAAAGAGTAAAGTTGGTTCTATAGCAGTATATACTTGGACTAGGCAATATTGGCAATTCACGTTTCATTTCCATATAGTACACATTTCTATCCTGTATGATGATTCCTAAGCGGTAAATGGCTATTGCAACAAAAGATATGTTGAGGTTTTGCTTTTGTCTTTTTGTCCCCAAAATAATAAAGACAATTGTAAAAGCACCAGTAATGGAAAATTTGGGAAAACTAGAGAAATCACCATAGAAACTTATGTAATGAGAATATTTAATGGTTTTCAACATGATCATATCTTTTTTTTATCTTTCTTGTTATTCTTTTATTCCAATTCATTTGAGAATCATGCAGGTATGTTGCTGCACATATGCTCATCATCTTGTATAGAAATCTCCTTACTAATCTTTTCTGTCTAGTTAAAACATTTTAAGGGAATGACCTCCAAATTTACAACCATGAGATGTCATCAATGAGGAATGTTTTACAAATAACCATTGGACTGTTAGTACTGTTAGTACTCCCCCGAGTCCCTTAATGGGTGCCTTGATAACCTCACTCCTCCTTCTCTACCTACCTCATCTCCATGATGTGTGTGACACTAATAGTTGCATTGCATAATTTTTAAAACCCACTTAACACCTAAAGTAATAGTAGTAGTGTATAGTCACATTACTGTAGGGGAGAGGTGGATTTGAAAAATTACGATGCAGCTTTTAGTGTCACACACATCATGGAGACAAGGTAGGTAGGAAAGGAGGTGCAAGGCTATCTAGGTGCCCATTACCAGCTTACCATTACGATATCATTTGATAGGCATTTACAATATGCTTATTAATAGCAAGATTTCCCGTTTGAAGATACTGGCGGTATCTTCAAAGGGGAAAACACTTTATTAATAGACATTATGTAATTCACGATAAGGATTATATGAGGACAGTATGCCTGTAATTAGCTAGCAAAATACTGTAAAATGTTACATGGCATCATTTATTTCCCCTAACATGCTGAAAAACTGTGTAAAATGTTCAAACATTAGGAGATTTTATGTGTGAGGGGGAGTGCACTCTATTTTTATTTATTATTACTACTTTCAGAGCACAAACTTGAACATTGAAAGTAGATAAACTAAGACCTCCTTTAAGACCGTCTTGAAGAAATGCAAGATTGTATCAGTAGAAGGAGAAGATCTTATGCAATGATGAAATATGCATCAATGAAGAAATTTCGGCCAAATTTTCAAGTAGATAGTGGAGGTAGAGCTTCTGGTAGAATTTAGCAGCAACTTGAACCTCTCTTTCTTAATGCCCTTATTATGCAGGCTTAGCCGTGCAGCAGCCAAGCTGTCAATTTGAACATTTGCAACACCTCTACTGGAACCCCTTCGTTCTCCAGGAGATCTGTTGACACCGGAAGTTCCCAGAACTTCAAAACTATCTTCATAAAAACCAAGAACCAGCTTTGATTTGACCAGTATGGGATTATGGCCAGCACTATTGACTGTTCGGTTTTCACCTTTTGCAGAATCCTTGTGATTAGACTCACCGGGGGGAAATATGTATGCAAGGCTGAAGTCCCACCTGATTGTCAGTCCATCCAGAACCAGAGACATGTCTGCCATGAAGAGGGAGGAAAATGTTATCACCTTTGCTTTTGACCTTCTTACCATACGATCAATGACCGGCAGACCGACTCTTTTCACTAGTTGAGAAAAAATTCCTTGATTCAGAGACCACTCGTTCTGGGACCATTTTGATCTGCTCAAATCGTCGGCTATAATGTTGTCTATCCCTCACATGTGAGTAGTGGACAGGTCATCTAGAGGACTTTGAGTTGAGGACATAATCCTTGTGCAAAGGGAGTGCAATTTTCTTACCCTTGTACCTCCTTGTTTGTTCAGGTAATTCACCATTGTCTGACTGTCTGACTTAATTTTTACCGCTTTCCCCACAATGAGAGCTCTGAACTGATGAAGAATGGATAAGACAGTTATCAACTTGTAATTTGAAGATTAACTTTTTTCGTCTTCTGACCATGTGCCTTCCCTTAAGTGACACTGCAGGTGAGCCCCCCAATCCATATTTGAAGCGTCCATTGTAATAATTACCCAATTTTTTTTTGTAAAAATAAAAATAGACCTTCTGCCATGAAACTGTTTTTTGGCACCAAGTTAGTTGTCTTTTTACAGGATCTGATATACTTATCAATGCATCCAAGTCTTCTTTCTTTGACCACTGTGCAAGAATTTCCCACTGTAAAGGCCTTGATTCTGCTCTGGACCATTTTACTGCTAGGATGGTGGAGGTGACACCTGCATAGCTTTTCTCACAGAACATTCTGTTTTTTGCTGAAGATCTTTTATCAGTCTCTTTATCCTTTCTCTTTTTTCTCCACATAGGTGAATAGAAAGAGTGTCTGACTTGATTAAAATACCTAGAAACTGAATTGACCTTGTAGCAAGCAGACAGGTTTTTTCTAGGTTTATAACCCAGCCATGTTCTTCCAGGATTCTGAGGGTGTAAGCACATGCGACACTAAAGCGTTTATGAACCAGTTGTCCAAATATGGAACAACTGTGATTCCTTGCACCCTTAAGAAAGATGTGATAGGCGTGAGGACATTTGTAAAAATCCTGGGAGCCGAGGCAAGACCAAATGGAAGGACTTCGAATTGAAAGTGATGAACCTTGTGACCTTTTCTTATGGCAAACCCCAAGTATTTTCTTGAGTCTATGTCCATAGAAATGTGAAGGTAGGCATCTTTTAAATAAAAAGTCACCATAAAATCCCCCATTTGAAGGATATAAGTGACTGATGCTATGGCTTCCATTATGAAATGCTGGTATGGAATCTTGTTGTTCTGCTCTTTCAGATCCAAGATGGGACAAAAGGACATATCTGGTTTTGGGACCAGGAACAACCGATAGTAGACACCCTGATATAGCTGGGTACTTGGAACTCTTTCCCCAACACCTTTCTTTAAAAGTGTGACCTTAATGGAGAAGAGTGCTTGTTTTTGTAGTTTTGAATAGTATGAGGAGACAAGGAAACTTGGTCTTGGTACACCTAAGAACTTTATTCTGTATCCTTTTGCAACCAGATTCAGAATCTGTGGATTTGCAATGGTCTTCCGCCACCTGTGAGCAATATGTTGTATCTGTCCACCCATTCGTATGTCTTCAGAATATTGTTGCTCTGTCAGACTTGATGTCTTTGTGTGTGTCAAACCTCGGATTTTTCCTTTGTTGACGAAAAAACTTGGGTTTGTCTTGGTACCATCTACTGTTTTTGTACTGGAAGTTTTTTGCATTTGGGTTTCCATGAATACTTCCTGTGGGAGGGAGAGCTTTTTTGGTTTCTGACATTTTTCTGATTCATTCTTCCAAAGCAGAACCAAAACAATTTTGGTTCAAAAAATTTCTTCCTCTCCAAAGGAATTTCACACAGTGCAGACTTTGATGCCGTATCAGCCATCCAGGCCTTAAGCCATAGTGCCCTGCGGGCCACAGATGTCAAACCTATGACACAAGACAAAATGTAATCACCTCCATGATAACATCTAGCAGGTATTCATTGGCTAACCTTAAATTTTGGAACAGGTGAGAAAGATCTTTGTCTTGGTATTCACCCAGGCTATCTTCCAATCCTTGAAGCCAAAAGTACCGAGCTTTAGCCACCGAAGCTCCTGCCAATGCTGCTTTAGCCTGAAGTCCTGCTTCCTGATATGCTCATCTGCTGGATGTTTCTGCCCTTTTATGCATAGGGTCTTTAAGACCAAAGACTTCTCCAATTGGTATGGTAGTCTTTTTAGACAACTGAGAAACTTGTACATCAGCGGCTGGCAAGTCTTCTCACTCATCTTCTCCCTGTAGTTTAACAATGCTCTTGAAATGTCTGGAAATGAATGCCCTTTTTTCAGGGTTCTTCCACTCTCTGTATATACGTTCCAGAATCTATTGTTGAACTGGATGGGCTTTCCTACTTGCTTTATCTGCTGTGTCATCAGAGAAGGTAACATTAACTTTCTTAGTAAATCTCCTCAATTTTTCATGTGGCAAACCGACTTCTATGACAGAAGAGTCGCTGGAAGTTTCCGAATAGAAAGAAATAGAATATTCGCCAGAGGACAGTTCTGATCCAGACGACGATCCCTTTCTTTTTAGCCTTTGTTTGGTGGCTGCTTTAACAGGAGCTGTAACCTTTGACTTTGCAGCTCTTTGAATGATGTAAATGTCTGGGCCAGATTGTCTTGAAACCAAGACAAGAATGACTTCATGTCCTGTTGCTTGGACTTTTCCAGTGATAAGGACAAGCAATGATTGCAGATTTTCCGTTTTGAACCATTTGGTAGAGGTGTGGAGCATTCACTACAACTCAGATGTTTCGATTTAGAACTGTCTTTTTTAGAAGCGGGAGCAGGCACCCTGTTTTTATCCATAATATCTGGAGAGACAGGACTAGACATATCGGCAATACATAAGAAATTACAAAATTGTTGTTAAATAAAATATATAAGATAGACACTGAGATCTTAAAGATTAGAGACTGAAAAATCTCACCTCTAAAACCTCTGACCCATGTGGTTGGCTGGTGACACGGCAGATACTTCCTGGCTAGCATCCATGCTGTCAGTCAGATCTGCACAGTTTAAATAGGCAGCATTGATTCAAATCTAGCCCATTTCCAGGAATTCTGACAGTGATTTACTGCCACTAGAGACCTTCTACTTGCTTTGCCGGTGACCGCACTCTGCATAAAGCAAGTTAAACATACCTTCTCCATAACTCCTGCGGGATGCACGCAGGCCACTTAGCAGTCCACTCGGAAGGCTATTGGGCCTGATCCCCCTTGCAGCAACCCACGTGCCTTTCCACAACAAATCCAGATGCTGTCTGTTCCTGATGGAACAAAAAAGAGAACTGAGGTTCCATGGCAGGTTGGTGTCTTATACCTGTTAGGGGAGGAACTTTTATGTTAATTATTAATTTCAGATGCTTGTCCCTTGGGAAGAGTACATCCCTACTGTACTGCCACCATATGTCAGGAAAACAACCATTTTTATACTTTATCAAACCCGTGGTACAGTTTTCTCTCCACACAGGCACTTAACATTTTCCCCATGATCCAATATTTTTCTCCTTGCTAACCCATGCTAACAAGTATATTTGATTTTCCCATTTGGTTTACCATGCAATATTTTCTACTATTATCAACAAGGTCCATTACCAATTATCCGTCTGTTCCACCAACGCTACTGTTCTATAAACAACTTCAAAGTTAGTATATTCACACAAGAAGTCTGGTTTTGCTCCATATTTTTATAGAAAATGTATTTCTAAACTAAACAAAAAACCCAAATCAGAAGAGCTCGTCTCTTGGTCTGTTTATCTTGGTCTATTTGTGGCATATGGCATGTTTGACACTCCACATTTTTCCCTCCTTCCATTTAGTTCTCTTGGCATGGTAACCTTTTTTTCTCTACATTATTTTTGTTTGTACTTCATATGTTTGTTTGATTTCTGTTGCTATAGAAGCTTTAATTTTCTTAACTGATTTCTTCCCTTTATGAATGGAGGCTCTTATCTGGAGCAAGTATGGTCTTACAACTTTGGTGTCCTATCTGTCAAGTACACTATATAACGATATATAAATAAAATCTGCATATACACCTATATTTAAAATTGAGCTTTTGAAAAACTGCCAACATACTACCTATTTAAATATATTGCTCTATTGTCAGAAATGGCTTTTGTAGATTTTGTTTTTATGTTAGTACAATTTCTCCTTGTAGCTACAAATGCTCATTTTATGACTCGTAAACATTCTGCGAACAGTATGCATTTGATTCGGACTATTGACTTTGTAATAAGACTGATTAGATATGGTTTATAAGAGTCGAGAAATAACAAATGGTGAAATTATATGTTACACAGTTTTCATAATTAGGATTTTAAGCTAGTAATTTTTTATGTGACTTTCTTTTTAAGATACAAAAGCTGTTTCTGAGCAAAAATCACTATTAAGATAAGCATTTGTTTACTATAATGCATTTACAAAGTGATAATGATGATATTACATAGTATTATCAAGGCACATAAATGTATAAAACTGGCATCCATTTACAAACCACTATAAAAGTACATAGTACACAGCAAGTAATATACAAGCATATATAAGAAAAAACAGGAGATAGCAGTTCCATGTCAAACTATCTCTCCTAATGCCAAGCTATTAATGTTTTGTCCTGCATTCACTATTTTTAAACTCTAACTTGTGAATTATATAGAATTAACAATGCTATTTAAAAATTCAGAACAAAATTGAAAACCTAGCAAAATAATCCTGTCTCAATATATCAGGAAAAGGCTGAATTACAATGGTGACTTACATATAGTAACTGCTGCCTCAGATTGTATTTCATAAACCCCTAACCCTAAATCTGGCTCTAATACTAATCCAAAAGTAAAGCCAAGCCCTGACACTAGCCATAAATGTTATGTTATCCCTAGCTAACTTGAGCTAACTCTAATCCTAGCATTAAGCCTAAGCCTAACTATAACCATGATCCAAACCCTAAAGGTTTTCTCACTAACATTATCATTAATTCTAGTCCTTAAACATACCCCTATACCTAGGAAACATGTATTATAAGAAAATAATGCCATCTCAGAGCTTTGACACCTAAATACCAGACGTGTCCTGAGGGAACTCTCCGACTACACTGCTAAAAAGCGTATCCTACCAGCTCACCAAGCTCGTTCAGTGACAAACTCGGGCTCAACCAGATCCCTGACTCAAGGGACATATCTTACATAAGTGTGCACACCAGAGAGAACCAACTCTTGCCACATAGAACCATGCGGCCTTAAGCACACCGAGAGGGAGAGACGGACAATCTCCATGCTCGGAGGCGCCCGGCAGCAGCCTTCCACGACAAGCACGCATCCCGACAACCCCCCTCCTCCAGGACCAGTGGGGGTTATCCTGGTCCAACTCTGGGTGGCTACCCTTCTGAAGCAAACACATAGGGAAAGGTGAGAAGCGAGGCTGACACAGGCCGCAACTCATCCATCAAGGTGGACAAGGCGTGTCCCCTCGACTCCAGCACTGACCAGCCTGACATGCACACCAGACTGCAACACATCTTTGACGAATTTGGCACAAATTGGAGCAGAGGAGGCTGCACAGTGGCCCACTAAAAGCCAGCATAACATCACCACGGACCCAGCAGGTGCACTCAGTCCACACGACAGAGGAGGCCCCAAAATGGCGGAGGAGGAAGTGTTGCCCCCGGCTTAGACGCACAGCGAAACAGAAACACCAAAATCCAGCAGCACCCAGGCTGAAGTGTGGCACCATCGAGCCGAGATGGGGATCACCCAGACGGGCTGCGTGTCAGGATCGCCATTGTGCTTTACACAATATTGTGTATTTGGGTCTGGCTGGGATCAAACCTGTGTTTCCTGCATCCCAGTCGGTATCCTTGCATTGAGCTCCACGCATCTTTGACTGTTTCTGGTTGTTCTTGGTATCCTGTAGTCTGAGCCTGTACGCCTGGAATGTGCACACCTGTTCCTGGTTCCTTGATGATTGGCTGAGACTCCCTATTTAAACCCCGCAAGGCTGGTTCTCGTTGTCAGATCGTGTTTCCTGTTCCTGTTTGGTTTCACTGCTGTTCATCTGACTCCTGCTTTTGATCCCCTGCTCGTCTACTGTTTTCGCCTGATTGCCGCCCGTCCTGACTTCTGATTCTGATACTGACTACTCTTCTGGATATCCTTTGTCTGTACTGCGTTCCAGGAAGCACTGGTTATTTCAGCCCCAGTGCACTGTGTCACAGCCTTGGGGATTTCTGTCCTGAGTCCCCTCGGTCTGTGTCGATTTGCAAAGGGTGCCTCAACTCTGTGTGCCGGACTCCCACTTCAGGTAAGATCCCTGACACTGCGGCACCGAACGGAGAGCAGCACAATGCACACCAAATAACCCTCCAGCCGAGAACACCAGCTTTTCTACAGTGCGACCCTGTGAGAGGCGCCATAGGGTGAGACTGCGACCTGCCATCATTGGGCATAGGTTGAGAGAAGCCCTGATCTAATCTCATGCAAGTTGTGGACTCCCACGCTAGCAGTACATTGATAAGTACTTTTCTTCAACCATACACTCCAACTCACACAGAGCTAGCTTTTTGTTTGCATACTTTTTTTCCACACAACATATTACACAGCAAATGTTATATGCAAGGTATCTCTGACACAAATAGTTGCCTATTACCAACTCGGCCAAACATTTACCGCTGAAATGATACGCCAAGAGTGATACGTGCAACATACAATACAATAATGGCCCATTCATGTGAGCCTCCGTAATCACCACTATGCACCCTTATGCCCCCAAGCCCCCACGCTCTTGTTGCCACCAGTTGTGCACTCCTACACGCCCCTTCAGTGATACGACCCTGGTTGAACCCACGCAACCCAGGGGTTAATACCGCATGTATACGGTATCATCTTTCAGTTCAAATATGTATTGTTAAAGCCTGTTAATATCATTCAAGCTTGTTTAAATACTTTAAAAAATGTGCAGTTATTTCTATGTCATAAATGTACAACTATTGTGTTTATTTTCTCGCTTGAAGACGCTATTGTGGCACTGTCAAACGATTGTTAACCCCTGCATAATGAAAAATAAAGAATTAAAAAAAAAAGACAGATTATTAACAGGCTGTACCATAAATACTGAACAAATGTATAGGTCCAAGTTTGGGCCTGACATTAATTTACACAGAAGCAACACTTTGCCATATAATACAGTGTAGACCCCATGAGTGCCTGAATTTTACGAGGGCATCCATGAAAAATACATATAGCTACTGAGGCCTGATAAACATAAGTAACAAATGCTGAGTATAACCGTGGCCATGTGGGCTGACAATAATAAGCTGCAAATATGAAAACTAAATATGGCATTTATTATACAAAAGAATACGGGTGACTAACGAAATAGCATATTATAAAATACGACATGTTCAAATACAGTAAGCATAATGCACAAACTGAATTGAGGGATCACTGTGATTAAAATAAGCTGTATTTGCATTAGTAGTGAAATTCCCCATACCCGAGTGAGGAATTAACACGGACTGAAAAAATAATGCCACCCTAGTTAGTGAAAGGCCACATGTGGGCTGAATACATGTGGAATGTCAGTAATAGCATGGCCCAACACAGAAACAAAGCGAACAAACATACAGTTTGGTTGGAAAAAGCGCAACCACAAAAACACGCAAACAGCAACAGGAAAAGCCACAGCTGGGCCGGATGTGGCAGTGCCCCATGAGCTTCGATGGAGGGCTGGGTTTTTTATGTTTGTTATTTTACTCAAATTAGATAAAATTAATACTTGAATAGGCCTCACTAGGCTAAGATCAGCTTGCTTGTTTGCAGTTCAGTTAGTTTGTATTGATGACCTTTGAACCAGAAGCAGATGGTTCTGTACTGAACCAGGAAGTCTCAGCCCTGAACAAGAAAGTTTCAGCCCAGAGGAAGTGGAGGCCTGTGAATTTATAGGCTGGATAAACCCCTCCCACAACGACAGGCTCAGCCTTTCCATTATATTGCATATTAACACTCATAATATATAGAAAGGGGCATTTCAGCATTTTTCAGGGAGACATTATTCAAATAACCTATTAACGGTACAAGCCCTGAAAGATGTCTGTGTTTTCTTTAATGCTATTGTTAAATTTAGAATCTTTCTACATGTGCTAATTTTTATATGAACCTCTATCCCAAAGGTAAATTCATTGGTTATTTGGAAATCTATAAAATAGTTTAAAAAATGGCCCAACATTAGTAGTTTCATTTAGTTTAGATTGCATTAAGATGGACAGACAAGTTACTATGATATATTGTTGTAGTTAATTATTATTTATTGGTTAATACATTTCTTGGACGGAATAATAAATAAATTATGTATCTACCACACAGATTCAAATACATTAATTTGGTGTACAGAAACTCATCAGATTTAACCCATTATTGTGGTTTCTATGAAATATATCAGTAATAGATAAGGCTGATGTATTTCCCTGGCAGTTTGCCATATGACTACTATTCTTCACAAACAGAAAAAAAACCTATTAATTAATCAATACTGTAATTTGGAATTGGCTCGGGCACAAACCATCACTGCTATTAGACTCAGTGCTTGGCATCATTGAGGAGTAATGACATGGAAAAATAAAGATTTATTTTACGTACTTTCATCATGAATCTGAATTGGTCCCCCCCCCCCCGCCTCCCACCTCTTCTTTGTTTTCATGCTTGGTATATGCATACCATGTGTCAGAATAAATCCAATGGGTCATACAGGCTTTACTAAAATAAAAAAAGCACCATAACCACTCAGAAGTTGCAGTTTATTATTTAATACTGGAAGCAGAGTTTATTTATTTAGTTTTAATTAAATGTTCAGATTGTGTGTGCCTGTTGGATTCATATTGATATCAAGTATCCATATATTGAATCACAGATGGGGTCACAGGCCACACGCTACCATTTAAAATTAACTGCATAATAAATCTAATTGGATTCCATAGCTGAAAAAAAGGGAACACATGCAGTTTCAGAATGAATGTGTACATGAGAATGATATTTGCTGCAGAATACTCATCAGATATTATCATATTAAATTTGTACTCTAAACAATGGACTTGTTACTTATAGCTTTTGACAAGGAATGTATGTTTACTATTTCTCTTTTTCATGTCCCCATTGTATCCACACTTAAAAAGACACAATGGCTTTTTCAAACAGAAATGTGGTGGCCATTTTAGTCCTTGCATTACTCCCATGAGGCTAAACTATACAAAATGGCCGTTCAAGCTGAGCGCTATCTCTTTTCAGAGCTCAGGAAGACCCCCTCTGCCTGATCTGGCCCCCCCAGTCATGTGAAATTGGGGTACTTGCGATCACATGGCCGGAATAGCTGGCTTATGCAGTGCATGCAGAGGGCCTGTCTGAACTATCAGGCAGTCACCCTCATGCCTGTAAAGAAAGTTTTAAAAAGTTAGTAAAAGTTATTAAACAGTTTTTAAATTAAATAAAAAGTACTTAGATCATATATATATATATATATATATATATATATATATATATATATGAGACTGTAGCCGTATTAGTCCAGTGATGTAGATGTAAAAAAAACAGATAAAATTTGTATCTTGAAATACCTTTTTTATTGGACTAACAGAATTTTTAATGACAAGCTTTCGGGAGAACCTTCCTTTCCCAGTACTCGTATGCATGTATGCTTATATATATTACTGTGCATTTATATTTGTGTATATGAGTTCATGTGCATGTATGTATATGTGTTTATGTATATGTATATGTACATGTGTTTATGCGTTCACATATACATATTTATGTGTGTGTGCATGTATAAAGTGTACCATCCTTTGCACTGTCTGCTTGTTTGTTTTTCTTCTCCCTCTCAACTCCCTCACTCTGCTCTTCAGAAAGATATTTATGACCCTCTGCAAAAATGGTGTCTATTTTCTAACAAACCTGTGTCTTATCTACACTCATGTCGCTTTAACCCCTGTATCACAACTCAACTTTGAATTCTATGTGTCGTCTTGCTCAGAAATGCTTCAGACTTGAGAAAGGGAGGTTCTCCTGAAAGCTTGTCATTAAAAAATTCTGTTAGTCCAATAAAAAGGTATTACAAGATACAAATTTTATCTGTTTTTTACACACATATAAATATATATATATATATATATATATATATATATGATCTAAGTACTTTTATATACAGATACATACATTATTAATAAAAGTGTATTTTAATATTAATATATATATATATATATAATATATATTAATTTTTAAAATACACTTAGCTTGATGCTAAATATATATATATGTATATATATATACACATATATATATACATATATACACATATACATATATACATATATATTTAAATTCTACAAATATATTTATATAATAATTTTCCATAATTAAGTAATTTTATTAATTACAATTTGAGGGACCTGCCCGACAACCCAGGCACAAAGTCCAGAGAATTTGGCTCGCAAGCCCTAAATTTAACCCTGTAACTTTAAAGGACACCATAAAACCTGTACATGGGGGGTACAGTTGTACTCATGAGACATCGCTAAATACAAATATGAGTACTTTATTGCAGTAACAGCTAACAGTATTGTGACATTCACAGTTAAAATGCCATGCAGAACTAAAAAAATACCAACATTTCTTAATTTCTCAATTATTTTTATATTTTATTCATATTAAAATATGTTTAATATACAAATATTTGATGTGACATGAAAGCCCTGTTTCTCCTAAATAAAATTATATGATAAGTGTGGGTGCACATAATATAAAAGATGTGAATTACGCCTGAACAGACATAGTGCAAATTCAAGGTTTTGTATACGTTTTGTTTTGACCACAAGTTGTACAACTGCCTCAGTCCTTAAGGGGTTAATATACAGTATGGATATGTTTGATGAGGTGGTGGGTGAAATCTCTTCAAATGGTAGTAAAGAACTGTCTATTGACCTGTGATGTGTATAAAATGTCACAAGTTATCCAAAACTACTACTGGGCACCATGTATTATTTGTCGTGTAGTCTTTAATTTTCACACCTTTACCTGGCTGCTGAGTTTTGATATGTTTCAAGGTCCGCGTAAATGGTTTTAATTTTATGTAACAGACAGCCTTTGCTTAGGATAGTAGAACTAGTATTAGTTTTTGTGAATTTCCCCGGCCAGATAAACTCATAGAACCCATAGTTCGTAGCTCAGGACTTGCTTACTAACAACAAGATAAAATAGCAAGGAAGGGAAATGTATATGTTTAGGCCGGCGGACTCCAACAAATCCAGGGTAACATGTCAGCCTTTCTACTTAACTATTTATTAGAGACTTCAGTTCTAGGTGCAAAAAAGCACGCAAACTGGCATCATCTAATCTACTCAGATGACTAATCTGGGTTTACGTTTGATGGCTGCGATTTGATTGATAGATGTCCAAATTCTTAAGAGTCTTGGGACTTTTCACATTTTATACCTAAAACTAATGGAATTATTTACTTTATGATCATTACATTTGCGACTCACCCATTTTTGAAATCCTCTACTTTCTATATTGTAATCAATAATTATTTTTAGACAATGTTATGTGAAAAAAATTGGCTTCTTTCAGTATCTATGTGCCTGAGGCTGAGAGGAAATTAGGTGAATTGAAAATTATGGAACACACAGAACAAATTTAAAATCTTTAGAAGTGTCTGCACTTTAATTACAGAATTTTACAGTGATTGATTTGTTATTATGAAATGCACTGTGACTCCTTATTTTAACCTATTGTTTCTGGTTAGAAGATAATACAAATTTTGAAATATATTTCAAATGAGTGTCACACATGTAGTTCACAGTCAAGTAGCTATTACCCCTGAAAATGACAATATTGTCTTAAGGTCAGATGCTATGGTCTACAGTAAGTGCATTAAAGGAGTAGCATATTTATAAACATGCCAATGGTAGACTTGCTTTTAAATTTTCAGAGTTAAATTAGTCTCTAGTCAAAGAATGCAGCTATATGTAAGATATATTGAAAATATAAATCTGGAGCAGCATTTTAAGAATAGTGCAATAACCACAGAATATAATGGTTTATCATGAATGCTCCACTTTTTTTTACAATGTTTTCTCTGATTTGATCTTCAGACTACTTACTATTAGTGATGTCGCGAATTTTTCACGAACGGTCCGCAAACGTTTCACGACGGACTCCAGCCAGCTGACACATCCCGGACAATATGCAGCAGACCCTCCCTCCCAGACCCTCCCACCTCCTGGACAGCATCCATATTGAAGGCAGCTTCAATATGGATACTGTCCAGGAATTGGGAGGGAGGGTATGCTGCATATTGGACGGGATGTGTCAGCTGGCTGGAGTCCGCCGCGAACGGTTCGCAAAAAATTCACGACATCACTACTTACTATTAATGGACATTCCAGGCACACTCCACGCATCAACACAGCATGAAGGAACACTGTAGGCATCATAACCACTTCATCTCAATGAAGATGCTGAGGTGCCTGGGTTTACCTGGTGCTATCTTGTATTCTAGAGTTAGACTGTTTTTGAATAGACGAGGTGCTAGTCTGCTGTCTTTTCTGTTGAGCTCAGGCTAAGATGGAAGCTTTTACATAGTAAGAATCTAGCAATTAAATTTGTTTATGATCTAATAATCATTGTTAAGGCACTGACCCGTATTTTTCAAATCAGAGCAGTTCATCCTACCCTACCCTGCCATATGACAGAGAACGGTCTTTGGAGACCTCTCTTACCTTAGTTTCTATGTTCCTTCCGTAAGTTGTTAATTTACTTTGTTCTAACAATGCACTTAAGAGTTTTACCAACAGAAACATTTTATTACAAACAGCTCACCGATTTCTTCAAGCAGAATGAAAAGATATGACTTAACCAAGCATCCCAAGGTACCCTACAAACAAAACATGTAGTGGCCAAAATGGGACTGAATTAACTGCATCTGTTGATCAATAGTTCAACAAGTGCATTATCTGATCATTTTGCTGTGAAAATAAAAAGATAACAGCATCTTTGAAATAAACAAAATTACATATTGATTACGGGAGTACACATATTACACCTCTCTCCCCCAATTACTGATTAACAGCTTGTAGTTTGCAGCACAGAATGGCATTTTTAACAAGCTCATATATGTATTTTTAGTGCCTTATACACTTCTGTTGTAGTTTTGAATGAAGACACAGTGGCTCGTAATGTGATGTATTATTAATAATAGTGGCAGTTAGCAGCAGTCTATCATTACTGATGTCAAGAGTTATTGTGAGTGATTGCTACTATTGTCAGAGATAGATTCGCACACACTGATTGTTTCAGTGTAATTATGAGTGGTTATTTTCATTCTTTAATGTCTAGTCACTATCCACAGCCCTTTTGTTACAAGCTTTGTGAAATCTTAATGTGTCTAAAGTGCCTTACTTAATGGGGGTGTGAGTTTTAAAACATCTAGATATAATTATCAGTTACATTTTGAAATTCACATTTCAAAGTTAATTGCAAACCCTTTGTAGAGCCTGCGTTTACCCACAATGCAAAAGTTTTTCATTATAGAATCTTCATTCTTCATTAAAGGAAGTCTAGTTACAGTAGATAAGCCGAATGGCCAACTGTCAACAAAATGCATGTTCTATTTTATTAGTGTAGACCCCTACCAACCTTTAGCATACATCCTATCTAGATCATATGGCTACAGCACTATAACACCAGTAAGTGTTTCCTGTTGAAAATGATAGATCTGACCTTTAGCAGGGGACAATATCCATTAAAAGCACTGGGCACAGTGGGTCTTCTATCTCAGATGCGTGCATGCTTGTGTCATGCACTGGTTCATTGGGAGATGAACACATTTACATAGTGTTTCAAACATAGAATTTGAAGCACAGGCTAAATTGTCCATTTGTGATCAAATGATGTGCTTAAAACAGTGTGTACACCTCTAAATGGTCCATCAACCATCTCCAGACAAAGTAAATGTACTATTTTCTAATTCTACATTTCTGAATGTGTAGGTAGTTATTTTTTTTTCTGTTAATCTATTGCAGTGTCTAGCAGATTGTATGAGAAAATAAAAATATTTAAACATTGCAGTTAGTAGTTCTACATCAGTATTGCCAGAGTTATACTTTCTAAATGAGTTAGAGTTAGTCAAAGCCTATAATCTTTCAGTCAATGAATATAACATAACCAAGTTGTTGCAGGAGTGTTCAATTGTGCTTGCACAGTTTTATTACACCACAACTCCCATAATCCTCCTGTATTAGGCATCTGCGACTTGTTGTTCATGAAAAGCTGGGGATGTACACATGGTTGAGCCAATGGTTATTGACACCTCAGTGCATGACATTTCCCTATGGATGTATTTAAATAGTTCTCTTCTCCTTATACATCTGCAACTTTTATAGGCCCCCAACCTTTGTACAATTGTCACAGGAAACAAAAGGGCCAAACAGGTGCTATTTTCAGTGCAATGTGTTAAATGTTGAGACACATTATATTGGTTTCCATAGTGATCACTCCTCATTTTACACTTTAACCAAGAATAGCACCTGTTTGTACCTAAATACCCACCCTGATAGTCCACATCATTCTGGGGAAATGCGGTCAGTAGAAATGATTTTTACCATAACAAACTGCTGATGTTTGTGGAACATATTTTCCCATTCTCAGCATCCTAAATTAGCCTAAACGTGAAGATTTCTTAACATTTTGGGTGTGATTGTATATGTAATTTGTGTATGTATATCTGTGTATAATGTGTATATAAGAACCTGTGTATAATGTTTGTATATACGTTTATACATAATGTATGTTAGAAATGGTTGGTTGGTTGGTGAATTTGCCTTTGTCTGTGCATAAATATAAATTTTGAAGACCAGGCAACTATGTGATGGGTGTATTGGTAGGTGTAGATGGGTAAGTGTGAGGTGGATAATATAAATTATGTAATAGGGTGGATGAGTGTGGCTATGGATGGACATTTAACCAGATGAGTGAATTGAAAGGTTTGGAAAATATGTGTGAATTTAGTGGGCGGGGTTAATGTGGCTAGTTGAGTGGTTGAATGTGACAGAGTTTGTGGCTGGGTAAAATTAACAGGATTATGGTATGTAGCAGGTTTGCAATATGTGACAACGTGCATGACAGGTGAATGGTGTTAAATGGTGACGTAAGAGCATCCAGTGAAAGAGAGAGGATCAGTTCACATTACTTTCTACTCATGCTGCTAACATGCCAGTTGGCTGGATGGCTGTAAAGAGAAATCACAAGAGTTGCAGACAGAGTTAATATGCACTACAACCCATGCACCCCAGTACACCCCTGAAAGACACAGATCGAAAATCTTTCCCCCACTGCCTTTCAACCAAACATAAATATAATAACTGCTTTTTATTAAGGATTTCCATACTGAAATCATTTTGTGCCTGTCATTGATGTGCAGCTGGCAACCTCTAAGAAGCATTCATCTAAAAATCACCTTAGCTATAAATCCAGTATGTGAAAATACCATTGCTTACAAACTTAGATCATCCTCATAGTCACCTGATTATCATTGGGTCTGATACAACTGTTATGGTTCACAGATAAGAAATGAGATTTGTGGGCACTCAAGCTGAGAAAGAACAATTTTATGAATAATTTTCAAAAAGTTCAAAAAGGTAAGTTACGCTACTGTCTGAAGGCAGTGAGGGGTGCAGTCTTTTCAATAAGTCATGTGATCTCTCAATGACCCACTCCTGTAAGGCAGAAAGCCTCGCTGCTTCGCCACAATGCATCTATTGAGGCTCAGCTAAATAAAGCAAGTAACTAGTTCATGGTCTGTGCTGTTCTGCTTTTACAGAACTCTACATAGAACTATATTCAACTTTTTAAGGTGTACATATATATATAATACTTAACTAAGGTTATAATTTTAAAATATAAGCTACTAAACTAGGCAGCTAGGCAACACACCTTTATAATGTATAACTTTTACAGGTGTGCTCATTGTTTTATTGCAGTGAGGTGAATACAACTATTAAAGCGAGTTTACTGTATAACACAAAATGCAAGTTACTAGTGTAATAAAAAGGTTGTTATTGCAACTTACAGATACATAGAGGATAGTGCATGCTTTATGTATATCTTACAATATATTCAATGTAAGAGATACTATTTACTATATTTGGTACACTTTCACCATAAGGCCCATGAAGACTTATATGATAGTCACACAAGTCCTAAAATATGTTTATATTTTATTTCATTATAATTAAGTGTGTTTGAAGTAAATATAGAGGTATACCGAAAGACAGATACTGAAAACATCTCAATAAAGAAAGAGGTGGATCAGACACATAAACTATTTTAGTTGCCATCTGAAAAAACTCACAGTTATGCAAATATACTACTTTAACAGCTGTCTAACAAACCCATGACATGAAACACAAATTGGTAACAATCCATCATTAAAACAACTTACCTGTTCAAAGTTCATAACATTCTACAATATGATGACAACATTATGGTGGACCCATATAGGTTTTATTCACAGCTGTGTTTGAGGGGAAATTAATTACATAATCAATATCATCTGACTAAGTCAAATTTTGAACGCTAACAGTTCAATTAATACCAACTGGTGTTTGAGTATTATGCTTGAAAGTCTACTTAAAAAGGTCAGCTAGCAACGAGTAACCAATCAGGCATGCAAGGCTAAAAAATATGAAAAAGGCCCCATGTTATCATTGAGCATTAAAAATATGCATGGTTGACCAGGATACCAGTAAGCTAAATGACAGCGCCTGCCTCCCTATCACTCAATTTCCTAGCTGTGTAATTCAGGGAATTCAGCACAAGTTATTTCCAATTTTCATACCTATTTGAGATGGGATATGGGCTAAGAGGAATGATCAAGGGGTCACATAGATCCTTCCCATTTTCTATGAGGGATACCTAATCCCATGGCTTATTACAGTGCACTAGCCCTTGAATCATTTGCATGGAAGAAACCTATATTTTCATAAATATTTAGGAGGACAATGGAGAGCAATTTTTTTTTTTTAGAACACTTTTGCAATATGCATATATTAATAATTGAAATGGATCTGACACTGTTTGTTGACAGAAATACTTAGCCCTCAGGGAACTGTGGCACTTTATTGGCCTTGATGCTGAGTCTAATATTGGGACAAGACTAGGCCACACAAATATTGGGAAAACCATAGCACATGCGCACCCTGTAAATATGGGGTTTCTTTAATCCCACAAATTTATATATTAACCCTCCATCTCAATGCACTTGGGAGGAGAGAAGAAATAGATTTATTTACTAAATTTACTAACCCATGTCCTACAACAAATGGATTATAAAAGTAAGATAGCCTCTCCAGCTTAGTAGGACATCATTGGTCCCTAACTCATCTCTTCTCCCCACCTACACATCCACACTTGGTGTGAAGGATGAGGAAGCAACCATACAAGCTTCCCCAAGATTTATTGTAGTTCACAGATCAAGTGAGAAAATCTAACCAATAGAGTGAAAAAGAAGAGGTAAAGAAAATCTATATTTATATATTCCTATATTATATATAATTATTAAATAAATCATATATAAATATAGGTTGTCTTTTTACAGCTCCTCATCCCCCCCCCCCTCCCTATTGGTCAATTTGACATTTAGTGGCTGGCTGTCCTCTTGCCATCTTTTTTACCATCATTCATTTAATTTGCTGGCAGAATTTCCAATCCCAAAGCAAACAAACATGGTCATCCATTGTGCTAGTTGTTTGCTTGTATATATGTCCATATGGAGATGCAGAATTTTTGTTCAACTGCCAAACGGTCTATATTGAGACAATTCAGACAAAACTGAATGTACACCTGTTGTATATGGCATCATTGTACATTTCATTTCATGAAGACTGGACTTTTTTATCAAATGACCTAAGTAACTTGCACTATTTCGCATCTCTAATGTTATGCATCTTAATTCTTCGTAAGCCATGTACATGCTTAAATAGCATCCAATGCTACATCTCACATTCTCTTTCTAATCATTTTTATTTCCCTTCAATAATAGATTTCTCTTGTACATCATCTAGTCATTGTTTCTTTCACATTTTCTTGCTATCAATTCTTTATTTTAAATCAAAACTTCATGTATTCTGGTAAGAAACATATAACAATGTGATGAATTAGCTTCCAGACATTGACTTCCACGAAGATCCATCAATTCAGCACAAATGTGAAAGGAAAATGTGTTTGTTTCCTGAATGCAGCCATGTCAACATTTTTGTAAAGTGTTACAAATTTGCTTAAGAAAGTAGAAATTCTTGTGTCAGTATGTCAGTCACACAACATCTCCTGCTGTTTGTGTAAGCACTGAGAATTAACAAAATAGTTGATGTGGGTTAATGAAAATGCAGGGTTTCTTATGTATATGTGTAGTAAGCTATTTAAAAAAAAACAACCAAAGCAGTGCAATGAACTGAACAATAAAACGTTAAGCCATGCGTGTCATCGAGGAAAACATAACTTGATGAGGAAGGGAAAATATCATAATTTACTGATACATTGACAGCTGTGCCTCTTATATGGCACATCATAAAACTGAGAGAAATTAGTCCTTGGGGTTGATTCTCTAAACTATGTATTTAGGTGAATCATGCAGCAAACTACACATTTTTGCACAGATTATTCATCTTGGAAAATAGCTAAACTAAAGATTGAGAAATTACATGAACAATGTCTGGATGTTGTAGTACAAATGGTCCTGTACGCAGGTTGATGGTTTTGCCCCATATGCCCCAGTTAGTGAATAATTACTTAAGACTTTGCAATAATGAAATGTCACTTCTAAAGATGCTGATTTCTTTGTATTATATTTTTATATTCTTGATACTGGACTATAAACATCATTGCTGTTTGGAACTGATGGATGTTTCTCAAATGAATTTCAATGGCAGGTCATGTTTATATTTTCAATCCCAATTAAAATGCTACTCTGTGCATTGGGGCAAATTACAGTAAAAAAAGGTATGTTAAGTCAATAAATCTTTTATTGCTTCTTCAGATATCTCTTAGCTGCTACCAGGGAAAATGACAAATGAGCCATTTTGAATTGCACTGGAAGCTTTTTAAAATGGTGTCAGCAGAGTATTTTAGGAAATGTACTGATGGTGAGACAATGCTCAGCTAATCAGTGCCTGGCATCCATGTTCTAATTCTTCCAAGGAAATAAAGAACAATTACCTCTCAATTGTAATCCATTCTCTATGGTAAATTCGAACCAAAACAAACAAAAAAATTGCATTTATGCATGCGAGATATACAAAAGGAAATTTGTTAAAGCAAAAATATCATAAATTCTCATTTCTATTTTACATTTTTTTTTTTTTTTTACCACATATGGAAAACACAGGAAATCCCATGAAAAAATGACAATCTAGTACTTGTCATAACAAATAAATAATGCAAATAAATTACCAATTGGAATGCAATTGGTCCCTCAACCCATAACCATTCATGTTCTGTATAACGTAGAGATGAAGCTCATTCTTTATTTTAATAGTACAAGAAAGGAGAAAAAAACATTTGGTGCAGTATATAGTATAAAGGAAAATGTATTAGTAAGAATAGATAAAATGTATTAACAACGAAAGTGGTGTTAACGAAAAACCAAATGGCATATCCATTGTGTAGCAGACAAAAATCAGACACAGTTTGAAAAGTCTTCATCAATTTTTTATTTTTTTATTTACATCACAACCAAAGAGAGAACATATAACAAAACGATTGATATTCTCTTCATTACTGTGTATTTGTAAGACTTTGAACATTTTAACCAAAAACTGTGGCCCTCAAAATTAGACAAATGCAAGTTTTAGGTATTACAGATTTTTTTTAGAAAGTCTGTGTTACAGTTTTTTTTACATGGTTTCTGCTTATTTTTCCTCAGTTTTGAGGACAACCACTTTCCATAAAAAATAATTGCAGACAGGAGACAAAATGTAATAACACATTGCTCCTTTTTATATTAATTAAAACCAGTATATAATATTACAACATTTCATTGTGAATTGTTACTCTAGTGCTATTTTTTTTAGAAAGCAATAATATAATTTAAAGACCTTTTCTTAATAAAGTCATGTTTTGTTTCCCTTGTATATACAGAAGGCAATCGTTTAATATGTCTTGTACTTTTGTTTATACTTTACATTCTCACTGGACTGATAATGTAGAGATGATATAAGTGATGACATTTGGTTGTTGATTTGACCTCTTCACATGTTTTCAATTTATGTCAGTGGTAACGCAGCACAGCAGCAAACTAATGGGAAATCTTGTGTTATTTTCTATTGTTCAAGATACCATAGATCAAAATACTTTTTTGTGAAAATAGCACAAAAGCCTAGCAAACGAAAATAAAATAAAAAGTATATGGTTTAAGATATCACCCAGAAATGTGTGTGTGGAACACTTAGTTTAGATGATAGCAAAATAGAAGGACACAATAACTTTAAGAGTAATTGATATGTTTGAAAATTTTCTTTAAAAGCAAAAATTATTAAAGCACATGAACCCGTTACGTATGAAAAAAATAATAATTATATACAAAGAATATATACTGTAGCAAGAATAGTATTTGAATCAAAAGAGAATCAGAACTCAGAGTGTATAATCAAATTCTTATTACACTATACAGATTTAACTTGTTATCTCCATGATGTGCATTGGTAATGAGTATTACAAGTACAGTTAGAGAGAGTCAAGTCCAGGATCCGAGGCTGAGTTTGGCAACAATGAATTAGTCCAAAATTTAAGTTTAGAGAGAGAGGGATATCTGGTGGCTGAAGGCAACAGTCCAATATATAACATATATATAGAACAGAAAATGCCCATGTTCGACATCCGTGGATGCAACATTTAAGTAGTACATTAGGTATCTGAGCATCTTGAACTGGGGGATTAAGGAGAGAACGATCCCATTTACTGAGCCAATTATAAAGCACAAAAATATATGTTAGTTTATTCTTTGAACAGTTCCGATTTAGAAGAGAAGCAAAGATGTAAGCCATGGTTAGAATCGGAGGTCAGCAATCTAGAAGCTCAGTTACAAAAGGGCGATAAGGAAAGGTTAAATCCCATATGAAGGTAGAGTATCTGTAAGGTGAAATATACACAATAGCACACCAAGCTTCTTGAGATTTAATAATCAAGCAGTGGGGAATTGAGTAACCATGTTTAAATAGCAGAGATAATTGATCTCAGACCTTCCAGAGTAGAATATGAAATTAACCCTATGACAGAATGTTGGATATTTTGAGACTATAAACTATAGATTGCAAAGATTGACAAATGGCCCAATGGATATTTTTCATAATAGAATGCTAAAATTAAAGGCAACTTATTAGGTCAGTGTAAAGACCATACATATTAAGCTGCTTGTTGGGCAAAGTACAGCTAGAGACCATCACAGTAAAGATTTTCCCATCAATTGTTGAAAAGAATGTTCATTCTGTGCAAGGGAGTCCCTTTGTGATCTCATTAATAAATAATAGATAATAATAGAATATGCATCTACACAACATCATGGCAGCAACTCAACAGTCATATTATGCGTATGCTTGAAGTAATCTAGATACTCCAAGTAACAAGTTTAAAAGCAAGCTAGAGAGACAGGGTAACATACATTGTGATTCTCCCAAACTGCCTCTTATATAATTTCCATAGATTCCACATGGAAACCACATTCTTTTCAGACTTGCTACTCTGTACCCTGTATATTCTGCCTTGCAGTGGAGGTCCACCAATAGGATAGTTCGGGTAGCTGGGATAGTGTTCCAATGTTTGGTGCAATTAATACAAATTAAACTATATCATTTTTTTCTATTGGGGTCTTTGAGATTTTTTTGGTCTAAGATGTGTCTGATTGATCAAACATGTTGTTTATGTCCTTTTAATTATTAGTACTGCAGTTTCCATCCCCTCCCCCTTACTATGATCCTCTGTTGCTGCTAGAGAAGTTAGAAAAAGCATAAGCAGATTTATAATTGTTTGCCCAAAAATTTGATTAAATCTTATGAGAAATTGTGTGAGCCACCCGCATTGCCTGTCTGACAGCCACCTGCTCTTGACAATCAATCCTTTTCAGCAGCAATTACACTGCTGTAATACATAATATTGTGATGTCATATGATGATAGCACCAGGGGGTGGAGTTAGCAGAACTCTACTTCCCCTGCATGATGCAGCCTCCAATTTTACTCCATGTCTGGTGAGTTTTATAAGCCTGGTGCTTCTACAGCTCCATGCTGTAAATATCCTTGCACTTTCTTCCCTGCTGTCTCTGATAATTCTTCATTGGCTTCATGCTTTGAATCCTTCTCTCCCTCACTCTTTCCCCAGCTTACAACTCTCCACTGCAGTCTCATCCAGGCAGCACTGAAATCTCTCTTCCCCAACCAGGAAGGACTTTGTCTGATACTCTGCAGTATATCAGACAATGTCCTACCTGGTTGGGACAAAGTCCTGTCTGATACTTCTATTGAAATTGAAATAAAAGGCTTAGTAGAAATGTCTTATTTGTAGTACTGCAGTTCTTGCGGACTACTTTTTCTATAAGACTCTGCCAGACATTCAGCATGCTAAGTGGCTTGACAGAAGGGTCATAAAGCAACCTCTGCAGCAATGCTGGCAGCACTCATACATCTAATTCCCATAGACAACCTCTGGATATGACGATGAGCATGTGCACTCAACTTCTTTGGTCGACCATGGCGAGGC
>OW240916.1:111413548-111936048 GCA_933207985.1 Pelobates cultripes
AAATGTATTGGATATATACGCTAAAAACTTTAGCACCTTATGGACTAAATGCAGAACTGGAAATGTCACAGATTTTATGAAGTAGATCCATGTAATTTTTATCTTATTAGAATTTTTATCTTATCACTATTATTAATCATTTTTTTCATTATTATATAATAGCTGCACCAACTTATGCTTTATGTATTAGATTAGTGAAAGAGACAATTTGTCATAAATTATATACATTCAATGTACAAAATAATCTTTCAATTTTTAAGAATGGATTTTTCTAAATTGCTCAATAAGAATTATGAAATTTTATTTCGATTCATTGGGATTAATTGATAAGAATTGTTCTATCATAGGAAATTTAAACAATATATTGGTGTTAAACAAATTAAGATTATTAGAAAGTAAAAGAAGCAGTCATTATATTTTAATGTGTTTTCAAGCATGAATTTACTTTGAAAACGAAATTGTATAATTGGATCATGTGGTTTAATGACAAACTAACGGATTTGTAATTGAAAGATTTTTTAATTGAAAGAGGATTATAAATATCCATTGTCCCTCCATACACTTCATCTTGAAAAAGCTCAGTTCAATGAGCGAAACGCGTAGATGTGTTTTTTGGCGGGACTTTTGAATATACCACAGCACAGCAGTATCTGGAAGTCGGCGTTCTTGTGAAGGACGGGTCCGAGTGCACAGGATCAGTTCGAACTATCTATTTACGGAGCGGTAACATCTCATCCTTCCACTGATACTCTGTTTCAATTTGCTGTAACTGTGAACCTTAGAGATAAGATTCACAATAGTACATTGTAAGAGTTTCTCTTAGGGGGGTGTTTTAACATATGGGAATAAAACTGTAACGTTTTTACGCTATGTCAGTTTCCTTTTTTTAAAGGTCTGGACACACAAAAGGATACAGATTTGCTATATGTGCCATTGTTACAGAAATCAATCCCTGTGAAATTTGGAAATACCCCCTATAGAACATTGGAATTGAAACTCTGCATTGAATGACTATTTGGTTGTGCTGGACCCCTTTTTTAACCAATAGGGACTTACCCACTAAGCGCTGATTTCGTATTTATTTTTACAGTTCAAGAACACACTGTCAGTACTATAACAAATAGTCTGTTTAAAACAGAATAACCCGGGGGGCGTGGCTTGGAGCACGATGGGACCGGCCGCGTTAATGTGAAGCTCCCGCAGCCCGGGTCTTTAGGGGCACAACTAACCGGCACCACTAGCAGCAAATCGCTTACTCACCCCCACCATGGCACATAGAAGCAAGGGGAAGACCCCCCGAACGGAGAAAGCCTCCTTCTTCCTCGCACGAGCTCCGGCGGGAAGACTAGGCCCAAGATGGCGGCGGACAGCGCTCAGGCGAGGTTTCACCCTCCCCTCCACCCTCACCATGCTCAAAGTTGCAGGGATGAGAACTCTGATGGCAGAGCTCTCTGACAAACTGCAGGCAAGCATTAAAGTGCAGATGCATGAGCTCACCACAGATCTCAGAAAGGAGCTGCTGGAGATTGGGAGCAGGACAGCCCATGTAGAAAAATCCCTGGATGATTTTGCAGTGGCCCACAACAGCCTTGCAGACAAGCTACAAGAACTGGAAACCTCGTTAGAGACCCAGAAACGCAAAGTCACAGATCTGGAAGACAGATCCAGGAGGAATAATCTTCGTTTCAGAGGTATACCAGAATCAGTTCAATCCACAGAACTGCACAAATACTTGACCGACCTGTTCCAGGAATTAATCCCATCTACCCACCCTGACCTCTTGGTCATCGATAGAGCCCACCGCCTGCGCAGGCCTAACCACCTACCCGCCACTACAGCGAGAGATGTAATTGCACGCATCCACTTCTACCACGTGAAAGAGCGCATTACAAAAGCCTGCAGAAATGCCTCCCTTCCTGAACCATATGCTAACATCAAAGTCTTCGCAGACCTGTCAGCTGCCACACTGCAGTTTAGAAAATCGATGTCCCTGATCACTACCACGCTCCGATCCAACGATATCAGCTACCGATGGGGATTTGTGCAGAAGCAGGGGGTGATCCATGTCGTAGCGACGGAAACTGATGGCCTAAAAAAGCTACAGGACTGGGGTATACCGCTGCCTCCGCCTTTGGCGTCCTCACCAGCTAAAGTCCCCAGACTGACGCCGGAATGGACTCCCGCCTAAGGGCAGAAGGCCCTCCCGAGTAGGGTATTGTATACCAATGTATGTTATATGTTTTAGAGAGATGCTTATGACACTTATGTTTTATGCGAACTGTCCACTTCGATGTAACGATAGAGTTTAAGGTTAGAACCCAACACTGCCCAATTAGCATGACCACACCTGTATAGCAGTTGAACAGGGCGCATGGAGAGGCAAAAAAAAAAAAAAAAACGGTTTAAAATAAATAAATAAAATAAACAAAATAAAAATAAAAAAATCCTATGACATTTGAGCATAGTCACGCCTCAAGCGAGCTAGTTGTGGGACACCTCGCACCAAGACATCTACCATGCCTCGCCATATACGGCGACCCATGGTTACTAAATCTACCCCACTAGGGCTAGAGTAGTACACTCAACTATTTAAAGCCACCACACGTTAAGACTTGAGTACTGATCACCCTAGATGGGCCCGCATTGGAGTACCACGGGCATACACTGAGACGGACACCCGCCCAAGGCAGGCATCTTACCTAAACACACACTACATACCCCTAACATTTTAAGGTTTATATACATGTCTTTTCTTTGTTTTTGTTTTTGCTCTATGGTCAAGAACTATCCCGTGTTTACTTTACCTCCATGACCAGTGGTCGTCTTCATCACTTCTTTAATAGTAGAGCACACCACTGTACGCTTGGTCATGACTTGTAAAAATGCTGCCTCATTAAATCAATGCTTCCCAGCAGCCCCAACTGGGCCCTAAGACCAGAGTGACTTTATGTACTGTATGGAGACACTCGAAGCCGCCCCCCACTTTGTGTGGGTCTGGGAGAACCAGACCACACTGTTGCTCAGACTTGCTGAGCGTTTTCTCACCCGCAGTTGCGGGATTTTTCCTTCCTCCTATAGTTTCCTTCCCCCCCCCCATCACCACCCAGCATCACCAATTCCACCAACAAGGACATGTAGTCCTAGAGTGCATTGCTACGACAAGAGCCGATTACTCTACATAGCTCCAACCACAGGGACACCATACCACTGGGCCACCACTGCAGCAACCTTACACTTAGTCATTTATGAAAATTATGACCCTTAATGTCAAAGGGCTACCGCTGGCAAACGGAGTCTACTACTCAGAGACCTGAAAAAAGAGAGAGTTGACATTGAGTGTGTCCAGGAGACCCATTTTAAGAGGGATCATACTCCGAGTATATATAACAAATACTACCCGACCCAGTTCCACGCCCTTTCAGATACCAAAACTAAAGGAGTCTCAATTTTCATCCATAAAGACACGTCCCTCACACTCCATAGAAAAATCGTGGATCCTAAGGGCAGGTTTATCGTCCTTGTGGGCATGTTTAATAACACAATGTATATCCTGGCTGCGGCATATTTTCCTAATATAGAACCCAAACGCTACTTACAAACTCCCCTCCTCACCATAGATGAGGTTAGGACAGGAGGCCTGATCCTATGTGGAGATTTTAACTTTATTCAACTGCCGACCTTAGACACGACTGCCCGCCCCACGGGTAGGAGGAAATCACACATAGCCGACACATGTACAACTATTGCCAAAGTACTGGCACAACACGGTCTCTATGACGCCTGGCGAACATTACATCCCACACAGGCTGACTACACGTTTCACTCGAAAGTCCACAACACAAATACTCAAATTGACACCTTTTTCTTAGACAATGCCACACTAGCGCAATTAAGAGACTGCAGGATAGGGGGAATCACATGGTCGGATCACGGTCCAGTACACCTACACCTACACGATAACTTTCAATTCAGAGGGCGGGGACAGTGGCGACTTAACGAATCGCTCTTGGCGGAGGCCACCTTTCGAGATTCGATCCAGACCGCACTGACGGAATTCTTTCAAACGAACGGGACAGGACAGATCACAGACAGCATGGTGTGGTGCGCCCATAAAGCCGTAGTTAGAGGGCTTTGTATTAGAAGGTCCTCCTATCTTAAGAGGAGGAACCAGCTCACGCTACTAGATGCTTACAAAACCTTGGCTGAGGTCAGTACAAAAAATAAAGCCCAACCTACGCAAACGTGCTTAAACCAAATAAACGACCTGCAGATGACCATTACTAAACTACAGGTGGAAAGAACGAACGGTCTTCTTCATAGGCTCAGGGCCACCACGTACCACACCTCCGGCAAACCCACCAAACACCTAGCAGCACGGCTCAGGGCTAGATCGACCCAATGTAAAATATCCCACATAATAGACGACGACGGCAAGAAACATATTGACCCACAAACAATCAGTAACACATTTGCAACCTTTTACTCTAATTTATACAATCTCCACACGGATGACACTAGACCTCACCCTCAACCCTCGGAAACAGCCCAATACCTTGCAGACATTACACTGCCCAAACTGACAGTGGGCCAATGTCAGGCCCTATTACAACCCATTACTGTACAAGAAATCATCAGTACTATTAAGCAACTCCCCCCAGGGAAGTCCCCAGGGGCAGATGGACTCCCCAACGCTTACTATAAAGAGTTCGGAGCCACATTGGCGCCGCAACTCCTAAAAATGTACCAGCAGACGGCCACTACCGGTATCCTGCCTCCTGAAGTATTACTAGCCACGATAGTGACAATCCCCAAACCTGACAAATCCCCAGACCTATGCAAGAACTACAGACCTATTTCCCTACTTAACACGGACGCAAAAATCTATGCAAAAATCCTGGCGAATAGAATGAGCACAATCCTACCACACTTGATACAGGATGACCAGACAGGTTTCGTGAAGGCAGGCAGGGCTTAGACAACACCCGAAAATTGGCCCTGGTGCAAAGGGAGCTCGGGAGGCCTGGTCGAGGGGGCCTCCTCCTAGCGCTGGACGCGGAGAAGGCCTTTGACCGCCTCGGCTGGGTCTTCTTGAAACAGGTTCTGGAGAAATTTGGGTTCCCCCCACAAATAATCCAACAAATCTTTGCACTCTATTCCTCGCCCGCGGCACAGGTAAATCAAGCAGGTTTCCTGTCCCCCACCTTTCCGATTACCAACGGTACGAGACAGGGGTGCCCCCTATCCCCACTTTTATATGTCCTTGCATTAGAACCCCTCTTACACCGCATACGCTTGAATGAGAATATAAAGGGAATACACCTAGGGGACAAACAGGTTAAGATTAGCGCATTCGCAGATGATGTACTGCTATACATAACAAACCCACAAGACTCCCTACCTACACTGATGCAGATAATACACACCTATGGACAGTTCTCATACTATTTAGTGAATGCAGCCAAAACACAGGCCCTGCCTATAGGCATCCCTGCCCAGGTTCTACGCACCCTCACACGCACATACGACTTTGACTGGAGGACAGAATCCATACGTTACCTAGGCCTGACGATCACTAAAAACCCTGCGAACCTTATGTCAGCAAATTATGTTGCAGTTTGGAACAAATGCAGTCAACTACTGAAACAATGGTCGCCACTGTACCTGTGCTGGACAGACTGCATCGTGACACTCAAAATGTCAATACTACCGAGGCTACTGTACCTCTTTCGCACCATCCCTCTCCGTCTCCCTCCCTCCTACTTTAAGACCATTCAGGCTGATATGGGGAAGTTTGTATGGGCAGGAGGCATAGCCAGAGTAGCCACCACAGTCTTACAGGCCCCCAAGAAACAAGGTGGTTTAGCACTACCCAATGTCCAAGGCTACTATCATGCGGCAGTACTAGCTACAGCTATCCCCCACATAATCTCTGCACCCAAACCACAGTGGGTCTCCTTGGAGAGGGACCAATTAGATAACCACGACATCCTGCACCTACTTTGGACACTGTCGCATCTTAGGCCTGACTTGCCGACAGCTCCCCCCCAGATACTGCTGTTGTTTCACATCTGGGATAAGTACAGGCCTAGGTTGGGCAGTACACCCAGCCTCTCCCTGGCAACCCCCCTAAAGGCCATACCCTACATTATCCCCACATTCAATGCCCTACCGTGGCACCGAAGTGGCGCGACGCACCTTTACCATCTATTTGATGCCCATAAACTACTAGACTACACGACCCTAGCCAGCAAATACACGCTCCCACAGTCCTCGCAGTACTCGTACCTCCAATTACACTCCTACATCTCTAATGAAGCGAAACGTTTCTTAGACACCTCTAGAGATGCTAACAGGTTAACTGTATGGGAACAAATGTGTATAACTGCAAGATTGCTACCTCAATGTAAACCGATCTCCATGTGTCTCAGCTCCATATCGAAACACAACCACTTTTCCACCACAAAATATGCTCAACAATGGGAGAGAGATCTAGGCTGCGCAGTGCCACCCATATCCTGGGACTCCCTCATATCCGACCCACTAAAGCTACTAAAATCCACCTCCCACATTGAACAGCATCGCAAAATTCTATACCGGTGGTACTTAGTGCCGACCAGACTGCACAAGATTTTCCCCTTCACCTCACCACTTTGTTGAAGATGCCAAGCAGCGGAGGGCACAATGCACCATATATGGTGGAGCTGCCCAAGGCTACTCCCTTACTGGACGGATGTCCACACACTGATCCGAGAAGCCACACAGAGCTCTCCCCCATTTACCCCGCAGGCGTGTCTATTGCTGGACCTCCCTAGAGAAATGCCCCCACACGTCAGAAAGTTGACCTTACACATAGCCTTGACGGCGCAGCAATTGATAGCAAGGAGATGGAAGTCCACGATCCTTCCCAAGAAGGAAAACCTCTTTACGAAACCTCCTACACGTCCCTCTTCCCCCCCTCTACGCTCTATAGGAAAACGTGGGAGCTTTGGCAAACATGGAGATCTGGTAAGGTACCGGGTAAAGCACCAGGGGCTGTACCTAGCAAATGAGCTGTCAAGTCCTCAACATCTCCAAGTTGCGTATGCTTACGCACACTCCCACAGCCACCCATGGGATGCTGATGCTGATGTTGATATGTTGTTAGATATAGGGTGACATGCTACAGTGGGGACATATTGCCATTGTCGTTCCGTACTGAAAATAATGTGGATTTACTGTTACTGTAACAAAAAAGCTTGTCTGTATCAACCTGTGATGCACCCCCCACCCCTCCCTTCCTCCCTCTGTTATGTACCCTCCCCCGGTATAAGGAGCAACTGTACAAATCTACTCTTATTAATTATTATCCCATTCCTTTCTGTACCCTGAATACATTGTGTGGCGAAACCGACCTCGCCACGTGTCCTTGGAGGGGGCTGCTTGCCCGCCTCTTGCCTTTGGACTATGGCCCTGCAGGTTACACTGTTTATTTTCCCAGCAGAAAGGCTTATTCGTGTGATCTGAGTGCCATTCATCTAATAATGTGCAGTCAGATCCAAGCTATCTGGGGATATGTAGAAAAGTGTGTTTTATGTACTAAATGTGTCAGTATGTAATTTTATGTCTTTTACTGTCTTTTTGTCTGCCATGTGGGTAATGGAGTTTGGCTCTGTCTTTGGAGATAATTAGATTCCTTCTCCAATTATCTCCAGGGCAGAAGGGAGGAAGCCAGGATGCATTGTGGGGATGTTTTACTTTTACTGTTTGAGCCAGGGGGAACAAAAGATACTTTTACTAACTTTTGAACCCCTGGTCTGATTCATGCCATTTTTTAATATGTTGTTCCCCTGAATGGATTGATTGTGAATATGTATTTTTATGCGAATGTGATGTATATTTTGGGAGTTATGAATGTTGTGTAAAAACTGTATTTTCCCTACCTATGATAATTGTATTTTCCTGTGTGTACAGATAATTAGTTTACAGGTAGAGGGGAGGGCTATGTGTGGGATGTAACTATTGTGTGATTGGTTAATGTACGTTACTGTGTGTGTCCCTCCCCTTCATGGGAGCACCTAATAAAAAGGGCTGCAAGCTAGCAGCCAGAGAGTTCTATTTTTACCCTCAGCTTGAGTCCTGTCTCTTATTGGGGGAATCTGCTACAAGGGATTGCTATGCTAGGCATATTCCCTTGCTATAATCACTGAGCTCTTGTAAGAGCTTGTTCCTGCTTCGTTCTGAAGGGAGATAGCTGCAGCCTGCGGTGCTTATGGTGTCTGGTGGAGTGCTTGGAGTCCTCTGGAAGCGCTAGGAGCATCTTTCAACGGAGGTACCCAGTCGGGGTGCCAGGTGATCCGTTACACATTGCTTACTGACAAAATAAATAAAAATTGTCAAATTAAAAAAAAAAAAAAAACAGGATAACCCGCAACTTCGCAAAGCCTCACCCATATGATCTGCCATATGAACTAGTGCCAGTGCTGCACACAGTGTGTGTTTACATTAAAAAGCCTGCAGGGACAAACTATAGACACCAGAACAACTTTATTAAGCTGCAGTGGTTCTGGGGACTATAGTGTCCATTTAATGTGAGTTAAATTAGAGATTAGTGTCACTAATAATATACTAGATTGCCTACTTACATTCAGATGAGGATGGTGATGGGCTCTGGCTGCAGTCTGGCTCCACTGGTCTGGTGTAGAACAGGATCTCTGGAGGCTGTTTGTAACTGTGGTCACAAAATTCAATGTTCTGGGAGAACAGGAAGCAGCTGATTTTTGGGGCCTCTTACATAGCTCAAGGTCTGGGCCCCAGGGCCTGACGGTGAGTATGCCCATAAAGTCCACATACATGTTCCACCCATGAGTTCGCTCACAGGGAGTAGAATGTGTAGGGGATGTGTTATGTGTTACTGTAGAGGATCTAATGTGTGTGCTTATGGAATGTAGTGTATAGGGATACCAGTTTGTGTAGGTGATGCAGTGTGTAGTGTAGTGGAAGCAGTGTGTTTTTGTGTAAGGGATAGAAAGCATTGAGTGTTTGTGTATAAGGGATGTATTGTGTGTTTCTTGTTGTGTGTAAGGGATGCATTGTGTGAATCTGTGTTTGTATGCATAAGGGATGCAAAGTGTGTTTCTGTGTATGTAAGGGATGCATTGTTTTTCTGTGTGTGTGTAAGAGAAGCAGTGTGTGTTTGCATGTGTGTGTAAGGGATGCATTGTGTGTTTCTGTGTATATGTGCAAAGGATGCATTGTCTTTATGTGTAAGGGTTGCATTGTGTGTTTCTCTGTGTGTATAGGGATGCATTGTGTGTGTGTGTGCGCGCGCGTGGTGTGAAAGAGCTCCCTGTCCTGCCCCCTATCCTAAAGAACTCTCCCTTCCATTCCTTAGAGATCTCCCCTGCCCCTCAGTGGTCTCTCCTCTCCCCCCCCCCCACCTCCCTTAGTGGTCTCCTTTTCTCCCCGACTTTCCATTAGTGGTCTCTCCTCTCCCCCCACCCTCCCCTAGTGGTCTATCCTCCACCCCACTCCTTTAGCGGTCTCGCCTCACACCCCTCCCCTAGTGGTCTCTCCACCGCCCCCTCCCTCCTTTAGTGGTCTCTCCCTCCCCTACGTTTTCATCTCCCACCCCCGTGTTCTCCTCTTATTCCCCCCTCCCCGTGTTCTCCTCTTCTTCTCCCCCCCGTAATCTTATTTTTCTCCCCGTATCTCTTCTTCCCCCCCCAACAGGGCTTCCCCCGCCCTATCTCCCTCGCGCTTCCCCATAAGTTCTGCCCCATAATCTATTCACCAGCCTATAATCCCTCCCCTCCCCATAATCTTCTTACCCCCCCATAAGTAAATTTATTGCATGCTTGGTGCTTTCATGCATGTAATGATTTTTGTGGGAAGTGTTCTTCCTTGTACCGGGAGGTCAGATACCCTGTTAGTAGCTGCTCCTTTGTAAAAGGGGATTCGGAGATGTGACGAGACCAATCTCGCCACTATATTGCATTGGAGAAGCCTGGTTCTCGCCGGGTGGCATGTACTATGTTCCCTTCTGTAAAGCCCTCCTTTTCCTGCACTCACCTCTAGCGCGCAGTCTGCCGCACAGTAGATTCCTTTTTAATATATATAGGCGTGACATCTCCCTTCTTAAACTGACCACTTATCATGGTGATTAATTTATTTTGAGTTCGCAATAATGACGTGGACCTATCTTTACACATGTTTGTCTATTTAAGTGCCATATTCTTTTGTGTTTTTCTGTTTGGATCCTGTTAATAGTCTTGTGCTTTCCTGTGTTGAGGTGGATATAGACTCTGAACTGGTTTTAAACCCGGCTTCATTTGTCTGCTCCTAGTGCTCTTGGCTCCTAGATTCTGCGAGGACTGCATGCCACTGATTGCCAGGAGCGCAGCACGGGTCAGCCGTCCACCCTGGGACCCTGGACCAGGGTCCAGCTTCCAGCATGGTCGACCTCTCCGGATTCCAGAGAGCAGGAACAGGAACAAGCTCTTAGCAGAGCTTAGTGATTATACCCATGAGGGGAGTATAGATGATTATAGCAATCCCCAGAGTGTAGTTCTCTTCCATGATCCCCCAAACATGCTCCAACTTCTGAGTAATTGTTAAGGGTGCTGTATACCAAGCATCCACACTCCCCCTGGACCTGGGGTTGCAGAGACCACGGTCTCCTCTGCACCTTCTGGAGGACTCTACCCTTGATAAGCCATGGGAGGAAGAGGCACCAGCAGCTTCAAACACTGCCGCTCTATGAAGGACGGCAGCTGCTCTCTTGAAAGATGGATGGGGCAGAAATCACCTCAGTCCCTGGAACCCATCTGTGCTCTGAATCAGCCACAAATTGTCACATCATGCCTGTTCTGCAGAGAGTCTGGCTTTGGTTCTAAATCCAATACAGTTTTTACAACATTGTTAGTTTTTCTTGGTTTTTCTTACTTCTATTCTATGTCCTCTTTCTTTATGATAGGTTTTTCTGGGTTCTTTGTGTAATCGGCCTGGAATTCCCAGTGTCCCTGGGGAGGAAGGACGGCACCTTCTGCTCCCTGGGGTACACACTGCCGCTGGGGAGGCTTATGCAATGTATGGCATATTGGTGACTGGGATACATGATTTTCTATATAGTAGGAGTTACCTTCCTCTTGTTTTGCGTATTCTGCCTTGTAATCCCAGTTCGGTACTTCCTGTCCTGCCTTGTTCACTTTTCCTCGGTCTTGGTACATGTTTAGTTCTTGGGATGTCCTGCTCGGTTCTGGGTTCTACGGTTCTTCTTGTTTTTGGTTTAGTGACTCCCTAGGAGGCCTTGTTTCAGTACTGGATACATCTAGCATTCTCTGCTGGGGAGGAACTAAGCTCCAACAGGTCTTGGTTTACACCGCACAAACCTGGGCTCTCACAGGGGGCGTGAGTTTGCTGCACTGGCCCTACCGACATTCCACGCCTTCACTCCCGTTCTATCAGGCATACTGGGGAGGGTCTCGCACCCCGTCGGACAGTGTCGGGTCTCCGCACCGGACGCCTCGGTCACCCTGTGGATGCTGTCTGCCCTGGGGCAGAGAGATCCTTTTTCTTCCCCATATTGCATGAAAATGGTGCTCTGCTTAATAATGTGGAACACCCTCCTTTAGTCGTTTTTCCTTAAATTGGGCTCGCCTGGCAATCTAATTATCACAGGTGTCCGAGATTGTTTTCAGTGATCAAAAGAGCCCTGAGACACAATGCCATCCATGAGTTAAACTGAAAAACAAAATATTTAATCTTTGTGACACTTAAATCGAATTAACATAATAATTTGGAACAGGGTGTAGAATTTATGTGCATTGCAGTTTTGCACTATGGATGTCTCTTTTTATATCTTTGATACAGATATATACAGAATCTGCTGCAATAGGAGCAAGTCATTTTAAGTATTTTATTGTTATATTTTGCACTTCCCTATTTTATTGTGTATCTAGATCTATGTAAGTTTACAGGATTCTTAAACATTCTTCATCTTAAAGGCAGTATTCCTACTACATTGGATGATTTCTATAGATTGGCAGGATGCTTTTTCCCGTGTACCCATTACCCCCCATCACCAAAGGTTTCTCAGATTGCAGTAAAAGGACACTTTTATTTTTACATTTTTATGGTGATAACAGATAAAAGATAAAGGTCTGCTAAAATCACCTTGATCCCTGCCAGTTAAGAGTATAGCTTGGAACACGGTTTTACACAGTCCAAGGCAAGTTACTGTCATGGGAGTCGTGCCCCAACACACAGGAAAGATGAAACCCACAAAAGGAAGATCCAAAAGACGTATTACCGAGCCTTAGAATTGCCTGGCTTAACGTATTAATAAAACAAGAAACAGGATCAAGATAAATCAAGGACAGGAATAACAGAAATACTCAGAGTCAACCAAAAAGCATTGGATTGGCAGAAAATCGTCCATTTTGATTATGTCACAAAGGAGGCAGAGCCAGAGCCAGCGCCAGCGGACCCATGCGGCACTTGAAATAAAAGGAGGTTTAAACTTTTATAGTGGGACTAAGGGGGGGGCAAGCCATCTATATGGTCGGTTAACACTCTCACATACACAATGAAATCCCTCCTCTCCATCCTGGAGATAATTGGCTTAAGGCACTGCAGTAAACTCAATTATCTCCAGGTACAGAAAATATCTACATTTAACACTAACAGCAAAATACGTAAAAGTACATAAAAATACATAATTCTTATTTTATTACACAGAACCCCCACATTTAACCTATCCCCAGATAGCTCGGATCTGAGCACCCAATCTAGGTGAACAATAGACAGGAAACGGGGGAGGGGAAGAAACACACCTTCCCATGGATTCCAATGGGAAGAAACTGTCTTTAGAAGCCAATAAGCCCCAAATAGTCTTTTTTAAATGGCAGTACACCCCAGGGCCATAGTCATGAGGAAGGAGGTTGGCAATCAGGCTCCTCCAAAAGCCGGGGCCAAAGGGCAGCTTGTCACCTAACAATCCAGGGACAAAAGGCATTTCGTCACATCACATAATGGTAAAGATTAAAAGGGGGCATTTTATATGGGGACTGAATGGGGAGGGAAGAAGAGGGTGAATTTAGGTGTTTTGTTTATTATTCAAATTCAAGCCATGGAGACAGACTAGGTGTATATGTGATAAATGTACATGTCAATCCCCAAACATGTTCGTATGAAAGACATCTGGTACTTTGTTGTACAGTCCTTCCCTAGTAATCTTTTGAGCTAAACTACCCAAAATCTTTGTTATGATGCTCTTAGTTGAAACCTTCGGATATATGTCTTCTTTCTGCAGTATCAAAACATTTGTTGAATATAATTGTCTTTATTTACTAAACCAGGATTTGTGGGGATTGCCAAATAAAATACCAAATTTAACTCAATCTAATCTGAAAAATTCTCAAAGTTAAATATTTGTCTAGCTCAGCCTAAAAAGCGGCATTCTCCACGATTCACAATATATTAAATAACCTTATTGGTTATAAGCTGTGCACTCATTGATAAGCCTTATATACTCCTATTATCAAATATCATTAAAATGTAATTATCTGTTGAGATAACTATCTGTTGTTCTCTGCTAACTGCTAAATTCTTGTCACAGCAAATTTATTTTGCCCAATCAATTCATAATGATTCAAAAAGGGAAATACACCATTAATGTAGTACTATATGTGACTTTTGCTAATTAGCAGACTACAACTCCAATTAATCTGGGGCAGCGAGTGAATTTAAATATTATTTTTCAAACTATAGGTCCAGATTTGACCATCCTTGTACATCTACTTTGTTTTAGAATCACACATGCAGAAATTATATTGTATTTTAAACTAATAAATAGTGCCCAAACTAAATAAGTAAACAAATAATGTATAATGCTGATAATTATTTTTCTAAAAAAACAACAATATACTTCAGGTCTTGTTAGGTTACATGGTAGTCTGTAGTCTGATACTATGTATGTACAATAAGAAAGCCTATCAAGATGATGATAAATGGTTAGTATAGTATTAATATCAACCAGGGAATTGCTTGTCAACTCAGCAGCAATACTATTGTCACCCTGTCAGCAGACATTAACAGATGTTTTCGTATATGGTGTGACAAAATAACAACAGCATGAATCATTAAGACCATAAATGAGTGTGAAACCTTTCTAAAGACTTTCCCTTCATTAAAAATTATCTATCTCACGTTGTAATTCTTACTATACAGAGTAAAGCATTAACAGTAGGATTTACTCTTATGCATATATATGTGTGTGTTACAAATAAACAAAATAATAATTAATTCCTATGAACTATTGTAAGATTAAAGGAACACTATAGTCACCTAAATTACTTTAGCTAAATAAAGCAGTTTTAGTGTATAGATCATTCCCCTGCAATTTCACTGCTCAATTCACTGTCATTTAGGAGTTAAATCACTTTGTTTCTGTTTATGCAGCCCTAGCCACACCTCCCCTGGCTATGATTGACAGTGCCTGCATGAAAAAAAAACTGGTTTCACTTTCAAACAGATGTGATTTACCTTAAATAATTGTATCTCAATCTCTAAATTGAACTTTAATCACATACAGGAGGCTCTTGCATGGTCTAGCAAGCTATTAACATAGCAGAGAATAAGAAAATCTTAATTAAACAGAACTTGCAATAAAGAAAGCCTAAATAGGCCTCTCTTTACAGGAAGTGTTTATGGAAGGCTGTGCAAGTCACATGCAGGGAGGTGTGACTAGGGTTCATAAACAAAGGGATTTAGCTCCTAAATGGCAGAGGATTGAGCAGTGAGGCTGCAGGGGCATGTTCTATACACAAAACTGCTTCATTAAGCTAAAGTTGTTCAGGTGACTATAGTGTCCCTTTAAAAAAAAGAATGTCCATTTTAGTTTTCCAATTAATACACAGTGCTTTATTGTTGAGTGAGGATCACAACTTAATATCACTTATTAAACCGCTTAGTAATATTTCTTTTGCTTACAGCATATTGGTAATTTTATGAAAATTACCAAATAAAATAATGTATCATTTAAAATAAAATAAATAAAAAATGCCCATCGAAAACAAGTTGAAAACAAGTAGAGTGCTTAAAAGTTATTCAAAGATCGATGACAATGCATCTGTTCACTATCTGTTCCTGAATCAATTGCGTAAATCACTATAAAAAGTGCATGATTTCACACATATATATTTGTCTTTAATTTAGTAAAAATGCCTCTTGGTTTCGTAGGAGGAGCTCTCTATACCCAATAGGTGCCATGAAGGGACACTGATAACCTATAAATGGGTGCTTCTTTAAAAAGCGGTAACTTGATTCCATGCAAATTCAGGTTAGGGCTCCTATATATAGTTGTAGTATACATGTATTCATCATGATGGATCCATTAATTGTAACAGACACGTATCCTACATAGGGAGTGATCACCCTTAGTTGGATCCTTTTATTGTACAGCTATAAAGTGAATTCCTACTTGTAAGATAGATCACTTCTCCAGGTAGGTGTTCTGTATGAGTATACATTTCTTCCAGATGAGTGCTCCTGTTTATTGCTATAACTTAAACTCCTTGGACATGTGGAATGAGATTTTTAAACCAGAGTAGAGTTATATGTGGCTAGTGACTGCATTGGGGGTTCAACTGTAACATAGAAAGTAGCCACTACACAAGGAAAGCTTGCTATGGGAAGTGAACATCACCAGAATGAGTCACTCTGATGTCATGTAGAAACATTGCCACACGTGTCAAGTCCTGAAAGGATCAGAAAGAAAAGAAAAAAAAAAAGAATTTTAGAAAGTAAGAATAAAGCTGTAATAAATACAATCCTGTATTCCTAATGCTTCAATGTCCCTGTCCCACGTGTGTGCTATAAAATTTATTTTAAAAAAGCTTTTTTTACTTATCTTTTTTCCAGCACAGAGATCCCCTCATTGCTGCTCTCATGATGTCACTGAGGAGACATAGCCTCCTCTGTAATGGTCCAATCCAGTGCTCCACATAGAAGAGCACTTGGGACCAGATACTTGTGCGGCAAGTGCCGTGCACACATCCATGCTTCCCCATAGTAATGCATTGAGTTAGTGTTTTCCTAAAGGGGCAGCAACGTTGTGTGACTGGGGTTTACTCAGTGGTTGCAATGGAAAACTCCTCCAGTGGCTGTCAGTGTAACAGCCACTGGAGGTGGTGTTTAAATATTCAAGGTAAAGATTGACATTTTTGCAAAATGGCAATGTTTTACCTTGAATGGTTAAAAATGACAGAATCATTGCACCCAAACTACTTTGTTCTAACACTGAATACCCAAATGTATAGAGTATGTCCAAATAGCTAATGATGCAATACAATCGATTAATCCCCTGTGTTTAGCAAAATGAAGCCCTTCGTAAGTATTGACCACTTTCAGAATAAGTGATCCTGTAAGTAGGAAAGAACTGAACTCTGTGGTCATATAGAATTCATTATGTGATGATTACACCTGCAAAGTCTTGTGATAGACCCCACCACCAAAATGGGCGATCCTTTTAACTGAAAACTGAAATACTTGGTCATAAAAAAAATATTCCTAGGATATTCAAGTGTTATGTATTAAGGTCTCCCACATGAAACAAAGGAAATTTTATCTCCACAGGAATCTGAGAGTGGTGTTTTACATTACTGCACTAACTTAGAAATGAGGATTTTAATTCACCAACATTGTTATCAATTAGCATTAATAGTGGACATATGACATTTATTGTTATATGTGTTATATCAGCAATATTAACCCCTTAAGGACACATGACATGTGTGACATGTCATGATTCCCCTTTATTCCAGAAGTTTGGTCCTTAAGGGGATAAACAATATGTTATATATTGTTATTTAAAAATATTTAAACTATATCCGTTTTTAATTATGTAATAGATGCTTGTTGTTTTACATGTAAACCATGAGAATGTAGGGAAGGTAAACAAGGATTTCCATTCCTAGCAAATCTCATAAATAAAAAATATTTCTCACTAATAGCAGTGCCCCTAGGAAATAGAAGCACTTCTTGTGTTTGCAATGTCTCAAGTAACTTTCCACTATGAATAAATAGAATTCTTATGTGTGCTACAAACATCTGTGAATTCCACAGTATTTATGTGTATTGCCGAAAAAACATGCAGTGTGCATCACTAAAAAAATTGGGACTGCTATTAAATGAAAAATTTGCAAAAATGTTTTTTTAGACTTTAATCCAAAACAAAGAATACAATGAATTTATATTAAATATTCAGTCAGTATGTATCACTTTTGGTAGGTCTTGAGATTGCAATGCTGATTACAAAGATATCACGCAGGATCAGCGTTTGGAAACTATTCAAGTAATACAAGTCACAAGAGGCACATGACCAATGTAATAAACATGTCATATTTAGTAACATAATACTAGGTAGAGTTAACTTTAGGATAAAGTGGACCACAAGGTATGGTAACATTTCTTTGGACTCATCAATAGCTCAGTTAGTTACCACTAACTCACCCAAGATATATATAACACAAGAGAGGCTTGTTCACTATATCAAACTTTTATTTGGAAATACACACAGCATACTAAAACTCTACAACTCACATGTATATTCAATATTTACTTTATATAAAGCAGCCCCCGTTACTTACTGTGGAAACACCAAACTAGATAACAAAAAAAACCCTTGACTACAGTGAATTCCTATCTACAAAAACTGAATGAACAGCCAGTAGGGAGATCAAAGATCTCTCTCACCTGGCAGGTCTATTCTCATGCCATGGTGATGCCTATGGAGCTTGCAACTCGCAACAGTGGAAGGTGATCCCATGAACATTGCAACAGGTTACTATGGCAATGCTCTGCCAGAAGGGCAAACATACAAATGGTCATCACCTGTTGAAGAGCCTGGTAGGGTGAATAACCTTAGCTGTTAAATAAAAAAAAAAATGAAACCTCTCCCCACAATTTAAACATACTCTATTCCTCCAAAGAGACAACAGGCCATATCACCCCCCCCCCCCAACACACACAACAAACTCTTTTTCTCCCAACATACACAGCAGTGCCTAACGTCACATTAACACAATAGCGCATGTCTTCCATTAATGCACACATCAGCCCCTATCAACCACATGCACACACTACAGCCCCTATCAACCACATGCACACACTACAGACCCTAACCCAAAATACACATAAACTACAGGCCCAATTTCCTCACACACACCACAACTCCAATTACCTACCCACGCTACTGCTCCATTTTCTCCCAAACACTCTTTATAGCATATGTCCCCAAAACTATACCCTACACCCTATATTATCCCAAACACACCCTATACACACAAACCACACTGCAAACAACTCAATCTACATACACCACCACAAGAGCTTAAGCCCGTACATGCAACCCTACAAGCAGCTTCATCCAAATACACAACATCCCCATAAATAAGCAACACCACAAGTAACTTATGCCCTGACATTTAATACTACAAGCAGCCTCCCCACACACACAACACCACAAGTGCCTTCACACACAACCTCTTTCCCCGGCCCTATTCCACTTATCATTTATTCACCCATCGAATCACATACATCAAACTTATATATAAAACAGAAATATATAATGGAACATGGAGTGCATTGAAGAAAACTGACCATATGGCATCAAGGAGGGTAAATCCTGACCTTCCTCTGATCTTTGTATATTATTATTTATGCACCTTCTAGCCAAATGTAGTATCTACATATCTGCCTGGGTCTTATTGATATCTAATTCATTGTTATACAATACACAGAGGCATATATCCGTTAGTAAATATACATTTCCTGATAGTAGATATGCAAATGTCATGTATTCAACATATGTTGTATATGTTGTTCAAAATGTAATTTAGTTATTGCCCATCTCTATAAATGAGACACTTTGTATGAAATTTGCATTTATCTTGCACCCACACAACACTAAACACTTAAACACAACACTAAACACTTAAACACAACACTAAACACTTATTTGAAGATAATTATAAAATTGTGATAATATCTTAATGAAGCATCTGGTCATGCTTATATTACTATACAATGCAGTTCAAGCAATACATTTAAACAAATGTGACCTTACACAAAACTATTAAATGATTTGAAAATGAAAGCTTCAGGTGATTCTTGAATTCACATAACTTGGAATAGAAAATTACCAATACATGGTTAAAAATGTAATATATAAATCAATCATGAGTCTTGTTTCCCTTATAATATCAAGAGACAGTGCCGTTTTTTTAGAGACCATAGACTTCAATATATGACACTGATAGCTAATACAAAAATCCAAACTGTCTTGTTAGATTGGTTCTATGTATCATCATTGAAGGCTGGATTTTGGATACATGGCTTTACTTATGTGTTTTATTATGTTCCCTTGACATCTGACAATGTGATTTCACTGTCTGTGTTGCAGCACACAAGATAAATATTTAATGACTGTCCTGAAGTAGCCTACATTGTTGGTTCCATAAGTCATTCCAGCTAAATAAACACATGAACAAAAGGAAGGTTTTGCAAGGATAACTTGGTCAGTTTCTGGTTTTCTTTTTATCCAGTTTGGCTCAAATGAAGCGACTTAAATATCCTACCAACAAGATAGTCCCAAAGCCATTTTGTGATTTCAGCTATTGCAGCTACAGGGAAATCCTTTGGCTCATCTTTTTGGTGCAGATATTTGTGACAAGGGGAATAAAGACTTCTATTTAAGCAGAAGACTAGAAAGGTCAATTTTCCCCTCTGGACCAATTAACACGACTGTCCCAGTTTAAATGAAAGTTTCAGAGGCTTATGTATACATGTATGCTTGCTTCTTACTGAATGCTAAACTTCAATTTTACAAGGTTGGAGGGTTAGGGACCAGACTGGGCTTCACTCTACTGTTTAGTAGCAATTTCTAAAACAACGAAAACAGTAATCATTTTAACAAACTAGGAAATGGTAACCATTTTATAAGTTAAACAAAATTTCATTATAATTAAAAAAATGTTTCTTCTTATTATACAACAATGAAAATTGGATCCTCACAGACATCTTGTCTATGGAATGAAGACATGCAGTATAATAGTATTGGCAACACTATCATAAAGGCAATGTTGAATTCCAAAGGATTTAAACCAAATTAAAAAAAAACATATTGAAAACTTGGCCTTTTTGTGCTGACACAGTTCTGGATCTTACTGTGTTGACACCTACATTCATTATCTAGGGTCAGCTATGACTAATATTCCCCATCCTAGGGATAGAATTGTTCTGCTAGGACCAATTCTCTCTTCCAATCTGTGTCTTAACTTAGGTGATAACGACAAAAACATAATTGTGGGGAACACACAAAACATGCATTCCCCATATGTGTTTACAGAGATTTTGAGAAGTCCTATAAAAATGTAAAATGTTATTTTTGTGTGTTGTTTCTTTCACTTAGGTGGCATCACAGGTTTAGTCTGTGTAGATCTAAATTTCACCTTATAGTGTGGAATCTGAATCAGTATTACAGGAGAACTTAATTAAGTGTACTACAATATTTCCCTTCTGCTCTGACCATACATTCCAGTTTTTAGCTGGATGAAAGGAAAATAGTTAATAGGCATGACACATGTGTATTCTACAATATATTATTAAGCATAATTCCTTGAGAAAACTACGGAGACTTAATTGACAAATGTTCTCTATACTACTACTTTTTCTGAAAAGATCTACGGATATGCAAACAGTGCAGCTTCTAAATTAGTTATATAATTTCCTCATCACAGTGTTTTGTTATCACATTTCTTAATGAAGCTGAAGGCATAACCACAGACTGATGCATCTGTCTCTTCTACTATATGAGCACTGACTTTTTGACTCGGTCAATTACTTACACCGTACCACTAAATGAAATAGTGAAAGCTGAAATTGTGCCTTTGGGCTTTGGAGCACCAGGAGATTAATATAATTTTTTCATTTAAATGCCAGACAGTTCTTCAGATTACCAACATCACAAATAAACAATTATATTACTATTTCTAGCAAATAATTGAAGGGGGACAGATTTTCTTTCTAACTTTGAAAACGTTATCCAGATTCAGTGAGATGAAGTTATCACATTTTGACATATAAATATAATTAAGGCTGATAAAGGTAACACCAGCTTAATTGGAAAGATTTTATTACCTTCATAAACTTCCAAATATACTGTAATATTGAATAGTGAAATAAAATATGTTCTTTATGTGACAGATGCTCATTAAAAGGCATGAATTAAAAGTGCCCAATTTTGGGACTTTTCATCATTGAAGTGCAACCTGTTACAACCTGTCAAAACATAAGGCTGTTGTATTATAAGAATACAATCATAGATCTCCTAATTATAATTATAATTATAATTATAGGGTTTTTTATCTTACAATTGTTTTTAATATTAGGGTACTCTTCCACATAGGACATGTCATCACTATAGTGAAGTTCATTGTAATGTTGTGTTTCCAGTGTATTAATTATTTGTATGTGTTATCATACAACTCCAATTGCAGTAAAGGAAAGGGCAACAGACAGATAGGATATAACACTTTCAAAATGTTAATATGGCGTGTTTCCTAATTAAACTCAAGATCATGATTAAGGCACTTTGGCCACAACTGTATTGATAAATATGCCCAAACAAAGTTCTTTACGTTTTATACATTGTCCATCTGTTGTCCATTCCTTTTGCTGTTAATGGTGAAATAATTATTGATTCTTCAATACAGACTTTTTGATGGATATTAATCATACCTTTTAAAATATTTGTGCTGGAAAAAAATCAGCATGAAAATGCACTAAAATATTTTTATATTTGTGACAGTAAACTGAATAACTAAATTTCAGTTCTAAACGTTTTGCTTTGCATATTATTTGTAGCTGTTTCGGACCCTGTACATTAAGAGAATCTTGCTATGCAAATTGCAGCTATTATCAGTTTTGGCATATTAGGTTCTGCACTGATTAATTCTGACTAGCTAGTAATAGACCTCATCCTATCAACAATTGCGTGGGAATTATACATTAATAGATCCCAGTTGTTTTCCATTAGAAGAAACTGATGCCACTCACAAGGTTGCAGCCAAACCAATGCCGACATAGTAAGTTGTATCACATATTTTTATCACATATTCCCATATTTAACTTTAATATCAGACTCCTGACAGCATGTTTTTCTTGTTGAATTTTAATTGAAACACCTGGATTCCAAAGGCTTACCATGTACTACATATCTGATTTTATATAGCATTTTCAGAACTATTATTATTATTATTATTATTATTATTTTAATTGTATGTCTCCAGCTAGTCAAATGGGCTTATAGTCTATAAGAATTCATTAAGCGGCTGCAACAATTCTACTAAAATATAAAAATACCACATCTGTTTAGCAGAGTATAAAATAACATGCTCCGTCTATGTAAAATGCGAATTATTAGCACATATGGGGGGAAATTTTATTAAAGGCAAAATCAAGTGCCTGTTAAAATTGTTAAATAAGGAGAAACCAACTTGAAGACAATATAAAGAATCTCATCATTATACTTCACAAACAACAGCATCTGTTTATCCTTAAAAAAATATCCTCTTGACATCTTAACAAATGTAATCTGTATTCGGGCATAACATAACCCAAAATCTCAGAATCTAAATTCATCTGAGATGCTTTCATGAGTATTCACTAACTGTGAATTTTTGGAATTGGCAAGAAATTTTAAGTGACTCCATGTGCAAAACTGCCCCCCCCCCCATAATATTTTTTATGTATGTATTACTTTTTCATCACTAAATTGCAGTCTTATTAATAGTTAGTTAAATTGTAAATATTCTCCTTCCTTTGTTTCTTCAGAACTAGCAGCTTCTCAACTGCTAGTCACCGATTTCCTTTTTTTCGAATCTCAACCAATTTCCAATTTAGTTTTAAATTTGAAGCATTGATACTCAATAAGAATCACTAATTGAGCACTTCAGAATCAGAATATTACAGACATAGAACAATGAATGACTAATATCTATAAACACAAATATGGTTCCTGACAGGAAAAAATGGCCCAATTCCACTTCATCGTAACAACTTTTACATCATTATCAATGACAATCCTTGTCATAATACAGCTGCAGCCTATGCTCCAATGGGTTAATGCACAATAACTGTGATTAAATTGCAAACATGATTAGAATTAAGAATTAGAGCAATGACAAAAATATCTATAAGACAAAAACTAAACTGTATCAAATAAGCATAAATTGTATTGGTGCCGAGAGTGCCTCTCTTGGAGTTTAGGCCACAATAACATGCGTAAACAATATATAAAGCTGCTTTACTTATTAGAACGTGATAGATGCTCACTTTTCTATTAAGTTTCTCCCAGGTTCAGTTCCATGTCAATGCATTCCATTTTTGGCAAGTCTTACTCAAACGTATATATTAGATTAAATTCACCTATCCTTGGGCATCATTGGCAATCATGTATTATAAGAGGATGTTTTTTCTTTTTAAAGAAACACTTCCTGATTTCTACACAGGTAAAACATGGAAGCTCAGCAACTAACAGAGCTTGATTGGGATTGGTTGCTAATATCCCATTCTCTCCATCTATGGTCTGTTTTTTTTTTTGTCAGTAACATACATGGAAGAATTGAAAAACTGATGCAATATCACAACTCTGACAGATTTTAAAGTTGTAATTCCAGTTAATCTTACAAGCTTGATTAAATTAAAAATAAAACTGATTTATTTCTAATATTCTTTCAAACGGAAAACAAAATCAGATCACTGTATAGGAATTTATGACAGCTCATCAGTTGCAGAGTTTAATGTGCCATAGCTAACTTGTCAGTTCTCTTGGTCTCCTCACCGCCCCATATATGTAACATAACCCTGAACTGAATGCTTTCACTAATTTATTATTATTATTATTAATATTATTATTATTATTTATGCACTGCCACCTTATTCTGCAGCACTTTACAATTATAGAAAGGGGATATTTGAAGGTAAAGAAGGTGCTGCTCAAACAAGCTTACACTCTATTGGGATTTGAGATAGGTGGATATATATCGTTAGGCGTCTTTCTGTAGTACACTTACTGGTGAGGTGGTCTTGATGGGGATTCCAGTCTGGGTTTCCCAGTTCTACGGCAGTGATGTCACTACCTTTATCTCTTCCAAAGTAACCTTTACTTCATCTAAGGATTAGGCACCTTTCTTGGTAGAAAATGTTAACAATCAAGTGTTATCTTAACTTCCAAAGGGTTAATAAACTAAGTATGTGAATCTTATAGAAACAGATTAAAATTAAAACATTTGCTTGCTTGAACAGTTAACTTAATCAAATAGCCAAGGAATGAATTGACTAACCTGTGTGATTTTGACACACAGGGACACGTTTTATCTGTACCGTAAAAGACCAGTTAATTGTGTAGTTAGAATAATGTGGATAAAATTATATTAATAGTGAAGAAAAAAAGCACAACTGTATCAAGGTCAGCTGAACGTGTCTTGTTTCCAAGGCTAAGGTGGGCAGAGAGCAGGCAGTATGGGTATTACTTTTGTAAATAAGTAATGCAAGCTGTATCTGCTGGGAGAGCAGTGAACATGTTACAAGAAAGCCCTAGGGTAGGCTAGTATTCAACACTTGTCTTAAACTCATTGCTGAAAATAATTAAAGCTGACACCACACTTCCTAGCTAAACAAAGACAATCATTTACTAAAACAATCTACTTTTAATCAGCAGAGCTGCATTCATTTCAATATATTTCCTTGTGCCATCAAGCATACTGATTTGAGTGTTACATTAATTTTGTCTTTGTACTTAAGAAGGCCAAAACTTACTTGCAATTGAAACAATAGAAACATAGAATGAGACTGCAGATAAAAACCAATTGGCTCATCGAGACTGCCCAATATTTTTATTGAAATACTTTTAATTAGACCCTGGCCTTATCTTAACTCCAGGATAGCTTTATGCCTATCCCACACATGCTTAAACTCCCTCACTGTGTTAACCTCTACCACTTCAGATGGAAGGCTATTCCATGCATCCACTACCCTCTCTGTAAAGTAATACTTCCTGAAATTATTTTTAAACCTTTGCCCCTCTAATTTAAGACGATGTCCTCTTGTTGTGGTAGTGTTTCTTCTTTTAAATATAGTCTCCTCCTTTACTGTGTTGATTCCCTTTATGTATTTAAATGTTTCTATCATATCCCCCTGTCTCGTCTTTCCTCCAAGCTATACATGTTAAGATCCTTTAACCTTTCCTGGTAAGTTTTATCCTGCAATCCATGAACCAGTTTAGTAGCCCTTCTCTGAACCCTCTCTAAGGTATCAATATCCTTCTGAAGATACGGTCTCCAGTACTGCTTACAATACTCCAAGTGAGGTCTCACCAGTGTTCTGTACAATGGCCTGAGCACTTCTCTCTTTATGCTAATGCTAATGCATTCAGCTAGCATTTCCTGCCTACCTTTAAGTCATCTGAAATAATTACTCCTAAATCCCTTTCCTCAGATGTTGAGGTTAGTAGGGTAGCAAATATTCTATACTCTGGGTTTTTACACCCAAGATGCATTATCTTGCACTTATCCACATTAAATGTCAGTTGCCACAGCTCTGACAATTTTTCTAATTTACCTAAATCATTTGTCATTTGGTTTATCCCTCCTGGAACATCAACCCTGTTGCAAATTTTAGTATCATCAGCAAAAACACATAACTTACCATCAAGACCTTTTGCAATATCACTAATACAAATATTAAAGAGAATGGGCCAAGTACAGATCCCTAACTAGACCTTGCTTCGAATATACTCCGTTGACCACAACCCTCTATTGCCTGTCATTCAACCACTGCCTCACCCATTCAACAATATTGGAATTCAAACTTAAATCAGGGTGGTGCAGTAGACATTGCTTACCTAGATTTCAGTAAGGCTTTTGACACTGTTGCACATAAAATACATATCAATAAACTGCAATCTTTAAGTTTGGATTCCAATATTGTTGAATGGGTAAGGCAGTGGCTGAGTGACAGGCAACAGAGGGTTGTAGTCAATGGAGTTTATTCAAAGCATGGGCTTGTCACCAGTGGGGTACCCCAGGGATCTGTACTTGGACCCATTCTATTTAATATTTGTATTAGTGATATTTCAGAAGGTCTTGATGGTAAGGTATGTATTTTTGCTGATGATACTAAGATATGTAATAGGGTTAATGTCCTAGGACGAATAAGCCAAATGGCAAATGGTTTAGGTAAACAAAAAAAATTATCAGAGTTGTGGCAACTGACATTTAATGCGGATAAGTGCAAGATAATAAATTTTGGACGTAAAAACCCAAGGGCAGAGTGCAGAATATTTGATAGAGTCCTAACCTCAACATCTGAGGAAAGGGATTTAGGGGTGATTATTTCTGATGACTTAAAGGTAGGCAGACAATGTAATAGAGCAGCAGGAAATGCTAGCAGAATGCTTGGTTGTATAGGGAGAGGTATTAGCAGTAGAAAGAGGGAAGTGCTTATGTCATTGTACAGAACACTGGTGAGACCTCACTTGGAGTATTGTACACAGTACTGGAGACCATATCTCTAGAAGGATGTGGATTCTTTAGAGAGAGTTCAGAGAATGGCTACTAAACTGGTTCATGGATTGCATGATAAAACATACAAGGAAAGGGTAAAGGAACTTAATATGTATAGCTTGGAGGAAAGATGAGACAGGGGGGATATGAGAGAAACATTTAAATACATAAAGGGAATCAACAGAGTAAAGGAGGAGACTATATTAAAAAGAAGAAAAACTACCACGACAAGAGCACACAGTCTTAAATTAGAGGGGCAAAGGTTTAAAAATAATATCAGGAAGTATTACTTTACTGAGAGGGTAGTGGATGCATGGAATAGCCTTCCAACCGAAGTGGAAGAGGTTAAAACAATAAAGGAGTTTAAGCATGCGTGGGATATGCATAAGGCTATCTTAACTATAAGATAAGGCCAGGGACTAATGAAAGTATTTTAAAAAATTGGGCAGATTAGATGGGCCGAATGGTTCTTATCTGCCGTCACATTCTATGTTTCTATGTAAAGATTGCAGTTTATTGATGAGCCTTCTATGTGGAACAGTGTCAAAAGCATTACTGATATCTAGGTAAGCAATGTCTACTGCACCACCCTGATCTATGATATTAGTTACCCCAATCAAAAAAATCAATAAGATTAATTTGGCATGATCTCCCTGAAGTAAACCTATGTTGTCTCTGATCTTTAAATCCATATGATCTTAGATGTTCAACAATTCTGTTTTTTAACATGGTTTCAATCACTTTCCCCACTACTAAAGTAAGGCTTACTTGCCTGTAGTTGCCCAGCTCCTCCCTACTATCTTTCTTGTGAATGGGTACAGCATTCCCTAATTTCCAATCTTATGGGACTACCCCTGTTAATAATGATTGGTTAAATAAATCCATAAATGGTTTTGCTAGTACATCACTAAATTCTTTTAATAACTTTGGGTGTATCCCATCAGGCCCCATTGACTTATTTGTCTTTACTCTTGACAGTTGAAATAGAACCTCTTCCTCTGTGAACTCACATGTACCAAATGACCCATTTGTCCTTTTTCTTAACTGAAGTCCCTCTCCTTTATTTTCATCTGTAAATACTGAACAAAAATATTCATCAAGGCAGTCAGCTAGACCTGCATCCTCTTCTACATACCTTCCTTCTTTTGTTTTTAATCTGAGTAATCCTTGTTTTACTTTTCTTTTCTCATTTATGTAGCTAAAAAATGTTTTACCCCTTTTTTACTGACTGTGCTATTCTCTCTTCTGTGTGTGCTTTGGAGGCTCTTATAACTTGCTTAGCCTCTTTCTGCCTAATCTTATAGATCATTCTGTTTTCCTCACTTTGATTTTTTTTATAATTAATAAATGCTAACTTTTAGTTTTTTACTATTTTGGTCACATCTGCAGAGCACCACAGTGATTTCTTTTTTTCTTTGAGAGCAATCACATGGCCCCCGGGGGCCTGATTTGCCGGAGTGGGCTGCCTGGGCTGTCAGGTAGCCCTCCAGAAGAGGATCGCGGTGGAGGTAAGTAGTTGGTGGCTCTTGGGGGCTTCAGCCATTACGGCACTCTATGCCACCGCAACGGCTTTAAAGCCCATTTAATGCGGGATGGCATAGAACGCTGTAACGGCGTCAAGGGGTTAAGAGTAAGTCTTAGATGGTGTAAACATTTCTCTCTTACAAGAGCAGTTGTCTGCAGCCCTAGCCACACCTCCCCTGACTGTGACTCGCTTAGCCTGCATGAAAAAAATTGCATCATTTTCAATCAGATATTAACTTGCTGTAGAGGTTTTTATCTCCTGCTCTGTAAATTGAACTTTAATTACACATAAGATGTTACTGCAGGCTCTAGAAGGCTATTAACAGAGCAGGAGATAAGCAATTCTAAATTAAACAAATCGTGCAATAAATTAAGTTTAAACATTAGATCTCCCTTTACAGAATTTTGTTTAGGAATGTTGTGTAAGTACCATGAAGGGAGGTATGACTAGGACTGTTTGAACAAAGTGATTTAACTCCTAAATGGCAGAGAATTGAGCAGTAAGACTGCATGGGCACAATATATATATAACTGCTTCATATTTACAAAACATCCTTTTAAAGTATTAGTCTTGATGATTACTATATTCAACATAAACTCTTGTTCTGTTAATCACAGTGCCATAGTGGACAACTTTCCCAATTCATGAAAAAAACACCAACATGACTTACTGGGAATGTATGTGATCTATTTACCCTTAGAATTGATTTGGGGATGTAATTGTATTATTATTATTATTATTTTAAATAGGGTTTGGCTTAGTATTAAGGCTAGAGGTCCTTTAATTTTAGAGCAGCACTGGTACATATATGTTCCAACTCTGTATGACTTACACACCAAAACAGTAGCTGCTAATTGCTACTGTAATCATATGCTGGGAGTGGAGTTGGGAAAAAGTTCATAGCGATCTGTCACTTCAGTTTCCCTCTTGGCATATCAGTGTTCTGAAAAAAAAAGAATAATTAAGGACAGATCTTAACTGGGAGTATAACTCCAGCTAGTCACAGACGGACCAGGATTTTGGGACATTTGTCATCTAAATATCTCTGCCTCTATCTCCTTTCTCTATCCTAGTCAACACAATCATTAAATGTTTTACATATATAAGACATAGTGCATATATGCATTTTACTTCAACCTCTATAATATTCCCCCCATGCTTCTTTTTTTTTTTTTTTACATTTGTACTGTAGCCTAACGTTGATTTCCTTATAACTGCATAGATCTAGGCGTATGGACATTAAAACTTCAAAATGCTCAAATACAGTAATATTTTTAGTGTTTCCATTTCCATATCTCACTAATATTTTATGACTACATTTCTAAAATAGTAAGAAAAAGACATCTCATCTAAATGGAAGGATAAAAAAAATAATTGATGATTGCTGGAAAGGCAATTAGAATAATGTGACATTAACTAATTATCCCTATTAACTTTTTTAATCCAAGCTTCAAGATATTCTTATGCAGTCCAAAGTTATATTTCAAGAAAAAAAATAAAAAATTAAAATAGGTCAGCTCTTCTGATGAAATTTTATTAACCAATTTGTTTCTCATTTGGAAGATTCTGGGTTTTGAAGAAAATTTTTATGGTTACTTCAATGTTAATTTTGTTATTTTTTTTAAATTATTTATTACTTTTTAATGCTATCTGAGCATAGTTCATTAATGACATGCTTGTTATTATACTTGCAGTGAACTGTTATATTTAAATAGAAGACTTGTTTGGAAACACTGAAGCTAGTCTTTTAAGAGTTCCACCTTCTTGTAATGTTTCTTAAAGTGTCCTTCAGACAGACATTTCCAGTAGACATCATTTTTTGTCCACTTAATGTAAATTGGTATAGGCCAGAATGGACACATGGCTCCATGTGATGGACTACAGAATTCCAGCAGCTGGTACAAAGCACTCACTGTTTTTTTATTGTGCTGCCTGCTGAGGGGGAAGAAGGAGAAGTCTGTGTGAAGAGCCCACTGGTTCTCTTTTAGCCAATCTGGTGTTTGTGTCATGTAATTGTGTATATAGCAACCTATTTCATTTAGCAACCTATTTCATTTAATTACCTCTACTTAAACCCACTCCCTCTAGCATGTTCGCTCATTGAGCAGGGCCCTCAACCCCTCTGTTCCTGTGCGTCCATTTGTCTGGTTACAATTACGTGTCTGTTAGTCCACCCATTGTACGGCGCTATGGAATTTGCTGGCGCTATATAAATAATAAAATAATAACAATGTAGTACATATGTAAGGCATACATACTAAATAGTGACTTTCTGTACATCTTGTACATTATTTGAGAAAACAAAGGGCAATTACTGAAGGTAAAATGTATAAGAGCAAGTATTGTAGTTATATATACATATTTAATGATCTTTTTTTTTTTGTTTTTTTGTTTTTTTTAAATCTTTGCAGTAAATGAATTAATATATCGGATACAAAGGAGATAGCCACACAGTGTGTTATGAAATAATCTGCCATTCAGTTAGTTATAACAAGCAGACAGGGTCAACAAAAACGAAGAATTGAAAAAAGGTTGAAAAAAGTTTCATGTACTCCGACAAACAATAATAACAAAAATGTTGTATAGTGTTGAAAAATAAAGTCAAATAATAACACTGGTAATATAATTACAAAATGAAGTCTGGAGCTGGGAAATGAATTTCTATAACAAAAACATTTTTATTCCAAGTACTTTCTGCTCTTGTCTGTGAAAGTAAAGACTTGCACACAGAACAAAAAGTTCAGCAAAGTGTCACTACACTAACTTTCTGTATGACTTCACATATTTTATTGGAAAACTGTTTATCAGAACTTCAATTAAATATCTTTACAATTAAACCCCAGGGAATTGTTGACATTTTTTCGAAAGCTGGGGCATCAGTTTAGACAATCATTTAGTGTTTTTTTTTCTTATTATTATGGCAAGCAGCAAACATAATTGTACTGGCTATTATCCATTTATTTAAAAATACCATCACAATATGTCATTCTGAACAATAGACACATTTCTTGAATAAATGCAACATGATATTTTGCTGTGAAATACTTTATGATTTATAATTACATGTTCGTTCATACTAGATGGGGATTGAGGGCTGGGGATGATGTGACTAGTGATATTATCCCCTTAAGGACACATGACATGTGTGACATGTCATGATTCCCTTTTATTCCAGAAGTTTGGTCCTTAAGGGGTTAAATTGCCTATACAGTGGCCATTTAATTTTTTTTAGTATTCATTATCTACAAATGCCCTCAATTTTGCTTGTGAAGAGCCACAGGCTGTACAGCTTAGGGTGAACAAGACAGTTTTATTGCGGAATGCAGGACAAAACAAGGATACAACGTTTTGGCCGTGAGGCCTTAATCATGCATCCTTGTTTTGTCCTGCATTCCAAAATACAATTTCCTTGTTCACCCTACGCTGTACAGCCTGTGGCTCTTCACTTGTAGATATATTTGGAGGTTAGTGAACCTCTACTACAGAGCTCTGGTGCTACTGATACCAGTGTACAACACTCTTATCTTATCTCACCTAACTCAATTTTGCTTGTTCACATGAAATAAATGAAGTCAGAAGTTTGATTATTTTAATAGGCTCTAGCACTGTGCATTGTGGGTACAAGAGTGCTGGCAACATCAATGCATTGGAGCTGGGCATTGTATGTAGGCATATATAATCCAGGACATTAAGAACCCCTTCATGACGTTCCTTCAGAAACTGATGGACAGATTACATAATTATGCATGTAGGCTTCGTTGATAGCCAGTTTGTGTGTAGTGTATTTTAGTTTCCAGATATTTGTATTTCCTTCTTAAAGACATAACTCACTAATTGATGGTACCTAAGTTCTAATGATGGAGTATGCATCTATATTGTATTCTCATTTGATTACTAGAACTTTCCAACTGACAATACAGTAGGTGAGGAATAGCAAGAGTAGTTGTAGATTTTGTCCCACAGAGCTTAAAATAAAATAAAAAAATAATTAAATGAATGATGCACTTCCATATCAAGGAAATAGAGGAAATTGCTAAATAGAACATTTTAATTAGATTACGTTATTGCTAGATTTAAAAGGAACCATGTGGCATTGAGAAAGCATAAAGCACTAGCTCTTAGATGTTCATTATATGCAGAGCATAAAGAACATGACAGATGATTTAAAAAGATATGTGCATTGTGGAAATAAAACTGAAAGTTTTGACACATTAGATAATTCTTTATCTGCTGTGAATAAGCACATTTAAGGACTTTAAATTCTCCCATCTTTTGCATTTTTCGATAAAGGTAAATTAAATAAAATATAAAGTAAAATAAATATAAAGTATATTTAGGATCTCATGGATTCAATTTCATAGGTGATCTCTGAAAAATCCCTTGAAACACCCTGAAATGGAAAATAGCAAAAATATCCCAGATGACTGTGTGAGTGTAACTTAATAGTTTGTAGGAATTTACAACTCCTTTACTTCTCCCTTTGTTCCAGGGGCAGTAGATTATCAGAATTGTCAAAGAGAATGTTGACATCCTCCACAACTCTTGCAATACCCAGTTTTAGTTTAATGAATGGTAACTGATTTGCCTTTTGGTAAATATTTTGTAAGCAATTATATTTCTAAAGAGATTTGAAAGACATAACATGTTTAATATCAAGCAATTTGTCTACATTCACAGACATGATTAGACTTGGTTAGAGTAAGATTAAATTAATCTATACAAAAATATATTGTTATGTTTATTTTCAGCCAGGTTCAAGATGCATGTATTGCCCCTCTAAAAACTGGTATTCTAACATTACCTTGCCCTCCGGAGAGCAGGCCTAGCAACCTGAGAACAATCAAATATATATATATATATATATATATATATATATATCACGATACCTAGATATTAGAACCAACTCAAATTACATTCATTATCGCTTCCTGCACCAAAAGCACCCTCAGCTCCAAAAATATTATTTTGCTAGAACTGCTAGAACTAATTCTATGTTTTTGTGTTAATTTCTTCTTTTGTTAATTTCTCCTTTGTATGTTTGGTGTAATGTGTTCTTAATATTTTCTTAAATATTTGCTATGTGAAAATGTGTTTATTCGTGATAACGGTCATGTATTAAAGGAACGCTGTAGCATTTGGAATACATATTTGTATTCCTACATATTCCTGATGGCCCTTATCAATTAGGTCTCCCCCCTGTTTAAAATAAAAATCAAATTAAATTAAAAAAAATATACTCATCTTGTCTTCAGCACCGAGTCTCCCACGCCACTGCCACGACCTCCTCTCAAGTTGCATCATCCTGGAGTCGCGCCTCTAGGATAACGGGCCAATCCAATGTTTCTTATAGAGGAACTCTGAGGACCTTAGATGTATGTGCTCACCACGAAGCACTTAATAGTCTGCCATAGATAATCATTGAATATAATGATTCGCTATTGCCGGCCATGCTGGCACTGCCCATGCACATATGACATCACAGTATGTTGCAGAATGAGAGTCTTGAGGTAAGGTTCAGGTTCCTGTCTCTCACACCCAGAGGGCTTGGAGGCGTGGTTTGAAGCCATGTTTCCTTGTCCTCTAATTAATGAACTATCTTAATTTACATTTTTTAACTTATGGAGGGAAAGATCAGCACAGCGCAAGTAACTGTAGCCAAAAACAGTGTTTTGTAAAAACACTGTTTTGGTTGGCATTACCCTTTAACATTGCACCCTTTGTCAAGTCACATGCATTACGATAGCAACATGTCTAACATATCTTTTAGAAAATGCATCTATATTTTCTTGAATTCTATTTTGTAAATATTTTACAAGTGAATTATTGTAAAGGTTAATTTTATTTTTTCTGTATATTTAAATAAGCAGATACTTGGAGTATACAAGGTGATGTGTTACATTTTATGAGATCCTTGTGTGTTGCTTGAATAAGATGTATGTACAATTAAAATCGATCACATCAAATGGGGTCAAGGGTCAATTCTAGGCTGCAGATCTTCTGGGTAAAAGAGCAGGTCTTACAGATAAAGACAAAATAATGACCACAGATATGCATGCAATAATATTCTTAGCATGACAGGTCTACAACCACTTGCAGTGGTCATTACATTTCATTGATATAATCAAATTCAAATTGCAATTCAAGATCTGTATAAAAAGAGCACATGGTTTGCATTTTCCTGATAATAAAATCAGTTAACCAGACATCACCCATACGTGATTTACTATACACCAAGGTGGGCTGCTTTAGTAATGAGCCAAGTCATGGAAACATCAATATATTGACTTTTCCTTTATTGCCAACCTCTTTTCATGGAGAGTAACTTGCATGTATAGTTTCCACTTTAATTAGTCTATTTTATGCTCTGAAAGACTACTTACGACAATGATATTTAAACAGATTTATCAACACAAATAAAATATATTTGAAGGTAAATCTCTGTATTTGCATATTTGTTTAATTTTCTGTACTATTTCTGATGTTATTCAATATAGATAAGAGAATAATCATAATGTATAATACTGTAAGTGTATTGAGTATAACTGGTATAAAAAATGCATTTTAATGTACAGCATGGTCAGACAGAAAAATGATAAATGGGCAGTTCATTTGGTTAACTGTAAAATCTCTGCAAAACTCATGTTTGCCATTTCTATTATTAACATGGTGAGCATATCATTTTATTATTCAATGTCAATTGAATAATAAAGTATCTTTAAATATTCTCAAAATGGGAAATATTTGTTTATTGCTTTGTTGAAAAAGTTATTTTATTTTTTTGAGACCTGCAGAGTTACGTCTCTGTAAAAGGTTGAGAAACACTCAATTAATTTATTAAGTATATTTTTATATTTTCTAAATAATGTTATATTGAGTTTAGAAAATGATCCTTTTCATCCTGAAGTCATAAAATCAGATCTTTGTGGTAACGTTTAGTCAGCTGCCCAAAACAGTTCTCACTATATTGCAAGAAATCTGGCCTATTTCTATCGCCACACTGTTTTGCCCCCTATTCATTTTTGTCAGTGGCAAATATTTTGTGTAGAAATTCTGCTTTACATGGGGTAATGCCTATAAAACACCATTGCCTATATCCATCTTTTGTAGACTTGTATAAAAGTTTTTTAAACCAGTTTGTCCAAATCATATTCCTTTTAAATCACACTTGAAATTATTGATCAATTCAATGAATAAGATTCAACATGTAAGTCCTAGGCAAATCAATTTGCTCAAATATAGATTAAAAGGAAGTTGATTTGGATGAACTGACTCAAAATAATTTTTGCACAAGTCTAATCTTTGTCATGTTTACAATTATGGTTAAAACAGTCCAGTATCACATCCCCAATTGATAAACTTCTCTACTTCACTGGTATACTAACCAAGCGCAGTAAATTTCAATTCAAATTTAAAGCAGATCCAATAACTGGTAAATTGAGTAATTGCCCAACAATAGTACAGATGCAATAAATTGGGATCAGATGAGGGGGTAACCCTGTGGTAAGTAATAGTAGAAAGAATGGAAAGAACAATCTGTCCCATAAATGTGATGAGTAAAAAAATATATCTCTAATATGCTTTATTAATCAAACTAAAAAACACTTGCACACTTCCCACAGTCACCAGCTACGTGGTTTTACTATGGCAGTTTAATGGTAAAAGACTAAATAAACTAACTGAGAGTAATATACAATTGAAGGGGGAGTGAACAAAACAAATAAACACACGGACAAAAAAGCTGAGTAGGAGACCCAACTCTGGAGTTCAGTAACACACCCCAGAAAAAGTTTGCTGTTCAGTGCCCTAAATGCAACCTAAGGTAATAGGTATACGATACAAGATATAAGATGGACACAGTATCTGGCTAAATAATAATACAATGTGTGTATCTTGAAACTGATACACATGTGTCGATCTAGAGTAACAGAGTTTAGTTCATAGATACTCGGAATGGTGAATGCCGTATGGATAACATCGGCACCATGCCGTGATCTGGTCTTATGTCTATAGAAGTAGTGCCTTATGGTGCAAGAACAGCTAACTGGGTCCCTACCCAGTATACATAAAAATACCACGCTACGAAAGGTTCAAGTAAGGAGTAGAGTAAAATACTTCTAAGTCTCAGCCTAGTTGCTAGTGTTAAAGTCTAAACGTACTAATAAGAAGTTGTATCCACTAGGCTATGTCCGGTTCGGAACATATTAAAGATTAACTAGAATATATCTAATGGCAGCATATAGCTATAATAGGCAATCGGGTAGCTGTTTGTGAAGAGACCAGGAACGTAACCTACTCCAGTAAACACATAATTGTCAAGCGTGTTGATGATAGAGTGCAAGAGAGGGAAAAGTCTAGTCTGTACCTTCAAGGGCACCTATCTGTATACAAGATAATAACTGACTGTCTCCACTGAGTAATGAATAAGCATTACAGGTGATCCCAGGAATGTGGGGTGCTGGTACACTAATCTGTGACTTCGAGGGCAGCTGTCTCAAGCTGTTTGGTAAGTTAATTGGCTAACTTGTCTAATATTTCGGTCTGTGAACCGATCCTGTGGTGCGGCTGGATGCTGAATGTTAACATAAACAAATGTAGCAGCCAGATAGCAAGTGGCATAGAGTATCGGAATTGCACCAATGGAGGACCGGAGGTTTAGAGTCCCGATGTGCGTTTCGCCGGACTGCGGCTCATCAGGGGGAGTTGTGTATCCTACTCAGCTATTTTATCCGTGTGTATATTTGTTTTGTTCTCTCCCCCTTCATTGTATATTACCCTAATTTAGTTTACCTGTACATTGCCATAGTATAACCACATAGCTGGCGACTGTGGGAAGTGTGCAAGTGTTTTTTAGTTTGATTAATAAAGCATATTAGAAATATTTTTTTTTTTACTCATTTCATTCTTCCTACTAGCTCCAATAACTAATTTACATATTTCACATTAAATCTATTTCTGAATAGAATTAAAAAGGAATGCAGTACATTCTTTAAACTGGCAACTGGTTTGGTAATTTCTTTGTTGTCGTAAATTGTCCTGTTGGCGAGTAGTTTCTTGGTTATTAGATAAAGAATATTTTCCATGGAAGTGAACTAAAAGAGAAAAGAACATAAATCTCCACTTCAGCTAGAGTTGAGGTTCGGCGAGATGACGTGGGTTGACCAAGTGTGCTGCAAAGTTTAAAACAATTATAACAGCATTGGAAAAAATCTCAAGCACATCTGTTTGTTAAATTGGACTTTTTTTTGGCCTCAATGTTGTATGTTGGTTGTCAGCTTTAATCAAAATTTACATATCATGGATAGCCAGTTTATATATATATATATATATATATATATATATATATATATATATATATACATATATAAATATATATAAAATGGTTTACATTGAGCTGGGTTTTCTTTCTATGAGGCCTTAAGCATACAGATTTAGATTAGAAACCAAATAAATAGTTTTACTTTTTGGTAAATTCTGCATACTCTTTGCTCATATCTCACTGGTTAGATTCTATACCCAGAGAAATGTTTAACTCAGGAAGCGAATGGATTCTATTGTAACTAAATTGCAGTTCTCCCAATTGCATCTATGGGGAATTTGCTATTCAATTAGAAAAATTACTATTATGCAAGTCCTCCTGGGGCACAGAAACTTGTGAAATCATGTTTTCTCAAGTATCCAGGATTTTCCAGCTTGAAATTTAAATGAGCAATTCAGACTTCACTCTGAATTTCTACAGCCACCTTTGGTAATAGACACAATTTTAAACACAAATTAGAAAATAAAAAAAAGCAACAACCGATGCATAACAGTATTTTTATTGTATTTGTGAAAAGCACAATGCAAATATTAAAGCACAATAACTAAGCTAAAAAAAAATGGACCTTTCCAAGTAAAATATTATGGCCTGAGCTGTGCGATTCTCTTGTCAGTTATAAACCACTAACAGTTTAGTAAATAACTCAATTACTGTTTTCAAAACAGGAAATTACTGTTCAACTAATGAATTAATACAAGTATATCAAACAAATCAAGAAATTTTTTTTTTTAAAACAGTGTAAAAATAGTAATTTGGGTTGACTATATCACTCATTCATTGTTGACATACAGCTTAATTTAGGGTTTTTGTAAACAAGTATATTTTTTAAAATGCCAAGACAAGGGCATTTACTTTCAATCCACGGCTTCTGATCTGGAAACGCAAATGTTTGGGAGGATCCATATATAATTACAGTCCATTGATTCAGGACATAGATGCACATTTTAAATGAAACTGGTAGCTGTGAAACATCCGCTTGATTGAATAACTGTGTATTGCATGTTAAGAGTCAAGCAGTACTTTGAAGCACTATGCATAATAACTGCAGTTTTATTGCTTTCGATTAGATTCAGCATTCCAATGTTCTTAGGTGCACAAGAGATCCTTTTAATTTGAACCTTGTACTCTAACGTGTGGATGGTAAGTCTGACTTGTAAACGTGTATATATTTTATCAAGACAATATGCTGGCAAATTCACCAACAAAATCAATATGTTTAAAAGACATACTTATATGCATAATACTTAAATCTCCTTTAAAATTGCATCTAAAATGAAGGTAATGGATGTGCATGCTGTCACTTAATTTCTCAGAAGATATACCCTATAATCCAGAGAGTCTACGCTTTCATTTCTAAATATGGACTAAGCCCAGTAGCTAGAAATGGGTGTTGATTGCAGTCACCAGCATGCTGTGCATGCTTGTGTCAAATGGCAAATATGCACAAAATTGTTATTAGCCAGCCCAGAACTCTTGTTCTGGCTTGGCCAATGATGCCCCAACAAAGTGCTGCACTTACAGACTACAGCACCATGACCACTTCAAATCAGTTAAGTGGTCATATGCTTGGAGTAAGCCTTTAAAATATCACAGTACAGCTGCTTTGCTATTTATGTACAATGGCTACATTCTGACATCTAATGAAGAAGAGGATGAACAGCATCTGAGTGTTCTAAGCACACAAAAGGGATTCTTTGCAGGCTGCAAAGAATACTGTACTGTATTTTACAATTGTAACCATCTATTTATTTATCTATTTTGTCACACTTGTTGTTTGTTACAAAAATTATATTTCTCCTTGCATGTTAGATCCTTTTTAAAAGTGTAAAATATTATACAATACTTGATACCATATTAACACTAAAAAATGTATTCTATATATATATTTCTTTAATGGACTAACAAATTAATAATTAAATTTGGGAATATTTTGGTAAGTTTGTTTTTGTCAGTACAGAAATCTATATATAAAAGTGTTGCTTTAGCCTATGTTATGTACTATCTATGCATTCTATGATTTAGATAAATGTAACACAAATAGAAACTTGATCATGAAAATTGCTAATAAAGGGGTTAAACATAGAAACTAGGAGAAATATCCAATTGACCTTACTTTGCAGTCATTATGTTAACTGTATAGGGCATTATCTTTGTCTTCTCACATATGTAAGTATCTGTTTATTTAATTTTTATTCTTTCATATGTCTTGGTTATTGAAGATTAAATCACATCAGTGCTGTGCATTGGAGGCTGCAGCATTATAGAGAAACATCAATGGTGCGTGGATGTACCGAACTATCTCAAATAAATAGCATTATACACAGGGCTAGATTGGATGTTAAAACAGAGGGAGCGTTCTGACAATTTACTGAATTAATTTCATTTTTATGCATAAAAGGGAGTATATTCCTTTTTGCATGATGTGAAGGTAAAGTGTTTATATGATGCTGTAATTCACTAAGGCTATTTCATAGTAAAAATAAATAAATAAAATAAAAAGAGGTTTTATTCTCTATTATAGTATCAAGTTTAATAAACATTTATAATAGGTCACATTGACTAAGTCTAAATATCTTGAACAAATATTAGTGGTTGTGTTGAGTATATAAATCTTTTCAGATAATATATCACTGTCATTATTATTTAGCAGCAACATTATACACATATTAATAAATACAATTACCCAGATATTATTTATCTTTGGAGATGTTCTATTTTGTAGTGTATGACCTGGTCCAGAACTGCACTTATTGAAACTTATAGAAAATGTTATAAAACAGGTAAAGAGAAAATACAAGGAACCATGAAAAATTAAGTGATAGAACCGTTGACAACCAATCATTTAAAGACCACTAAAGCACTTTAATTGGCTGAGAAGCTTTATGTGTGAAGAGCATGTACTACTTTTTTCATTTTTCAAGAAGTACAGTTTTCAATAGGAACTGACACTTTTATAAATTAACCTGGTTAAACCACCTGGCTTTTAAGCAGAAAATAGGTCCTGTTACTACCTGGTTTTGTTAGCTCCTTGGAGCTAAACTCAAGTGGAAGTAGTTGCTCACATACCACTACCACTACCACTACCACACATACCACTACCACACATATACAATTTTATATTAAGCTACATTTCTGTTTGAAGTATTTGTAAAATGATTAGAGTTTCTTTAAAAAAGACATTAAGATACTGAAATACTAAATCATTTCAAATGAGATTACTTATACAAAATGATGTTTAAATACCATTTTTCCACCAAATTATCTCTCCTACATGGTCATCCCATTTGTTTCTATTTAGTAATAATTTACTTGTTTGACTGTTGTGTATACATGTGATATATTCTTGATCCTGAAGGGGTTGTAAGTACATTGATGGCCACAAAAATTTGGGTATAGCCTGATTACCTATGAAATGGACATTGTTCTTTGTTAAACTACTAAAATGGGATAAACAACATTATTAAGCTGGACGTTTTGTCTACATGAGTTAGAATAAAGAATGCCTTGATGTTTTACTAAAGAGCTTACTCGTTATAAATATAGATTTGATGAACTTAAAATCAAATGTGCAAAATATCCCAGGTGAAAGAATTCTCTGACCCAACTGTATTCCCAGCATTATCATACATTTAGCAAGTTAAGTTTTGATTCACCAGAATTTACCATTTAGAGATTTAGTTAATAAATCCAGATTATGTCCCCAGCTGTACATTTATGGATTGTGTACTCGACAATAGTTACACAGCAGTGATGGGATTTCTATACAGGGGATTACACTCACAGATATTATGATATATTAGTATTGCAGAAAGTATTGAGCCTCTTGGTAGCTGTTGGGGCCCCATTACAATCATAGTCCTTAAATGTATGGTGGACATTGATTGCAACTGAATTGCTTTAATCTAGTAGGCATCCCACAGAGATAATGTACACATTGTATCCACCTGACCACTGACTCCATTGTATTCCATCTTGAACATCATGCATGCCATTTTAAAACTGATCTGGTATAGCAAGGTCGGCTGCCCCCATTCAGCATCCGCAATCAATGTAAACACATTACACATAACTCGGAATACACAGTCGATTAATGCACACATTATAAAAAGATTTCTTTAAAAAAAAAAAAAAAAGCATTTTATGGTATTATTGACAGATTTCTCTTCTCTTCTTTTTTAAATTTTTTTTTTATTTATAGTACCCCGAGAAGTAATTACAAATGTGAATTACTTAAACAGTAACAATGTAAAAAATCATATGTATATAATAGCTCTCTGGAAATCTAGCAGAGCTTTACTCAATACCAGTGACAATCTCGTTTAGATTGGAGGAATGAAAAATGGTGTTAGATTAATGGCACTGATTCATTGATCGGTGCAGTTAATGGGTTAGCATAAAAACGTCAAAAGGATGCAAAAACCTAGCTACTGTATATTGTGACACTTGTAAGCTGTAATTAAAGGTGTTAAATATATGGCTTTCACTGACGTTCACTGCGCTTACCTCTCGCTTTGTTAGATTTAAGATAATTACAGTCATACGCAGCAGCAATGGAATGAACCTGAAAAGACAAAATTACACATTTAAAGCACAAACACCCGAAACACTATTTGTGAATACAAAAGGAACAGGAGTCTAATGTTTTCACAAAGTAAGCAATCTAGCTCCTAATGTTCTGAATAAAATGTTTGATTTAAGTAGCTCTAACTGTTCCTACCAAACATTTTGTATATACAGCTGCCATATGCAAAGTTATTGGGACCTTTGAGGGCGGTTTGACATGTTCTGTCTAAGGAGCAAGTTGGACATCAGATCAATGATTCTTTATTGAAGTTATTTATGAAGCAAAAAGCTGGGATGATAAATAGAAATGGCAAATTTTATTGTGATCTATTACTTCCCATTGACTTTAATATACCCATCAAAGATTATGGGGGCATTAATGGAGGACAGAACATCCTCTTGCCATATATGTATGCATATCATGCTTTTCTAGTCCAATGCTTTTAATGCAGAAACATTAAGGTCCTACAGTTCATTTGCATCAATTTCTACCCTTCACTAGTAGAATCCAGTGCTTCTCTTCAAAGAGCCCTAAAATATACTTTAAGAATATGCTCAAAGCAAGTGAGGAAGAGTATCCACACAACTGTCTGATTGACAGCCATGAGGCTGTATACCAGGGGCTTTATTACATTGTCAATTTATTTTGAAACTACCACTTTTATAGTATAATAAAGTATAGAAAGAGGGGTTCCTTTGTTAATCCCTGAAGCACTACCGTAAGTTTTAGGGCTCTGCAGTTGTACTTTGAGAAGAATAGCAAGTTATTAGTTTTTTAATTTGTGTGAAATTTGGAAGTTCAGATTTTTTTAGTAGAGGTAAAGGCTTCCACTCTTCATAAACATAAGGCAGAACAAGGGCCAAATATGTTACCCTTTGTCAAAATCAGGGTTTTTGGCTCACTGCACATCTCTAATGAAAACAAAATTGTTAAGTCCTGGCATTAAATGGCTTGATGCCCAAAGCTACATTTGTTGCAATCACGAACCATGTTATAAAAAGGCTTCAGCGGAAAGACAATAATTAAATACTGGTTTCAAAGTTTCATGGGAAACATATATGTTCTGACAGTTAACCTAAATGAACCATTCTTTCCACCGTTCAATACTGAGAATGCAACAGATTAATTGTACTTTTAGCACTGAAGCATCCACCTCAAGATAATTTCACGTGTATGACAAGTTAACGAAATGTACGTGCCTGAAGACATAGAACTGTCATATATAAAAATGCTAAAATTTTGATTGCCTAGTCACGTATTTGCATGCACGCTTCTTTATTTCATCTTGGAAATAGATTCCTTTTGTCCCAAATTATGTATCTGGAAGTGCTATTTCTATTTAATACAGTAGACTCACACTTTCTGGCACAAATAATGAATTTGTGTCAGGATCAGACCCAATGATTTTTAGGATCACATTCAGAACCCCAGCCTAGCCCCCATCAACATTCTTGACTGTCCTGTATATCTCCAGCAATGTGATAACGTCACAATGATGTTTATATCATATAACATTTAAAATGTTGGTATATGACATATTGTACCATGAAATGTGTTTTCAAATATAGAAGTCTGTAATTCTTATTCTCACTCAATGGTATATGTATGTGTATTACAACATGTGTGATAAATGTATAAGGCAGTAATTCCTAAACCAGTCCTCATGGCCCACCAAGACTCCCGGATTTATGTGTTTTCCTTTCTTATTCCAATGGAGATACTGACAAAAACTATACTGTTGCTCAGTCATGAGGACTTGTTTGGGAACCACTGATATACGATAACATTTTAGAGTTTAGGACATAGCTATATTTTAAAACAAAATATCTTCAAGTTAAACACCAAATATTATATGATTGAGGTCTCTAAAACCTAAACATTTCAATGTTAGTACATTTATTCTGGAAGATAACAGCATATAATTAATCATTTTGCTAGCCAAATGTAGAATTATTCTACTTATTTATACCAGTACTATACTATGAAAAATAGTATATAATACATCATTTTGCTGGCCAAGTGATCTCCCATGATGATGGTATATCTTGTGTTTTCTTTCTCTATATCAGCCTCATGAAATATAACACAAAATATAGTAAAATAGACTTCTCTTTCAAGAAAATGTGATTTCTCTATGCAAACTGTCACTAGTTTATCACCATACTCACTAATGTCTTTGCATTACGAGCACTTAAACATCAATTCATTTTTTTTACGTGTGTGTTTGTTTAATCCTTTAAAATGTTTTAGAATGTATCTGTGTCATTCAGAGTATTTAATCTTCTCCTCCAGATCATTATGCATAGTGTCGGATTCTGTATAAAGGGAGATCTTTGATTTTAGTTGATGAAGCTCTCTTAGTCACCCCTAATCTTCTAGAGCTACAATCGAAAATAATTGCAATTTTTAAAGTAGCCTTAAGAAAATCCCTCATTCAAAGTCAGGGATTTAGAACAATTATTATTTTATTTTATTTTTTTTATTACTAATACTGTAGCAGATTTTTCGACATACAAAAATGAAATCGCCTTGAGCCTGTGGTTCTCTACATTGTTAAAAGCTAAGAGTTAAATATGGAGTTGGAATATATATATAAATTGGAAATAAAATAGATATAAAAAGTCCTACAAGTTTGTCCTCGAGTTCTTGCTAGTACAATATGATGTTGAAATAAGGCAATATAGGCAAAGAAGAAAAGGCTTCCCAGTGCTAAAATATGATGCAAGCTGATGCAGTTGGCTTTTGTGATGAACAAAATGGAACATAATCTATTGTTCTCAATCAGAAGTAGATTTGTATTATGAGCAGGTTCTTATGACTAGGACAGCAGACTTGGAGCAATAGTGCTTTTTATCTAAGCATTCATTCTCATTTTAACAATGGATGCACACAAAGTACATTTCAGTAAGGGACTCAGCAGGAAGGTATTTTCTATAGTTAATGCCAGTGTGTGTTTAGATGCTGACAGATGAGTCGGGGAGCACTGAAAGAAACATTTTCTAAAAGTTCCCAAACACATTTTCTAAGTATTAGTTTATTGCATTCCAAGCACAGTGGGTTTTGGGTTTTTGCAGATGGTTTTAAAGATTCAGTGGATGATATCCTCTAAGCCTGGCTCTTTTATCTGAGCTTGTGATAGAACTGGTGATAGACAGCGAGTAGCTCAGTCGTACATTTTATGCAGAAACACAGAAAAAAGTTCCTAAAATCATCACAATATTGCTTCAACTATCAGCATGCAGAACATGCAGATTGTGCTAACTAAGTAAGGAGGAGGTAATTAATGGAAATTGAACCATAAAAACATAGAAACATAGAATGTGACGGCAGATAAGAACCATTCGGCCCATCTAGTCTGCCCAATTTTCTAAATACTTTCATTAGTCCCTGGTCTTATTTATAGTTAGGATAGCCTTATGCCTATCCCACAGATGCTTAAACTCCTTTACTGTGTTAACCTCTACCACTTCAGCTGGAAGGCTATTCCATGCATTCACTACCCTCTCAGTAAAGTAATACTTCCTGATATTATGTGTAAGCCTTTGTCCCTCTAATTTAAGACTATGTCCTCTTGTTGTGGTAGTTTTTCTTCTTTTAAATATGCAATGCAATGCAGTCACGTACTTCTGAATTCAAAAAGTTGCATGCACAAATTTCATGTATGTGTAGTGTTGCTACCAGTAGTCTGTAACTCATAAATGGCTGTTGTTTAGGTATGGGTAAACATTCTAATTTCATTAATTGAGAATCTTTTAACCAGAATTAATAATACCTTCAATCCTCACTCCTTATAGGAAGTGATGAAGACGAGAATAATTTACCATGAGGAAAAACTTTGACGGGTTATTGATTAAACATGAAATTTTCACAAATTAAGGCCTCAATTTTAACTAGTTATTATTGTTGGATACATTTTAAATATAATTAACATTTTATTACATATTTATTTTGATATTTTTTGTTTATTTTTTCATATCTTTTTATATCTTAGTGTTTGGAAAAATTATTTTAAAAGTTTGTTCAAAAATATTACATCAAAACAAGGTTATGATTATAGCCAAATTGGAGAATGTTTTCAGATTAGCTAATTTTTTACTAGTAGCAGAGAGTGAATGGCTGGTCTTTTGACTCTAACAGGGTTATTCACTTAACTTGAACATTTAGATTTTGGCCAATCAGTGATTCGTCAAACTTCAAATTGTGTAGTAAAAAAGGTTAAAATTGAAAACAATTCTCAAATCACCTAGTGCATGTCACTCAAAATCACACAAAGTGCAACAGATAAAGTGAAATAAATAATTGGTGAGAGCATACAAATTTGTGCAAAATACAGTGTGTATAAAAACAAAGTATATAAAAAACATGCAGGTTACCATATAGTTCAGTACAGCCTAAAAACACAAAAAATTTCGTTCCCTGAATCTATAAATAAAACCGGTTCTCATGCCAAAAAAAAATAAATGTTAAAATCATATTAATCCCCTTTAAGATAAACTCTACTTGTGATTCATTAAAATCCCCAAATGTATTTAAAAAATGCATCTAAGAGGGACGTACAACTTCCGGAAACAGTTCCCATGGAAGTAACGTATCAGGACACTTAAAGATAGACAGAAGTAAGAAGAAAAAGAAAAAAACGCGCCCTTTTCAAAAACATATAAAGACTGTGAGTTTGAGAAAGACGTTCAGTCGAAACGCATTAGTGCAGTTCTATTTAATTTTGATGCTTGCATTTTAATCGTATATATTAAAGTTTTGTTCCTGAAACCACCCTTGAATTTGGTGTTTGACTAAAGAAACCTAAGGGAAGTGGCAATACCTGGGAGAACATCTATATACCGGTTTCCAGTACTTTGGTTGGCGAGCATTTGTATATTGAAAAGGCGCAAATAGTCTGAGCCACTTTCTTAACGGCTCAGCACCATGTGAGTGGGATATTTTCCTCCTATATTTACATTCTGTTACCTATACAGTCTAAACTATGATCTACCATGTTTTGTGGTTTTAGGCTGTACTGAACTATATGGTAACCTGCATGTTTTTTATATACTTTTTTTTTTACACACACTGTATTTTGCACAAATTTGTCTGCTCTCACCAATTATTTATTTCACTTTATCTGTCAAACTTCAAATTGCCTTATGATCTAATCAGAACACAAACAACTTGAAGAATGAATGAGCCATTTCATTTGTTTTGTGATTTGAAACAGTTCTATCTGTGGCACCAAGAATAAAGATGATTGATTAAAAAAAGATGACCAATGATTGCGCCACTTAATGTTGATTTTATTTACAGATCAAGTAATAAGTGACCAACAGAGGCAAAAGGGATTATGGATAAAAGGATTTCAGAATATATATAATTGTATATATACCTGCATATATAAGCACATTATATTATATATTAATGTATTAGATATATAATAATTATTTATTACATTTAAATATATATATATATATATATATATAAAATGTAATAAATAATTTATTATATATCTAATACATTAATATATATGAATATATATATATAAATTGATGTAATTCTTTTGGAAAGCAGTCTCCCATTCTTAGATGGACTTGTTGCTCTAAGGCAATATGAATATAATGTTTTGCAGATGTGTGTATTTTGGAAACAATACAACAGCACATGCCTTTCCTCTGCACAATAACAAGCTTATAATTACTGATCTATTCATTTCCTCAAGGAGCAAGCAATGCCAATGCTTTATAAAGAGTATACATTACACACTACTTCCATTAACACTTGGAATGTGTGCTGTATAATGCAATTTACAGAACTGTACAATGCACGGCTTTATAATAATGATCAGGGGGAAAGAGATTTAACCACGAGAAGACATTCTAGATTTATTTTGTTCATCTATTTTTGGGGGTTATTTAGTCTAGATTTATGAAGCAGAAAAAAATATATATCCCAAAATAGCTCTTTTGTTACACCGTCAGCAATTTATTTTTTTATTAGCATTTTTATCTTACTGAGTATAGCTATCAATAATCTAAGGATATGTGTATATTTGTTTATACCAATGTCTACAGTGTCTAAATATAGGGTGTACACCATGGTATCATAGGATTAAAATAATTCTAAATATAATATCATATATCCTTGTACACTTTAACACATAATGGGCAGTCCTTATTGGAATATATATATATATATATATATATATATATATATAGAGAGAGAGAGAGAGAGAGAGAGAGAGAGAGAGAGAGAGTTTGTGCTCCACAAGCACTGCCAAGGCTCAATAGCAAACCAGTAACCAACCTCATGCTGATGATTTACATTAACAATGAAACTCTTCCTGAGTTGTGTTTCAAAGCTGTTGTATACATAAACTCAAAGGAAACCATATTTAAAATGGAATAATGAGGCTAAAAGGTGATTCTTTGTTGAACTAATTTACATATGTCCACCCAGAATCCCTTGCAGTAGGAACATCACTGCAAATTTGAGAGTTATGTGGGGAAAGCAAGTCTTATGGTTTGACTGGTGTGCATGACTGTGTTTAACAATGTATGATCTATCCATTGACTTCAGGAAAGGGTTTTCAATCACGTTTTTTCCCATCATAACTTTCTTGGTTTATATCTAAAGATATATATATATATAATGGTTAATCTGGTATTACAGTGAAGGCATAGATATTATTATATTAGGGGATGACTCCTTGTGACACCATTACAACTGGTTCCCATGTTCTTAATTTAACTTTGATCTTTACCCTTCCAATAAATACAGCTAGTAAATGCTTGCACTAGAGAATGAGCATACAACATATTAGAGTATAAATCAGCTTAGTAAATTCTTCTCACAGTTGTTTGCTGCGTTGGGAATTTGAAAAATACAATAACTTGCCAATCCATGGTGCTTTGTTAATAATAAAACTTGCAACTAATAAAACAAATCTAAAAATAAATATTTAGTGCAATAACAAAGACAGTCTGCAGGCATGCAACACTTGTCCTATTGCCCCCACTGCATATCTATGATGCTTATAACACAAATGAGTGATATTAGGTAAAATATTTTTGTTCAAAGTGTGACGTTTTTTATGTATATCTGATATGCTCATGTGCTGTAAATTGAGTTTTAAAGAACAACCGTCATCAAAATTCTGTTTGTATCTCTTTTCTTTTCTCTTTATAATATTTTACTCAGTTCGGGCAACTTAAGGTCCATTTCTCTAAAGTTCAATAATTGAGTGAATTTTTACTGTATCTCAACCCCCAGCTATATAAGCACCTGCTTTCATTACTGTCTGTTACGTTGGATATATGTACTTTTATTACTTTAATATGAAATTGCTATCCCAGCAAGTGCTATGTACCATATATTTAGCAATTTCAGTGCATCTTTACTGCCCCTGAGACTCAAATGTTCTTGCAGTAATTCTCAATATCCTTAATGACTATCTTATTGTAACATTGTTTTAGTACCGGTTACACCTTATGTGATTGATAACAATTCCTATATCGCTGACTATTTCATTATGGTTTTCATCCTGTGCTCAGTCTACTTGATCTTAAAAAAATGATTGGTCAGTTTTTCCAACTCATTGTAAGACAGGACTTTTTTTATAGCAATATAACTGTGATATCGCATGTCTATACTACCCTTCCACTGCAATTTGACTTGACTGTATCTTATTAATGTCGCTCAAAATAAAAAAACAATTGACAAGAATATGTAAAAAAAAAAAAAAGGATTTTTTTTTTATATATATGTTTATATATATATATATATATATATATATATATATATATATATATATATAATGTCACTATTTTAGCTGGATGAGCAGTCATGTTGGGTCAGATTCTACTGTTTTTTTTTTTAACCAAATACTGTACAACTTGAATCTCCTGCGGCTGCAGTTTCGCACAGAGCAATTGCAACAACAGACAAGTTAGGTTGAGTGGCAGTTTGCCAGATAACGAGAAGTAGAATTTGGCTGCTCAGCTAAACCACATACCGGTATATGTTTATATAAAATAAATAAATAAATGTTCATTAAATAAAATAAACTTTTAAAGAATAAAAAGTAAAAATCTGATTGAAGTTGTCTTTTAAAGGTTCTTTCTGGGTCAGATAAAAATATATATTTTATATCTTCAATATTTGCTAATACCATTTTTAAACTTTTGTGCTTTGTGGTATGGGATAATCATGTTGTGTCTTCCAATGCACAATTGGCCTGCAGTGATTGTGACAGTTCATACATATATTTATTCCTCTTGCATGCTCTCTGTCTCGCCCTCGCTTGCCGTCTCTTTTTCTGTGATAAACAGAAAGACAGACAAACAAATGATAGATAGATATACATGTCTATATATATTATAGAAACATATATATATATATTACATTTTGCCCTTTACAGTTATTCTATTGATTTCTGAAATGAAATTTTTAATAGGGGACAACCCAGTAACTACGGGGTACACATATCACTCGATGACATGCCTGGATCTTAAAATTCAAGGACAAAACCCAGTTCCATAAAATGACAGGAACTAGTTATTAAATCTGTATTTTGAGAAGGTTCTAATTGAATTATCGTTAAAGCAGCTCAGTAAATTATTACAATTTATTTTAAGAGGAGCTCAGATTTATTATTATCAATTATTAACATTGTGACAACAGATTTGACAGTACTATTTTTTTCCACAAACAGAGAGTAGAGCATTTACTTAATGCTGAACAAATACATACAGCTTTGTAATGAATAAGAATATAATAACATAGTTCAGAAAATGTGTGTTTAGTTATATAAACAAAAAAGCGGTAATATGGGCTAGCACCAATTATATTTTAATGGAATTTCTTTATTAATTAGACCCCTAACCTGTACATCAATTAGCATTAAACAGAGTGGTGATATTTTATGCCATTACTCATTTTGCTTTTAAATTATTTCCAGCAGAGAACATTCACATAAACGGAAACATATACTTGATTCCTACAGTTAACTTTACTTTTAAATATCAAGACTTTGAGGTAAATACAATTTTTATACAAAATACCTTACAGTAACGTGTGATAGATATGATGAGTGGATTTCCTTTGATACAGCTTTCAAACTGCTTTATTTTTCCATCTTTCAAACAAATGGGTTTTTGTGTTCCCCTGAGTGCTCATATATATATATATATATATATATATATATATATATATATATATATATATATATATATATATATATATATATACAAATTTTGTTTTATATTAAAGCTACTGATTTATTTTTGTTTTACTGTGTGCTTTTACGCCTTTTCGTCTACATGATTCTTGGATATCTACTGAAAAAGGACTAACTTGGTAACAAATTGTAAATTTCAGATGTAATAAAAAAACTTGGAAAATTCCTTCTAGTCAGAATTGTTTGTGAAGTCTCATTTTACAACTGGCTCATACTACCCACTTAGTTGAAGTCAGGTTTCAATAAGTAATTGCCAACTTGCTATGGTGTTACAAGTCAACTATTCACAAACTTGGACCTACCCAGATTCTAAAAAAACAGGCCAAGTCAGTTATTCAAGTAAGGAATTTCATGTTGAGTACATAAAAATGCTGATTAAAAGAAATGTACAAATTCTTTGTACACCCAAATATTTTTGTATAAGCTCAATAAGAAGCATGTCCTTTGGATCTGATCTGTAATGTAAAAAAGATGAATTGTATGATATCTGTGAACTGTAGGATAAGGCTAGTATAGTATGTGAATTTTTGGATATCCTTACAACCCTGCTTAGTTAGAAGGGACCTCCATTGATCCCCTCTGTTAAACTATATCGTAATGTGTTCCAAAAAGATGCCCGTCATGTTCTTTGTAATAAAATACATTTAACTCAATCCAGCAGTGTCACAAAATGCTCATTTCATCCATCCCACTGAAATAGACACACTTAAAAAGTCTTTAATATCAAACACAAACAAAATAAAATATGCATATTTAATGCTAAAGGGAAATCTAACTTGTTGTTTATGATAGGAATGAATACCACAACAAAACATAGTAAACGTGTATCACAAATAGATTGGAAAATACTTTTAATAGGGCTAATGTAGAAAAAAATCTCCAGCTGAGCTAAAGTCACAGATTGCTATTTTACCCTGAATTTTACCAATCTATTTTCTGTTCACCACAATTTACTGTTCAGTAAATAACCCCTAATTTTATACCTAGGTTGATAAAGTAGGATTCACAGACTTTTCAGGTTAAAGGAAAAGTATAGTAAACCACAACAAAGAGAATTTGGGATATGGCTGTGTGAATCTACAGAAAAACATAAAACAAAACATAGTGTGATATTGTTATAAAACACAGTATTCTGTGCGCAGCAATCTTTTTCACTCACTACACGTAGACAATATAAGAGCTTTCAGGGTGCCTCCCCCGATGTAATGGGGGGCTAGCTGATACTTCTTGTCACCTCTGGATCCTTATTCCACCAAGAGATATCCACAGGTCAGGGTTAAATTGTAAAAAAATGTATTCAATAAAAAATAAGTAGTCACCAATTCAGCATAGGATATGGATAGCAGAAAAATAGTCCTACGCGTTTCGTTCTATATGAACTTCCTCAGGGACCACAGTTAAAACAATAACAATGTATCAATACACAATACAGAATAAACATATCCTAAAAGACACCCCTCCCTATGTCCTTAAATAGAGCAAGTCCCTAAATTTCATTGGTGGATCCAGTGGGTGGGCAAATCCTCTTTGTTCTTGATTGGAGGAATAGTCCTCCTGCATCAGCTGTCTTTCACTTTTCAATTTGTGTAGGTTGTAATTCGCACCCTTTTCGGCAGATTCTGGAAGTGATCATCTTTGTCGGAACCGGAAGTGACATCACGGAAACGTCTGCGTTCCACATGCGTTCCATCAGCAACATCTCTATGGCAACCGGACGTGATCGTCTTATTTAGAGATCGTATGAATAAAAAAAAAAAAAAAATACTAATTAAAGCTCCACATTCTGCTGAAAAAGAAAGTTAGTCATACATAATTTTAAACACCCTCATTGATTATCTGTATATATATAAAATATTACCCGTGTTCATTACTAAACTTACTTACTTACTTAGTAACGAACACGGGTAATATTTTGTATATATACAGATAATCAATGAGGGTGTTTAAAATTATGTATGACTAACACATTCTTTTTCAGCAGAATGTGGAGCTTTAATTTTTTTTATTTATTTTTTTATTCATATGATCTCTAAATAAGATGATCACGTCCGGTTGCCATAGAGATGTTGCTGATGGAACGCATGTGGAACGCGGACGTTACCGCAACGTCACTTCCGGTTCCGGCAAAGATGATCACTTCCGGAATCTGCCGATCTGGATTTGGAGTCTGTAGAATATTGCATATTCTATGTTTCTATTGATTATATATATGGATGTGTGGATTGACATAAGTAACAGATGGTATCAATAAATCACAAGGCTTTCTTTGTCCGAGAGCTCTGGAATGTGGATTCGGGGGTTTTGTCCTTATATGGCTAGAGTTATATGCTGACGTTAGTATTAGCACTTCTATATAGTAACAGAGGGACACGAGGTCGCTCTCAGTCCAGTCTTAGCTTGGCTCTTGGCTCTGTACAACGATGTAACTCTCCCATCAGAAGTCCAGCAATTACCATCTGCTGTTGAATGTACATAATCCTGTAACATCCTTTATTATGTTTTATTATGTATCCGTAACAAAGAATAAACCTGAAGAAACCGTAAGTCAGATTGCGTATTACTACTTTTCAATAATATAGACATATATTATTGTGGCGAGCATTTGGCCCAAGAATATATATACAAAAGACGTATATATATCACTCAACTGAAGATAAGAAGAAATTAAGAAGATTCAACATTAACACCCATCCAAATTACATTTTACAGAGTCACACTCAAAATTAAAGTGGATAAACACACTACAGGCTGATCCAACTTTGATGTAATGTCCTTAAAACAAGTCAAAATGAGGCTCAGTAGTGTGTGTGGCTTCCACATGCCTGTATGACCTCCCTACAACTCCTGTGCATGCTCCTGATGAGGTGGGGGATGGTCTCCTGAAGGATTCTCTTCCCAGACCTGGACTAAAGCATCTGCTAACTCCTGGACAGTCTGTGGTGCAACGTCACATTGGTGGATGGAGCGAGACATGATGTCCCAGGTGTGCTCAATTGGATTCAGGTCTGGGGAATGGGCGGGCCAGTCCATAACATCAATGCCTTCGTCTTGCAGGAACTGCTGACACACTCCAGCCACATGAGGTCTAGCATTGTCTTGCATTAGGAGGAACCCAGGGCCAACCGCACGAGCATATGGTCTCACAATGGGTTTGAGGATCTCATTTCGGTACCTAATGGCTGTCAGGCTACCTCTGGCGAGCACATGGAGGGCTGTGTGGCCACCACACACCATTACTGACCCACTGCCAAACCGGTCATGCTGGAGGATGTTGCTGGCAGCAGAATGTTCTCCACGGCGTCTCCAGACTCTGTCACGTCTGTCACATGTGCTCAGTGTGAACCTGCTTTCATCTGTGAAGAGCACAGGGCGCCAGTGGCAAATTTGCCAATCTTGGTGTTCTCTGGCAAATGCCAAACGTCCTGCATGGTGTTGGACTGTAAGCACAACCCCCACCTGTGGACGTCAGGCCCTCATACAACCCTCACGTTTGAGCAGACACATGCACATTTGTGGCCTGATGGAGGTCATTTTGCAGGGCTCTGGCAGTGCTCCTCCTGTTCCTCCTTGCACAAAGTGCTGCTGGGTTGTTGTCCTCCTACGGCCTCCTCCATGTCTCCTGATGTACTGGCCTGTCTCCTGGTAGCGCCTCCATTCTGTGGACACAACGCTGACAGACACAGCAAACCTTCTTGACACAGCTGGCGAATTCACACAGCCATATCCTGAATTCTCTTTGTTGTGGTTTACTATATATGATATAGGTCGTTTTCTGGGTAGCGACCTAGGGAGGCTGTTACACGTTTTTATAAGCTAAGTATTATTGCTTGTTATTTTTCTGTATATTGTTTGAGATATATTTGCTAGCTAAAGGAAAAGTATGCAAGTGTTCAAATTAACTTCATATTAAAGGGACACTGTAGTCACCAAAACAACTTTTGCTTAATGAAGCATTTTTAGTATATAGATCAGGGATAGGCAACGTTTGTCACCCCAGATGTTGTGGACTATAACTCCCTTGATGCTTTGCCAGCATTATGGCTGTAAGAGCATTATGGGAGATGTAGTCCAAAACATCTGGAGTGCCAAAGGTTACCTACCCCTTGTATAGATCATGCCTGTGAAGTTTCACTACTTAATTAACTGCCATTAGGAGATAAATCACTTTTGTTTCTGTTTATGCAGCCCCAGACACACCTCCCCTGGCTGTGACTGACACAGCCTGCATGACAAAATGGTTTCACATTCCATCAGATGTAACTAACTTTAATTTAAATTAAACAGAATTTGCAATAAAGGAAGTGTAAACATTAGATGACTCTTTACAGGAAGTGTTAAGGAAGGTTGTGTAAATCATATGTAGGGAGATGTGACTAGGGCTGTATGAACAAAGTGATTTAACTCCTAAATGGTAGAAAATTAAGCAGTGAAATTGCAGGGGCATGATCTATACACTGAAACTAGTTAATTAATCTAAAGTTGATTTGCTGACTATAATGTCACTTTAATTACATAATTCCAGACTGTGTCAGGGTTCTAACCTTACTGAACAAGTGTGCCATTCCTGATTTAAAATGTAAGAAACTATAGCACAAACATTTTTGTAAAATGGACATATAAAGTTTCGCATAACCTTGCACTTTAAAGTATTTGAAATTAGGATGTTTTTTTTAAAGCTTGAGGAAATCTATTTTCATTTGTCAATTTGGCTGCATCTTTGAGGAACCCCCTGGTCAGAAGATGCTTAGGGAATTCTGCTAAGATCAAGTTCAAGGGAAATTGCATTCCGAAGTCTTCTGAAAATACAACAATGATATTGCTTTTAGAGACATTAACATGGTGCTGTATGTTACGATAGCACAGAGCTCCTTTCTATATCATCAACTAGATAGTATTATTTTTCTGACTGTAATATGGTTATACTTTTGCACTTTACCACTAGCAAATAAATGTTAAGATCATAAAATACCAGTAACTATATATATATATGTGTATATATATATATATATATATATATATATATATATATATATATACACTGCTCAAAAAAATAAAGGGAACACTTAAACAACACAATGTAACTCCAAGTCAATCACACTTCTGTGAAATCAAACTGTCCACTTAGGAAGCAACTCTGAGTGACAATCAATTTCACATGCTGTTGTGCAAATAGGGTAGACCACAGGTGGAAATTATAGGCAATTAGCAAGGAGTGGTTCTGCAGGTGATGACCACAGACCACTTCTCAGTTCCTATGCTTCCAAGCTGATGTTTTGGTCACTTTTGAATGCAGGCAGTGCTTTCACTCTAGTGGTAGCATGAGACGGAGTCTACAAACCACACAAGTAGCTCAGGTAGTGCAGCTCATCCAGGATGGCACATCAATGCGAGCTGTGTCAAGAAGGTTTGCTGTGTCTGTCAGCGTAGTGTCCAGAGCATGGAGGCGCTACCAGGAGACAGGCCAGTAAATTAGGAGATGTGGAGGAGGCCGTAGGAGGGCAACAACCCAGCAGCAGGAACGCTACCTCCCCCTTTGTGCAAGGAGGAACAATAGGAGCACTGCCAGAGCCCTGCAAAATGACCTCCAGCAGGCCACAAATGTGCATGTGTCTGCCCAAACAGTGAGAAATAGACTCCATGAGGATGGTATGAGGGCCCGATGTCCACAGGTGCGGGTTGTGCTTACAGTCCAACACCTTGCAGGACGTTTGGCATTTGCCAGAGAACACCAAGACTGGCAAATTCGCCACTAGCGCCCTGTGCTCTTCACAGATGAAAGCAGGTTCACGCTGAGCACATGTGACAGATGTGACAGAGTCTGGAGACGCCGTGGAGAACATTCTGCTGCCTGCAACATCCTCCAGTATGACCGGTTTGGCAGTGGGTCAGTAATAGTGTGGGGTGGCATTTCTTTGGGGGGCCGCACAGCCCTTCATGTGCTCGTCAGAGGTAGCTTGACTGCCATTAGGTACCGAGATGAGATCCTCAGACCCATTGTGAGACCATATGCTGGTGCGGTTGGCCCTGGGTTCTTCCTAATGCAAGACAATGCTAGACCTCATGTGGCTGGAGTGTGTCAGCAGTTCCTGCAAGATGAAGGCATTGATGCTATGGACTGGCCTGCCCATTCCCCAGACCTGAATCCAATTGAGCACATCTGGGACATCATGTCTCGCTCCATCCACCAATGTCACGTTGCACCACAGACTGTCCAGGAGTTAGCAGATGCTTTAGTCCAGGTCTGGGAGGAGAATCCTTCAGGAGACCATCCGCCACCTCATCAGGAGCATGCACAGGCGTTGTAGGGAGGTCATACAGGCACGTGGAGGCCACACAGACTACTGAGCCTCATTTTGACTTGTTTTAAGGACATTACATCAAAGTTGTATCAGCCTGTAGTGTGTTTATCCACTTTAATTTTGAGTGTGACTCCAAATCCAGACCTCCATGGGTTGAAAAATGTGATTTCTATTTTTCTATTTTTGTGTAATTTTGTTGTCAGCACATTCAACTATGTAAATAACAAAGTATTTCAGAAGAATATTTAATTAATTCAGATCTAGGATGTGTTATTTTTGTGTTCCCTTTATTTTTTTGAGCAGTGTCGATATATATATATATATATATATATATATATACATATATATTCATATTAAATAGAACAGAAGACAGCTATTTACCTTATTTAAATTATCTCATATTGGCTTATTTTAAAACACAACATTAATGCAACAATATAGTGTTAGGAATACAAAACTGTTTTCCAAACACTATATTGTCTGTCTCCCCACCATTTAAACACTCACCTCTTTCCAGCATTGATACCCCTTGGAGCTGCCTTTTCCTCATCGGACATCAGCGCCAATAGAAAACCTAATGTGCATGTGCACACATTAGGCCTTCCCATATTAAACTATTGACTCAATAGAGTCTTGAAGCATTGTTTCACAGAGTTAAACTCTGCAAAACAGCAGAAAGTGCCTCTAGTGGCTGTCTAACTAGAGGCAGTCCTAACCCTGCAATGTAAACTGAAACTGCAATGTTTTAGATTGTATTGTTAATGGGACAAGGACAGTGATTGTATTGTATTGTTAATGACATGAAGTGATCTCGGTGTCTGTAGTGTCCTTTAAAATAGCATCCATGTACAATATATCCAAAAGTCCAACTAATTACATTTGCCATATTTAATGGCTAATTTTTTTTAAATGTTTGTGTAGCTACCTAAGATAAAAAAACATTCAATGTTAACAAACATGTATTAAGTATAAAACTTTGATTTTTCTGTGTTTTTCCATGCCCATTTATCAAATTCTTACTAGATAAATAATAATAATAATTATGATAATAATAATAATTAAATAAAATTGCTCCTCTGTTTTGTTTTTTTCTCAAACTCTATTTAGTTTCTGACTTAAAAAAACATCATAATGTGTATATCATGCCATTCTTCTAATATAAATGAAGTAAATTAACTCCAGTAGGTCAGTTTGAAAAAGACACATTTTGCTTATTTACAGAAAAACATTAGATAATTTATTATAGATTTTCATTATGAGGATGAGCTAAAAAGTCAACAACAAGAGCAATGTACACAGAATAAAACAGATACGAACTTTCCAATGGTCACAGTTGTACTTTCCCTCAGCCAAAATGTATATACCCAGGAAATAAGCGCATTTATGATCCTCCAGATGTGTATTTGGGTATTTGCTTCCAAAGTGCCATACAAGTGTATATATAAGCTTAATCATTACTTAGTGATGGGTATATGCATGTGCCATCATGGAACCTACGTGAACAGTATTATGAGTATGAAAGTACTCATATGCCAGGAAAACTAAAGAGCTGAGTGCCAGTAAATAGAGTACAACATATAGACTGAGTTTGAAGTCTAAATAAGGCATTTCTGTTTATGGCAGGTCATTTTAAACTTACATTGGGTGATTAGAATGACTAACAGCCAATAACCATACACTCTAGTGCCATCTGATGAGATATAAGGCTGTTGTGCTATGGTGTAGAAGGCTCATTAATGAGCACCATAAGCATTCTCACTAACAGATGTAGCTTGTTATAATACTCAGCTTTTTAGGTTTCCGGAAATAGCCTTCAAAAATAAACACCACTGTGCCTGCGTTGTTGCTACCTAATTATGGCACCTATGGAGAAAATCCCCATGTAACGTATTCATTTATAGTGCATTTACCTGCTGCTAGGAAACTGAAATTGTTTATTTAAAATGGAATGCACTTAGCGAATCTGTTTATATAACCAATAAGTATGAATTCATTCCATATTTTTGTCATTAGAGCATAATTAATTTAGGTAACATTTTTCACTCCTCAGAGAAAATTATTTAATTGGTTGAATTATTACACTTGTTGTTCAATCAGGTATTGTAATATGTTTTTGCTGTAAATTTCTTGTTTACTTACACAACAATGTTAGCACAGGATAAAATTAGATTTTTCGTTGGTGAGTTCACAGAAAGAAAGGTCACTTCAATTATGGATTTCACTCAATAGTGTGCAGACCTTGGTTCCTACTTCCAGCCTTTGATAATTAAAATCCCAAATGTTCTGTTCTGTTATGTAAGAATGTAATGGGCCCATGTGCATCATAGAATTGTGTCATGCCTTATTTTACATGGGCAAAACATCCCACTTAACAATCTAAATCAAGATTAAAGGTAGATTTTGGCTGCACTAAAATAATTGATATATGTTAAAAATGCTCAGAGGTAACAACAGACTTGCCTATTCGGTTTTAAACTAATCGCAACTGGTCTGAATTTTGGGTGATTGGCAACTCAGACCAATTCCTTAACTCCAAACAACCCTATGACAAAATCACAACACAAACAGAACAAGGAATGAGCAAGGCATTTTGTTTGTTTTGTGATTTGGAGTTCTGCCTGTGGTTTCAAAAAATAAAAAAATAGATTGTTAGAAAAAAATATGACTGATGGCAAAGGAAAATACATTAAATGTTGATTTTATTAACAGATCAAGTGAGAAGTGATCAATTGATGGCTAAAAAGAAAAGTAGCAAAATCCTTAGTTATACATTTTATATTTTTTGTCCAACTCTGATGGTTACTTCTCACTTGACCTGTGAACCAAATTATGTGCAAATGTGTGACAATTTGTATTATGTATACATTTTGTAGAGGTGCATTTTTGCTCTAATTTGGTCTGTCTGAATTTTTTATTCTGAAACAATAGCATAGATGAAATTCATCCGAACCAAAACATTTGGCTTGTTTTTAACTCCTTAGCAGAGGTTTTGCTATGGGGCACACCTGGGCTGGAGCCTAAGTGGGGTCTTGAAGAGCCTCACTCAGATTTTACCACTCTTTGAGATCCTTGGAATACTGAGGGTAAAATAACTCAATAATATTATATAATTTGTGACAGTGCCATGTTAATGCCAATGTTTGGAGTTAATTATACAGCACAGTGTTAAAGTTTTGCTATAGATGCAGGTTTTAAATGCAGTTAGTGCTGGTTTAATGCTTCAGGTGCTGGTTTGTTACAGCATGGCGTGAGGTATATTATACTCTGAATTTATTCAAACATTTGGATCATAGTGTGACTCATGGCCATGGGACATATTATGCTTTAGAGTTTGACATAGTAAATGGTGAGAATGGTGTAGGGTGGAAATTAGGAAGGGGATATACATAAGTGGGTAGGAACATAAAACTTACTCTTGAGCTCCAGCCCTTGGTCATTTTGCCACCTACTAATGATCCTGCTTCTTAGAGTTGGTCAACATAGATTGCCACCACCAATTGCTTGATCCAAGGAGACATCTGACTGCTATTTTGGGGTCACGAAGGAATTTTTTCCTAGTTTGTTGCAAAATGTGGAAGTGCTTCAGACTAGGTTTTTTGCCTTCTTTTGGATCAACAGCAAAAACATATGTAAGGCTGAAGTGATGGACGAAAGTCTCTTTTCAGCTATGAAACTATGTAACTATGTAAGAGCCTCTACAATAGCCAAGATATTTAGTAGGTTTGATGTTTAAAGGCTAATACCGAAAGAAGTCTTGCCTATCTTGGTGTACCAAGCTATTGCTGGATACCTCACAAGTGGTGTCATAGTCCTTTGATCACTATAGCACCATGGAGATATATGACCATTACTTTAGAGCAGCATTAGAATGATTCCCTATTGCAGTGGTTCCCAACCCAGTCCTCAAGGCACCCTGACCAGTCCAGGGTTTAGGGATTACCCAGTTGTGTCTAAGGTGTTTTTACAAAGAAGAAAAAAAACACCTTACACACAACTTGGTAATCCTTAAATCCTGGACTGGTCGGGGTGCCTTGAGGACTGGGTTGGGAACCACTGCCCTATTGTTACATGTGCCAATATTTGCACAAGGCAGTCTAGTCATACATGATCTGTGGCTGCCACTGTTTTAAAATTCCATACTGTGATCAGATGCCTCAGGCTATGCTGCAGAACTAGATGCATCCTTTGTATAATGTACAGTATTCCCTTCTTGTACTGTTTCACCTTTAACTGTTATAAATTGTTTGACATACATCCTAAACCAATCAGATAATTTCAAAATGTGGAGAAAAAAATAAATACATTTATATATATATATATATATATATATATATATTATTTTTTATATATTGATTATAGATATTATATAGGATGATATTATATTTTCTAAAGGAACACTATATTTGGGAATACAAACTTCTATTTCTAAAGCTATAGATGCCCTATTTCTAGTTAAAGCCACCATCTTTTTTTCAAATATAATTAAAGAAATAAAAGTTTTACTTACCTTTCGACTGCCTTAGAGACTCATCACTCATAACTTCTTTAATGAGGCATGATCATCTATGCAATGGCCCAATCCAGGCTCCTCAAAGAGCATTGACCTAATCCACACGTGCAGCGAGTGCCGTGCCGTGCGTGCATTCAAGCTTTGCCATAGGAAAGAATTGAATACAATTCTTTCCTCTGGCAAAGGTTTAACACATGCACGGCTCGGCCTGTCCCATCAAGTGACTGAGGTTTACTTGGTCAGTGTGGCAAAAAGCGCCTCAGCGGACAGTGGATTTAACCCTGCAATGTAAACATTGCAGTTTCTAAAAAAAATGCAATGCGTTACATTGCAGGGTTAAAATAATCGAGCCACTGTACCCAGGCCACTCCATAGAGATTAAGTGGTCTGCATGACTATAGTGTCCCTGTAGTGGTCTGTTATATATTCTTATAGGGTGTAAAAAAAATCCTTTTGTCAATATAATAAGTACACTGAATGGGAATGTATGAAACTATGATGGAACAAATGCATAACAAATGTATCAAATTACTTCAGTCACTAACACAAACAATCTAGAAAAAATAGTCACTGAAGGGTTAAACCACGGTTTTAATTATGAATTTCTTGTTTGCATATGAAAGGCAAAAGCAATTTTGAATATCGCTATGTGATTATTTCTAATAGGTTTCTAAACAATGTTTAGACTCTATGATTACAATTTTTAACCTCTTGATATTTATTTATTGTTAGCAATATACTGTTACACAAAGCAGATGTTCACAATCATGCAATATTACACAGCTATAATAGTCAGATTGAAGGGTTTTTCTAGGATTTTTACGATGAGATAATGTGCCAATTGCATTTATTTTATATTACTCCATTCCGAAGCTCTTTTCTATAAACATTTCAGCTCAATAACATTGTCATATCAACAGTTTAGCATTTAAATTCATATTTAAATTCCAGTTGAATGTGTCTTTTAACTAACATTTGGAACACAAATTGTTTTTTTAAGAGACCACCTTTGACTTTTTTAAACAGAATTTCAACACAATCCAGTCAGGGGAAAGGTTGATGTAAGAGACTGTCAATTAGTACTTGTGACATAGAATCAACTGTTTTGTGCTATAGTAAAGGAACACTCCATGCACTCTAACCACTAAAACCTGTTAAAGTGATTCTTGAAAGGTTTGACAAATCTCAGGCTACCATAGTGATTATAGTGCTTCTGGGGCCACATCTAATCCACTACACCTGAACAAGAAAAAAAACATTCAGTTCAAAGTATTAACTGCATTAAGTACTTAAAGGACCACTATAGGCACCCAGACCACTTCAGCTCAATGAAGTGGCCTGGGTGCCAGGTCCCTCTAGTTTTAACCCTGCAGCTGAAAACATAGCAGTTTCAGAGAAACTGCTATGTTTCACTGAGGGTTAATCAAGCCTATAGTGGCTGTCTCACTGACAGACCCTAGAGGCGCTTCCGCGATTCTCACTGTGAAAATCACAGTGAGAAGATGCTGGACGTCCATAGGAAACTCTTGCCGTGCATGCACATTCGGATCTGATGTCGGCAGGGGGTGGAGAGTTCCCCAGGACAGAGGGAGCCTGGCTCTGGAGAAAGGTAAGTGGCTGAAGGGGATTTAAGCCAGCGGGAGGGGGGTCCTGAGGGTGGGGGGGACCTAATGACCCTATAGTGACAGGAAAACGAGTTTGTTATAGTGCTCCTTTAACATGATATATTAAATGGTTACTTTAAGCAATGTTGGCAGTGCACACAGTATCTTGCACACTTTCTCAGCCATGAGAATGGCTTAGAATTGGAACAATTTATAAAAATTGGTGTGAGTATAAGACAGCACCACAGAACTGTCAATCAGGTAGTTGGAATAAGAAAACAAATCCCCAATAAGGCACATGTGCATTGAAAGGCTCCTGCTCTCAGGGCAGGCCTTAGGCCATAAGGCACCCTGTGCTAAAAATCTTCACAGCACCTCCCCTCCCACCATCCTCACTGGTCATACACCTTTATCCATGTATGTGTATGTATAGAGGTGTAGTGTTTTTATAGGGGATTTATTAAATTAATAATGATTTAAAAACAAATATTAATTCCCCCCTCCCTGTTACCTTGTAGTGAGGGGGGGAATGTTGATTTGTGCTGGGAATCTGGTCTGCCCCTTCACCAAGTGCAGACTATGAGTAATTGTCTTGTTAGCTCAGGCATTTACAGTGTCAAGGCTTTCCTCTGGTAGTCTGCAGCAATGCACTGATGAGCTGGAGCTTGGAAGACAGCTACTTATGCCAATGGAAGTGCAGGCCAGAGGTATCAGATTGCCTCCCATGCATTATAGAGTGATAGACTAAGTATGTCACATGATACTGTGTTACACAGTTACAGGCAGACACACACACACTCATTTACAGACAGAAAGTCCCATTCGCAGGTACCAGCAGACAGTCACACACACACAGTTACAAGCAGACAGTCACACACACTCAGTTACAGGCAGACAGTCGCATACAGGTACAGGCAGACAGTCACACACACAGTTGAAGTCCCACAAAGTTGCAGTCACACACAGGCAAAGTCACACACAGGCACACACAAAGGCACAGTTACAGTCACACACAGACAGTTACAGGTACACACAGGCAGACAGTCACATGGTCACAGTCACACACACATAGTACAGTCACACACAGTACAGTCACATCCAGTTACAGTCACCCACAGTTTCAGTCACACACAGGCAGTCACACTCACAGTTAAAATCCCCCTGGCTAGTGTCACTATTTTTATAGCGTAAAAAGCAGGTAAGCCTCTTGTAATCACCTGTTGTTGATACATTTTTCACGTCACTTTCTACCTAATCTCAAACTCTTGCACATTACTAATTTTTCTAGATTCCTATTCTAACTCTTTCCATTATGTTATCGAACACAATGTTCCAAGTCACACACACAGTTAAAGTCACACACACAATTAAAGTCACACACACACTGGCGGACAGACATACACACACACACAGGGCAACACAAACAGGCAGACAGTCACACACACACACACACACACATACACACACGTAGACAGACAGTCACACACACACACACACACACACACTCAAAGTCACACAAACAGGCAGACAGTCACACAAACAGGCAGACAGCCAAACACACACACAGGCAGACAGTCACACACATACAGAGTCACACAAAAAGGCAGCTCGCACACCACTGCTCTGTACACACCAAACTAATTGCAGTAGTTTTAAGAATCTTGAAAAGTAGTTTTTTTATTATTATTTGCAATTACTTATTTTAATTAAAGATACATTAAAATGGGTGATTACTTTACCCCATTGTTTCCTTTTAATTTTGCTAGCATTTAGAAAATGACCTAGTATCTATTTTGTCAGTACAGAATACCTAAAGCTCTGCCTTTGTTTTTCTAAGTGTTTCTGGGTTTCTAAGTCCCAGACTTCTTCCAGGAAGCCTGTACAGTAAAGTACAGTAGTATATCTGTATGTAATTGACTGATTTTTAAGCAGCTGGTAAACACAACATTCTAAGTTACTATCCATTTAATAAATCTTAAATTGCTGTATTTTATAAATATATGCCAGTCACTTAATGAAGGCATGGTATAAGAGATATTAATTTGGTTAATTGATCAACTTTGAAACCTGTTCTAGTTAAGTTGTATTCCTTGCAGGGACAATTCTTCCTTATATTATTCTGACATTAATAAAATGATTACTATTAGTCAATGATAATGTTCACATGGCAGGATATAATTTAAAACAAAGGAAAATCCCAATGTGTGTCCCCAGGTATAACACGTAGATTATTATTATATGTAAATAGCTGCTTAAAGGTGGCCAGCGTATTTAAAGCTGGTCTATTTGTATTTCAGTCACATTTCTTTCTCTCTAAAATCCTGAATCATGTACTAATATAAAAATAAAAAAAAAAGCCGAAAAGGCTGAAAGCAGAATACATCAAGATTGGAAGGAGAATGGATAAAAATCTTAGTGACATTACTGTTCCTCTGTGGAAGAGGAGAGTGAAAATACTCAGCATGACTTCCTTTTACATGCAAGACTCCCCGTTGCAAGACATGTTTTAAAAGTACTCTGTCAATTTGGTATTTGACAACTTGACATCTAAGAATTGCGAAAATTGCTTCCAATCCGTGTATAAACCTGACTAATCAAGTAAAACTAGGGTAAAGTCATTTGAATTTGACTCAGAGCTTCCATCAGAATAAATGTTAAGAGTCAATTTTGCTTATATGTTAAGGTAAATGGCATCACAGGGATATAAAGTACGGTAATTTTCTATTTATTAGCTTCATATTAAAAACCTAAAATAAAGAATAAATTACATTCATGCATAGATAAAGCATGCATAAAAGAAGCATAGATATGTAAGATGAAGTATAATGATGCCAATTAAAATAGTGAAAAATACCCGTAGTTAATTTATTATTTCTCTTCGCTTAGTTTTCATTTTTTTAAGATACAATTTTTTATGCGCTCACTGGTTGGACATGGAGGAAAAACACAACTTCATTCCTATTTAATAACTGCAAAAATCTTTATTCAGCCGCTATTTGGAATTTCTGGTTCCCAATGTACTATAAAATATTGAGTGACAGTAAAATGAACAACAGAGTTGAGCAATTGCTTGACACGTAGAGAATGAAAACTGTAGTGGATTTGAAAATGCAGCTCTCTAATTTAAGAAACAATGCCTCCCATTGTCTAATTGGTCTGCACACTCAAATTTATCAATTATGTTGAATTAAAATATGATTTCTGGTATAGTTTGTTATGATGACCTTCATTTATAAAGCACCAAGCTATAAATTGGATTTATCAGCTCTACAGGTAATATATCTTTCATTAAATGCATGCATTGCAGAACAGGGGCTTTGCTTCTTGGATCTAATTGGATCTGGGGTTAATAGAAAGCGCAAATACATTTTGGTACATTGTGTTCTATAACATAATGGAAAGAGTTAGAATAGGAATCTAGAAAAATTAGTAATGTGCAAGAGTTTGAGATTAGGTAGAAAGTGACGTGAAAAATGTATCAACAACAGGTGATTACAAGAGGCTTACCTGCTTTTTATGCTATAAAAATAGTGACACTAGCCAGGGGGATTTTATAAAACAGTAATCACAGCCCCAACTAACAACAACCAACTAGACATCCAAGCATGGCTCAAAGTTCTGTGAAAGGCAAGGTCCATATACTTCCTGGACTGACTGTTGTCCAAAAACTGACATTCAACACTAGATGGAATCGGTAAGGGAATTAAAAGATTAATTGAATTTAATAATTAATTAATTGTATATAATTATACATTTATTTGTATATCAAATATATAGTCAATTAATTGAATCCATTAATATACAAATAAATATGTGCACATTTACATATTCACGGCATTCGGGCACATAGTCAAATGTGAATATAATAACACATATATTGCTGATTAGAAGCACTAACTACTTTATGGACAGCAGCCAAAACAGCACCAATTTAATACATTTTGGCCTATGAATCATTTTTAATCCTTGAAGACAATGTGTGTATTGAGAGAAAGGCAACAGTGTGATGCTTTTTACATTTCATATTTAAATGTCATGGTTTTAGACAGACAATAGAAATTGCTTCAGATGTTCTTAATTTGAGTACATTCTCATTCTGCTTAGGTTTAGTTTACAATTGTCTCGCCATACCAAAGTTAAAATTGCAATTGGTGAAGTCACTTGTAGCATATCGTACTTCAAAGTTAACGCTTACTTGAATATTACAGCTTGAGAACAAGTAGGTTAATCACTGACTTAATCAGTCAGTCACTCAGACCACAGTGTCTCAGTCTGGGGTAAACATAACCTTTGGAGTTGCCATGGAGAACTGAGCCATTTTGATTTCAGAACTTTAACGGTCCTGAAAGGAAATATTCAGGACAATATTTTTGTTAGATGCTTGATCAAATTCTCTTAATACATTATGAGGAGTTATAATAAAATATATATATTTTTCACATTCTTTTTTTAATGTTGTATGTTCAAGTAAAGGAGACACAATAAAAGAAAATGCAATTGAGTACAATACAGTAATGCGTCAGCAGATGGTACACCAATATACAAATGGAGAGGGCCACGTACAGACTAATACAAAGTCCACGATTTCTGAGGATGTGTTTCGACAAATATCAGTTGCTTTAAAAAGTAACAGGATATTAGTATATGTTCCGTCAGGCTGCGCACATTCCCCTGTGTATTAGGTTGCTTATAATAAGATAGTTTAACTCAAAGTAAGCCCAATTCAGATTATTCAACTTATTAATAATTCACATAATGTTTGCATGTTGCTTGTTTAAAATTGGAATCTCTAATACATTAAATACACAATGGTGCTTCTTTTAGACACCCCAGGGTGTATTATTAAGTAGTACCCCTTAATATTTATGAATATGTATGCTACTGAAATAACAAACAATCTCAAGAAATTATAGTAAAGCGGACTATTCAGTTCAGGAAAAAAAAAATATATGTTTATATATATATATATGTATATATATATATATATTCTTTACGAAGATCACGGGCTCCATTTGCTTTTCCAGTCAGAGTACATACAAACTTTTCCAGTCAGGAATATTACATTGTATTAGTCTTAATATCAAGTCTCCAAAAGGTGAGGTTCTGGGAACTCGCAGTTCTATTACATTTTTGAAAAGTGTATAACTTTTGGGTATCTGTTGTAAAATGCATTTAAATCTTTTGTAACCCTTCTTATAAGTATCCTTTTATTACCCCAAACTCTGGTTTCATTACATCCATGTTACATCTTGTCATATTGGGGTTATATTCTGGCCATCTGAAAGCTGTACATCTATCCGCAAACTCCCGATATAACCCTGTGTATAAGCACTGCTGTTAAATAGTAATAAACTTTTCATTTATATTTAAAAAGCAAATTCTCCTTATTGTCTGCAAAAAAGCTAGAGAGTTAAAAAAATGTATTTCCACTAGGCATGTGCATGGGGAAAATTTTCGGTTCAGTTCGGCATTCCTAAATTCGGGACTTCTGCAATTTGGGACTTTGGCACTTCGGAACTTCGGCAATTTCGGCACTTCAGCACTTCGGCGCTTCAACACTTCAACACTTCGGAACTTCGGAATTTGGGAACTTCAGCATTTTTAAATTTCGGCACTTCGGGACTTCTCTTGCAGCAGCTTAGTTGATAACTCCCTAATTCCCACAGTATTAGGGAGTTATCTACCGAAAGGCTGAAAGACCTAAATTGGTCTTTCAGCCAAATTTACTAATACTAAGTAAAAATTACTTAGTATTAGTAAAGTTTGCCCCTACTCGCTATACTGCAAGTAGGGGCATGTCTATTAAACAGTGAGAAGCTTCGACGCGCGAGTGGGGGCTTTTAAACTAAAGGGGGGACCTATTGCCCCCCCCGGCCCCAACCCCTGAGTAACCAATCAGAGTGTTATGAGTCAAATTACAAAGCGTGGGAAAATTCCAAACAACTTTCCCACACCGTGTAAAATGAAACAGAGCACTCTGATTGGTGGATTTCAAGCCAACCAATCAGAGTGCTGTGACAGGTAAATGTATAGACTTACCTGTCAGTCTCTTCATTTACCTGTCAGAGCACTCTGATTGGATGGCTTAAACCCATCAATCAGAGTGCTCTGAGCCTAATTGCAAGACGGGGCAAGGCTTTATAAGCCTTCCCCCGCCGTGCAGAGCTCAGTCTGCATAGAGCCCTCCATGGATGAAGATGGATTATTTTTTTTTGCGCTCGTTTTTATTTTTTAAGTGTGTCGGTTATTATGGATTTTTTATTTGGACTTTTTGGGGGATGAAAAAAGAAGATTTTAGAAGAAAGAAAACTTCAAATGGTAAGTATTTTTTTTTTTTTTTTTACAGGTACTTAGTTAATGGTCCCCCCCCTCATTATTTTTAGGGTGAGGGGGGTAGGTAAGGGTTTGGGGACAAAGTCACCTGGGGAGGGGGGGGTAATTTTATATTTGAGGCCCCAACCTGCCGCTCAGGGGTGGGGGCCAGGGGGAAGACATTACATTCTTTGATGTATTTTTTAGGGTGAGGGGGGTAGGTAGGGGTTAGCTTTTTTGGGGAGGGGGTGACTAGGGGTTTGGGGACCCCTAGTCACCTGAGGAGGGGGGGTTAATGTTTTATTTAGGGCCCCCAACCATCATTTTACCTTAGGTACCCCCAAATTGGTATTTAGGGCCCCCACTCACTGCTCTGGGGTGGGGGCCAGGGGGGATGACATTAGGTCCCCCCCTTATTCTGATTTAGGGCCCCATCCACTGCTCAGGGGTGGGGGCCGGGGGGGCAATAGGTTCGGGCTTGGGAGGGGGGACCTTCTATTTATTTTTTTTAACAATGAGCAGACACAGGCTGCTCATTGTTTAATAGACATGCCCCTACTTGCTGGAATTGCGAGTATGGGCATAATTTACTAATACTAAGTAATCTTTACTTAGTATTAGTAAATTTGGCTGAAAGACCAATTTAGGTCTTTCAGCCTTTTAGTAGATAGCTCCCTAATACCGTGGGAATTAGTTATCTACTTATTCATTCCTGTCATTACATTGACTGGCTAAGTAACTTACATTTTATATGAATATATGTGACTTGATTGTTGTGTGTTGCAAATGCTTACAGCTCAATCCTGGCTATGTTTGTATACTTTTTATTTAAAATTGTATACAGTGCAACATTCTTCATTCTTCCACTGGGTACGTATATTAGTTCTTAGGCAATACTGTGCTTCGGAACTTCGGCACTTCAGCACTTCGAAACTTTGGCACTTCGACATTTCAGAAATTCTGTAATTTCTGAACTTCCGGACTTCGACAATTCGGCAATTAATCTATTCGAACATTCGGAAGTACCCGAATGTCCGAACTGCCAGAAATTCATCCGAATTCACATTCGGGCCGAAACGAATTGCACATGTCTAGCTTCCACATCAAACCTTTCTTCTACCACCGCCTATAACTCTCCAACTCCATGTATTACTGTGAGTGAAAGGCTTTAATGCAGTGTGGTGAAGAGTTGATACAGCATGTCTTGGAGTTAATACAGTAGGTATATAGGTTCATGCAATACTCAACACATTAGAGTTTAGGGTTGGACGTAGTACACAGTAGATTGCTTATTTAACAGTATATGTCTATCTCTCAAAAGATGCATGTAGATCTATGGCCTTGAGAAGTCATGTCTTATTGGCAGCACGCCACCTAATAGCTCTAAACTGGAAGTAAACAGTGACCCCATCCCTCTAGAATTTGGTTGAGAGACTCAATCTAAACTATCATTTAGAAATTATGAGTATGATAGCCATAAAACAAAGACACAAAAATAATTAAATACGGCAGCCATGGATGCTGGAACGGAACTTTAACAGATAAGTTACTTGATACTGATTATGGCGGGGGGAAGGGAATTTGACCCACGGGTATTACTGCCCCAACACCCAGACATCTTTCAATATGATCGGATCCTCTAGGGCTATGCCTTTAAACAAAGGTCATACACCCACAGACACTACACCAATTCGATATCACACACTGTCTCCTTACTTGCCCGTCTATCAGATCATAAAACTAGACCATGTGCACCTCTGGTATATCATCTACTGATCCCCCTCAGCACCCTGTTACAAGTGAGTCTGGGATTTTAGACTTCAAGCATAACAATGGCATGTGGAAGTATTCCTGTTTGCACAGTTTATTGTTTAAAGCATCAAGAAAACTATCATGGTATTAAATCAAAATCAGCTACATCAACTGTTCTCCTATACATGGGTGTCAGTGAAACATTTGCAAGTTCTATCACAGTTTTTAAAATAGGCTGAAAGTGGCTTTGCCCCCTCAAAGTTTCTCCTTCTTATCTCCTATTCTTTCCTCTTGTCTTCCTGTTTGAGAATGAGAATCTGTTCTTTTCTTTATTTGTGATCTGAAACGATAGGAGAAAGACAAGTTGGAGGTGAAATAGACACTTTAAGTCTGTAATGTTTTCCCTTTACTCAGATATTATTGATGTGGCTTAAAGGAACAATTTAGTGTAAGGAATGCAAATATGTATTCCTAACACTGATGTGCTCCTCAGCCCCAAGGTTGTAAATAACCCTTTATTCACTTACCCAATTCCAGCACCGAGGTCCCTCAGTGCTGGGTCACAGCCGCGCGGGAGGGAGAAGTGAGGAGCAGGAAAGCTGAGCTCCTTTGCTGCATCCACCGTCCCTTCCTCCCCAGCCGGGTATGTTTTAGCAGAGTAGGCACCTGGGGAAAGCAGGTACTATAACACCAGCATGTACTCACGGCTCGCTGGGCCGCAAAGATGGTCCTTGTGGGCCGCATGCGGCCCGCGAGTTTGACAAGCTTGCTCTAGAGGCAGTCTTAGTATTGCAATGTGAACATTATTTGTGCAACACTGCCTGTCAATGAGATGAAGTGGTCTGAGTGCCTATAGTGTCCCTTTTAAAGTTTCCTTCATAGCTTTGGAAAGAATTGTTCACTGGTGTGCACAACTGTATAAGCTGCTAAATTGCAGTGTGCCAAAACATCCCATATTATACTTGACAAGCAATCATTTTGTTCTCATTTTTTGAAAATGACTCATGTCATGGAGATCTTAATGCATTACATCAATAGGTACACTAAATACAATGACATGTGTAATTCAATCAGTGAATAAACTGTAACATATTTCCTCTATTATGCAGGCCTTAAATAGTTTAGGCAGCTAATCAGAGAACAGGAGTCAGTGTGTGTTTAAGTGCTTCAATCCTTAGAACCTTGGAACTTACTTTGAACTTGTGAAGCTTGGTTTGAATACTGTATCAAATGTTTTATCCTTGGGCAAGTCTTGGAATGATCCAAGCATAAAATTTAATTATCAACTATATTTAGTATGCAAAATAGAATAAGTAACATCCACAAAAAAGGCATTATAATTTGAAATATTATCAATGTAATTAGTAATAAATGTTATAGCTAAACACACTCTGCATATACCACAAAACACATATTAACACAGACATATTTTGACCGATTTCTAACAAATATGAAAATTGTAGTAGTTTTTTTTGCATCTTGAAAATGTATCCCCATGCAATTAAGGAGTAAACTATAGTGTAGCATTTATTTATTTATTAGGTCATTCAAATATATTTCATTTGGCAATAATGCTCTTTGTCATCTGACATACAGAAAATAGTCTTGGCCAACAAAAATCGTAATAAGGCTGTTTGTATTAAATACAGTTTAATATTTTATAATGTGATGGGGAATAGCTCCTTGGAGACAATTTTATTATTTATTTAGCATGGACATATTTTAAAATCCTTTATCTAATTTGGTGGTGTTGCCAGTTGGGAAGAAAAAAGTATTGGAGGTTCATGTACTCTGTGAATTGTGTTACACAGAGTCTTAATTTTTAGAGAATCACTGTTGAATGTATGAGCAGTTAACCACATTCTGTTCCTAACTAGCTAATATATTATTATTCACTAGTCTCCAGTGTCTCTTTTCCCAACCCAGATCCTTAGTAATTTCAGTAGGATTTTGCCTTTATGATATCATTTCCTAGAACTAACATACGTTTCATTGTCAGATATGTGTTATCCTGAATCCTGAGTGAGTTACACTGTGCAATGATAAATAAATTATTAATTGACTTGTCTTCATTTGTAGATACTTTTTATAAACATATATATATATATATATATATATATATACACACACATATATAAAGCAGAAAGCAGATTTGCCACCTCCTTACAGACAAGGGGCTTTTGAAAATGATGCGAGCAGTCTAATTCCTCTCATCACTGGCTGCTCCAAGCAGTATAAAGAGATTCAGGCAGATAACCTTAATATAAATTATTAATGTAGACACAATCTTCAGCTACATGAATAATATTCAGCTATTTGCCCCAGTTTTCCTGAGTCCCACCTAGTTATGTAAAACCTATACACATCGTGAAGCCGTGAGAAAATCTTCAAAAATAAAATCTTTTAATTGTCCATCACATACAGATTTGTGTCTAATATATCAGGTAGAAAAGTATTTTTATGTATATATATATACACACACACATTTTTATAATAAATATATTAAATACCTTCACATTGCCAGTCTGACAAAGTCTCCAGACAGATTGTAAATCCTGATAATTGTTCTTAAGCGCAAAACATAACACTGCGATGAGTGATAAGAATATACCTTTAGTACATTGTGTGAGATGTCACACCTGCATTACTTTATTCCCACCTGTCTCTATAACAGGAACTTTGCAGATCATTTTTAGGGATATTTTGTCGCTGCTCCAACAATTTGACAAACTGGGGAGAGAGCACACAGCAAACACACATATTATTTTATTTCTCCAGAGGGCAGGAAACGGAAGAACTATTGAGTTGTATTTACAATATATTAAGCAAATACAGAACTGCATGCAAGATTGTGCAAATATGAATCAGAACACGTTTCTATAGTAATTATAATTTATAATGAGAAATAAAATAAATTACACCAATTACTACATCCCAATCCTTAACATTATAGAGGACAATAATTATTCATATTTGAGTGGAAATTCATCCCCTTTAAGGGTGGGCTATTACATCCAATAAGTACTACAAGATAGCAATCATTTCTACCATAATACGCTTTCCATATGTAAGTATTTTGTATTAAGGGAAGATTAGCAATTTTCCCAAGAAATGCAGTTCTCACTGTTTGATGGATCTTGCCCTCCCATTCTCTATCTAAAATGTACTAAATGAATTTTGTATATGGCTTATGCTAAAGTCTAGAGATCCAAGATCTCTTAGCATTTTAGCACTATTTTAGACCATACCGCATCTCCTGGAAGTTCATGTCATGCATCTACAACTCTACAGAAAAATAATTCCATCATCTTTACATATTTTTACAGTACATTAAATCACCGGCACTATTTCACCAAAAAAAAAGCACAAGTCATAACGAGTCAGGTTAACACAACTTTCAACAAGCCCTGATTATTTTTCACATTGAGGGCTATCCCTTGGAAGACATGATTCACAGTGACATGGTTTGTGATTATAGGAAAGACTGGAATGCTTTACATGTGGTAGAATTTACAGAAAATCAAGATTTTACGGAGTGAAACAATATCAATATGTAAACTAATCTCTATGAGTAATCTTCTAACTGGGCAAGCCAGGATTTGTTGTCGGTTAGAAATTTAAGGGAAGAAAGTTGCAGCCCACACATACATGTGTGCATTGTAATCTGCTATTTTTATAACAAACACAGACATAGACTAGCTAATGTTAAGTAGAGAAGCTCTGTTGGCATATTTTGACACTCTCGACTGAAACTCCACACTCGTCTCACTAATGCACAGGATCTGACTAATAGATGAAGCATGCAAATTGACATTTTATCAAGGGAAAACAGTATTTGCATGCCTCGTTTTTTAATAATTATTTTATACCTACTGCTCATTCTGATATGGGTCATGCAAAGCCAAGACTGCAGCTCGTTTTAAAGAGCTCTTTTTGGACAAGATTAGTTGCAGCTGGGAAAATAATTATTATTTAGTTGTTTTGTCTGTTGGAACGTTTACTGCCTTTTTTCTAACCAAAGATTATTTCTATTGAGTAGTTCATTATTATTAACAACATATCATTTACTGGCAGTTACACATTCAAACTTTCATGTTCTATATGTTGATTCAAAGGCATGAACCCGACAGTTCAGGTCCTTACTGCAAAAAGCATGCAAAATATTATTAGGACCATATAGCTGTGAGCTGCCTGCTTCTACAGTAGCCGGAGCCTGGGCACATACTGTGTGTTTAAGTTAAAACAAAAAGAACACTGCATTAAGCTCCCACATGCACAGGAAATGGAAAAACATCACAAATAACAGAATCAATCATGGAATTTTGATGTAAATTTTCCACTTTTAAATTTGTTTTCCCCCACAAATAACAACCCCCCGATACCTGACTTTCAATGATATTAACCCCTTCAGGACACAGCTTCAGAAGCTGAACATACCCTTAAGGACACAAGCAATTTTTGCAGTTTTTGCTGTTTGTGTTCAAATGAAATTTGCATCTCTCTCATTTATTGTACCAACACATATTATATAACGTTTTTTAGACAACAAAAAGGGCTTTAATTTGATGTGACATGTACATTTATAAATTCTCATTTATTACCAAAAAAATACTAAATAATGTGGAAAAAACAAAAAAATGCTTTTTTCCCCAAGTTTTGGCAATAATAACATGTGCATAATATGTCCAGCTTAGGAAAAGTAATTCAAAATCAATTCATTTATGTGTCTTGATTTACAAAGTACATAATTAAGGATTTCAGTTTATTTTGAAAGTTACAGGTCACAAAATACAAGGTCTAAAATAAAATTTCAATGTGAAACAATTTTAGAAGTTGGTATGTTTGTCTTGGAAGTTTAATACCCATCACAGGAAACAAAATTGCCACACAAATGTATATATTTATATAAAGTAGACATCACAGGCTATTTACCTAAGGTTAGTTTGACACTTTTTGCGTAGCCATTTCACCGCCAATCTCTGCTAAATATTGGAGTAAAATTGTATTTTTTTTCTCTATTTTGGCATATACACATATTACAAGGTTTTTGTAATGTGTATTTCATAAACCTAGTGTGTGCTATCCCTGTACAGAACCCCATATTGTGTTCAGCTACATCTGCTTAGTAAAACGATACCCCCATTGTATACCTTTGCTCCTATTCTGTGAAGCTACAATGCCATATAGGAGACCATGCTATTTCAGTTTCTATAGTTGGAATTTTCATAGATGGTCATATGTCTGATTTTGTGGCATTGTAGCCATTTGACTGTTCAAATAACCCCACAAAGGCCTTCCATTTGAGAAAGCAGACACTCCAGGGTATGTTATTAGGCATATATTATACCTTAACGTGCCACCATTTTTTCACTAATTTATTTCAATTTTTGTGGTGAGAAAAAATTTTTTTTTTTACATACATGTTGCATTTTCGCTGGGTATTTCTTACATTTGATAAGTGCCACTGTCATAAATTCCCCATAAGTATGCTCAGTTCAGAGTAAAACAATAAGCCCAATGTATGACCTAGACACTATTTTGTGAAGTTACAGTGCTGTGAAAGAGACGTGACAAGTTCAGGTTTTTAAGTGTGAATTTACATGGAGAGTTTTAATGGGTCCATATTCTATTTTTAAATATGTTAGCAGGCTGCTTTTTCCAACTACCCTAAAAAGGCATACTATTTCTTAAAGAAGACACCCAAGTGTATTTCAAAAGGCAAATATTGTACCTTAGTGTGGGAAAATTTTTCCATTAGCTTGTATCAAATGTAGTGGTAATAAGCATTTTTGTTCTGCCTTTTTGACACACAGTGAGTTTGTACTGTATATTTTGCAAACCTTATGTGTTCTACGGCTTTATAATACTTTATATGTTGCTCAGCTATGTTGTCTGAGTACAGCTATACCCCCGTATGTATCTTTGCCAGGTATATGTGGACGTTGAAGGGGCACATTTCAGACACAGCCATTGCAGGTTTTTTCAAACTTAGAATTTTTACGGTGTGTTGTTACCCCACTTTAGGGTTTTTTAGCAGGCTATATATTCCAACTATCCCATAAAATCATGCTATTTCTTAAAGAAGACATGCCAGGGTATTTCAAAAGGCATATTGTGAACCTAAGCGTGGGATCATTTTTCTGCTAGCTTGTACCAAGTGTAGTGGTAATAAGCATTTTTTTCTGCTTTTTTGACACACACCGTGAGTTTGTACTGTGTATTTTGCAAACCTCGTGTGTGCTATGGCTATATAATACATCCTATCTTGCTCAGCTATGTCGTCTGAGCACAGCAATACCCCCATATGTACCTTTGCCAGGTATATGCGGACATTGAAGGGGCATATGTGAGACACAGCCATTTAAGTTTTTTCAAACTTTACATTTTTACGCTGTGTCCATACCCCACTTTGGAGGTTTTTTGTAGGTTAATTATTCCAACTACCCCATAGAGGCATACCATTTCTTAAAGAAGACACCCTAGAGTATTTCAAAAGACGTATTTTGAACCTTAGCGTGAAATAATTTTTCTGCTAGCTTATACCAAGTGTAGTGGTAATAAGCATTTTTTATGCCTTTTTGACATACTCAATGAATTTGTAATATATATTTAGCAAACCTTATATGTGCTACAGCAGTATAATACATCATATGTTGCTCTGCTATGTCATCTGAGTACAGCAATACTCCCGTATGTACCTTTGCCAGGTATATGCATAATATGCCCTACTGGGAACTATGGGGATAACCCTCATCTCAATTCTCAGTAAAACCTGTAAAAAAAGATTTTACTTACCTTGTATCTAGCGCTGGGTGTAGCTCCCGGCGATACTTTTCCCTGCCCTTCTCTGACATCACTGGGGTCATGTCATGGTCCAATTACAGGCTTCTTATAGAAAAGGGAATGGAGGGAGGAAGGGAAGGAAAGGAAAGGGAGGGATTTTTAAAAAAACACAAAACACAAAGATGCACAGTCTGAGAGGGAGGGTGCGGGGGAGAGCTAGTGCATCTGTTGTCAACGTTGCCAGAATTCTGGGCTGCCAATGTCAGGTGTGCTGGGGGTGCGACTTGCCCCTGACACATAATTGACAATATCTCTGGATGTGCAATGTTTCAAGATGAAACACTGCATATCCAGGATCCTAACACCATGACCACTTCATATCACTGGTCATAGTGGTTGAAGATACCTTTTAAAAAACACTCTGTGTGTGTGAATTCAGCTAGCCTCGGATAGTTTTGTGATATAGGTATGGGTATAGAATAGGGTGTGCAACAGGAATTAACTAAATACCAGGCCTCAAAATACAGAAAGTTTCAATTAACTCAAAATTGATGGTGTTTATTTGCTAAAGCAGACACCTGGACTAAACTAAGCTAATATGGAAGATCTGAAAAAAGAGATGAGTTGAATCTTAAATGTTTTGTTGTAAACATCCAAGTGAGTTGAACATTTACCAAAATTCACTATTTAGTGAATATACACCAAATATTGCTATTCCATTCACATGATGATGGATTGTTCCAGGAACCTGTCATACTACTCGGGGTTACCAGATAACATTAGGATAAAAAGGGAAAGCAAAAAAATGAAATTCAATGAAATCAAACTAATATCAGTTCCAGGGTTCTAAAAAGTTATTTAAGTTGATAGTTGTTTAAATAAAAAATAACATTTCCATTGCATGTCCTATCACCTAGCATGTTTTCAGTAACACCACAGGCAGATGTAGCAATTTACTATCTATTTAGAAATTATTGTAATAGAAAGTGTGTTAATGTGAATTAATTAGGTGTTTTATAATGGGATGACTGTTTATGGAAATGAAAGTCTATAAAGCATCAGCTATGAAAATGATAATTATTTTAATTCTGAAAGAAAATGCACACAGAGCCCTTTTAAAATATGTTTTAATACTGTAGTAAAATTTGTTAATAAAATTAATTTATCTACTTTACTCTTTCACAGATCTCTGCATGTCTTCAATTAATGCATAATCCTTCATAAGAGTTTGAATTATTTGATAAGCTTGCTTTTCTCATAATTGCACCATTTATGGGTAAAGTGATCTTACAATGTTTTGCAATATAATGTAATTGATAAAAGTATTAACAATTTCTCATGTAATGGGTTCTGCTCATAGCATCCCTTTGCGTTCCTGGACTAGCTGTGAAGGGACCATTACATGCATGCAGTGCAATCTCGTGTTCTGTGCTGGAACAGAGAAATGTTGCTCATTTATGTAAAGTTTGGTTGTGATAACTTTTTATAGGTCTCATCCATGCATGTTTCTTCCATTAACATGTTCTGTGTAAATACTAAATATGCCCTGGTCAAAGAGATTTCCGGGCTGTAGATAACTTTTTAAGGGTATCTCCTCTGCTCAAACATTAATTATAGCTTTCTCCAAGGTTCCTATTAATTTCCATGCGGAGAGTTTTTATTTTATTTATTATTTTTTCAAATATTTTTTTCATTCATTCTTCTAGTTAAGAATGTACTATTAAGGTTAGGAAGACACATTTTAGTGATGAGGCGTATGTTCATATTAGGATTCAGACACAAACTGAATAAAGATTTTCAAATAAATGCCATTTTTAAAGTCATATTTGTGAATTGTGGTTTAAGTGTTCAGGTTTGGGCTAGGACTGGTCTAAAAAAATCAGTCTTAAGGGGACACTCCAGGTAACAATGCAACTTGAATGCATATTATAGGTTTCACTAAAGGAACACTATACTTTGTAGTTGTTCCCTCCTTATGTAAGATTTACTTACCTTACAGACTGCTCTCCATTCCCAGAGCTCAGCCTCTTCCGCTGAGATCATCAGTCTTGTTGATCTTAGCCAATAAAACGCTTCCCTAAATGGAAACATTAGCAGGATAGTGGATATGAGCAGCAATTAGATGATCTCAATGAGTTTAACTTGTCTATTGGAGTGGGAGCACCTCCAGTGGCTGTCAGGAGGACAGACACTAGAGGCATGTTAACCCTGTAAACATTGCTGTTTCTGCAAAATAACAATGTTTTCAGTTGCAGAGTTAGACGGACAGGGGCATAGCACCCAGACCACTACAATGAGATGAAGTGGTCTGGGTGTCTATGGGATCCCTTTAATATGCTGATGGTAGGGTTTGAATGCTAACATCTTTTATAGTTTTATGCAAAAAAATATATATTTATTTTGTAAAATGCTGCCATACCCCCCATAGAGCATCACGTAAAAGGTAAACAAAATGTACAGGTAATTTTCAGTATTTTATTCAACTATATAATTCCAAAGAAGTGACGGTTTCCCTTTAAATTTAAATAACACTCATCTAACAAATGATATATTTCATACAAACATTTTTTGTCTTAAAACTCTTTTAAAAATCCTTAGCCACAAAGGCTCATCTAGCTATTATTTTATTCAGTAATGTTTTAAAGTGACAGAGTTATGAATTGAAGATGCCGTTGATAAAGTATAAAAATACCGTCCTAGATAATGATTTGATGGGAATACTTCATTCACTCCTTGTTGAGGGTTTTTTATGAGTGAATGTCAGGACAATCAATATAAAGGTGTCAAATGATTTGTATTTAGCTGTTTGCTGAGCAGACAAAGCATCTTATCTAGCTATATAGACAAAACAAATAAGCAGCAAATTCACCAGTCACATTACTATGAAAGTACAGACTTAGAAGAAAGAGATCAGACAATTTTCAAAGACAATTTTCTCTGCAGCATCCCTCTATCAACATATTTAGATATCCTTGGCAGGTTAATGCAGGCCATTTTCACAAAGCAACCAAATCAATCCCTTGTACGCTTTCAGACCACTAAAGCCATTTTGCAGTTTCTGAAAACGATAAGCCAAAATGAAGATCAGGTTAGAGAAATCTTTGGTGACAGTGTCATTTCAGATAGGGTTTTGCTTTGGCAGTCATATCATTTTATTGCTTATCAACTTTCTCTGCAAACCCAATTATTTTCTGTACTGGGATCAAATGATATCATGCATAAAAACGTGGAGGCGTTCTAAGGTACCTTCCACAGAGTCACAGAAGTAGCCTTAAAATATTGCTAGATCACTAAATATTATTATGGACAAACTGGCATTTTAGTTCAACTAAGTGCTTCTTATATTAACAGAACATTTTGTATTAAATGCATTATATATAATTTTGGAATAGCTGTGTATTTTTTAGCTGAAAATATAAAGTTCTTTCAGCAAGACTATATCTAGTCAAAATGCATAAATATATATATATATATATATATATATATATAGAGAGAGAGAGAGAGAGAGAGAGAGAGAGAGAGAGAGAGAGAGAGAGAGAGAGAGAGAGAGAGATAAAGGAAGAACATGCATAGGCATAAAAGAAAAGGGACATACAAACATTTAAAAGGAATTAACCCTTTTACTGACATGTATACATCAATTTGTGTTGTTTCTTTTTTAATTTGCTTGTATGAGAATACAAATCTGAATATTTTTTTTTAATAAACGTCCCTTACCTACTTTAAAGGAATATTCTAGGAACCACAACACATGTAGCATGCTACGGTGGTTATGGTAATCAGAAACCAGAACACTATTCGTCAGTAATCTGTCAATCCATAACCCTTAATTTGTTTTGAGTGCCTGTGGACCTTCCAGTCTTACTTGAGAGCAGAAGTTCATACTTTGTCATACTTTTATCAAACCAAGTCTCGTGCAAGATTTAGACAGTATTTATTGATTGAAAGTGTCTGATGACCAATCAATACTAAATAAACCTGGTATGCATTGGTATGATGATACAGAAGTAGGAACCTCAGACTCCTGGCACCATAACCACTACAGCACACTTTAACAGTTATGCTACGTTAAGTATCCATTTCCTCCAGCAATGGGACTCTCCTTGAAGAGAAAATAATTTCTCCATCATAGCTTCAATCTGTGTCTCACACAGAGGGCTGTTAATTATTTAACTGTGTCTCTCCTCCTCACTGTAAAGGAGAGTGCATGAAATTATGTATGTAGGACACCTGAAAATAATCCATGGGGAAGGGAAGACTTGAATGGATCTAGAAAAACTTTTGAGCATACATGTAGGCTGTATATGCAGGAAATGCCTTTTGAATTACATTGCTTACTGTTAGTCATGAAATTCTAATTGTTGTATTAATAATGTTTTTTTTTCTGCTGCCTTTATGGAAGTTAGCATTGTAAAAAGGCCTTTTTCTTTGAAATACATATACAATATATGTTGACTACAATATCTCACTGACTACTCCGAGAAAAAATGCTGCTGCTATGTTAATCCCTATACAATCCGTGATGTTGCACTCTATATTCGATGCAATATTGCTCCAATGTGGATCAGCAAGGATACTTGTGCCATACTCGGATAGGAATATGGATAAGGATGGGGTTGGGGTTAGGGTAAGGTTGGGATAATATTAGATATAGCTTTAGGGACTGGCTTAGGGATAGGATAAGAATATAGAGATAAAGTTAGTATTAGGGATAAGGTTTAAAATATGGTTTGGTTTAAGGATAGGCGTATATATGCAGGATAGGATACTGAAGCTATAGACATTTTCACAAACGTTTTGATGCAATTGGCATTTTCACACTGGTATTCACTCTAGTTAGTATTTAACATTTACACATATCAGTTACTGATTTCCAAAATTATGGGATGAAGAGCCATGAACAAGATATATATGATTCATCTTAAAGGTTCACTGTTCACATGAACGAAGAAAGGAAAATGAGTTATTTGTGCAAGCTTTCAAGTACTTCAAAACAAACTTGGTACTGAAGTGGTTAAACCAGCAACATTATTTTAAAGTCTTGTGGCCTTTAAACAGTTCACTGGGCACAATCTTGTTTAGTTGTTGAAGGTTTGATCAACCAAATTTTTCTATAAAGGGCAAGACACATCTCAAAGTGACACCTCATAAATAGAGCAGAACACATTTATCAGGAAGTTGGTGCCATTCAATCACTAATACCATTTTTTGGACCTCATATATATTCTCGGATGTTTTTATTTCTATTTTGAAAATTAAGTTCACATTTAGTCCCAATTACTACTCTTCAATGGTTATTTTAATTTCACAGAGAAACATTTCTCCAATGGGTCTCCAGGAAGTCCTTCTTCAGTATGCAGAGAGGTTATACATAATTCGTTCCATACTAACATCTAGAACCAAGACAAACTTGGCAACAAGTTACCAACTAGTTTTACCTTTCCTGGTTAAATATGTTAATATTGTTATTATTACTACTAATGAACTCCTCCCTCAATTTGCGGGAGTCTACAGATCTCACATTTTACAGTTCTACAGAAGAGCAATCAGATAGAAGGGATGTGGTAGAAGGGATGCGGGAGCACAAAATATTTTAGCCGGCAATATGTGTATTATGTTATTTGATAGGTAAAAATGTGGTTTTATGCCCATATACAGTCATAAAGGTTTACATTTAGCCAAAAATAATTTATGGTCCCTGTAAACATCCATAGGTAGATTATTCATAATTTGTTTTGTAATTTAAAATGTTATGGAGCAAATGAAAAATTGCAATGCATAGTCTAAACCTTATTATTGCTACATGTAGTAAGAACTGTAAATATAGGTTTGGTTTATTATAAGAGTATGTCAAAACTTCATAATATATTCCAGCTCCTCTGGCCTCTCTTTTTGCTGGGTTGGCGCTAAGTCTCCTCTGCCGACGGAGGAACGCGCGGGGGGGGGGGGGTAATGCGCATGCGCGGCAAGCGCCACAAATGCATTAGGCCCTCTCCTTAGTAAAGCATTATGGGGATTTAACTAAGTTAGGCAACCAAAAGTTGGTTAGCCACCAGGAATTTCCTCTAGTGACTGAGTGACAATCTAGTGACTGCCTGTCACTAGAGCCCTAGAGGCAGTCGTAGTCCGGCAATGTAATCATTGCAGTTTCTCTAAAATGGCAATAATTTACATTGCAGGAATAAGGTAGAAAGGGGCATTGCACCCAGAGGACTTCAATGAGCTGAAGTGGTCTAGGTTCCTATAGTGTCCCTTTAAATCTAAAGGTTCTGATGTAATCTTTTGGCAATCTGACCTCTGTGTATGTGTTGCTGCCACTGGCTGTGCCAACTCAGTGATTAATTTTCCAGGAGTGTCCTTGAACCCCCCCACCCCTGAGTAAGTAGTCAAACTATTTAAGAATAGTAGCATATGCCTGTGTCCCAAAGGGAGCATCACACTTCACCCTTGCAGCCATAACCTTTGCCACTGAGCTAAGTCCAGTTGTGTAGCTCTATACTTATTGACTGAGGGCACTCAGCAAATGGCAGCAGGGAAGGCAGAAAAAGGTGCCCAGTGGGACCCAAGTCATTCTTAAAAACATTTTTGTTTACTCTGGAAAGGCACAAGATACACCATAAACTCTAATACAAGCATGTCAAACTTGCGGCCAGTGGGCCGCATGCAACTCACAATGTATATGTTTGCGTCCTGTCTGCTGTGGCTACAAACAGACACAAGACAGGAAATATATTTCATGTCTGATTCTTGCCTTCCCTCCCATGGCCACAAGAGTGCAGAGTGGCTGTCTGTCTGCAGAGCACAGCCACACCCCCTTCCCTCCTGCTCGCAGTGCCAGAGGAGCGTGTGGGCAGTGTATTCATTTGAGGGAGGGAGGGGCACCGTACGAATTTGGGTTAGGGAGGGTGCTAATGTATTTAATTGGGGGGGGTGGGACTGTGTATTAGAGTGGTGGGATGAAGTGTATTAAATTGGGGAAGGCAGGGGGCAGTGCATTAGAGTGGTGATACGGGGGCAGTGTATTAGAGTGGTGGGAGGGGGCAGTGTGTTAAATTGGGGGAGGGAGGCAACATATTAGAGTGGTAAGCGGGGGAGCAGTATGTTAAATTAGAGTGATGGGAGTGGGGCAGTGTGTTAAATTGGGGGAGAAGGGCAGTGTATTAGAGTGGCGAGAGGGTGGGCAGTGTGTTAAATTGAGGGGAGGGCAGTGTATTAAATTAGAGTGGTGGGAATGGGGGCAGTGTATTAGATTTAGTGGCAGTGTATTAGATAGGGTAGAGGGGGCAGTGTATTAGATTGCATTTGTGGAAATGTTTTGGATTCATGGGCAGTGTATTAGAATGGGGGAGGGGACAGTGTATTAGAATAAGGGGCAGTGTATTAGATTGGATTTGTGGAAATGTATTGGATTCGTGGGCAGTGTATTAGAATGAGGGGAGGGGGCAGTGTATTAGATTGGATATTTGGAAATGTATTGGATTTGTGGGCAGTGTATTAGAATGGGGGATGGGGCATTGTGCTAGATTGGGTTTGCATGGAGGCGCTCATTGGCCACGCAGCTTTTTGCCACACATGCACAATAACCACCCAATGCTTTCCTATCAAGTTTGATGATCTCAGCCAAAGTGAAGAACACACTCATAGGACTTCCAAATCAACAAGATAACGTCATTTTTTTTGTTTGTTTTTTAAATTCTTTATTTTTGCTGTGCAAGTTATAACAAACGGGCCTGTGGTGCCACAACAGCAGTCCTGGGCTAAACATTGATATACATTTTTCCAACGTGGCTAGTGGAGATTCTGCACAATTTTTTAAAGTAAAAGTGATATAGCTTTGGTCGGAGAGGGTATGTGCAGCATAACAGAGCTTATATAATATAGCAAGAGAGTCGGACATACCAGTAGTATAAGGATAGGAACCACTAGTTGACACGCCCCGGAGTGGCATTACCCATCTGCTAAGCCTGTGTTACAGGTGAAGATAGGTGTCGCTAGGACTATTGCTGGGTCTAGGGGTGCAACGCCTGGCTAAGGAGTTGCTTATGTTGGCCGGCTAGTGATACAATCGTGGGTGGGGGGGTATTGGTATGCAGTCGGGTGACCGCTCTTAGGAAGTGTGGATCAGTTGCTGTGTTGAGAATTAATCCTTCTGTGTGGAATAAACGGTAAGAACATATATGCATAACTTAGTAAAACTGAGGAAGGTAGGCATAACATGTCTCAGTCGGGGGTTCAGGTGGTAACCGCTGCAGACTCAGCCGGAGAATGCTTTCACTTTCGCTGGGTCCCAATGCTGAATTGCAGGTTCTGCCATTCGGGGTCTGTCTTGAGTTAGTGAGTCCATCGGAAGTCCTAATGTGGTCAATAGTGCCTTTGCTTCTGTCATATCATGGACTTCGTGCCGGGTTTCTCCGTGAAGGATCAGCAGTGTACGAGTCAGCCACCAGTGGTACTGGATGCCTTTCTGCCGGAGGAGAGCAGTGAATAGTCTGAGGGACCTCCGCCATGCCAGGGTACTTCCAGAGAGGTCTGGATAGAAGGTAAGTTGCATCCCCTCAAAGTTATAAGGATTATGGTCCTTAAGGGCTTTGAGCATTGCCGCTTTGTCACTACCATTGTGGAAGTGGACTATCAGGTCTCGCGTAGCTGCTGCAGGGGCCTTTGGTGCTTTAGGGATGCAGAAGCAGTCCTCCAGGGACATAGCCTCGGCCTGCCGTGTGGATAATAATGCCACCATGAGACGTCTCAGCATATATAGCAGTTCCTCTGTGGGTACAACCTCCGGGATGCCTCTGATTTTTAGATTATTCTTGCGCCACATGTCTTCCATCGTAGCAAATCGGTTATTGTACATTTTGTTCTGCTTTTGGAGCCCCGGATCGTTTGTTGCATAGAGGCTAGTTGTTGTGCGTGCTCCCCGGTAGTAGATTTCACCAAACCGATCCAGCCCGTTAGGCCCTGGAGATCCGCTCACAGGTCGTCGGCCAGGTTATTTTTCTGTAACTCCGCCAGCAGGGCTTTGATCACTGCCGTTGTGACTGGAGCTTTGTCTGGGCTGTCAGATTTTGAGGCTGATGTCAGTCTAGCCGGCATTTTGTCCTCTTCTTCTCCCAGGGACAGTTCATCAGACAGGTCTGAGTAGGTTGGGCAGTGCTGTTGCTACTATGGGTAAATCTGTCGCAATATCTCAGAGCTTTGAGACAGTGCGGCCATTCAGTTCAACCGCTTGGCCACGTCCCGTCATTTGTTTTTTACAGCTGTGCACCAGCATACATTCTCCATTTCAGTCGGATTTCCAAACTTTTCTTAATATGTCAAGGTAGTTTGACTAAAACATTGGTTATATGCAAATGCACGTCTACTTAAAATAAATCCGCTCTTTTGTTTACTATGTAGCCCTATAAGTATGAGGACATTCAGTGTCAGTTAGGCAACTTTTTTTATACTGTACTTTTCTAAATAAACCTATGTTTTCATGAAAACTGGAGTTTTGCTTTTTGCGGCCCACATAAACTTAAACCTTGTTTATTTGGCCGTGCTATCCTTTGAGTTTAACATGCTTACTCTAATATATTCTTAATTCATTCTTTAATCATGTCTGCAATAATGACCACACAGTGCACCCTAAATATTGCTGATAAGTCTTTGCAAGCACCCCATGCATTTTAGGACCTTTGTTGGTATCAATTCAAAATGTGAAGGCAAGGAACACCCCACATAAGTCATGGATTTACTTACATGTGTTTTCCAGGGATTTTCATTCAATTTGACAGAAAAGTAAACCACCACTAACTTTTGATAGTCATACTTTGTGATTTATTCAGTTACCTGTAAGTTGTGGTTAGGTAAGAAATTATGTGCAAAATGTGGATACAAAGGTTAGCAAATATTTACAGTGTCCCCTACTCATAATGGCACCCTTGTTAAATATGAGCAAAGAAGGCTGTGAAAAAATTGTCTTTATTGTTTAACCTTTTGATCCTTCACAAAATGCTCAAACATACTGTGCTCTTATGGATATCAACAATTACAAGCACAACACATAGATTTATAAAAAATAATATATTTGTAAAACATATATGTGGCTCAATTATTGACACCCTTTTGGTCAATACTTTGTGCTACCTCCCATTGCCAATATAACAATAATCTTCTCCTATAATGCCTGGTGAAGGTGTAAAATAAATGGAAAGGGATTTGAAACTATTCCACCATATATAATCTCTTCAGAGCCTTCAAATTCCAAGGTTGATACTTGTGGAGTCTCCTCTTCATTTCACCTCACATGTTTTCAATAGGTTCAAGTCAGGGGGCTGGAATGGCCATGGCAGGACTTTGAATTTGTGGTCAGTAAACCATTTTTGTGATACTTTTGATATATGTTTTGGATCATTGTCTTGCGGGAAGATCCAACCAAGGCCCATTTTAAGCTTTCTGGCAGATGCAGTGAGGTGTCCATTTAATATCTGTTGATGTTTGATAGATGCCATGTATTTCTAAAAAAACTTTACAGGTCCTCTGGCCAAAAAACAGCCCACAAAATATTAAAAATCCACCACCATGTTTAACCGTGAGCATTAGGTATTTTCCATATGGCTACTTCTCTGTGTGCGCCAAAACCACCACTGATGTTTATTGCCAAAAGTCTCTATTTTGGTTTCAACTAACCATAGAACACAATCCCATTTGAAGTTCCAGTAGTGTCTGGCAAGCTGAAGAAGCTTGAGTTTGTTTTTAGGTTAAATTAGAGGCTTTTAAAAAAATAAAAAAAAAAAACCTTATGGTGATGTAGGTGACATTGGATTGTCGTTTTGCAGACTTTCTTACCCCAAGACATAACTAACTTCTGCAACTCTCCAGCTGTGATCTTTCATGATTTTTTGGCTACATGAATTATCCTCTTCACAGTGCGTTGAGACAAAATAGACACAAGTCTTCTTCAACTTGGTTCATAACATTTCCAGTTCACTGAAACATCTTAATTATTTCCCTGATGGTGGAAGTAGGTATTTCAAGGCATTTATATTTTCTTATAGCTATTTCCCATTTTGTGAAGCTCCACAATCTTTTGCCGCATATTCCTTGGTCTTACCCATTGTGATGAATGGCTAAGGGAATTTAGCCTATGTGCAATCTCATAAAATATCTCTGTAAAACATGAAGGCACTTTTGAACAGTTTCCTGTTCCTAGTCACCCATGTCTACTGAAACATGTAAAAAAAATAATTCAATGCTAAAACACTTCAAATATATCTTTCTCATATGAACTCATAGGGGTGCCAATAATTGTGCCACACATACATTTAACAAAGATTTGTTTTTATAAACCTGTGTTGTGTTTGCAATTGTTTGATAGCAGAGTATTTCTTTTAAAAACAAATGATTAAACAATAAAGACAATTATATCTCATATTTCTTAAATTCTCGTATTAGTGGAAAGCACTGTACAATTCAACTTAACTGGATATTTTTTTAAATTTTGTGTGTTTCTGGTATTTATGACATTGTGCAGTTATGATTAGCCTCCCCACAATCGTAGTTTAAAGAACTAATAGCTTTGCAAATAATTCCTAGTTATGTCATATTCTAACATATAAAAAAGAGAAATGTGTAAATGTATGGAATGTTATATTTATTGTTAAAATGTATTATTAATAACCAGAAAACTGCACATTTGCAGCCTCCCATGAAGTTAACAGCTTCAACTTCTTCCCTGCATGGGCATTTATGTACTTAAACATTCGACAAAGTGTCCCCCTATTGGCATTATAAGAACAAATCTCTATAAGTAGCATTCAGAAATGTCTTTTAAAAGTATTTTTGTGTAATGGAAAGTGGATTTTCCATTATGAACAAAACACATTTTTTAATAATATTATTTATTCATGTTTTAATAGTAGTAGGTGACAGTCATGCTATGTAGGTGATTGAGCCTTTTATACCTTAATATGAAATACAGATACAAATTTTAAAATGGTAGAATTTACCTTTTTTTGCAATATTTGAATGATAAATAACTGTATATGCATATTAATTTATTTAAACCAATTAAGATCATTTGAGGAATACAATGTTTATCAAAATTTAACATATACACATTTAAATATACATATACACATTTAAATATTATCCACTTGCACATGTTTGTCTGCAAGTTATCCTGTTTCGCAGTTAATGCTAATACTTGAAGATGTGAGTTACGAACAATACTAGGTATGAGAACTGGAAATGTAAGGTAAAAATATCCAACTTAGTTATTTTTCAGATTTGGCGACTTTGACCTAGAATGCTCATGCCGATTCTCCATAATTTGCTCTAGTTAATAACCCTCTAAGTGTTTTCATGAAGCATGTTAATTTGTCAAAAAGTAATCTCTTCAAAGGCAATCCTTAAAATATGCCACTTTCATATCTATTCAACTCTACATGAACCAGCCAAAACATTGATATGTTCCTTCATTATATCCCTGATTGATTATTGTGGGCGCTAAAGGAGCACTATAGTGCCAGCAAAAAAAAATTGTTTTCCTGTCACTATAGGGTTATTAGGTCCCCCCCTCCCGCTGGGCTGAAGGGGTTAAAACCCTTTCAGTCACTTACCTTAATCCAGTGCCGGCTCCCTTGGTGCTGGTGAACTCTCTTCCCCCTGCTGACGTCAGCTCGGAATGCGCATGCACTGCCAGAGCCGGCGGCGCATTCCAACTGCCCATAGGAAAGCATTGACAGCCCAGACAGTCCCCCCGTGGCAATTTAGGACCCGCAGGGGCCGTATGATTGCTCTAAAAGAGCGGTCACATGGCTGCAATAAGCATCTATAGTGCTGCCAACAGGGGGACTGCCTGAACTGAGAGGCAGTCCCCCTGCTGGTAAAAAAGTTTTAAAAAGTTTTAATACAAAAAAATAAAGTTAATAGATTAAAAAATATATTTAGATATGTATATATGAGATGTATATATATATATATATATATATATATATATATATATATGCCATGCCATACCAGTAGAGAGCACTCAGGAGTCTTTCAAGGTCAATTTTATCTGTTGCTTTATTGAGCAATTACAAATTCACACAACGTTCCAGTCGACGTTCCAGTCTGTAAAATACTTTTTTCAAGTCTTTTTTACAAGTAACCCTGAGCTGCAATAAAACAAACAAACATGCATAAACTGGTTTATGTTAGATTGAATTATCTTTATAAATCATGTTTCAAATACATGATATTCCAATTATTTCTAAACAAAAAAATGTAGTAATAAATGGGTTAGGTGGCTAATTTCATTATATGAAATAAAGAACTAAACACACACAATTTCAGTTACTTCGGGTTTTGTGGCTTTTAGACTTTGCAAATTTCATTTCATTGATGTAACATTTTGTATAAATCTATGTACCTCTTTTCACAGGTCTCTTAATTAATGAGGGCCCTAAGCAGTTGTTTAATCTGCTTATACACAGAGTTGTTTGGGCTAATACCAATAGGTTTTTGATTTCAGATTTGTCTTGGCAGGGACTAGTTCTTTGGCACCTCTTAATATACTAATAATTTCCTCCAAATGTAGTTTTTGTTGTTAAAAACGTGGTTTCTAATCACATGACTTTCCAGGGTTTAGCATTTAGACATTTCTAGATTTTGCTCCAAATGAAAAATATATAAAAACTGGAAAGTTAAATGTGAACACTTGGTTAGAATCCCAGATCTGCAATACATTAGTATTGGTGATATTCAATGGCAGAAATAATAAAGAGTGGGCCACCTGGTGCAAAACTTTTGTATTTTTGTACCCCCTAAAGAGCAGGGACTGCAAAACACATAAATACATGCACACTGCCACACACAGATGTGCACACTGTCAAACAAAAGCATGCATACATTGTTACATGTACAAACACGCACAGAGACGTGCAAACTGCCATACACAGAGATATGCACGAAACCACAAACCAAGATGCACACATTTATGTGCACAACACATAGATAAGCTCACACTGCCACACACAGATATGCACACATTCACACTCTGAAACACTCACACTGGTTCACAGATGTATATAGCCACAATGCCACACACAATAACATGCAAATATATTCACACATAGTTAAACTCCATGTACACAATGACAAAGACAGTTTCACAATGACATAAACAGCTACATACACACATTTAAAAAAATCTACATTTTAGCCACCTTCTCGGCATTATACCATTATACAACAAGAGGACATAGTCTTAAATTAGAGGGACAAAGGTTTAAAAATAATATCAGGAAGTATTACTTTACTGAGAGGGTAGTGGATGCATGGAATAGCCTTCCGGGTGAAGTGGTAGAGGTTAACACAGTAAAGGAGTTTAAGCATCTGTGGGATAGGCATAAGGCTATCCTAACTATAAATAAGACCAGGGACTAATGAAAGTATTTAGAAAATTGGGCAGACTAGATGGGCCGAATGGTTCTTATCTGCCGTCACATTCTATGTTTCTATGTTTACCTTTTGTGTGCAGGAGGGTGGGAGTGGGATGCTGTAGCTTGCTATATTGCTTGCCCCTCTCTCCGTGTGTGCACTGGTTCAAAATATCAGAAGTTCTACAGATGGGAAAAGCCACAGCAAAGTTGTTAAGGTGTGTTCAGGGGCTGTGGTCCAGAGTGGCTCAGTTTGGGGATATATTTCAATATCCTCAACCAGACCGCATTGCGTTAAGGGGCTTGAGTATTAGACCAGTCCCCAGAAAAGAGCATGGACTCTAATGACTTTATGGTGGCCATTAGTGTGAAGGTCAACCGATAACCCTCCACAATTCTGTGAAAGCCATTGCGTCTACACTGACTGCGCTACCTAAGCTGATAATACAGATATGGATGATGTGATATTTTTACTTTACACATGCATGTTGATATAAGTTCTTAACAAATTAATGAATATCAATTAAACTGTGTTTCCTGTTCTTCATCAGGATCAGGATTGGAATACAATTCATCCACAACAGGAGATCGAGGTAAGGCATATTGATTTTCTACTAATAATTTTGGTTTAATTGTTAGATTAATACTGTTTGCTGGAAATCTACTTTATTATTCTCAAGATCAAATCTATTGGTTTATCTCTTATGGCAGATTGATGGACAATTACATTCCTTTAATTGCCATAAAGCTATTCGGGATTTACGACATATCAGTTAAATTGAAACTGGAGATGGAAGAAACATTACAAAAATCAAGTGATCAAGGGGCAGCTTTATAAATTCTTGTATTGTAAAATAATTGTAGCCGTTAATAAAACGAGATAGTGTCATCACAGCATCACAAGACAACCCAATAAATGGAAAGACAGGTTTTCATCGTGCCTGAGAGTAAGAGTAAAAAAAGAAAATCATTGCACTTTTTCTTGAAGGTTCTGTATGATTTATTGATTGACAGTATTGGTGTTAGCGGGGCACTCCAAGTACCATAACTACTACAGTGCATTGTAGAGTTTATGGTGACAAGAGAGCATTGGACCCCAGCCCCCTCCAATGTAGCCAACCTATTTTAGAAAAGTTGTATTTCTTACCTGGGTTCAGGAGCTGTTTCCAGCCTTCACTGCAGCTACCAAACCAGTAGTTAATGCTAAGGAGATTATGTAACCTCCCAGAATGAAGTGCTGCACCACTGGTTTTATGTCATAAAGAGAGCTTGCGGTTCTCCTATAGCTGTAGTCAAGGCTCAGAGTGGCACCCAGCAGACTCTACCTCAAAAGTCAAACCATTCTAAAATAGTTTGAGTACTCTTGGAACCATAACCACTATGCTGCTCTGTAGTAGTTATGGTGCTTAGAGTGTTCTGTAGTGTAGTGGTTATGGTGCTTAGAGTGTTCCTTTAACTTATTATAATTAAGAGCCTAAACAAACACCACGGTAAATATAAATAAAATTGTATGAATGGCTTATTTTATTGAATCCTATACCTGTCATTTTAGGGATGATGCATGTGAAAGGGATACATCTTAAACCACTGGACTACTCCTAATATTTGAAAATATGAGTACTGTGTGTATCAGGCCTTTTTTTTCAAATATTTACAAACTAACCAAACACATTTACAGTTAGGTGTGGACACATTTGGACACTGACACAAGTTTTGTCATTTCAGCTGTTTTCCAAAATACATTAAAGTTACAGTTAAATAATGAATATGGGATTACAGTGCAATCTCTCAGCTTTAATTTGAGGTTATGCAAATCCAAATTGGAGGAAGGGTTTAGGAATTACAGCTCTTTAATATGTAGCCCTCTTTTTCAAGGGACCAAAAGTAATTGGACAATTAACTCAAAAGCTGTTTTATGGACACGTGTTAGCTATTCCTTCATTATTTCTTAATCGATTAAGCAGGTAAAAGGTCTGGAGTTGATTTCTGGTGCGGCATTCGCATTTAGAAGCTGTTGCTGTGAACCCACAACACGTGGTCAAATGAGCTCTCAATGTAATTGAAGCATTGAGAGACAGATGGAAAATTAGGAGTGGCCAAATCAATAGTTTTTGGGGGAAAGAGAACACACCGGTGATCTCTGCAACACAAAAAGTCCTATATATTCATGGGGAAAAACTGTGGTGGACGATCGTAGGATCCTTTCCATGGTAGAGAAAAACCCCTTCACAACATCCATCCAAGTGAAGAACACTGTCCAGGAGGTGGGCATATAATTATTTGATTTAAGACTTCACAAGAGCAAATACGACAATTTGCAATTCATTCAAAAGCCTCAATAATAGAAAGGTCAGCTTAGACTTGCCAAAAACCATCTAAAAAAGCCAGCCAAGTTCTGCAACAGCATTCTTTGGATAGATGAAACTAAGATCAACCTGTACCAGACCGATGGAAAGAAAAAGCACGAAGAAGGCTTAGAATTGTTTACGATCCAAATTAAAGCTTGAATTGCATCTTCGGTGTTTCATTTCAAATCCATTGAGGTGGCATACAGAGTCAACATATAAAAAATTGTGTCAGTGTCCAAATATTTAGGGGCCAACGGTATATTAAAAAAGTATTAGGAATAACATAATTTTTGGTATGTCTCCTTTAATGTTTTTCTCTTAAATCCTTTTAATTTCAGAGACATAGCTATTTTGTTTTAATGCCAATATAAGTCATTTTTATTCATTCTGAACTATATACCTTATAGACGCCACATTCTTCTGTCATTGGCAGTACTTTTTTTAAAAATCAAAACCAAGTTATATTATTGCTGTCAACTTCACAATTAATGGGATTACCTAAATGTCTCTTCTTATCTAGGACTGTCATGGTCCTATTAAATACCGCTAGCATTTTTTTCAAACAATAGTTGGACTCTTGAGCGTTCTGGAAAATGATTCATTGCTTTGATTAATAGGTTGGAATTACCATTCATGAATATAAAGATGGCAATATGTACATTTATATAATTGACAGCATCATTTGTCACTACCTGAACACTGAATTAAGTGGATATTGTTTTAATTTAAATACACCAGTTTCCAGAAATCTGTGGGAAATCCTACTGCACATATTAACGTGCAACCACTCCTGATAACAGAAGCTGTTGTAATAATCCTACATGCTTTCCAGTTATGTTCTAGAATGCTATTTATTATATTTTTATGTTATAAAGGCATGTCATTCTGCATGTACTGAACTTGATTTAGTTTATTGAAAACCACATCCTTTTTATGATTTAAAGGGTTAATGAGCTGCCTTATCCTTACTCTGTGTGATTTATCCTGCAAGTTATTGTGAAATGCTCCTGTTTTTTACAGGGTTGATTGTCATTGTTTATATTGCATATATGTAGCAATCAGTTTGAAAAGTAAAGTAAACTGAGACGTCATATATATTTTGTCATTTAGAATATGAATGTTACCTTAAGATACTCTGCACCAAAGCTAAGAACATATATATATTCATCTAAAGGCCGAGGTGTTCACTATACACTGACATAGATACATGCAAGTTGTTGTGTTTTTCAAGTATTAAACAATAGGTTCTATTAACACGACAGTAAAATGTGGTGAGTTAGCAGCTGCCATTTTTTATTTTCCAACTTTTTTTTTAAGTTAAGCCTTGCCAGTACATTTTGCAGTTATTACTCTGTGAAGTCATCTTGTTTTGTGAAGGACGTGTTTCTAGGTTTAACCTTTGTTTATGCAGCCATGGAGTCTTGCTCCTGTCAGTGTATCAAATAGTACCCAACACAGAACTCTAACAAAGTCTGAGTCTACAAATGAGACAACTATTTCCTGCTTAATTACATTTTTCTTATTTATTTTTGTGATTTCCATAATGCTGGTTTAGAGGAGCTTCCATTACTAGCCTACACTCTATGCCAGGCGTCCTCAAACTCCGGCCCTCCAGATATTGCTGAACTACAACTCCCATGATTCTATGAATGCAATAGATAGGCTGAGAATCATGGGAGTTGTAGTTCAGCAACATCTGGAGGGCCGAAGTTTGGGGAAGCCTGCTCTGTGCTATAAGGTTCCAGCTCCAACATTGTAATGCTTTCAGAGTATTTGCAACATACTGAACACTATAACATGCAGTGTGATGGTGTATGTGAAGAATACTACAGAGCAAATATGAGGCTGGCTACTTTTCATCTTAAGAACATTATCAGGGTTATTCACTCCGGATGGGCAAAATTTTGTTAAAATGGCCAAATTCCAACTGGAATGGCAATTCTCATATTTACTACAGCTAATGCCAGTTGGAATTAAGTCAACCCAATTGAACTGGCACCAAAGAGCGGCCGCATTTGGTGTTTGCATTAAAATCAGTGCTTTTGCAAAGTCTGAACTGGTTTGCAAGCGAACGATAATTTGAAGTACTGCCTGCCCAGTGGCAGCACTAGCAGCCAGTAGGCAAGAAGTTATAAAAAAAGAAAAAATACTGGCAATGTGAGAGTTACTCATGTTGCGCCTGGCTAGCAAAAATAATAATATTAATAATAAAGCATATTACTCTATTGGAGGCATGATACCTTAATTATGCCTACATTTGCCATGCCGTTCATCTGGGCATATAAACTAACCAGTGAGCAACCAGCTGCCAGCTATTGCTATCCAGCTGCTAAAATGACCCAACTGTAAAATACCTGTCACTGGCCAGCAGACAGAGTCTCCATAAAAAAAGAGGGGGACATACTGAAGTCCCCTCAGTCCTCACCTGTGGGCAGCGTGTGGAGGCATTTAAAAGAAATTAAAGAATACTACTGACCAACTCCCCTGAAAAACCTAAGGCTAATTGTCAGATCCCTGGTGAATATGGGTCTGCAAGCCCCTAGTGACCCTCCTATTTAAAAATCCCTACTTACCCTTCACCCTAATAATATTGAGGAGCTGGAGAGGACAGTTAAATTAAATTTCAGTTTATTGTCCACCCCAGTTATTTATTAATAGCCCCACCTTGGTTAGCTGGGCAGAGGCATACCTAGAGGATTTGGCACCCAGAGCAGACCCTAAATTTGGCACTTCCTTCCCAACTTTAAAATGTAAAGAAAAGAAAAAGAAATTTTTTTTTAATGTATTTAGCAATGAGCAGTGCTTGTGTGTTTAAATGTAAGCATGGTTTTGTATGGAGTGTGTGAGTGAATGTAGGAGTGTGTTTGTATGTAGTGTTGGCATTTGAATGCAGGCAGACATTTGTGTGTAGTGTGTTTTTTTAATACAGTGGTGTGTTTATATGTAATGGTTGTGTTTTAATACTTAGGTGTGTTTGTATGTAGTGTTGAGGATTGAATACATGGGTGTACTTGTGTACAGTGCTGGCGAGATGCTGAGATGTATGCACATACACACACACACATATACACACACTTATACCATTGAAGATATATAGACATTCAGATGCACACTGACAGATAGATACACAGACACACACTCTGACACACACACAGATACATAATTACACATAAATAAACACAGACACATAGGTACACACATGCAGATACATCAACATGCAGATACAGACACACTGACACACATGCAGCTAACCAGACACAAACACTAACACAAATACACAGATACAAACACACATGCAGGTACACAGACACACAGTCACCCATAGATAAACAGATACAAACACACATACAGATACAAACACTGACACACATACAAATACAAAAAGACATACAGATACACATGCAGATAGACAGGTACACAGTGGGTGTGTTTTTATAGTGGATGCACTGTGTCTAGTGGATGCAGTGGCTGTGTGCGGTGCATGTAGTGTGCGTGTTTGTGTTGTGTGCATGTTTGTGTAATGAATGTAGTGTGTGTTTTTGTGTAGTGGATGCAGTGTGTTTCTGTAGTACATGTAGTGTGTGTATATTGGATGTGGAGTGTGTTTGTCTAGTGGATGCAGTGTCTGTTGTGTGGGATAAGTACTGGGGGAAAAGGGGGGCAGTTTTTTTTTTTATTAGTTGGGCTTATTCACCCCTTCCCTCCACAGGCAAGAGGCAGGGAGGGGGAAATAAGCCCAACTAATTAAAAAAACTTCACCTCCTTCCCCCAGTACCTATCCCACATAACAAACACACACAGTACATGCACTACACAAACAGACACTGCATCCAAAACACACACACTGCATCCACACACACACTATTTCCCCCCTCCCTGCCTCCTACCTGTGGCCAGGAAGGGGAGACACAATTCATGGGTGGTTCAGTGGTAATAGCAGGCTTATGGCGAAGAAAGACCCAGGAGTCATCTTGCACCCTCCAGGAGCTGCATGTCTTTTCCTCTCGCGAGCCGTGATAGCATTGCTGCGGGTTGCCATGGCAACACTTCAGCATGCATTGCGTGTCACGTGGAGCATTGCCATAGCAACCTGTAGCAGCGCTCTCGCGGTTCACGATGGGAAAAGACATGCTGCTGCTGGAGGGTGCAAGATGACTACTGGATCCTTCTTCATCATGCAAGAAGATCCAGGGGCAGCATTCTGCTGCTTCTTGCATGATGTCAAAATGCCACCAGAAGTCAAAATGCCACCCCTAATCAGTGGCACCGGGGGTGGATCATCCATCCCACCCCCCCTTAGTTAGCCACTAGCTGGGGGACTTTAGCACACATCTCTTTTTTTAAAAAGCCCCTTGTTAATGGCTTTGAGCCGCACCTGAATTTCTTACTGTTCTGCTCAAAGTGGACAAGAAAGGAGGAGAGTGGTAAAATAGAAGTACATCCAGGACATCGTTACAGTGACTTTACACTGTGTCAGTGCTGGGCATATTCCAGTGACTATAAAGGGATCAATATCTCAAATAGGCACTGTTTAAAAACAAAAGTGAGGAGTCTAGGGCAGTGGCCCTTCATGCCCATCCTGAAGGATGAGCTTGAAAGAGGCTGGTCTATCATAAAAAGGGGACACATCAGTCAGAAATGCATGCACACCCATCCCAGCTGGCCAACCCCAACCAGTGTACTCCATGCACAGTGCTCTTGAAGCACTCCCAACTAGTAGATGCTGGGCTTCCTTCCTGAGCACAGCTTAGCATTCTGATAAGTTAGACTTTCATCTAGCTATGACCTCTACCTGTTCTATTATCCCTTACTGGATTCCTGCATCAATCTTTGCTCAAATGTCAAAGTTAATCTAAAGTCCTGTCTGGAAATTCCAGACAACCAATAATTGAAGTTCATGAATTATTAAACTGCTATTATAAAGTTGCCATATCTTAGTACATGAGATACTATCAGCAAGCTACACTTTAAGTGTAAATATGGAGATCTGCACTTCTTGTAAAAAAAAAGCTAAAACATGTAAATCACATCCACTCTCACAAAGAAGATCCAGAAGATCCTTCATAAATAGTTTGCCAATAGCACAGCTTTAAAGTCATCTTCATAAATAAAACAATGCATGTTGCTTTAGTAGTTTGACTTCTAATCAATCTCTAGAAAGCACAATACTTTGAGATTGAAAAAAAAAGTTCTACTTAATTTGAAGACATTTTGCATTAACCTTAAAAACTTGAACAGTCAGCATACTAGATAAACCATGCATTGATTTTAGTTCCATGTATTGAAAAAATTTTAACTATTGCATTCATATGGATTGTGATCTTGCATAGAGCAATCATATTTTATAAGATAACAGCTATAAGAAGAAATTAAAACTAAGAAGAATATAATGTAATAAAGATAGGCAGACTTTCTCCGTTTTGTTCAGGATAAGAAAGAGTGAGGAACTATTAAATGTAGGCAAAGGTTAGTATATACCAGGCATAGGCAACCTTCGGCACCCCAGATGTTGTGGACTACATCCTCCATAATTCTCTTACACCCATAATGCTGGCAAAGCATCATGGGAAGTGTAGTCCAAAACATCTGGAGTGCTTTTATGTTTTATGATTATATAATGATCAGCCAAAAAATATTTTTATATATATGAACTGACTATGTCTTGTTTTTTTTGTTTTTTTTGTTTTTTTAATGGATGCTACAAAGCTGTAGTCTAACCATGAATTTCAAATCTCTTGTTTATGTTCTGTCTTTCAATTTTGTATTTATTTATTTTTTGAGCTATCACCTATGTGAAACACCTAAGGACTGGTTTCTGGCTTGGGATTCAGACCTATTTCTATCTATCAGGAATTTGTTCCTTCCAACAGTACAAACAAGTAGTGACAAGTACCATTGTGCCAGAGATCTTCCACAATGGAAGTTAAAATGCCTCAAATCCCTCCACAAACATCAGCCAGACACTTGATTAATTGGAGAACAGAAGTGGTTTAATGAGGAAAACACAGTCTAAGACAAACACAAATGATTGTGGACCTTTTTGTTGACATAAAGGAATAGTAGGGAGTTGCACAACAGACACTTTAGATGGGTCTGGAAGGCCTCTCCTAAAACCCTTGGCAACACTACTGTTAAAACACTAAGAGATGGAAACATACACATAATCAACAATAGATACAGCATAGCCCAACAAACAGTGAGTTATCTCAAAGTGCTGACACCAAAAGGAAAGGCCCGACAATGGAAGATTCATATAGTCTAAGTAGTTTTAGATTGCAATGGTATAATTAGATTTAATGCATTCCGAGGATCAATAATCCAGATGATCACCGGAATTTAAAGGGAAAAAATAATATATGTAAAGTCTCTGTAATTATTATGATTATTTCCCGTTAAAGGGACCCCCTGAACACAAACACCCCACCACATCAGTAACCAATTTATAGTCATTTAGTATACAATCAATTTTATAGGTTTTGGTTTGTCTGTGCACCTGGCTGTCAATCAAACAGCTACCACAAACATATCCCAAAAAGAAATACGTTTTGTACACATTTTATTATCAATGTCAGAACTTTGAGAATGCTGACACAAAATACTGTCTTTTGGACTTGCAGGCTCCTTATCAGTTATAATAATCCCAATGTTCAGAGCTGTATGCATGCTGAAGAACAATCACTACCTTGTATAATACCATTGTAGAGATCCTGACGGTCATTCTATTACAGTTTGTCCTCAACACTTCTTCATAAAAGGTATTTGATTGGATGATCCTGTTAGGATCATCATTATCATTATGGTAAATGTGAGAACACTCATACTAGATAAAACAAAAAAAAAATAACTTAGAAAAATAGTAAAAGAACAACAGAATGATAGTGAAATCCACATCATCTGTCGTTTAAATCAATTATTAAAAGAAAAAGGTTATGCCAACTTTACATCCCTATGCATTTCATACTTTCTAGCACTTACTCAGATTAACAGTCATGTAATTGACAGTTGAAATAAAGGACATCAGTATTGGTCCTCCAGTGTCTAAAAAGAAAAAAAATATGCAATAAAACAAAACTGCAAACAAAAATATAGACAAAAATCATGTAATCAAAATTCGTCTTCCATAATAACCGAACCATACTTTAAAAAAAAAAAAGTAATGAGAGAAAGAAAAATGATAAAGAATAAATAATTTGGGTAATGTGAAAATTATAAGGACATGTAACAACTGAAAATAATACATATATTTTTTTTTCTGCCCTTATTTTCAGTAGCGACAATCTTTAAACCCATTCTGCTCTGCACTCTGCATTATTTCAGTAGTCTTTATATTATGTATCTCACTACCATTTTAAAGTCTGTAATCTTATCATTACTTGATTTATTCCGTATAGAGTTTGACAGCTGCTTCTCAGAGTCTCTTTTAGGTAAAATATTTCCTAACAAACACAATTCGTCTATTAAAAAGCCAGGATTTATTCATCACAAGTCACATATTACACGTCCGATCCCTTTGTTGATATACACATTCATGCTGTAGCATACACCCAACATGGCCGAACTTAGTTGGGTGTATGCTACAGAAAGAATGTGTATATCTGAGTTCGGCCATTTTGGGTGTATGCTACAGCAGGAAGGGATCGGACGTGTAATATGTGACTTGTGATCAATAAATCCTGGCTCATTAATAGACGAATTGTGTTTATTAGAAACTATTTTACCTAAAACAGACTCTGAGAAGCAGCTGTCAAACTCTATACGGAATAAATCAAGTAATGATAAGATTACAGAGTTTTTGAGAATTAAGGGTAAAGTGTCATTGTGTGTAGTGTGCTCTCACCAACTGTTTATTGTTTATTATTCACCTGTATGTGTTTGAGTGACTCGTGCAGGTGATTGAAGCACCCTTGTTCTTTATCTGGTCTATTTTTAACCTTATATATTATCTCACCATTTTAAAGTGTTCACTTTTTGTTTGCCTATTCGTGTTGTTTTTAAAACTGTTTTAGAGTTGGTATTCAGATAAAATTACTTGAAACCTATTGAATATGGATGAGCCTGAAAACAGCCAGGAACACAGTTAATGAAATCTCTTACCCATGGGCCATAAATAATTACCAAGTACACTTTGTGGTTGTTTATCTATTCTGTACAAAATATGGTCATATTTCCAGATGTATATTGCCTGACTCTTTTCCCCTCTAAATCCTTCCCTATGTAGAGAAAAGGGGTTTGCTGCCAGGTATAACCGCATGTATGTAGTTAGTCATTCTGTTTTCTAATATACTGTCTTTTGCTCTTGTGCAATATTCCATTGGCTTCACTGAAAATGCATTTTTTGACAACAGTTCAGCAGAACTCTCTTAATATAAAGCTCTCTTGTTATTACCCTGCCGTAACCTTCCCAGGCTGATGATGCCATATGCTGGTTAAGATAATATTGATTTTTCTTTGGAAACCATTTTGTGCAGGAACTATTTCTATAGCATGTAAGTTAAAAGTATTTGATCCTCTGCAGATCGTAGGAACTGAGAATCGCACTTCACTCAGAATTTTAAATCATTGCATGTTACCAATTTCCTAATCCAAAATATGTTTCTGGTTTCCACTAGCAAGATGGGAGTCAAATAAAACATTCTACTATGTACTGCTTGCTGTGTGCAGTTCTCTATAGCAATCAAAATGTAAAATGTAATATAAAAATTATTAGATCAAGAGGAAAAGAAAAAAAAAACATAACACAATAACATTAATATACATGTTTTTTTCATCACCATCAATATTGTCTTCATGGGACATTCCTCTGTCATGACAAGGGTTCAAAATATATATTTTATCCTATTTAAAGGAACATTCCACATTGCAAAAAAACTAAAAAGCTTTTTAGTAGATACCCCCAATGAATACATGCATGCATTTTCATGCATGTATTCATTGTGGGGTATATAGTAAAAGACCTTTCAAAAGCTGTAGTTTTCCCTCGGTAGAGAATTCCAGTCTTTTCACAGGGAAATAAATTCTCATTGAAAATCCTCTGAAGCTATCGCTCAATGCGAGGGTACACTGGTCTGACCTGAGGTATGAAGAAGAGGCATGTGGAGGAGACTAGAGAGCGCCTACCACTTCTGAAAGGCTCAGGGGAGTTAATAGAAGCATGTTGTAAATCTCCCTGGCTGTTTGATACAAAGGTGGGTGGGGCGGGGCAGGGTGGGGCGGGGCAGGGGGTGTTCAGGGCCAATTTCTCATAAATATCTGCACTTTTATAAAGTGATTTGTAATTGGTATACTCCTCATACATAAAGCCCTTAAGCAAGCTGAAGTGGATTGTGGGTGTGGAGCGGTCCATTAACCCCTTAAGGACCAAACTTCTGGAATAAAAGGGAATCATGACATGTCACACATGTCATGTGTCCTTAAGGGGTAAATTGACTTTGTATACCATTTAAAATACACATTTTGATCTTAGGAATTCAGTCTTCACTCTTTTCTATGAGAGACAAATGAAATATTTTTAACCAGAAACCATCTTTCTCATAGACTCTTTTTGCCTCTTCTGGATTTTTTGTCTTTTACATCTATGCTTTGCTCATGGATCTCAAAATGCACATAAATGGATAGGCAGAGCAGCTGGTCACCGTTGCCTCACTTAGACTGGATAGGACTTGTTTTTTTAATTGTGTTAAGTGCTTGACTAGACTTCAATTGTTTAAGCATTCTAAGTTTCATATCCAAATAATGGAGGTTTATCACTAATAAACCTTTTTTTTTACTGGAAATAAATAAGCGTTTGAGGTTTAACGTGTGTGATGAGTTTTAACTTGTAGTGGCTTTATAAAGAATAAGTTGCCATTATTCTAGTCGTATGTTGAGAAAAATTAAAATACAACTATTTGTATTGTCTACTTGGCTGCAATGAAGCCTTCTGCATTTAACCCCTTAAGGACACATGACATGTGTGACATGTCATGATTCCCTTTTATTACAGAAGTTTGGTCCTTAAGGGGTTAAAGGGACACTATAGTCACCTGAACAACTTTAGCTTAATGAAGCAGTTTGGGTGTATAGAATATGCCCCTGCAGCCTCATTGCTCAATCCTCTGCCATTTAGGAGTTAAATCCCTTTGTTTATGAACCCTGCATGTGACTTGCACAGCCTTCCATAAACACTTCCTGTAAAGAAAGCCCTATTTAGGCTTTCTTTATTGCAAGTTCTGTTTAATTAAGATTTTCTTATCCCCTGCTAGACCCTGCACGTGCCTCCTGTATGTGATTCAAGTTCAATTTAGAGATTGAGATACAATTATTTAAGGTAAATTACATCTGTTTGAAAGTGAAACCATTTTTTTTTTCATGCAGACTCTGTCAATCATAGCCAGGGGAGGTGTGGCTAGGGCTGCATAAACAGAAACAAAGTGATTTAACTCCTAAATGACAGTGAGTTGAGCAGTGAAATTGCAGGGGAATGATCTGTACACTAAAACTGCTTTATTAAGCTAAAGTAATTTAGGTGACTATATTGTTCCTTTAAGTCTGCTTTTATAAACTTTAACCCATAAAATATTTACAATGCACAGTCACCTTTCATGTCATCTTTACATACATAAATGCTCTCACAGCTTTCTATGACAGCATTCATAGATTTGCTTTGCATATGCTCTGCTCTGATAACTCCATTCACAAATCGACTTAAAGTTACAATTAACCCCTTAAGGACCAAACTTCTGGAATAAAAGTGAATCATGACATGTCACATATGTCATGTGTCCTTAAGGGGTTAAAGAGCTTAATTCATGCTTTTCATGAATTAACTTGAGACTTGGTCTATTGCGCACTGTATCGTTATGCAAATAATTAAATTTAGGTGCTTTTTTTTTCCATAGCAGAGCTGTCAGCTGATCTATCACTCACCCTAGCTATGGCATCCAATGGATGTCATGGCATAATGGGATTTGTCTGAACCTGGGTCATGATGAGAATAACATTTTGGTTTTATCGGTATTCATTTGCCTTGCATTATATTTATTGATGCAATTTATTTGATCTTTAATTATTTGTCAAATAATGAATTGGTCTTATGATCTAAACAAAACATGTATTAAAGTGAATAATAATTAACTTAAGTCTCCTTTCATTTATAGTTATGTTTATTCACAATTAAACTTTTTCCTTCTCAGAATTATTCACTGTAGTGAGAATTCAAAGTTAATTTCACATTTTAGCCCAAAATAGCCAAACTGGCTTAGTGAAGTTTTCTAGTTTATCTATATCGCAATTACATTTGAAATTCACTTTAAATTCTTAGTTTAGTAAACAACTCTTAAGCCTTATTTTTTTTTAAAAATTTTTTAAAGTATACTTTATATATTTGCCTAGTTCACAAGACACTATCAGATTATCTTTTTGTATGTGTAAATATGAACAAATAATCTTCACAAGCGTTCCCATATACATCACCTATATGCACTTTCTGTTATGGTAGTCACCATCACTGGTAGTTGAAGACGGACATTTTATGTAGGTCCTCAGAATGTTCTTATCTTTTAGTCACCCTGTGTCCATTATAGGTACAGGGTGTGTGTAATGTATTTGTTAGTTATTTTCCTCTCCTCTTTCCTTGAAGGGTGTTGTCCCATTGTTCCTGAGCCACTTCAAGGCTAGTTCCAACTGGCTGTTCTGCCACATCCTTAAATCTCCCATGTGGTTCTTAGCCCTTGTTTTTGTCTGTCCTCACCCTGCCTTGTAAACACTGTACTTTAGTAACTGGGGCAGAAGCGTTCCATGTTTTCCCCTGTGGCTGCTAGGAAGCAAGCTTGGCAAAGGTACTCAGCCAGGGTACAAGGAGCTCCGTCACGCTTATGAACATGATAGACATACCTAATGGCATCGTTATTGTTTATAAATGCAGCATGTAATGGTACTATGCACAGCCACAGTTTGGAGACCAAAATAGTTATTCACTGAAGTGAGAATTGTGGGTAAGCAAAATTTACTTGGAGAATTTTTGAGTTTGACTATTTTGGCCATACATTTGAAATTAACCTTGAATTCACTTTGAATTCCCAACAATTCTCACTTTAGTTAGTAATCCTGTGAGAGTAGCAAGGGAAATAATCAGTGATATTTTCTTCCCAATGGCAAAAGGACTGCATTTCCATTTTTTATAGACACAAAGCTGGTTGAGGTATGTTGAAGGCGTAGTCCCTAACAGCTGGAATTCCAGATGCTGTCTATCTGTAGTTGATGGATGAGCAAACACTTAATTTGATTGGCGTGGTGTGTTTGTAGCTGGAATTTTGTAATACATAAACATGGCAGAAGCAACCTTAGCAACTAAAATCAGAACTGTATCCAAAGACAATTATGTGCTCTCTTTAATTAGCTTCTTTTGTTACTGTTCTGCTTTGTACTGTGCTAGAATTGTTTGTGATGGAGCGGCTGTAATTTTGAGGACACTCAGATTCTTCGCAATTAAAAATGGAACATTGATTTCCATCCGGTGTGCATGAAAAGTGGGGCATGTATATTTAAAGCTGTAAAATGTTTACAAAGAAGGTTACTTAGAGCACATCTCAGCGCCTGTTAGGAAATATGGCAAAAAGCCGGCTTTTCATTTTACCAGATTCCCAGAAGACTATCTTACTCAACAAATTAGCAAAAATAGGAAATATGAATATATGTTGTGTACTTTGTCTATGAACCCCTCCAAGAGTAGAGAATAAAGCATTACAACATGTTTCCTTTCTCACCTAAACTAAGTGTCGGTTCCCAATCAGTCAGTTTTCAGAGACATCCTCGATTTCCTTAGAAACACTGCCATCATTATTTCATTTGTGAGTAAAACATTAAACCATATGATATATTTTTTGTGAATGAGTAGGAATTGAAAAAATGAAAAACAGTGCAGTGTAGCTCGTGGCATTAGAATACGTAACTCCACATAATCACATTCTCTGCATTGCCTGTTTGTATGATTACGTTGTTGTCTCTGGAAAAAAAAAAAAAAGAAAGGGAAAAAAATATTCACAATTTATTGTAATAAAGTGTCAACTAACAAACATGATGGAGGAATGAAACCCATACAAGTTCAGCAAGTATTCAGTCTAAATAACAGTGCAGTGTCTAGATGGACCTGGATACCACAGACCAATGAAGGGAAAGAACTGTAAGCATACAGAAGATTTACTCAAGATAGCTAGAAATTATCTGATGCATTTTAATTAAAAATGTATTTGCACCCTCTCATCCTTATAATAGTGAGGGGGACCAATAAAACCTATTTAAAATAAAGTTAGATTTACCATCAGAGGAATTCATCTTTAACCCCTTAAGGAGCAAACTTCTGGAATAAAAGGGAATCATGACATGTCACACATGTCAAGTGTCCTTAAGGGGTTAAAGAACACTATAGTGTTCCTCTGCATTAGCGGTCCCTACACCCAGTGAAAAAAGTGTTAAAAACCCTCTATTCACTTACTTATTTCCAGCACTGAGGTACCTTTATGGTGGATCAATCTCCTCCTCCAGCAGTGTCTTGTCAATGGGGAAAACCTAATGTGAATGTGAATGTGCATGTGTGGTGAATACATTAGACCTTCCCCACAGGAAAACATTGAATCAATGATATCCTATGGGAATTTTAAAAACACTGGACATCCTCATGCAGATCATGAGGACATCCAACATATTTTCACTGAATAAAACTCAGTGAAAAGCCAAGAAGCGGCTGTTTGGTATCTTTTACATTGCTGGGCTAAGGTACATGGACACTGCACCCAGTCCACTTCCATCAGATCAAGTGAGATGGGTGCCTATAGTATCCCTTTGACATTTCTTATCTTTAGCCCTAATAAATGATAAATAAAATACTTAATTCCTGATACAATTAATGAAAATAAGAGGGACAAAATCGCTAAAAAAACAAAACAAAGTAAAGTAATACGCAATGCAACAAAAAATAGATCCATGCAAGCCCCATGAGGGCTCAGTCCCTAATGAAGATTTAAATATTTTCCATGTGTTGACATTTCACTAGAGTGTAATGATTGATTAGCTTATAAGACAACTGATCAGAGTGCTCTGATCTCTCATGGCACTTATCATGGGAATATTCCCAGCAAGGTCTTGATAAAAGTGAGACTTGCGTTATAGAGTAAGCAAGCAGGTTATCTTACAAGCTAAGCAATCATCGCACTATACTGAAATCAACGCAAGGGGATGTCTTTATAAAGGTGTTTCCTGCCTTTAAACCTAATTCTACACAGAGCCCTCTCATGTATCTATTTTTTTTTTGTTGCATCATGTTTTTCATTTTTTAATCTAGTTTTTTGCAATTTTCATTAGTTGCATTAAGAATAATGTTTTTTAATGTCCTCACTGCATTGCGGATCTACAACCTCCCTTATAGTAATATGGGGGTCATATTAACCCCATAGGGGTTGTTTTTGTTTTGCTTTATTATGTAACTTTTTAAAAATTAGATATTTATTAAGTTTTTCAAGCAAAAATAGTACAAGCAATCACTATAATAATGCAATATTTTTAATGTGTCAACTGGCTAGCAATTGCTGGCCATCACCACATGGATTTAGCTATTTTTCTGCTGGCTGCTAGTAAGGCCAACAGGTGAATAGTTGGATTTTTAAAATCTGCATTGATTTCAGTTTGGACCATATAGCAGCTCATTAGGATAATTCTCTGCAAAATCCTCATACAAATGGGTTTACCCCATTCGGTATGAGGCCATTTGGGGTCTAGTGAATTACCCTGTAAGGGATGTGACATCACTGGTAACAAACAAAAATGTAAAGACGAAAAAAGAAATCAGTTGTAGTTAAGTAACTGTTATACCATTGTTTTATTCATTGCTGTTATTGCATGTCTGTAGTTGAACACTCTTTCACACATTTATCTCCCTGACCTTACTTACCATGCAAGTCATTTCACATATTCTCTTCTTCTTAAGCACTTATAGCAGCCAGGAAAATAAAATAGTTCTGTAACTTTAAATATACTTTTCAGTAGTCTGATAAAAGAAAGGAAAAAAAAAAGTTCAATTTCAGTCAATTCCTCACAGAAAATGAAATGCCATTTCCACGGGGTTTGTATTCTACAGTAGCGGCTGGCTAGTTCTGAGCAGCCAATGAGAACTTCAGCTCAGGCAGGACTGACAAAGATTAATAGACACCTTGCAGACCTACCTAATGATTATCCTGATCAAGTGAAGAGAGAGAGAGACAGAAATATGGCCACTGCATTCTTTGTGTTAGATCCAATTGCCATTTATAAATGTAACATTGCATATTCCTCTTATTAAGCATCTCCTGGGAAATCAGACATTTGATTATTCTAAATAAACTGTACTTCATGATAATGTCATACTTGTGTTTGCACTGCAAATTTATTCCAGAAATTACAAAAAAAAGAGGACAGGCTTACTAACAAAATGTTTCCAGTATGAATAAAAAATTATGGATTAAAGAATACACACACACAAACAAACCCTGCAGGGTTTATTCATTAAACAGTAACTTGTGATGAATTGAAAAATATGATTTACATAATTTAGGGCACAATAACCTATCTGAAAAAAAAAATCCATAACGCTGGCTATTTTAGCCTGAATTTTGAAATTAAATTTTCAATTCATTGTTTAGTAAGTAAACATTTTGCTGTAAAATTCTCATAAAAAGGAAAATCTAGCATATGGAATGGTGATACTATTTAAATATTCTTTTAGTGACATGGTTAAAAATATAAGAGAGATTTTTTTTTTATTGTCTATATGAGATGTTAAATGAGGTTAACTCTGTGCGTGCCAAAAAATCATACTGAACCTTCTTACATCCCTGGGGCATCCAGTTCCTTAAATGTTCACAGGGCTTTTAACGTTAAAACTCTCTGTTTGGTTCACAGAACATGCAATTAGTAAACATAGAACAAAGCCGTTTACAGTTGTGGCTAGAGAGGTCAGAGGCTTGTATTTTAACAAAGTGCACTGGTAAAAGTAGGCACATTCAAATGTGGTTTATTTCTTCTGGAACGATCAGTTCAATCAACATGTGACTGAATTCCTGAAGTGGGAAAAATATAATGGTTGCTTAGCTATTGTCTTAATGTTCATCTATGAAGATTGTAAAATGGTCACAAAATACATGATAAAAAAATATTGAATGACAGATCACAAGAATTGAGAAACATGAGTATATTTCAAAATGGTGTCTACATAAACGTAAGTTAGTTATTTTAAATAAAGCTAAACGGCATGCAAATCATAATATTATACATGTGACATTGTACAGAAAGGATGGTGCTGAGAAAAAGCTGACGCAATATTTAAAGGGACACTATAGTCACCAGAACAACTACAGCTTAATGTAGTTGTTCTGGTGAGTATAATCGCTCAGTTCAGGCATTTTCATATAAACACTGCCTTTTCAGATTTGATTTCAGAGAAAAGGCAGTGTTTATATTGCCCTTAGGGACACCTCCAAGTGGTCACTCCTCAGATGGTCACTGGAGGTGCTTTCTGGGACAGTGCTGCACAGTAAACAGCCCTGCCGTTCAGTGTCCCCACGCTCTGCATGGAGACGCTGAATTTTCCTCATAGAGATGCATTGATTGAATGCATCTCTATGAGGAGGTCCTGATTGGCCCAAATGGCATTTGGCCCCACTCCCATGCTGATTTTAGCCAATCCAATGCTTTCCTTTCCCCGCAGACCTGCCCGGCACTGGAAATAAGGTGAGTTTGGAACTTTTATAGGGAGGCAAGCCACCTATATGGTGGGTTTAGCACTATAGGGTCAGGAATACATGTTTGTGTTCCTGACCCTATAGTGATCCTTTAAAATAAATAATTAATTACATAAGTGTGCAAATGCTCCAAAGCACTCTTCACTGTTTCTTTACATGGCTCTATGTAGACTTTGAATTTATTAGAGATATATGCCAGAAATTAGATATTTTGGAGCAATGACAGGTTTATACACTATATTTATGGTTTTAAAGGAAGATGGTGTGTCAGTTATGTATATTAAGTAAGTGTATGTGAATAGGCATCTAAGTAAATGCATTGCAACAAAAACAGAGATTACTAAAATTGACAAAAAGCAACATCTCAGAGAAACCTCAACAACTTGCCATTTGGTTAGCCCCCACTGAGATCCCACTAGTACCATTAATGAGAGAACCAATACCATTTGCATATCAAAATAATCCTGTCCCTAAGGGCAGTCCAGATGAGAATGCAGAAAAAGAGTCCAAGCAACATAACCATTATAATTAGCTGTAGTGAAAATGGTGATTTGGGTGCCTTTAAACAAGAATCCATGCAATAGATTGCATTGCAAGAGAGAACCAAAGCTAAGGATTGTTCAGCTTACTATATTGCACATGACAGATGGGGGCAGGGAAGATTCTTAACAGGCCGTTATTTAATTTACTGAGAAGCATGTCAATAGATAATCTAAGTTGATTGTACCTCATTATTTGTTTCTACACCCAGCTGCACAGTAAGAGTAAAATTCTAATACAACGTGGCATTTATTTATTGGCTTGATACATGGTAACTGTTGAATAACTATGTCAAGTTGTGTTCTGTTCATGCATGTTAAGAGAACTGCCCTAAATCCTTAACTCAGTGAGGATTCCTGTGTCTTAAAAAAAAGAAAGAAATTGAGGACTGCTTGTAGTATGAGGTCAGATATCACACAGTGCAAGTCCAGGTATCACACAGTATATGTGCTAAATGTCTTAGGAAAAGAGTTCACAAAGATGAAGCTTGAAGGACTAGCTAAATAAAATGCTAGTTTCATTCAAAGTGGCAAAAGGAAAGCTGTAGAACCACTTTCATCACACTGACTATGACTATGACTATGACTAAACTGCCTATGTATACAGTTAACACAACTTTAGGCTCAACTGTAGCATCTACCATCATACATCTTCAATAACCATCACTCATTTGTGTGGCCGGCTATTTTCAGGAATGTTTAGTAAAAAACAAAACAAAACAAAAAAACAGCTGGCAAGAGACACCTTAGTAACTCTTTAAGATTTGGTATCTATTCTGTCATCCATCTTGCTGCTGTTGGTATTTTCACAAATTAGGCTATTTGGGTGTGCCACAAATGAATCGGCTCATTTTATAAATATTCCTTCTATCAGTGTCATCTTTAATGATTTGAGTCATGGCTAATTTGACTTTTACCAAATGTGTAGTTTGTGTGATTTTATAATGCTAGTTACAGAGTAAACTTAACATTGGGCTATAAATGAAGTATGCCATGTGTTAAAAGTATGTTGATGTGGCTAGTGCTAATTAGGAATGATTTGCTTCTAAAAAGTACTTATTAGCTTCTTGTTAGAATTCCAACTACATTTCAGCACTGTGTATCTAATGTATTCCATAACCAACAGGATGCTAATAACCCTTACAAAATAGATAAAATATGTATTGTCTATATAAGCAGAAAAGCTGTGTATGGTATTATAAATAAAATAAAACTCCCTAACTGGCACATGTCAGAGTACAGTAAATCAGAGGCAATGGCTACCCAGGTGAGGTGCCTTTTGCTGCTCCCTACATTTACACAGAGGCTTTGATTATTGCTTTTGAGCTTTTTATACATCTCGAGGACACACTGAGTTATATTTCTTTGGAGCTATTGGTTATCCTCATCTATTTTGACCTACTAGACATTAGAACTCACAGGGTGGTAGCTGAGACACAAGTGATTGACATGATATATGCCTAAGGAGGAGATTAATTGTTTTGAACTGGTGCAGAATTTCCTAACAAGTCTGCCTGTTGAGAACATGAATGCTACTCTGACTACATTCAAGCGTCTGCATGTGTTCTGCTACTATGAAAGGGGTTATATCTCTTAATCCACTCTCTCCTGTTGGAAAATCAGAGCAAGGGTAAGACACACTAACATTTTTTGTGGGACTGAGACTTGGAGGTGCCTATCTCAGAGGAAGAGTGAGGAATATTACAATCTACACAAAAGTAGACCCCTAAAGATTGAGGTAAATACTCTAATCCCACTCAGTCTGATTTGTACTTTTTATTTAGCCTCCCTTCTGGTTTTTATTTTGCTTTAAGACAAGACCAGATTACTCATTTGGTAGACTAGGTGGCCACCTAGACCAAGTCTCTGGCTGTAAGAGGGTCCTTCTTGACTAAGTAGGGATATCAATTTCCCTGCTTGACCCTGTGTCCTCTCATGTCTATTGGGTGCACATCATTTTAAAAGCTCCCGTGCAGTCCTCCAGAGCTTCTTAAAGAGCATAAATCAGCCACTGGACCATAAGAAAGCTCTTAATGTGTTCTATACCCAATATTGGTGCAGTCCACAATGCTTCCCCACCCAACCCCATTGGACCACCAGGGGTAATACCATTTCTGTCAAAAAGGTAAATCACAAATATTCAAAGAAAACAAAAAATGGTTTAGCTAATTGAATATTAACAAAGAAACACAGAGGAGCAGGTAATCCCAATGTTACTAATTGCAAAAAGAGAGGAAAATAGCTTCTTAGTAAAAAAACAAACAGAAAATTTTGGTTAAAACTTAACTTGTACTAAAAGTGTTCAAATAAATTGTATGCTAGACCACCAAGGTTATATTTAAAAAAAAAAGTATAGGAAATTAGTTAATGCAAGATTCCACACAGTTACTGGTATAATTTTCTATATTAACCAAGAATCAAGTCTCAGTTAAAACTCAATATCAGTGGCAATCAAGGTTTAACAAATATCAGAAATACAGTTGCCAATAGTGTTTGAAACTTTGATATTAAGGAGCATCTATCCCTCATCTATGCATCCAAGTCTTAAGTAACAACATTACAAAAATAAATAACTTAATGCACCAAAACATTGGAAGGCCATCATTGTTACATAGTTACATAGCTGAAAAGAGACTTGCGTCCAACAAGTTCAGCCTTCCTCATATTTGTTTCTTGCTGTTGATTCAAAAGAAGGCAAAAGAAAAAAAAAACAGTTTGAAGCACTTCCAATTTTGCAACAAACTAGGAAAAAAATTCCTTCTTGACCCCAGAATAACAGGCAGATTAATCCTTGGATCAAGAAGCTATTACCCTACATTGAAAATTTATATCCTTGAATATTCTGTTTTTGCAAGTATGCATCTAGTTGCTGTTTGAACATCTGTATGGACTCTGATAAAACCACTTCTTCAGGTAGAGAATTCCATTTCCTTATAGTTCTAACAGTAAAACAACCTTTTCTTTGCCTTAGACAAAATCTTCTTTCTTCCAGTCTAAACACATGACCGCGTGTCCTATGTAAAGTCCGGTTTGTGAATAGATTTCCACACAATAGTTTCTATTGGCCCCGGATATATTTGTATAATATTGTCATATCCCTTCTGAGGCAACGTTTTTCTAAACTAAAGAGGTTTAAATTTGTTAACCTTTCTTCATAGCTGAAATGTTCCATTTCTTTTATTAATTTTGTAGCCCACCTCTGCACTTTTTCTAGTGCCATAATATTCTTCTTTAGAACAGGTGCCCAAAATTAATCCTGAGAATTAATGCCCTTTTTCATGCGTGACAATACCTAACTGGCCTAAGCCATTGCTGATTGACATTGCACATTGTTGCATAGTTTGTTGTCTATAACAATTCTCAAGTCCCTTTCGTGTGTTGTTCTCCCTTATTTGCTTCCATTAAGGGTATAAGTTGCTTGTGCATTCTTTATGCCGAAGTGCATAACTTTGCATTTTTCAACATTAAATTTCATCTGCCATTTGAGTGCCCAGTCCCCCAGTCTAAATACCTCTGCAGCACATTAATATCTTGCTCACATACTACTACTTTACAGAGTTTTGTGTCATCTGCACACCCTGAAACATGACTTTCAATGCTTTTTTCAAGATCATTAATAAATATGTTACATATAAGAGGTCCCAGAATAGAAGCCTGAGGGACGCACTTGCCACCTCTGTCCAACTTGAAAATTTTCCATTAATCACAACTCTTTGTACTTTTTAAGCCAATGTTCTACCCAAGAACAAGAATTTTCATCTAGACCAATTTCTTTCAGTTTGAACACTAATCTGTTGTGAGGAAATGTATCAAATGCCTTGGAAAAATCCAAATAGATCACATCCACTGCAAAAGCCTGAACTATACTTCTACTTACTTCTTCGTAGAACGCAATCAAGTTAGTTTGACATGACCTGTGCTTCATAAAACCGTGCTGATTTTTGCTGATAACCATGTTCTTCTCAAGGAATTCTTGAATATTATCCCTTAATAACCTTTCAAATACTTTTCCAACCACAGAAGTTAAGCTCACAGGTCTATAATTTCCAGGCAAGGATTTTGAACCCTTTTTGAATATAGGAACCATCTCTGCCTTCCTCCAATCCTCCAGAACACTTAATTGTTAAATTAAGATTGGCAGTACAAAAACCACCCTTTCGGAGTTAGTCATAATCGTCAGAGATCCACCCAGAAAAAAGGAGACTAGGTACAATCTACAAATAGGTATACTTCTATCTTGCAGTATGTAAATGGAAATGAAAATCAGTCACAAACCACCCATTCAGGAGTTTTAGTTAAAATTGTGTGTCCCACAAGAGGTGAAAGAAAAAGGTGATTACTAATTATATCACTTATAACACTGATAGGAGTGACTACAATAATACAGAAGAGACTAAAACAGACATATCTGGTACCACAGATAAAACTAAAGGACATATATCATTAGTACAGCAGTATTCAGAGTGGTCAGAAGCAAGCACCCCATATATGCTTTGTATTCCTAACACTAAAGTGTTCCTTTAAATGTATATTTTTCAATAATACTATTTTTATTTATAAATCGCCAGAATATTTGTCTACAAGTAAATTCATTAAACTTGATCCTCCATGAACAACAGACAATAATGACCCTGCTTTAATGAGCTTGCAGTCTGAAAGAAATGGGGTTATATTGCACAAAAAGTAATGGTGGTTCACATACTATTAAAAAAAAAATAATTTGCCAGGTATCTCGAGACCATAACCTGTAAACGGTATACAAAGGTTCTCTGTACTTGTACTTGCAAAGTCAATCCAAATATACAAAACATTTTCCTTCCAACAAAATTCAATATTGTCACAAATGCCACGACAGCAATAACTTATATTTGATTGTTTCGGTTCTAAATTAAAGCCCTTTTAAATTTAACTGTTATTGAACTGTTGTAAGCCCTTCAATTCCCAGTAGAGCAATTTGCTTTATGGACCCACTTATACTTAAGTGATAAGAGATAGGCTTGCTCTAAAAATGTATTAATGTCTTTCAGATGGTACTGCATTGCATATATATGCTTAAGCCAATACCCAGCAACCCACTATAATTTGCCAAGTACTCAAAAGGTTAACAGAAACTGCACAGCCAGCACTTTTATTATGACCTGCCATTTAATAATTTTTCATAGTACCACTTTAGATCATAACATTGTAAAAATAATATCAGAAATAGTAAGTATGAAGGACAGCAGGGACGTCAACCTGGATCTTGTTTTATAGAATAAAATGCTTAAGAAATCTATTTCTAGTAAAGTAAGCTTTTTAGCCATAATGTTCAAAATAGACTGACAGTTCATCTGCTTTACTGTTTTCATCCTCTCTTACTCCTGTACTGTATGCAACCTCTGATTTTATCCTAATCCTGCTACTGCAATATCTTTTTGGTATATATTTTTTCCATTGCTGTTTCATCCCATTTTCATTCGGTTCATAAACAGAATTTTTTTTTACAGATATCACCATGACCCAAGAACCCCTGTTCAAGGGTAGACAGAGAATGTATTTTTAAACATTGTTCATGCATACTATCCCCAGTGTAAAAATATATATTCAATTAAAAAAAGGGCATGATGTAAAATATTTGTGCCAAGAAAATTCACCTACAGAGTGTCTTTAACACAAATAGGACGGAATGGTACATCTGGCACTGGGTGTTGCACACTCAAGAAGAAAAGGGGCTACAAAACATAGTGTAGTAAATTTAATATAATATAAACCGAAATACATTAAAAAGGGCTCTCATAAACATAAAGCACAACAAGAGTGTGCGAAAAATGCCTTGGTTCAGAAAACCTTAGACCTCCTGATCAGTCCACCTACTGCAACAAAGCAACTGCAAGAAAGCAAGTGCCTTAATTCTGGAAGTTTGGGTATATGTGTAGACTCTCATCCACAGCTAGAAAGAGTGGTAAGATGCCAAGGTGCAAAATTGTAAAGTACCAGTAGAGAACAAGCTCAACGGGTTTCATCCTTATCAATGCCTTCTTCATGAGCATGTCCCTTTATTCCTCTAAAACTGTTAGAACCCATTTTACTTTATCTCTGTCTACGTACTGGCTGCTGACCTAATCCTTCATTCCCATGTTACCTAAGCAGATAAGTATCCACACTGACAAAATTAGTTGACAAATAACTTCCATAATCTAAATGGCAGAGTTGGAAATATTTAACGTTTCAGCTGGGTTTAATAAGAATTTTGACAACTTGAGTCATTTGTCAACCCATCATAGCCTGCTGAATATTGAATAGACCCTATTGTGGTTAAGTTGTTTAATATGTAAATAGGATTTGTTCGTGCCCATGTCTATTTACTTTAGTCTTGGAGACGATAATCAATTTATTTATTTTTTTATAAATATTCTTGCAGTCCAATAGTCTTAGTCTGATTCATTCATAGTTCTAGTTTAAACTCATTGGTATCTGCTCATTGACTTTGCATAATTTAGTAGGCCCTAGTCTTATCTCTGCTACACACAGTCCCATTTATTATTAGTGACCTTTTAAACCACTAGCTACCTTGCCAACAGTCTTATTGCCCGTGTCCCAAATTACAAATAGCAGATACAGTTCGTTTAGCTCTGGTCTTGTTCACTGAGGACAGTATGTCTGGAATGTGCAAAGCAAAAAAGAGCACAAAATATATTTCTGTGTCTCTTTTCCATCTGTTTATTTTTTATCTAGACTATTTTCACACATTAAGTATTGCATATTTATATATAATAAATCTGTAAAACACTTTTTAAAACACATTGGGGTTTTTTAGCCCGTAGAACTAATTTGTCTTATGGTTCTCCCTTAACCCAATCAAAAAAGACTTTTTAAAAAATCTCTATTCACCAAACTTTGAGGGATAAACATATGTGTCAATACGGAGTATCCATGCAATAATTACATTCATTATTTAAAGCAAAGTACAAACTCCAGGGGAAAACATCATCCTTCTGTAATAGGACATACTTGTAAGCAAAACACCTCTGCGTTGCATTGTTTTTTCCAGTGCTGGCTATTTTTATCTATTCAAACAAACTAGCTAGAAAGGTATAGCATCCTCTGCCACTGAGTATGTAAGGGATCAATAATTTAATGTCAAACTGATGAATTCCCTGACTCAGAGTCCTATATGCCTATAAGAATGCTGATGCACACCACAGCTCACCTCTAAGCGATATAAATAAAATTAAGTTAGCCTTTTGAAAATGTGTGTTTTTAAAAATGAATTATTTAATCAAGACTTTTTCAATTAAGATCCATGGAATGAAATTAAAAAGCACATTTACGGAAAGTGATCACAAATATAAATGGAGGGACCACAACAAGAAACCTAGAATTACACAGTAAATATGTACATAAGAATAAATACTTGAAAAGCAGAAGACAGATAGAAAATATAAATCGGGATGGGAGAACAGGGATGAGACAGAAGTCAAGGACACGTGGCAGTTGAAAGAAAGGACAAAGGGGAAAAGGACATGGATGTTGGTATACTGTATTATTTAAGTTGTGTTGAACATCTCTGATGGAGACAGTGCAATTTACTGATCAAAGGAGTGGGATATATTTTAGTTTGCTACTCCTGTAAAGGAACACCCCATGCACCATAACCACTACAGAGGGCTCTAGTAGTTTTGATCCCCGATTGCCCAGATGACCCTAATTGTAAATAGTCAAACTACTTTAAAATGGTTTGGCTTCTTACCCAGGGTCTGCAAGTCACCGCTCCCCAGCCTCACTACAGTGGTCAGGGGTTTGGTCGGGAAGGGGTGCTGACCAGTGCAGCAACCTCTATAGTGTGGAACCCAGAATGCAAAGAAACCAACTAATCAAGGCAAAAAATAAGTGTATTTTATTAAATAAAATACAAACACAGATAACTGAGTATAGCAGAAGGGCCCCTGGATGTAGGACAGGTCTCTGGATATAGGGCACTCAGGATAAGAGAATCAGGCAAACAATGTAACATTAATGAACTGGCAAACAAAAAAGGGTGAGGCTCAACTAAATAGGGAGAAGTTAATGACAAAGTAAGACCAGCTGGGAACAGAGAGAGATCAGCAGCCTGGAATAGCACCACAGACAGGTAGTGGCACTGTGAGGTACTGCATCAGACTGAGAATAAACCGAATCGTGACAACAGCCAACAGAGAGTCGGAAGCTCTTTATCTGAGCTAAGCCCATCAGATTCCAATTAAGACACTTTGACTAGTTACAAAGGGGTGCCACAGTATTGCTGTAGTGGTTATGGTCTTTGAAAAGTTCCTTTATGTTCTGACAGCATGTTTAGATGCAGTAATTACTATAAAACCCACCATCTGAACATTCTACATGTCTGTTCAAATGCATTTTATAAGAAGTCTAGACACAATAGTACCATCTCATATAAATGCCTTAATATATTGCAAGTTACTAAAGAAGAAAACTCATCTTGTTAAATATTTAATATAATTACCATTTTTCTAACTGCCAGGTAAGCAGTAGCATGGTCTGAGAAGGACAGTTCTGCAAGGAAAAATATATAAAAATTATAGTTTTGATTGTTGTCATAAAACATGTACAAATTTGTTAATTAATTTAATTACTAGGGTATTGTAAATATGAAATCCAAAATCGTATGGTCAAGCAAAAATTGATGTGATTGTTGCAATAAAGTATCAGATTGATTAATTTATTGACAATAATCAAACATTGACATTGGCTCACAAAAATCTGTAGTATCTATTTTCCAAATGCAATATTTTTCCTAATAAAAATGATCTTTATTTAATCGCTGCCCTTACTGATCTTCAAGGATCAAAGTATGTGACCAACATGACTGGGACACTTGATTAAAAGAGTATTTTCCTTAAAAGGGTAATTTAGCAAGAGGGCAACACAGCTCGGAACTTGCTTTTTGTCCAAGAAATACATCTTAAAAAATGACAAGTACAAATTATTATCAAATGCTAGTTGTTTGCACCATACTTTCCAATTCATTTTTGTGCACAAAGCATGAAGCATCTCAAGGACTTTAAAAAATGACTACTGTCAACTCTCACAAAAGGCACACAATGCACCGTTGCTATAATTTCATTAAATATTGCTCCTATTTCATTTAAAAAGGCTTATCTCTATCAACAAAGCATTTTGAGTTATAAATCTCAAATTATGAGTCTGTTTGTGGATATTAGGTGATGTCACATTTAAAAATGGATAAATAAATATAACAAATTAGTTTAATTATTTTATAAAACTAGGCTTACCTGGAAATGTTAATTAAATGATTGATATGTACAGGTGTTGGTCACATATTAGATAGAATCATTTTGAAAATATATAATAAACCAAATCAACTTTTGGAATACTGCATCAACCATTTCGTACTATATCTGTTCACATTGTACTATATTATATACAACATTTGCTTATTTCAGTGTGATTGGCTATTAAAATTATATTTCTTTATTGGGGCTAATGTGCTAGTTTTTATTACAAAAGCCTCATTTTTCTATTTTTGTATTTATTTATGTTATTTTTTTCATTACATAATTAAGTGATTTTTACACTAAAGCCCATTCAGGGTTCATTTTCCAACATCATGAACTCCAATGAAATAAGAAAATAACATTTACCATTTTAGAAATAAATGTACATGCTAAGCATAACCTCAAAGCAAAAGTTGTTGTTTTATTTAGGGGTGTGCACAAATACAGTTAACCTTCTTGAACGTCTTTATCAAGTAAAGATCTGTAATCTGAGCTGAGATTTTCCCTGTTTAATGTGGGTCCCTTAAAAAAAAGAAATGTTTTTATTAATTCATGGTCATACTAGAAGGTCCAAGTGGCTTTCATCTTGTATCAACATTTATGATTATGTGGAGTTTCTAAAGATTAGAAACACCGTCATGAGCAGTGCTCAAGGATCAGATTGACAAAAATGGAATAATAAGGCATCTTTGTACAAAGAATATTATCATTCCATCTGAAACCAGATAAAACTGGGGGATTAGAGAGCAGCAAGGAAGAGAAAAGAGGAGACTAGATGGAAAGGGGATAGTAAAGCTTTGTTTCTAGAGTACCAAGAATTTTTGAAGTGCTCCAGAGTTTAATGTAACTGGGCAATACGTTTTTCTTTTATTATTCAGTAAATGTACCGACCTCATTAAGTATCTAAGGTATTGAGGGTATAATGCAGTGAATTTGTTTCTAATCAGTGAATCATACATTTGTTGTTAACAAAACTGTTAAAGGCAATTTAAACATATAAAAAGCAACAGCCTTTTCAGGAACAGAAGACTGCAGATAGTTTAAAAATGAAGGGATCCCCAGGTACACTTGAGCAATAAACATAAAAGCCCAAACAATATGTAGTGCTTGAGAGTGCAATAAAAATGAAAGTGTTTGTGAAATATAACTAAACTACACATGTAAATAAAACTAATGAAATGTTAAAGTCATTTTGCAGACTTATTTAAATGTCCATTTCCTCATCTGCGTATATTCCCAATATTTAAAAAAAATAGATAAAACTAGCTACCAGGACAAAGAGTCTTGTTATGCAGATTTAAATAACTTATTTTGTTTTTTTTGTTTAGTTTAGATTTTTTTTCATTCTTTTATCATACCCTCACCAATGCATCTTGTTGATAGGTAAGTTTATGCTTTAAACTGATATCTCTTTTGAAGGGATTTAATATAATACTCCATTTAGAAATATACTGGCTCGTCAGCAATTTATATAACACAACACTTTATATTAAACAAACACCCAAATAGACACAGCTTTCAGACTTATTCTCTAAGCCAGAAATGGTCAGGGGTTGACCAGGACATGTTCAATCTTAGTCCAAACTGAAAAACTGGTTACATTTTCAAACAAACCTATTCAGTAACTGTGTCTTACCAGAAATCAAAGTGAATTCAAAATTAATTTTAAAATGGAACAAAAAATAGCCAAACTGGAAAAAGTAGTTTCAGTGTTCCTTATTCTGAATTAAAATTCACTATGCATTTTGACCATTCATGGTTTACTTAATATCTCTGCCTTGTCCAACTCTTCAAACTATTTTTCCAACTTGGGTATTTAGCACCTATAATTTGCAATTAATGTCAATCACTAGTTTAGTGCAAACGCCTATAGACTAATGCTCAAAGGCCTGGATATAAGCTTTGAACAAAGAGTGTTATGGGAAAGAATCTGGCTACAAGACAGGTACATTTTTTAAGAAAATAAATATGTCAGTTTATTCTTCTCTGTATGTTAATACATGCCTATTTATTGACCTCATATGAACTTGAACATTTAAGAAAGTCCATATTTCTCATGTTTCAGACTCACTTGAGCAGTAAATCATAAATTATCTGAAGAGTGGATTGTCACTTTATGAATTTCTAAATTATGGAGGTATGATACCAGACACAAATCAACTTGTGTTGATGATTGAGAATCACAATAAATCATTAGAAAATAATCTTCATCTTTGTGTAACATGACAATTTAAACACTTAGTTTTTTTTTTTCTTGTGACAGTAGGACATGAGCAGATGGCTACAGATTATTAGAGTAAGACTCTGTCAGCGCAGGTTTTAATTCCTTCCTCTCTCCAGCAACGAGCTGTGTGAAGAATAATAGCTTCAAAAGCAACTTGTCCTCTGGCTATACTACCTACTAGCAGTAAGTCGGGCATGATTAGATGTTCTGTGTATAATCAGCTCATATGCATACACATAATAAGCCTACGAATTGTCACAATAACCAATAATAAAATTAAAAACAATTAAAGTATTTAAATAAATTAGAACATGATAGTTTAAATGCATAAATTTCGTTTACATTAAATGCAGATTTTTAGAGAGAATCAGATCTATTCTGTAAGTTAGCAGGGTAGGAAGGAATATTGGTTTGCTGCCTTGGGAGGGATAATGACATGGGCATATTTGAATGGGCAGAAAGGGATATTGGAATGTAACATTGTAACTGGCTTTGGTTGGTAGACAGGAGAGACATGTGTTTGCTGCTTAGGGTGGGTAAAGAGCATGCACCTATAACTTACAAATAAATGGGGCATTTGAGGTCTAAAAAGCATAAATGTTTGAAAAGCTAGTATTTTATGTATTGCAAGAATATCAGAGAATACCGGAACTCTGAGAATGGGCAAAAGTGAGAAATCACAATAGCTTGCCCTTCAGTTAGTCCTCACTCAGATCTCAAAAATGTGTTTGCTCAATTTTGGCATCACTGAAAGAAACCCATAACATTAGCATATCAGACTGATCCTGCCAAAAAGAGCAGTCCAGATCCAAAATGCTGGCATGTTCCCTCTGCATGAGAGATACAGCAGCCACAGACAATAATTTCAGCCTTCTTTGGTCCTCATCACCAAAGTGTAGTTGATATCCCTCTAGGCACAGTGAGTACAGAGTCCACGTCTGGATTACCCTTTTAACTTAGGGAGAGCCTAAGTAAATGCATTGCGACAAAAACAATGCCTATGATAACACTGAGAACAGGCAAAACCTTAATGAAATTTCAATAGTTTTACAATTTATTAATTCCGGCACAGATTTCAAATTTTTTTTCTCACTTATGTCATAACATGGAGAACTTATACCATCTACATATCAGACTGTTCCCATCCACAAAGGCAGTCCAGATGTGAAATGCTGGCAAGTACCCTCTGCATGAAAATATAGAGCAGAGGGTATGAAACGATCATCCTAGATGCTGTATTTCTCGTGCAGAGGGAACTCCTTTAGAATTCAAGAAGCCATCAAAAAATAGGACAAAATATATTGCAAACATATAGCCATTGCAAACATACACTCATATAACAAGTGAGAATTCAGCCCAGGCTTGTAAAAATTTACCCCTGGTGCGTGCTATGTTCCCTCCAGGCTTACAGTATCAAGTAACGTTAATGCCTGTGTAGTAGTGTAGGTCCTAACATTTTGAGCCCTGTTCTAAACTGTATGTTTAGGGGGACTACTCTTCACTCTCTGTAATAAAAGGGGCAAAACATTTTCACTCCAAGAGCGTCATTAGTAAAATATATTCTTTTTGTCAATTCTAATTTCTACTATTTGCTTTTTTCTTCCCATACATCATTATTTGCATTCCTCTGAAAAGAACCACCAAAAATAATAAACTCTAAAATTCTTCAACACATAAAAAAATGAACAGTTTCTATTTAATAAAAACATAGTTAATCAGAAACCTAATAGCTGCACATACTGAAACTGGATTTTAAATGCCACGGCTCACAATAAGGTGTGCTTGAACTGGTTACGATTTAACATAGTGGTCATATTTATTCATCTCAAGTGAAACTGGGTACCTTAAAACCTTACTTGGCATAAATGTGAAATAGCAAGTTGCAATAGCAATGTGTGTGATTTATACAAAATTTTATTGTTTGCATCATAAATTTTAAATAAAATGTAAAACATTACATTGGTTTTCTTTGGCTCTCTTACAGTTGCTAAAAGATGTGTTTTTAGCTTTGCCCAACGTGAATGTGGTTTTGTCCCATTTCCTACAGTAACAAGATCCCTAAAGGACCAATTATTATAATGAAATCCCAACATAAACAGCCAACACTGAATAGGGGAAGTCCAAGTTCCAAGTGCTGTATTCTTGAAAGATCTCTAATCCTACTTTAAAGTATTTTAAGGCATATTTCCCATTAATCTAGTTGTGAGTTTGCTCAAAACTGTAATTTCCATTTCCTTTTTTTAATAGAAATTGTATGTGTTTAGATCTCTTTCAGTATATAAACTAATATTATGTGAAATTCTCTGCCTCGAAAGATAGTTTTATCCAAATTGATATCAATTCTAAAAAAAGGTCTGAACAGAATATTTAGGTAGATAAAAGATAATATATATTATCTCCGATTCTAATTTCTAGTTTGGAGTAAAGAAAGATTCCCCCCCCCCCCTTTTTTTTTTCTTTTGACCAACAGAGATGCATGAAAGTTTAAAGTTAGTGAACTTGAGTCTTTCCCAGCCTTAATAACATTGTAACTATGTAGCTCCACTAAGAAAAACTAGTTAAAGGTGGTCCATCAATGTTTTCTCTATGCCTAACAAATGTATGTTTGAAAGTAAAAAAAAATAAGCATATGAACCCAAACTGCTGCAATTATCCCTACCCAGGACCTGAGTGCCTCCATCTTGACTCTCTATCAGTCATTGTTATAAAAGCCTTTGCATCTCTCAGTCGCCATACTGAAATTATAGCAAGTGAAAGAGAAAAAGAAACAATGGAAGATATTTATCATTGTGGACTGGTCTAAAAAGTGGTCTAATTTACTAAAAGTGGGACATTCAACATGGAAACCAGTGGACCCAACAAGCACATTCAACTGATAAATTCAACCTTTAACATATTTACACCACTTTTTAGAACTGAATACTATAATAAATAGCCCCTATTGCTTCTGTGTTAAATGATGTCAGGAGGAGGGGCCATGACTTCCACTGCTCTTCTACAGACTCCAGTCCACATTAATACGCAATCTGCAATCCGTGGGAGTCTGGGAGAAGAGCAGTAGAAGTCACGCCCCCTCCTCCTGAGATCATCAGGAGGGGCCGGCTGACTTCCCTGGCTGCTCTGTGCTGGCTGCAGGCTTCTGCTCCAGGCTCTTGTCCACCCTTCCCTGGCCTAAGGTAAGACTCAGGGGTGGGGGGATTATTTTTGTCAGCCCCTGTCCACCACCTCTACAGCCCCTATGCCCCACCTCTGCCCATGTTCCCCTTTTTAGCCTCTGCCCCCTCTCCAGCCCATGTTCCCCTTTCTATAGCTCCTGTGCCACTTTTCAGCCCCTGTTCCCCCTTTCAGTACCCCTCTCTACAGCCCTGGTGTCCCCCCTCTACAGCCCATGTGTTCCCCCCACTACAGCCCCTTTGCCCCCCCCCCCTCTACAGCCCCTGTGTGTGTGTCCCTCTACAGTTCTGTGTGTGTGTCCCTCTACAGCCCCTGTGTGTGTGGCCCTCTCTACAGTTCTGTGTGTTTCCCCCTCTACAGCCCCTGTGTGTGGCCCCCTCTACAGTTCTGTATGTTTCCCTCTACAGCCCCTGTGTGTGTGTCCCTCTACAGTTCTGTGTGTGTCCCCTCTACAGTTATGTGTGTGTCCCATTACAGCTCCTGTGTGTGTCCTCCCTCTACAGCCACTGTCCCCCTCTACAGCCCCTGTGTGTGTCCCCTTTTACAGCTCCTGTGTGTGTGTACCTCTAAAGCCCCTGTGTGTGTCCATCTCTATAGCTTCTGCCTCCCTAGGGATGTTACAACCGCTAAGGATTCTGGGTAGGCATATGCAAATTAGTTTAACAAAGAATCACATTTTTGCCTCATTCCATTTTAAACATGGATTCCTTTTAATCTGTGTTTGCTGTATACAACAGCTTGGAAATATAGGACAATATAGGAAAAGATGCAAAACACAGATTAAAAGGAATCCATGTTTAAAATGGAATGAGGCAAACATGTGATTCTTTGGTAAACTAATTTGCATATGCCCCCCCAGAATCCTTTGCGGTTGTAACATCACTGCAGTTATGGGATTTCTGTGGGAAAAGCAACTCTTATGGCTTGACTGGGATGCAGATTTTTGTTTAATATTGTATTAATTATCCACAGACTTCAGGTGGAAGGGGTTTTCAATCACAATTTACCCCCACCATAATCTATTTGGATTTTGCTTCCCAAGCACTACGAAGCCTCAATAAGCAAACCAGTAACCAACCTCATGCTGACGAGTTGCATTAACAAGGATACAGCTGTCCATGAGTGGTTCACTGGTCTTGCATCTTTTCCTATATTGTGTTTTAAGCTGTTGTATACAGCAAACACAGATTAAAAGGAATCCATGTTTAAAATGGAATGAAGCAAAAATGTGATTCTTTGTTAAACTAATTTGCATATGCCCACCCAGAATCCTTTGCGGTTGTAACATCGCTGCAGTTATGGGATCTCTGTGGGAAAAGCAAGTCTTATGGCTTGACTGGTGTGCAGATTTTTGTTTAACATTGTATTAATTATATATATATATATATATGTGTGTACATATACACGCAGCGTGTGTGTTTGTGCTTTAGGGTGGGTGCACACCCTAATGCCATAGGCTGCGCACGCCTATAAGTAGCATAGAAATATAAACTTAGTTCTTGTATTAAAACAAAGTTTAATCCATTATTTTACTAGCAGTTTGGTAGTTAAATGTGAAGACACAATTGTATTATGTAGAAAATGCTACCATGTAATTTTTCAGTGACAGGTGCACGTTCATCGTCTGATAAGTAATGATGATTGGCTGCCACGGCATCTTTTATGTTCACTCAACAATGAAATGATGCAGGGAGAAATTAAAATATATTCATGGTTATTCATTAAACACCAAGTTTTAGTGACTTAAATCCAAATTGAAGCAAAAACGGCTGATTTGAAGAATTCTCAATGCAACCTGCACTCACAACTTGCCTTTTGGATTAAATTTGTTTACATTAGACTTTCAGTATCCCTATAATTAAGTTATATACTAGGTGCTGACTTGGGTATACAAAGACACACATTTAGAAATAAATCCAAACTGAACCTTAAGTTCCAAATTGGAAATTAAGTAAAATATATAACAATAATAAGAGCATTTTATTTCAATGTTGCACAATTTCAGTGTTGGGAAAAAAAAATTAAAAACCCTTGTAAGAGGAGAAAGTGTAGACATTTAGACATGTATTAATCATTGAAATACTCCTGAATTTGGGGAGAAATATTCTGAAATTTCTCTTTGGCTACTCTTTATCTGCAAACCGATGTCAAGTTAGCATATTACATGGTATATTGAAGGACCATATTAATAGGCTGTGCTTAACAGTTGCCATGGATGTATAAGACAGCTAAGACCTTTCACCTTACTGAGAGTAGATTGCTAAGTGGCAGTGCACCTGTTTTGACCTATCATCTTGTGTATGTTTGTCAGGACATTTTAGTGTCTACCTGATTCTCCAGCTCTTGATGTTCACAAATATAAATGCACAAATTGTCTTTCGGTGCCAGCTCTCAACATTATTTTACAGGCACAATATGATCACTCTCGCCATGTTTTTGATTTCTACCTATAAATTGATGTATATTTTAACATCTGCTCAAGAGATGTACCTTTCTAATATATTGTGTCTCCTGAAGTGTAAATTAGAAACAATTTGTTGTTGCTTGTAGTGGAAGAAAAGTATTTGATGGCAGAGAGCTAATACCTTGTCACACAGACTGACAGGAGATTATTCAGTGGATTAGAGTATAAACATTAGCTGTGCATGGAGTTGAATGGCAAAGAGAGAAATAAATGACTGCAGATTCAAGAAAACGTATTTCCCAACTTCTTAAAAGCTCTCAAAGTCTACAGTCATCATTTTTCAATCTACCGCTAGGGCTTTTTAGAAACATGGATGGGGACTCTAAGAGCTTTTATTAATTAATGCTCATCAGGTCCATTAGAAGTAGGTACATGATGAGCTTTAAGGAGCATTTATCTTTTTCTAAATCTCAAAACTTTAGTATCTGGTTTACTCCTTATAAAGCTTTCAGAAAACTGAATTTAACGTACAAAAAATATTGAATTTAAGAATGAACAGAATGAATAGGTATCAACAATTCTCCAAAGTTATTGCATGGTTAATTTTTTTTTTCTTCTTGCATTTTGTAATGTAATATTTTCTTAGTTATTTTATTGATATTAAATGATAAATGTTTATGTTGATGTTGAAATGTACATTTTTAATCAATGTCTATGATGTCCGATAAATTAATCAGCGATCACAAACAAAAACATGTCTATAGGACAAGCATCAGAACAGCTGTTAAAACATAAAGTATAACAGCTCTACTACAAAGCACCTGAATCATGGTTTAAACTATTAACTGTTAATCTGACACAACACTTATGTGTTATACCCAAGTCACTTTAATAAACAAAATAACATTTCAGATTGCAGGCAAATTTGAGCAGGCCCTTCTTTACCACTTGTGTCAATCAACATAATTTGTGGGTATTTTTAATTATTTGTTGTTAAATGTCACCAGTGAATAACTGTAAAGTGCTGTGAAACATGTAGGCGCTGTATAAATACTGATACAAATTATAACTCCAAAAGTGAGAATGTCCCAATCAGACCTCCCAGTACCATAATAATTCTCAATAATATATTAATGTATTAATAACTGCGCAGGTACCTAGGCAAATGGACCAAAGATCAGATGTAAATAGTGTCACTTCTTGGTGACATTCACAATGAGGATATAAGGCATCAATGTGGAAATGTGACTCAGTATCTATATTTCAGTTTTTTTGCTTTATTCAAGGTTTGGTAGTGCTGTAATTTTTATGTTATTTAAGGGAATTTATACTGTCCTTTTATTATTATTATAGCTCTCTCTCGCTGTAAAAAAAATTTGTTGTTCCAAGTTCTGCATAACATTTCAACTTTGAATGTCAGAAACATGTAGGCTTTTACTGCAATAAAACATACATAATTGTATGCCGAGATATCCTTTGAGTACAAGGATGCCCCCATATACAGGTTTCATGGTGTTTTGGAAATTTACATGGTCAAATTTAGAGCCATTTCAGTTTTTACACTTTGAAATTTGCCAGATTGGTTTGTTCGGCCTATGTTGCCTTTGAGACCAGAAAATTACCCCAATCATGGCATAGCATTTGCATATTAGACAATACAGGGTATTCAGAACGAGGTATGTCAAGTCATTTTTAATAGCCTCTTAGTGGCAAAACCTGGCCAAAGTAAATTTTCTTATTTTTTTTTTGCGTTTTTCACACATAAAGTGCACTTTCACTTATTATATCATTGTTATTACACGTTTTACTGCTCTAAAACACTCATATTTGCATTCAGCCCCATGTCTCACAAGTACAACAGTACCCCCCATGGACAGGTTTTATTGGGGTTTTGGAAAGCTTCAGGGTGAAATAAGGGCTTGTAAATGACATTTTCTGATATTTCTTCCATACAATTATTATTATTATTATTATTATGATATTTATAAAGCGCCGTCAAATTGAGCAGTGCTTTACAATGGGTGGACGAACAGACATGTAGTTGTAACCAGACAAGTTGGACACACAGGAACAGAGGGGATGAGGGCCCTGCTCAATGAGCTTACATGCTAGATGGAGTGGGGTAAAATGACACAAACGGTAAGGATAGTATTAGACTAGTGACAGTTGCAGAAGAGGAATCAGTCAGGAGCTATTAACAGTTTAATTGATACGCTTTTATGAAGAAGTGGGTTTTTGAAGGAGTGGAGACTGGGTGAGCATCTTACGGAGGAGGGAAGCGAGTTCCACAGGAACGGTGCAGCCCTCGAGAAATCTTGAAGGCGAGCATCAGAGGTGGGAGTATGGACAGATGATAGATGTAAGTCTTCAGCAGATCGTAAGGGCCTAGACGGGACATACGTGTGTATAAAGGGAGGATAGATAGGTGGGAGCATTATGTAGAGATTTGAAAGCAAGAACCAGAATTTTAAATTGAGGTCTATATTTTATAGGAAGCCAATGTAGGGACTGACAGAAGGGTGAGGCATGGGAGGTGCGGGCGGACAGGAAGATGAGCCTTGCCGCCGCATTCATTATGGACTGTAACGGCGCAAGTTGGGAGCACGTAAGACCACTGAGAAGCGGATTACAGTAGTCAAGGCGAGAAAGGACAGTGGAATGGACCAACACCTTAGTCGCATCTGGCGTTAAGTAGGGGCGGATGCGCACAATGTTTTTGAGATGGAAATGACAGGATTTGGCAATAGATTGAACATGATGCATGAAGGAGAGGTCGGAATCAAAGAGAACACCTAGGCAGCGAGCGTGTGGTGGAGCTGATGGTACCACCATTGACTTGGAGGGAGACAGATACAGGAGTAACAACACTTGAGGGAGGAAAGACCAGAATTTCACTTTTGGTCAAGTTTAGTTTAAGGAAGTGGGCAGCCATCCAGCTAGAAACAGCAGAGAGGCAGTCAGAGACACTAGTCAAGAGGGACGGGGTGAGATCAGGAGAGGACAGGTAGATTTGCGTGTCATAGAATATATAATGTATATATGTTTTCATTTTAAATGTATTTTATATGCTATTTCTTTATAACTGTGTTATTATTATTAGTTATGTTTTGGGGATCTGCCTGACAACCCAGGCAATCCCCCTGCAGCCAATTCGGCATATCTGAGTCATGTGATATCAGTGTCATAGCAATCACATGACTCAGATCATGGGATTGGCTGTAGCCTCCATCCCTCTCCACCCCGATTGTATCTGCCAAATTGGGGGCTTCACCTGCACCAGAATGTGTCAATGTTACTAAAGCCCATGGAGTTCGGGACATAATGACATGTTCTTAAAGCATGAATGGGTTAAAGAGAATACATCAGACCTGCCTGGTAATATCATTAGACAGTAAAGGTACACGTCCAGGAAAGGCACATATTCATCTTTTTGTACTTACCATCCCTTGGATTATGAGAGGAAATAACACATTATGTGCCTTTCTGCATCAAAAGGTATCTTGTGGAATAAGTATGAGCTATTATTTCTTCAAAGGGTAGGATAAGCCATTTCATGGTCTATAAACCTCATCCACAATTTACCATGTGATAAGGATTCCAATGAGAGGAGTCATCACCGCAAACTCACTCCAAAGTGCATCTCACCTTAGCAAATGTCATGAAGGGCAAAACTGTAAAGAATAAATTACTACTGCTTCGATCCTAATATTTAAGATATGGATATATATATTCAATTTTTCCCAAACATAGGTCATATGACGCCTTTTTTGATCATTTTTAATATAATATAGTGAGCTTGTATGTGTGTCTGTAGGTGTCTGTGTGTATGCGTGTGAGCTTGTACTTTATTAGTGTATATATCAACATTTGTCTATTTCCCCTCTGTAGCTCTTTCATTTATTGTAACGTTTGATAAAATACATTTTGGATAGAAAGACAGAGAGCAGACAGTCAGATAGATAAGAAAAAAATAAAGGTTTACCTTTGATATTAAAATTCTTACAGAAAAGCATCTACGCTCTTATTGCAAGTGATACTGACACTCCATTATATTGCGTTATAACGATTCCTTCCCCAAGATTAATGTTCTGAACCTACATATTTTAAAAAATAGCATTGTGAAAACAGTTCTCCTTCAGTCACATAAGCCATGTTTCTTTATAGTGTGTAATAAAACCAATGCTTCTGCTCATGGTATAGTTCATTAAACAGCTCAATAGAACAATTTGTTATTGTTTGATAGAATGCTTTCTGCCAATGCTTTAGGAAATGCTATTTTCTTCTCCGAACATAAAATAGTTGATTTGTCTTGCATGTGGGCTTAGACAATTCTGGTAGAATGTATATTTAGTTCCTAGTTTTAGAGCAACAAGTTATAGAATGATTGTCTCTATCACATGCGTGTTAAATTGTAGCATTTTGCACAAACGTTGTGTTTCCTTTAGATGGTTTGTATTGTGATTTTTTAGCCTACAGTCAATCTCCACGCATCTTTGAGGTCATGGCAAAGACAACTGACATAGGCCTCAATTGAATTTGTTTGAATCAACATAAAAAAATATTCCAACCTGTTAGGGAAACAAAAACCCTCCTTTTTAAATGGTTTATCTACAGATGTTAGATTTAGGAGAACTCTAGGAGAATTTTGGTAGATAAATCATTTGCAAAGTTTTTTGTCAAACAGAATGGAATAATTTCAATTTCTGATGCTGATTCACACAAATTAAATCAAGGATAAAGTTTGGTACATGAGCTTCCTATTGTCCAGTAGGCAGAAAAAAAGTGCAAAATGTCAAAAATTATAAGTAAATTCATTAATTTATTCATATGAATTTCTAGTTTTAGTGCAAAAATAGCTCAAATGTTTCAATTTGGCTATGTGGCCTTAAATTTAAAATTCTCTTTGCATTATCTTTGAATTCCTGACAATTCACACTTTTGTGAATAACCCTGATAGCCTACTTCTACCAAATTTGTATCAAAAAGAAGGAATACAGTTTGACAGGTCAGAGATTGTGGTCAGCCATGCCAGTCTGGTAACCTCAATTTTATTAAAGACCCGGAGGCTCCTATTATGCTGCACTCTTTCTTTATTTCCCTCAGCAGCAAAGAAATATTATTGAAAGAAAACATTCAAAACAGGTTTAAACATCCTATAGGCAATGTCTGCCTAGCAACATGACATCCAATCAGTGACATCTTTCCCATATAGTAGGCGGTGCAATGATGACCATTTCCTCTTTCTTTGCTGCTTTCCCTCAGATAAGTACAATTCTCAGCTACTGGCTGTGGTTTTACACATTTATTATTATATTTATTATTCTATTTATTATTATATGTCTGTTATTTTAAAGCTAGTTATATTAATGCTGGCAAACATGTTTCACTCATATATGATGTGTACAGACTATTTCTGTCCCTATTAGCATAGGGTGCTGTAGTCTCAACTTCAATCAATATTTTATGCTTCATAGATATTTCTGCCTAGGTTACTCCCTAGGACACTACAAGTTCCTAGGGAGATTCTCTTTGTGCTGACCGCCGCGGTCGCGGCTCCGGGTACTACCCTCTTCAGCCGCGCATGCGCATCCCGTCAGGGACGCCCCGGCGGCCATCTTGCGGCTGGTTTACTGTACCCGCGCTCCGGTTTTAACAACCGAGCGCGGTCTCAGCCGCACACCACCGTTTTCTATTGCAGGTAGCCGGCCTCACCTCTGCCGGCTACCTCGCGGTCTGATCTCACCGCGGGAACCCCGATTCCAGCCGGAATTTTGCCGGCGGCCATTTTTAACGGCGCTTTTCGCGCCCTTTTCCTGTGTCACGCCCACTCCGTCCCTCGAGTCGGAGTTGGCGTTCAGTGTTGTGGCGGACGGTTCCCCTCTCTCCTGCTCCCATACTTTGATCATTTTTAGTGAGTACTCTGGCTGGGTTACTCAACCCTGCTTGTTTCTTTTCACAATAAAATTGCCTTTCTTGTCTGCTATTTTAATTCATTATGCAGTCCTCTAGTGAATTGCCTGGTCCCTCAGAGGCACCAGCTAACCCCCAAATTTTCTTGGATGTTCCCCCTATAGCTTCAGGGGATGAGGTGGATTTCCCAGCATCAGGGGAAATCCAAGCCATCATGGATGATACTGTATCCAGATCTGTTTCCAAAGCTTTGGCATCTGCCATGGACATTATGTCCTCTTCTATTTCAAAATCATTTACCCAAGCACTACTTCAGGCCCAATTAATGGTCCCTCCGACTGTGCCAGTCGCGAAACCATCTGTTTCTCAGCCCCCACGCCTCGGCCGCAAAGCCTTGGCTAAAGTCAAGCACTCCTCCAAATTTGTGATGGACAGCATAGCACCTGTCATAGATGGCGCGAATATCGATACACCGCGCAAAAGAGCCTCTAGCCGGGCAAAAACGGCTAGACACTGGAAGTGGGCTAAAGCCCAGCCCGATTCGACTGAGTCAGAACTCAGTTCAGATGAGGAGAGTGCCCCTGCCCTAGACTCAGATCAGTCTAACGATTTGTCCGACTTAGATTCGGACTATGGAACTGTTAAGGAGTGTAATCCCTCCACTAAGATATGTCCCACTGATGGGCCCAGTTCTGACTTAAACAAAGAGGGAAAAATCCTTGACCCACAGGGTGAACCGTTGTTCGAACCCGACGACTTACGTCATCCCCGCTCTGCGGAATGGTCACCGGCTGAGCATGTGGCGCAGTACGTCGCATCTCGGGTCCGTAAGCCTTTGGACAAGGCAACTCGTAACAAATTAAGGGCCGAATGCCCACGTCCCACCGTACCAGACGAAGTCTGTAAAACACCCCAGGTGGACCCCAAAATTATTCAGTTTTTAAGTAAAACAAGTTGGAAACCCAAGAAGGGTCTAGACTTCTCACTTTATAATTGTCAGGATAAAGTCTTGGATATTTTGGGTCCAGCGACCAAAATTTTTGAGGCCGTGGAGGAATCCTTGAGGCAAGACGAAGCCTTAGATCGCCTCACTATTAGAGGCTGGATTCAGAGGGTGATATGCCTCATAGGCAATGCCAATACGGCTCTGGCTACTGAGCGCCGTAAATCTATATTGATTAAAATCGAACCAAAACTTGTAAACATGGCAATTACTGAGCCGGGAGCCCAAGCTAAAGGGTTCCTTTTCGGGGAGTCTTTTGTCAAAGACCTGGGCTCCTATGTCCAGACATTCACAGCCTTGGACAAGGCACAATCTAATCTAAAGAGGGTGTTCCACCCAAAGGTTTTTGGTGGGGCCGGCAGAGCAAGGGGCCGTCTGTCCGGCAGAGCCAATAGAGGTTCGCGCCAGAACCAAGGTCCCTATATGGGGAGACCCCCCTTTACCGACCAGAGGTCCGTCCCGACCTTCTTCCCTCAACGAGGTAGACCTTGGGTGTCGAGAGGTGCACGAGGCACTCCTTCCGGAAGACGTCCTTACGGTAAGTTACCTTTCTCAATTTTCTTCACAAGTGGCAATAGGGGGCAGGCTCATGCATTTTTCCCATGTCTGGGCTCTAATTACATCAGATGCTTGGATTCTCAGGGCAGTCCAAGGATACCCAATAGACTTTGTATCTCTGCCCACTCAACTCTCCCAACCAAGGGAGCTTGTTTTTTCCCCAACAGACACGACCCTCGTTTCCGAGGAAGTTCAAGATTTAGCACTCAAAGGGGCTATTCAAGAAATCCCGATAGATACCCCGGGTTTTGTGAGCAATCTATTTATTGTCCCCAAAAAAGGGGGCGGATCCCGCCCAGTTATCAACCTCAAACACTTAAACACCTACGTAACCTACCATCATTTCAAGATGGAAGGCATTCACTGCCTACGGGATTTACTCCAGCCAGGGGACTGGATGGTCAAACTCGACCTGAGAGACGCCTACCTCACGGTACCCGTTGCGCAGGTGCACCAAAACTTCCTGCAATTCACATGGCAAGGGAGGAAATGGCGATTCCGCTGCCTTCCCTTCGGGCTCTCCTCCGCACCTTGGTGTTTCACCAAGCTCATGAAGCCCGTCATCGCTCTCTTACGCAGTCGGGGAGTTCGTCTAATCATATACTTAGACGACATCCTGCTACTGTCCCAATCAATATCATTACTTCATATTCACCTCGGTTGGACCACAACCTTGCTACAGAACTTGGGCTTCATTATAAATTGGGAAAAATCCATTCTAATCCCCACTCAACAAATAGAGTTCCTAGGACTCTTGGTGGATTCAGACACACAAACCCTGTATTTACCAACATCCAAAATGAGAAGTATCAAGAAAGAGATAAGACGAGTTCTTACCTCTCAACACATATCTCTCAGACATCTGGCCCGCGTGATCGGGCTCCTAGCGGCCTCCATACAGGCCATCTTTCCAGGTCCCCTTCATTACAGAGCCCTCCAACGCCTGCAGGCGTCGTACCTCAGAGGACACTCTGACTCTGGACACGGATGCGAAAAAGGAACTCCAATGGTGGCTCCTACACATGGAGGCATGGAATGGCAGAGCCATCTTCGGCTCAGCCCCAGACGTAGTCATAGAGTCAGACGCCAGCTCGTACGGTTGGGGTGCGCGCTGTGGAGATATCGTCACAGGCGGACGATGGTCGGAAGCAGAATCCATGCTACATATAAACTGCCTGGAACTCCTAGCGGGGTCCTTTGCGGTTCGCAGCCTTTCCCCGACACTGTCCCAGTGTTCGATCCTTCTGAAGATGGACAACGTATCGGCTGTCCGTTATATCAACCACCTCGGTGGTACGAGATCCAAAATTTTAGCGAATCTGGCTCGAGACTTTTGGCAGTTTTGCCTGCACCACAACATGGCTGTCAGGGCGGAGTATTTACCGGGTTTGTCCAACACCACGGCGGATTGGTACTCCCGTCACCTGCGGGACGCCAGCGACTGGCACCTCGATTCCCGAGTCTTCCAGCGCATTGGGGACCTGTGGGGTCCTCTGGCGGTAGACTTATTTGCCTCCCGCTTGAATACCCAACTTCCGACCTTTTTCAGTTGGAGGCCAGATCCTGCGGCTTCAGCCATGGATGCATTCTCCCAAGACTGGTCAACCACCAGGAACTATGCGTTTCCTCCATTCGCCCTTATCCCGCGTTGCCTCCTCCATCTGCGACGCCAATGGGGCTGCCTAGTTATAATAACCCCCCTCTGGCCAGCGCAACCTTGGTTTCCTCCTCTGCTGGAGATGGCCATAGATCACCCACGGCTCCTCCCGGATGCCCAATCTCTCCTACGGGACCCCGATGGGACCCCCCACCCCCTGATCCTTCAGGGCCTCCTCCGCCTCATGGCATGGTTGATCTCCGGGGACCCTGGTCAATCGCAGGAGTTTCGCAATCGACTCTCCGACTTCTCGAGGGCGCATGGGCACCCGGCACGAGACAGTCTTACAAGTCTGCTTGGCGCACATGGGATGGTTGGTGCATGGCACGGGGTGTGGATCCCCTATCAACTACTGTGACGAACGTCCTACAGTTCTTAACCTCCCTGTATGAGACGGGGAAAGCTTACAGGACGATAAACCTCTACCGGTCAGCTATCTCAGCCGGCCATACCGGCATCGAGGGGACCCCGTTAGGACGACATCCACTGGTTTGTCGTCTTCTCCGAGGCATTCGCTTTGCAAGGCCGCCCCTACCTCGCTATTCCTCCCTATGGGATGTCTCCCTGGTATTGCAATTCCTGACTAGGTGGCCAGACAATGAGTCTTTATCCTTAAAACAGCTCTCAGCTAAGCTAGTTATGCTGTTGTGCCTAATCTCCTGCAAAAGGGTATCGGACGTTAGAGCCCTCGATGTCAATGCCTGATCCTTCACCCCAGAAGGAGTCGTTTTTGACATAACACGTAGGACGAAATTGTCCTCTAAGTCGGTCCGGTACCCAGCTTTTCCCATGCAGCCTCTCCTTTGCCCAGTAGCGTGTCTGAGGACGTACGAAGCTCGTACTGCACCCCTTCGGTCTGGATCAGACCCCCAACTCTTCATCTCCTTCCGGAAACCACATGCTCCGGTATCCTCTCCTACCTTGGCACGCTGGGTCAAATGGCTCATGTCCTTAGCAGGTATTGATACCTCCATATTCTCTCCTCATTCGGTCCGGGGCGCCATGGCCTCTAAAGCCTCCTTTGCGGGTTGTCGCTTGGAGGATATCTTGAAGGCGGCTGATTGGTCCACAGAATCTACTTTCCGTAATTTCTACTTCAAACCAATCCAGCATTTCGCAGAAGCCGTGATAGCACAGCTTTGAAATAGCATAATAGGAGCCTCCGGGTCTTTAATAAAATTCACGGATTTTACAATTATCATGACGGAAAGTCATGATTTTATTAAAGACACGGAGGCGAGTATTATCCCACCCACCCGCCCGCGGGCGGCTCAGAGGTGGGTCGAGGTAAGTTTCTCAGACCTCTCCAAGGTAAGTCCAATTGGGCGGTAGTGGTACCATCACACACCTACATCACTCTAGGACTTTAGCTACTGATGGGACTTTGGCACTGTTGTCCCCAAATCAATGATTGTCTCTTACTACTGATTGTGTAAGGCTTACACTGTTTACTCAGCCATTGGGGCCTATGTATATGCGGACAACCCAAACTTGCAAGAAATTATTATATTTTTTCTTGTTTCTTTAGCGTGACCTGATTGACGGTGCTCCTGGAATCACATGCCGTGTTACGGCTCGTATGGTTTACTTGGTTATCCCTGTTCCGTTTTGAGTTTTCTTCGGGAGTCGCAAGAAAGAGGAAATGGTCATCATTGCACCGCCTACTATATGGGAAAGATGTCACTGATTGGATGTCATGTTGCTAGGCAGACATTGCCTATAGGATGTTTAAACCTGTTTTGAATGTTTTCTTTCAATAATATTTCTTTGCTGCTGAGGGAAATAAAGAAAGAGTGCAGCATAATACTCGCCTCCGTGTCTTTAATAAAATCATGACTTTCCGTCATGATAATTGTAAAATCCGTGAATTCTTCATCGTTCCTCCAGATACCTTTATTGCACCTCATGTTTGCACACATACTCACAAGTGATTTTCAATTTCAAACATTTTATTCAATCAGAAGTGTAGTTTTTTTAATTATTTTGTTTTTTTTCCAAATGACTGGCATGGGTTCTAACAAGTGATGATATAAACGACTCTGTGGCAACTTAATGATCAAGCTTACTTTATATGTAAATTTACAAATGCATGATCATTGATTCTCGCATAGTAGTCTATTGGAGGCAATAGATTGACTGGAAGAGAGAAAATAAGATCAATACCCTGGATAAAGACATCCAAAGGGAGATATAAAGTAGAGAATACTTATTATTTGTATTATTATTTTAAAATGCATTTTAATGTGTTATCTACACTCTAAAAATGTGTGGTACATCCAATCCGGAAGCTTTTCCTTTAAATGTAATTTTTATAGACATATTCATTTTAATGGTCATTCCTCATTTTATTCTGCTTGTGGTTATGACAAAAGTGGCTGTCACAGCGTAAGTGGATATGTGAGGTGAGGTTGAAAATGGCATTTCCACATCTGATTAGAAGTCAAAGACTAATATACTCTATGATCTAACAAAGAAACACGATAATTTAGATTGTGAAGGCAGTAGAAAATATATCCTGTCCTCATGGTTTACATAAAATATTGGTGGTTGTTAAACTTGTCAACTGCTATCATGTTATTAACATGTGATTATCTTTAAATATCACACATAAATGTATTCTCAACTTACACTTAGAATCAACTACAATTTTTACTTTAGTAAGTAACCCTTTCTATCTTTTGAAAGATGCAGAACATTTTCAATCTTAACTAAATTGTCATATTAAATACCAAAAATCTAGCATTCCTGATTGCAAAAGCTAGCTTTAACATCAAAAGCTGAATTTATTTATTAGATCAGAAATATACTGAGAAAATGCAAGAGACATCTCACAGGGTCCACGGCCATGAAATTATAGAAAAAGCATTCGCAACAATATATTACAATATCGACTTGAGCTTTGCTCCATAAAATTCAATTAGATAGAAATCTAAATACACAGGGGCGTGGCTAGCAAAGATGGCCACATCCGTCCGATGCTCTCTAGGCCAGGAGCACAAAACAAGACATTAAACCAGCTATAAGAAAATAACAAGAAAATAAAACACAATATAGTGTAAATCCGCAGATGATAATATGCTGGAGTGAAATTTTAAATGGTTAAACTCACATGCATTGGAGCCTCAGAAAGACAGGCTCGAATCGTAGCACTTTCTGAGGCTCCAATCCTTGTGAGTTTAACCATTTAAAAATTCACTCCAACATATTATCATCTGCGGATTTACACTATATTGTGTTTTATTTTCTTGTTTCCTGTATATGTATCCATACACAGCTGAGCCATTAACCCTATTTTAGGGTAAGTGTATATTTATAGCGCTCCACTCATTTGAAAAGTATAGCCTGGATATCATATCCAGACTACATTAGATTCACTCTGGTTTTATATCGTATTTGGTGGGGATAAGAGAGCACCCACTAGAGTGTGCAGCTGCTTTCTAAACTTAACTATATTCAAAAGCGCACTCTACACAGCAACCTATTTGTATATTTTGTAAACTCTTCATTATCCATGGAGTGTCTTTAATCTCCATTTAATATAATGAATGGCATGAGGCAGGTGTGCCCACTGTCGCCCCTATTGTATGTTTTGTCCCTGGAATCTCTGGAGTACCCAATTTGGCAAAATTCAGATATCGGGCAATAGAACTAGGAAAAAAATTGCAATGTTTATGGTTGATATTCTACTTGCTTTATGACAATATTTCATACCACAAAGTAAACACAACTAAATCTCAGGCCCTGGGAATCGATCTTCCCTCAACATTGTGGCAAACATTACAACAAAATCATCTGGGGTATTTGGCATCACCTTTTATTTGATCCCCTCAGATATTCTGACAAAAAATCTGCATAAACTGTGGACAGATCTAAAAAAGACCGGTAGCGGTGAGCAAAATTTGAGATATTTTGGTCTGGTAGATGTGTAGCCATAAAAATGATGGTTCTACCAAAACTGTTATACTTGTTTAGAAAAATACTCTTACTCAGCGCCTTTATTCATAACCATAAAGCATCCAGCATGGAACATACTTGGAACATACTTTACAGAGCTAAACACAAGAGAGGTATGGGAATACCAAATCTGATGGATTACTATTAGGCAACGTCTTTGTTACAAACTTGACTGTACGTCTCTAAACCAGGGGTCAGTTTGAGGATTTCAGGTTAAAGGACCACTATAGGCACCCAGATCACTTCAGCTCAATGAAGTGGTCTGGGTGCCAATTCCCTCTAGTTTTAACCCTGCAGCTGTAAATATAGCAGATTCAGAGAAACTGCTATGTTTACAATAGGGTTAATCCAGCCTTTAGTGGCTGTCTCAATGACAGCCGCTAGAGGCGCTTCCGCACTTCTCACTGTGAAAATCACAGTGAGAAGATGCTGGATGTCCATAGTAAAGCATTGAGTAATGCTTTCCTATGGACTGTTTGAATGCGCGTGCGGCTCTTGCCGTGCATGCTCATTCAGTGCTGATGTCGGAGAGGGAGGAGAGTTCCCCAGTGACGAGGGAGCCCGGCGCTGGAGAAAGGTAAGTGTTTGTTTTCCTGGCACTATAGTGGTCCTTTAAGCCCCCACTGCACTGCTTGCATATGGCTATTGTTATGATTGTAATGACTGTAACTTAACCTGCTAATATAATTGAAAGTGTGATATGCAACTGTGATGTAATTGCTAATAATTTCAATGAAATATGTTATAAAAAAAAAAACTTAAATACACACGATATATTAATGCTACAGTCATTAAGGGATTTCAACTTCTCCTGCAGTGCTGTACAAATGGCTTTTCAAATGTTTAATATATACACTGAACAAAATTATAAACGCAACACTTTTGTTTTTGCCCCCATTTTTCATGAGCTGAACTCAAAGATCTAAGACTTTTTCTATGTACACAAAAGGCCTATTTCTCTCAAATATTGTTCAGACACACATATAAATATTGCTCAAATCTGTCTAAATCTGTGTCAGTGAGCACTTCTCCTTTGCCGAGATAATCCATCCACCTCACAGGTGTAGCATATCAAGATGCTGATTAGACAGCATGATTATTGTAAAAGTGTCTCTTAAGCTGGCCACAATAAAAGGCCACTCTAAACAGTGAACAGAATCAGACAATTGTCCTAAATACAGACAAAAAAATTACAGTGCCACTGACAACATTTTGACTTCTCATAAAGGTATAAACACCAGCCCAACTTTTATACTGGGGATTAAATAAAGCTCAAGTACGTAGGAATTTCCATAGAAAAACACCACATCAGTAAGATATTTTTCAGCAATACTCATGAGATTGTTTACCCCTGTGGGCATAATGGAGCAAACAACAAAAGGAGTGAGTTGAACAGAAAAACTGTATTGTAGCCCCTGGCTCACTACTTATGTCTTGCCATTGATAAAAATGATAATATGAGAGCTTATCTCTGTGTCTTCATTGATCATATCTGTACTGGTCTGCTTCTGGAACTGTTTGAAAATGTCATATATGGATCACTCTAAACATTTGGTGGAACAGGCTATTTCCCACGATAACACCTCCCCCAGATGTGCAGCATCAGTTAGAATTAGTTAGATCACTTTTTTTTTTTTTTTTATAATCAAGAAGGATGAAAGAGTGGTACAAGGTTTTATCCAATAAAGAGAAACCATAGATTAAATTACTACTTTAGCAACGGGTCTTTTTCAGAGACAGCTTAAAATTCTAGTTACCATGGTATTGATGTAATGTCCTGTTAGTGATATAATTATTTTGAAAAAATGTTTACACAGATAAAAAAAAAGGCGTTACCATAAAACTAAAAACTGTAGACCATCAACATTTTGTGTTTTATGTCTTCTTATAAAATGTTAGCAGAATACAATTAAGAAGCCTGTGAAGGCTTCTATACACTGAAAAAGGGCTTGAGCCTGAAGCATTTGTATTCCGTTGGCTTTCACTGTTCACATTAAACACTAAGGTGCTTGCAGCATCATTGCAATATAACCATTTGTGTCTTTGCCTTCCTTTTTTTACATTGCTCTGAACACTCCTTATTGCTGGGTTTAGGAAAACAGCAGATGGGCTACTAGGAAGCATTGGGTGGCAATTTATTAGAGTATTTAAACACTGCAGATAACTTGTCCACTTTATTTGTTCTTATTTTGCACTTATGAAAAGTTCATTTAAGGTGCAACATACTGCTACTGTGAAGCAGATCATGGTTGAATTAACATCTGGTTTTCATTTTTTTACATTTCCTATGGTTTCCAGTGCTTTATGAGCCTGAACAGGTCATTGGTCAAACCTGGCAAATGCCTGGTGGGCAGCAATGGATATGGAGCAGGCCTGACTGGAGACATCACTACAACAACATTATGATATTTTCATTGGTGCCAGAGCTTAATGGAGCAATACAGGTAGTATTTGCCTATCAGATCACTAGGGATCGTCACGTTCAATCACACAGCACCTATCCACACATACACATCCGTCGCTGTTCCACTTTTGCTTTCTCGTGTCCCTCTTTTAAAGATATCATCAACAAATGCAGAGAAAGCATGACACTAAATTATCTTGCATTGTGCAAATCAAACAAGGGGCCTTTGTCTCCTGAAAGAGCACTTTTGTAGGACTCTACATGGGCTGCCATGGAGGGATATCAATCTAACATGCTCATTTTGGGGGGCATGTATGCCCTGCCATTGCTGATGATGCAACTCGTCACATTTAGCTCCAATACTTGCAATTGGGCTTCTCTGCTTTTAAATGATCTTTTTTTTCCAGGTTCATTCTGGGAATAGAGAATACACTACATTTGATGGAAGCTCAGTAATGAATCACCCAGTACTGCATTGTTTCTATTGAAATAGTAATAAAGTGAAAGCTATTATCACTACCATTTTCATTGATTGTTTGCGAAACCTGAATATTGAATTCCTGAATTACCTTTATAGTACTGATTTATCCACAGTTTACAGTTAACTAAAGAAACACATTGTCAGTATATTTTATAGCAACATTGTATGCATTAATCATTGACCCTAAAACCAACCAACTGCAATGTATGGGCCCACGATGGAATCCTACCAGGGAAGTGAGTTAACTATAAGCAAATAATGTAGTACATATTTTATGGTATACACACTGTTGCCATTTGAGATAGTTGAGATAGAAAAACACATATATCAATTATCATTAGATTATGGTAATTTAAACAGACTTTAAATATATAATTTGTTTACCCTATGAATCCTTGAAGGTCAAGCATCTCTTTACTGTTCACATATTTAGCATTGCAGCCTAGTATACTGGTTAGATAGCTAACTATGTATTTAGTGGTATCACCATATTTAACTGCCAGTTTTTCGAGGGGTCAGTATGTACATGCGTGTGTATGTGACAAAGCCTAAACCCATATATTACAGTGTACACTTAGACAGAGGGTGTGCAGTCTGCCAGGCACTGAAACAATCACTATGATATAGTGGCAAATACATATATCAGGCTACGCTAAGTGCTATATTTTAATATTGCAGCTACTACCATTTTTATATGTAGGGTATATACTTGATTCACTGTTATGTTTAATACGTTAAAAACTTTCTCAATGGTCCAACGAAGACATATAGAATTGTATTATTTAACCTGTTAGTTAATAAAGGTCTAGTAGTTTATAAAACAATTTGGCATTCCTAATGCCGAGGCCAACACAGTATTCCCTAATCCCTAAAAAGCTCACTGAGCAGGGTTCCTGTGTGTCCAGCTTGTCTTGTTGAAAATAAATGTATGTTAGTCCACCTACTGTACAGCTCTATGTAATTTATTGGTGTTTTATAAATAATAATAATAATAATAATAATAATAAATTAGCATTAGCAGGACTATTTAGAGATGCTGATGGCAAATAATTAGTATGGGCCACTCTGAGTATGCTGGCAATATTGTGACAATGGCAAAGATTGTTAAGGTTCCTTTAAGGGTTAAATATGTGCATATGTTACCCAGTGTATTGTATAGATATATGTATATATGGTGTATATCAAAGCCTGATAATAACATAGAATGTGGATTAATGAACTTGATTTATCAAACTATCTTCTCTCCTTTTTTATATCATCTGAAATGCTTAAGTAACTGAAACCATAGGGGGCAGCAGATATTAACCAGACAATGTAATAATAGTTATGATAGAAAAGATCATAGACTAAAATATTAGATATGCATGTAGATATAATCCATGCAGTTATCATTGCAGTTTGTTTTGTAAATGGCTTCTATCAGGACAGTAATAATAATCATAGCAGTTTATTTATAATCATTCCTTACGTGTCTGGTATATAATTAGTAAATGAGGTAACTCTCATGTACTGGTAAAGTTTGCAAACTTAATAAAATTACGAAACAGGCAATTAATTTATCTTAAGAAGTTATTAATCTAGAGCATAAATGAATATGTAATGAATGTGTTAATTAAGAAAGTAATATTCTATAGAATACATTAACGTGTAATGAATGTGTTAATCATAGATGAGCTCATCTTACAGGAATAAACAAAGAATGTATTAGTCTTACATAAATTACACATTTTTTTTCTGATTTTGTTTTATTTTTAGGATCATGAAATACAATTTATTTTTATTCAAATTGTCATTAGTTTGCACCATCTATGCACACAGCAAGAGATATGAATATTAATCACGTTCATTGAGGTCACAGGGACATGCAATCACTGCTCTCGTTCATGTGTTCATCGTCCCCCAACTGGATTATTGAAACCCATTATATTTCAGACTCACATTTGCCACTCATTACACAGGGATCCTATTTATTGAAATTAAATCCTGGTTCTTACCTGCAAAGATCTCCACAACTGCAGCCTGAACATGCATATGATATTTAAAAAAAAAAAACACTCCAGACCCCTAAACACTTTAGCTGTCCAAAGTACTTTTTGTGTGCCCTCTTTTTTTTCATTTTACGAAAAGTGTGGATTTCAATAGAAATTGAAATTTATTTTTTAAATTACCTTGTTACACCCCCTGGCTGTATATCAGACAATCGGTCCTGTTATTCCTGGTAGTTTAGCTCAGTGGAGTTACACTCAAGAGTCATGCATTTATCCCTTTAATTAGCAAAAACAATCTATTGATACCTTTGCTTACAGAACTGTCACCCTTACATATGGACTCATTCATACACATTAATGTGCAGCACAAGAAAAGTTCTATCCCACATCAGGTTAAAATTAAAAACTGCAAGTAGCAAATCATTGAAGAATCCTACAACATATGATTTATACATATTGTTGCATTGCATTTTTCACAACTAACACTACACAAAGCAGTATTCTTATCTCTATAGTGTTCTTATGCCTCTGTGCCTCACTCCCATGTCACTCAAAGGGTTAAATAACCCTGACTTTATTCCAGCACCAAGTTCCCACTGCGCTGGAGCTGTCTCATCCGAGATCATCACAAGGGGCAACCTAATGCATGTTTACAGGGAGCACCATGCAGACATTAGTCCTTCTCTGTAGGACAGCAGTTAATCGATGCTTTACTGTGGGGATTTAGAAGTTGCTGCATGTCCTTAATGCAAATTAGTTAAACAGCAGGAAGTGTCCCTAGTGGCTGTCTGGTAGACAGATACTAGAGGCAGTCTTAACACTGCAATGTATACACTTTAGTTTCTCTAAACCTGCAAAGCTTTCAGCTTCCGGGTTAATGGGACAGGGACACTGCACTCAGACTACTTAAAAGAGATGAAGTGGTCTGGGTGCCTATAGTGTCACTTTAATGTCTGTCCAGGATAACACAGAGGTTCTGGCTACCCAACATACACCAAGCAAGCTCTCTAATACACTCACCTAAAGCAGGTTCTTTGAATATTTATCAGTACAGGGTGCTGTAACATCAGTTGGAAAACATTCCAAGTTGAGAGGGTCATTATAGATAAAATACTGCTGGGAATAGATAAAGTGTAGATTTCGTTACCAAATGCTTCAAGGACTCGTAGCATTACCCATTTTATTGGAATCTATATGTTACAACAATTATTGAATCAATCATTCTTGAAGCATTGGCGGCAGTAGAGTGGCTTTTTGAGAAAGATTGAATTGTTGATGTGGGAAATAATAATATTACAATGTTATTTATTCTTTTTCAATGTTACTGTTTTGTCACAAAAAGCAGAACAAACAATTCATGGATAAGTCGCGTATGTTTTATTCTGTATATTTTAATAATATGAAGTGAGGGATTTCTTAATCGATTTCTTATGGGACAACTGCTTTTCCATCTTAATGGGAATATTTGTAAAAGAAGAGTATGTTGAAATCAATTAATTTTTTCGAGTCGTCCTGCAGCTCAGTACAATGTCATACTATTTAATATAGAACATGTACAATACAAACAAGCATTAACTGTAATTGCCACTGGTTTTAGATTGCCACTACTCTGAAGCAGATGCTTTCAAGCAATATATTGTATAGGATAATAGTATGTATAAGTATATAATTACTTATTTTTCCTGAAAATAAACATAAAGAAAAATAATAAGCAAGATTACTTGTTTTAGAAACAACAAACATGCAAACAGCATAGTGACTGTTTTCTATATGGGATATATTCACCAAACACAGTAATGTGATTATAGATGTAGGAAGCAGGGGACAATGAAGAGAGCAAATCTCCCCCGATAGTAGGGGGATGAGAGAGGTAAGATCCTCCTAGTCTTGATGGTGTAACTTTTACCATATGTTTTACTGTATAGGAAAAAACTAAACATTTTAAAGGAGTTGCTTAGCTTCTACAGATAGCTTTTAAAACAATCACAATTCAATAAAATATGCAAAAATCTGGAAAGACTGAAGTATATAATATACATTTTTATACATTTATATATCTTTACTGAATAATTTATTTTTCATGAGGAATTGCATATATACAAAGATAAGCACAAGGCCTATATTTCATTTAAAGGAACAGTACAGGTTCAGGAACACAAACATGTTTTCCTGACCCTATAGTGTTAAAACCACCATCTAGCCTCCCTGATCCCCCTTTTCTCCCTAAATATAGTAAAATCTTACTTGTATTGAAGTCTGAAGCTGCTGGCTCTGCCTCTGACCTGCCTGCTGTCTGCTAACATCATCAGAAGTGATTGTCTGAGCCAATCACAATGCTTCCCGATAGGATTGGCTGAGACTGTCAAGGAGGCAAATCAGGGGCAGCGCCAGCACAAATCAAACACAGCCCTGGCCAATCAGCATCTCCTCATAGAGATTAATTGAATCAATGCATCTCTATGAGGAAAGTTCAGTGTATGCATGCAAAGGGTGGAGACACTGAATGGTAGTGCTGCACAGTGTGTACACTGCCCCAGGAAGCATCTCTAGTAGCCATCTGAGGAGTGGCCAGTGGAGTTTTCACTATGCTGTAATGTAAACACTGCATTTTCTCTGAAAAGACAATGTTTACAGCAAAAAGCCTGAAGGTAATGATTCTACTCACCAGAACAAATGCAATAAGCTGTAGTTGCTCCTGTGACTATAGTGTCCTTTTAACTAATAACCTCCACAGTGATGGTGTATGATTTTGCTAATGTAATTATTTTGTATGGTTTCCTGTATGTCTATAAGGAGTGCTGGGCTTGTAATGAACGAATGCCCACTTACCAGGTTTTTGTTGGTTCCTACACTTATAATTGTGGTCAACTGGCAAATTAACAACATTATGTAGGATCCTGCATGAACCTTAAATGTGGCAAGTTGTCACATGACGTTTCAACTTCACCAGGCCTTAATTAAAATCAGGTATTCTTGCGATTGAGGTATAAATTTAGAAATTTAGTTTCCACTTCACTCTTAGATTTGTTAAATTATTTTGACATGTTTCTCTTTAAATGACTTTGAAAGTTCCATATTGTCTCTACGACCAATGTTATTAATAATGTTTTAATGCATGTTGAGATTAATGTCGATACAAACCCCATTAAGAAAATGAATCAGAAACGCATGACTGAATAAATATAAATAAGTGGAGACATACTGAGCTTCTTTTTTATTCTTTTCTAGAACATATATGCGTCCTTTATGAGGCGGAGTATCCATGTATGTAATTTATTCAGTAGATGAATAATAGTTAATTAAATGGCTCAGTGTATAGCATATGGCGTGACAGGTTCAGAAATATAACAAATAGCTGTTTTATGCTGTATGTTATTATATTAGCTTACTAAAGATTCTTCAGCATAATGAGATAATCATTTCAATGATAAAAAATGCAAAGAGCTTGTTAAGCATTTGTGTTAATTTTGCAGTGTTGGGAAACAATGCTGCATATGATTAATTCATGTTTTTGTTTTTTTTCCCTGTAAGAAAGATAACTATAGAAACACACTTTTTGACCAAGATAAAAGTCAATTGCCCCATCTAGTCTTCCCAATCCCAATTGAAAATCATCGACTTTCACAGGGTTGCTCACTCAAGTGTGAATGGTTAGGAATTCAAGGTGAATTAGAAGTGAATCTTTAAGTTTTAGGTTTGGTTTAGACCACATTTTGAGCTCTGCACTTTCGGCCTAAAATTTGAAATTGATAGGCCGAAATGTTGCAGTTTTTGTTACAGTAAACTTGCCTTCCTGCTGTAATCCTGAGTGCTTGGGCCTAATTTATATTGAAATTTAAAATTGGTGAACAATACCATATATACCTCATTATGTCTCTTCTGACAACAGAGGTTTGTCTATTACAAACATTCATCGATTAACTTGTTTTTACATTTATACAAATTTGCACACTATTATGACTATTCCCTGATACTCTTGATTTTTATTCCTGCTCCAAAATTAAATATGCGCAAAAATAAACAAAAAAGAATAGAGTGAGACAAATGCTCATTATCTTCTATAACAACTTTTTGAGATATGGACTATGGTAATTCTCAGCACTCCTTAATATTCAGTAGATATGAGGTAAAACATAGGGTTAACTATTAACATGTCTCCAATATCAAAAACATTATACTGAAATGAGCAAAACATGGAAGAGTAATAACATAAACGAACATTCAACATTGTGGTTAGAGTTTCCTACCATCTTAGTTATATTTCAGTAACCAGTAATATGCTTTATATACAAAGGTGGGAGTGAGTAGCATATGTTAGAATGCAGAGGGTAATACGTAAAGCGTCGAAGATATTAAAATGACTGAATGTTTATCCAGCAATCTTAATAGGACCCACTTCCCCAGTCTAACAACTGAGAGTTACTGTCATTACCATCCCCGATAATCTCAGTAGCCACAACAATGCCACGTGGTAATCACTCATGACTCCTCCTACAGTTGGTGATACATAAAATCAGGAAATGTATGCTGGGTCTTAGTGGTATATATTGGCAAAATGTTCTATCAGCATTGCATTAATATTTAAATATATAGTATGTGAGATATTTTACAGACATGTTTCCTTAATAAATATATAAAACACATAAAAATTTCTTGCACCTAAAGGAAGCAGGGCTTAATTGAAAAAACCCTTAACGCCATTGTACAATGTAATAATTAAGGTGAGCAAAATGTATTAACTGTAGTTATAAGTCAAAATAAATCGACAGTCATATCATGAAAAATGACACATTACTCAAACATCCCTGAATTACAGTTATTAGGTCACTGTTATACAGGAATAAGTAAATAGAAATCTCTCTTGTTTTTTACTTGGCCGGGGGCCCTGCTGATATATTTAGGTTTTGGGCTTTAATGCTCTTTATAGTTTGTTTATTTCACAGCTCTACAATGTAGAAATGCATGATAAACTGTGTCATTCATATCAAGGATGTGCAAAGGATCAATGTAACACGCTATCAGCAGCCATACTGTAATAAAATTGAAACATTTTTGCTGACTCTCACAGATTTCTGTATTTCTCATTATGAAGCACTGAACATCAATCATATGATACCTTATGAAGTCCAGCTCTTATCTCAACTCCAAGACATTAATTAAATATAAAAAACCAAAGAACCAAAGCAGCCTGTCTATTATAATTTAAATGGTGTTCAGATTTATGTGTCCAAAACATTCGCACTTGATTTCTTATCCTGTTAGAACACAAAGTCCTTTTTTTGTGAAAAATGAAGAACAAATAATGGGATAATTTATTTTCATAAGTTGATAAATGGGGTGCCAGCTTTAGCACATAGGGGTGGGGAATGGCTTGTAGTAATATTATTGAATGAAAAATTAAACATGGCTTCCTTTAAAGGATGGATTTCAGTTTTTGCCACTCTGTGTTTACAGATACTTACAGTTACCTGTTATGTGGAAAGGTAGAAAGGTTTAATACTATTAAACAACATCCTATTAAAATGTATGATGTGACTCTTTAGAGTAAGGTCAGGCAAGCTGTACAGCTTACTGCTGCAATATCACATAGAACAAGTTGACTAAACTGGGCACTAAATAACATTATCTACTCGCAAGTGTTCTTTGACCTTATTCATGACATATAAAATGTACATTGAAACATGGAACCAAATATATCAATATATACGTTCTATTGCTTGCACTGACATTCATCAGATGTATCCTAGCATGGAAATCAATGGGCCATTTGCAAAAGTCAAAGGGAGTTACCTGCTGTTCCATGAGCCAGTAGGGGGATTAAAATATCTTTCTAACCATCCTTCTGCCCCCCCTCCCCCCCACCTTGACAAGAGAGCATGTGGTGTGCATTACTGTGGTTTCTCCCCAGTCTGATGTGGCACTATAAAGAGGATGGTAGAGATAAGTTATATTCATATAGTATACAATGACATAATAAAACATTACAAAAAATCTCTAGCATATCACACTTTACCTGTGTTGCTGCTGTTGATCCAAAATAAGGCTACAAAGCTATATTCAAATGAAGGGAAATTAATCATAATTGTTAGTTTTTGCCTGGAATTCTCTCTAGATCAACAAACTATTTAAATGTTTACTCTTATTTGTATAGCTCTATGTATAATGCTTTGCCGATAAATTACCCAATCTACAACTACATTTCTGTACAATTTGGGCAAACCAGGTAATGCGGGCAGTTGATTATTATTTTATTATTATCATTTTATTATTTATATAGCGCCATCAGATTCCGTAGTGCTGTACAATGGGTGGACTAACAGACATGTAGTTGTAACTAGACAAATGGACATACAGGAACAGAGAGGTGGAGGGCCCTGCTCAATGAGCGAACATGCTAGAGGGATTCTATTAATATCCTTAAAACCCAAAAGATAGTTTTTTTGTGTTGGAGGAAAGTTGTGCCAAATGTGATAAAGTAAGTAAATAAACATAGAAATGAAAACACCATTTGGCATTCACTAATAGCTCAAAAAAAGCCCTTTTATTGATGTAATTGCTACACCTAGGAAGACCAGGTGTAAGGTCTCACTAAGCGAGAAACATCACTATAATTATATAATTGACCCTTCCAAAGCTTTAGTAGAGAGAAGCACAATGCACTGCTTATCTCTGTAGCACAGAGGATGAATGTAAATAGAGTTATACATACTGTGCATGCAATTTACATCTTCAGCCAGGGATGTATTTACCACAAGGCAAACAAGGCACTTGCCTAGGCCGGCACTTTCGGGGGGGGCACCAAAAAATGCCACCCCAAGCTCCCAGACAAATGCCTTGTTTGCCTCATGTTCTGGTGCTGTCCACCTTACAGTGAGTGAGTGTACCTGTCAGTGTGTGTCTTTGAGTGAGTGAAAGTATGTGTCTTTCAGTGAGAATGGGTGTGCCTGTGAGTGTGTGTTAGTGTGTGTATGTCATTTTATGTGTAGCTGAGAGTCTGTGCCTGTCAGTGAAAGTGTGTGTTAGTTAAACAGTGTGTGCCAATGACTGTATGTGTGTGCCAATGACTGTGTATCTGTCAGTGAGTGTATATCAGTGCATGTATCAATGAGGGCATGTGTCTGTCAGTCAAAAAAGTGGCCTTGACACAAATTGGGGGGGGGAGGGGATTTTGATTTTGAGGGTGCCCGAACTTAGTCGTGCCTAGGGCAGCACAAATCCAAAATACACCACTGTCTTCAGCACATATTAAGAGAGAGCTCTCTCAGTGTGACCCAATCAGGTCTTCCATATGACATATTCAAATCAGCAAAGAATAAGGATTGGTGTTGTTGTGGATCCAAATAATGATCTTTATTATATTCAGAGGAAGCCCAAATTATTATTACAAGTGTACTTGGAGAAGCGAGAATTAGACACGAGACACCTGTTGGTATTCAAAATAAGCCTCTGCCGTTTTATTCATCAGCTGGGTTTTATACATTAAAAAGTAAGTGCCTACGTGCAAATACTCATAGAACAGTAATAGGAAGGGAGTAAAGATAAGACATAGGGATGAACGTCATGTACACATAAATAAGTTCCAAGGTAAGAAAGAATAAAAAGATTAGAGAAGAGACATCTTAGGTGGGGGCTCTCTGCTCCTGGAACTAGACATATATGGTCTTAAGTGTTGTGTTAAGCATCAAGCATTTCCTGAGTCCAAGTTAGCCAATTTTAATCTAGGATATCATTATATGACACCTATAAGCTTGAGCATTGGAATCAAGATAAATTCTACCACAATTTCAGCACTAATCCTTCCATAATATTGAAAAACCTTTATTCTGCATCTTGCAATATAATAAAACACAGAATCAACATACAGTGATGTACTCCCAATCTCATAGGATGCAGTAATCTACGCGTTTTGTGTCTCTCAACACTTTATCAAGTTTACCAAGACCCGTATTTACCTCTTATAGGGTAGTTATAGGGTGGTTAGAAGAGAACCTCCCCCCAGTTGGGGAACACAAATGCATGAATTACAAAGACTTACAAAGCACGAATACCTCAAAAACCACTCCACAAGAGGCAAAGGGAAAAATAGGGTAAACTGTCTAAACATAACATTAGTAATAATCAAACAAAACAATGAAGCTATTACTCTATTACCAAAATATATAAACAACAATAATTTGTACATATTAAACAAAATGAAATAAAGTTAGAATAAAAAAGAAAATCTGGCCAATCAGCATCTCCACATAGATATGCACTGAATCAGTACCTCTCTATGAGGAAAGTTCAGTGTCTCCATGCAGAGAGTGGAGATACTGAATGGCAGTGCTGCACAGTGCCCCAGGAAGCACCTCTAGTAGTCATCTGAGGAGTGGCCAGCTGAGGTATCCATAAGCTTAGTGTCTGCATGCAGAGGATGGAGACACTGAATGCCAGTGCTGCACCGTGTGCAGTACAGCCCCAGGAAGCACCTCTAGTAGCCAGCTGAGGAGTGGCCAGTGAAGGTATCCTAGGCGTTTTTCTGATAAGTGTTTACTGCAAAAAGCTTGAAGGGAATGATTATACGCACCAGAACAAATACAATAAGTTGTAGTTGTTCTGGTGACTATAGTGTCCCTTTAAAAGAGATGGGAAAAATATCTAAAGAATATGCATAAACAAATAACAATCAATATGATAATGAAAGATCTCACTCAATATTCAGTCCCAATGGTGTCCTGCTTGACAACGTGAAAATCCAAACCATCTCACGTGTAGATAGTTTTTGCAGGATGTCACCTCCTCTTGAAGGTCTTTGGAGCCTTTCTATCCCTTGGCATACATAACTCTCTGTACTACCATTATGGAATACGAAAATCTGTACTAAGAAAATGTCTGCCCACTGGTGTGGGTCTTCTACCAGTCTCAATGTCATTGAGATATTCCCTAATCCTTTCTTTCAACCTCCTGCTGGTTTTCCCCGCATATTGTATGTTGAACAATTTGTAAGTGATCAAATAAGTGAAGAAACATGGTGTTTTACTAATATATGTCTTGATCGGAAATGTCTTGCTTGTAATATTTGAAGTAAACGACTGACACTTGACCACATACTTACAGACCTTGCATGGAGAAGACCCACATTTAAAAAAACAAAAACTCTTGTGCTTTAACCACATACATAGTTTAAACTGCTGTTTAAATCCTACTAATAAAAAGGCCTCTCTTCCCAGGTTAAATTACATTTTACTTGGATACATTTTGTATGAACTTATGCAATACGTTCTTTCTCAACCTTTGTTTGGAACCTGTAGTGGACTGAAGTGGAAAACAAAGAGACCTTTGTTTGATCTTAAAATTGGCCACAGAATTAACCTTTGCCTGTCCATCAACCTCCTTATCCTCAATTCAAGAGGATAAATCCATCACTGGATAAATCTCTGAACTAAGATCATCCTGTTTATTATAACTTGCACCAGCCTGATCTTGTATTGGAATGAGTGCTCTATCATATATTATCCATCTGTGAGTTACCAATTTTGGGAGGTTACTGTGGTGTACCATAGGGACCTTTGAAACATTGCTGCGAGTGAAATGAATTACTCTAATAACAGTATTACTATTTTTTTTCTACTACTTTATGACATGTTAAAGGGATAATATAGGCACCCAGACCACTTCATCTCATTTAAGTGGTCTGGGTGAATTGCCACTGTCCCTCAACCCTGGAATGGAAAACAATGCAGTTTCAGAGAAACTGCAATGATTACATTGCAAGGTTAAGACAACCTCTGGTGGCTGTTTTCTTGGATGCTAACAGAGTTTTACTTTGCATGAGGATGTCTAACATGTTCAAGTTCCTCATAGGAAAGCATTGATTCAATGCTTTCCTATGAGGAAACTCTAATGGGCACACAGTGCTCGCCGCGCATTGGAGACCAATTTCAGAGAAACTGCTATGTTTACACTAGGGTTAATCCAGCCTTGAGTGGCTGTCTCACTGATTTTCACAGTGAGAAGACGCTTACGTCCATAGGAAAGCATTGAGAAATGGTTTCCAATGGACTGATTGAATGCACGCGCGGTTCTTGCCGCGCATGCGCATTCGTCAGAAGAGGGAGGAGAGTCCCCAGCTCCGAGGGAGCCCGGCGCTAGAGAAAGGTAAGAATCTAACCCCTTCCTCGCCCTAGAGCCCGGCGGGAGGGGGGCCATGAGGGTGGGGGGGACCTATTAACACTATAGTGCCAGGAAAACTAGTTTGTTTTCCTGGCACTATAGTGGTCCTTTAATGGAATGCAATATAGGTGAAAAGTCCAAAAAAGCTCACAATTTTCACCTCTGAAAGGGGGTTAATAAGAGACTAGATTTATCCTTTCTTTGTTTCCACCACTGCAGTAGCCTATCAGGCAAAGAAAAACTATTCATTTATTCTGCAGAAGATCGTCATGGACATGAAAATAAAAATTAGTTTGATGTACTAGAGTAAGGGAATGAGACAACTGAGTGTATTACATTATATGAATAGTGTTCATTAATCAAGATTTTTTTTTTCTGGCTGAGTCATTTTTACATAATTACTTTTAAAGATTTGCCATTCCAGATCATTTTCTTTCTAATCTGGCAAACTGTTTATTCTTTGTTTAACCTGACTTTTCACTGAGTCTGACTGGTCTCTCCATTAATAAAAAACAAAAAACTAAATTTAAAAAAATTTATAGTATTTTTCAAAATGTATGGGATCCCCAGAGAACCCCAACTTTCCCCAAACAGGAAAGACCAACTCAATGGGCTGTGGGGTGGAGAATTATATTAAAAAGCCCAGTCTTCTGGACCTATTATTAAAACTATTATTACCCTTTAAGGGTACTTTATTAACCTTATTATGGACACCCTTAATCTCAGGAAATATCTCTTCTCCTGGGTCCTTAGGGGGAAATAATTTCACTAAAGGGCCCAGGGAGTTTTTTTCTATAATGCTCCTATGTGTAGGTGGGGTAAAGAAAGAGTGGAGTATATGAGCCTCTCCCAAAGCTTTGTTTTTTTTTTTGTTTTTTTTTTACATGGAGAGACCCAATCTGATTGTGTCTCTCTTGACATGCCAAGGTCTGACAGACCTTTGCATGCTTTTCTTCCCCTATTTGTACAGCTATTTCCCTGTATTTGTGCAGTACTAGCACTTGTGCTAGGTAACTAGATCTGCTAGCTGAGCTAAGTTTCACTCAAAAATCAGCTGGCTATGCATGATAGTAAATATCCCAAATCTTTATACTGACTACAACATCAGCTTGTCTTTTTACGTCACCTATTAACTCAATGTGAATATGTACCAGAAGAAGTGATGGTAATACTGAATATAAAAGATACCAATGGACCAAGGTCCTGAGCATAGCACATTAGTGTGTACACCTAGAGAAATGAAAAGCAAATGTAAACATTGCTTACAAAACATTAATTAAAGTGGCACTGTCACCATCTGAGGACTTTGCAGAATATGCAAAGACCTCTGATGGTGACATTTCTGTTGGAGTCTGGTGGCCGAGGGGGAGGGAAAGGGGAAGATGAGTTCTACGTACATGAACCTGTCTCCATCTTCTTCAGGCCCTCTTCAGCCCTGGTGATTCAGCTCCAGGAGTCGATGTCACTGATGTACTCTCACGCATGTGCAAGAGTACAGCATTGAGGTCTATGGAGGATCCCATGAGATCATTAAATGTTCCAGAGACAGAGCTGGTGATGACTGGTGGTATTGACACTTCTCGATGGAAGTAGCTCTGACCAGTGTCTAAGAAAGGTGAAAAATAGTCCTTACTGTGTTTTATATTTTTAGTTAGAAATAAATGAAAAATTAGGAAAAAGTAAGACAGAGTATGAATGAAGAAGAGAAGAGGAAAAGATAAGTATGACGTGACAGTGCCGTTTTAAGCAAAAGAGGTGTAAAATACATATTTTTGCTCTAGTGATAACTAGGTGTACAGATAGGTATTCTTCATAAACATAACTCACACCCTGTGCACTCCTGTAACCAAGGTGAATTTTAACATAGGAGATATCAGACATGAGTCTAGATTCTATTACAAGTAATACATGTATTTCTTCTAACTGAATAGCTTAGCTCATAGCTTAGAACATTTTGTCTCCCATAGTTTCTGGAGCTCCAGCTAATCTATTGTTTTGGCTTGGCATTCTATTTATGATGATTGCCAACTGGTAAGAACAGGTGTACCATATTTGTCAGGCCCCTGGCAGTATCTTGCAATAAATTGCTTACTGTAAACGTTTTGCCCTCACTATTTTAATGGAGACGTGTCTGATATAAGAAAGAATTGAATGGAAGTGTTTTGAGGAATTCATTTTTTATAGATTACATTTAACTTAAAAAATGCAATTATGGAACTGTCATTTCCAAATAAGGAAAAATTAGTATATCCAGCATTCAAATTGATATTATGAAAAACTGAATGTAAATGTATTATTTTCTACTTTGAATTTTAATTTAAACCTAAGAGCCTGGGTAGAAACTAAGTCCTAACATTCTCTGTAAAGGGTGTGGGGTAATTTAAGGCAATATCAATTCCTTCAGCTCCACTGACAGTCTGTGTTATCATAATCCATTCTCTATAACTTCTATACTAGCATGTGCTGCCCTACATTTTAACAAGAGTACAAAATGTGAAGCTTGTAGAAAAGGGGTTATTGAAGAGGCTCTGTCACAATTTGTTTGTCTGGATCCCCAGTCTAGGGATGCCTCCCTACTGCCCCTCCCCACACATATACCCAACAACCAGTTTAGGCCCCTGGACAGGTGTAATTTACCTTTTCCAATGTTGTGCTTGTCCTGCTGGGTCTTTTCTAAAGGCACTGTCATCTTTGTGTTCCTAAGATGGCAGTGGCCAGGAAGTCAATATTCTGCCATTCCTTAGGCCTGCGCATCAAATGACAGGCATGCCCAGTTCATCCAATGGACCTGTGTTGGCCCTCATGATCAAGTCACATCAACACAGAGTGCCAGTAATGCACTGCTTCCGGAGGTGACACAAAGTTTGAAGAAGGTGAGTACAACCAGTGACAAAGCTGACAAAGGTAGTGGAGCTTGACCAAAGTTAGACGCTTTGCCAACTTTTGTCAACCTGAGTTTATACATAAGGAAAAATAATCCCTACTCTTCCTTGTGTAGAACTTTAAACATTAAAACTAGCCTTAAAAAAAAATGAAAAATATGAGCAGCAGAGGGGGGGATTGGGATATTCCTAATGGAAAGAACTGACAGAGCTGCTTTAAGTATATACATGTTCTTTATTAACACAAGGCAGCATTTTGTATAGGCTGAAGTTTAACAACTTTGTGTTGGGTGGGCTGATTAGAATATGCTTATAAAATGGACGTAAGTAGATGTACCGTAAGTGTATTATAGTTCTTATGGTATTTTGAGTGGAAATGCATTGATTCAAGCAAATTACATGAAGGGTAAAAAGTTTGGGATGGGGATATGATCAGTTCAGTTTTGAGAGGTTTCATTGCATGTACCAGCTAGACATTAAAGAAGAGAGGACAAGGGTCAGTTCGAAATATGAAATATTGAATAGGTCAGAAGATTTGAAATCTCCAGTGATGCATGTAACATCATGAAATGCCCAGTGAGTGTCTTTATTGTGGTGGCCAGCATGGATAAGGTTGGGTTCAATCTTTAGGTCAATATTTTATAATTTTGATAACAATTGAACCAGCACTTTTATAGATTAACTCAGTATAGCTGCCTGAAAGGAGTTTTGTCATTTCTAAATTCTGCCTTTAAAAAATACACACACACAACAGAACTTCTGTCTTTTAACCTGAAACTACTGAGTATATTATTTATATTTGATATATCTGTTTATCACCGACAAACATATTCCTCACATACACGTATACAGAGTATTAGTTTTGAATCCTAAATCAATGTATAATAAAAAGCTTCTTCTCTCCTACCGATGAATAATGGAACTTTGAACCCAGACATCTGAGAAGGTTCTTTTTTTCTAATAGATGTTGCAGAAATGTTATTATGCTGTAAAATTACTCTGCAGGACCATTACAAAGGGATTTTTTAGACACAAAGATGTGTTTCATTCAGTGTATTCTTCCCCCCAAAATAGCTTCCCTGGTCTGTTTTCAACTAACAAAGAAAAAGTTAAACACTTTCCTGCACCCTACATCTAAATGACCAGACACATTTCATGTGTATATGCTAGTTTCGTGATTACATATTCCTCAAACTTCTCTGCTGTCTGTTGCTATTTGAATAAGTTAGCAAAAGAAATTAGTTTCTTCTTTAAAACATGAAAATGTCACAGAAAGCAAGCTGTAAATGTATCGCACCACTGTCCTTCAGTTCATTAAATATTGCTTGTAGTGAATCATTGTGGGTTTAATGCAAAGGAGCTGATTTAAAAAAAAAATATTTTATAATGGAGAAGTCTTGAGAAGGGACCCTCTCTGAGCTGGCAGGGAGATCAATAGATCTCTCAGCTTGATCCTACACCATTTCACTTTACCGAGTGAGCTTTGTAGTCTGTCTCTCTATTGGGTGCAGACCACTTTAAGAGCTCCCATGCAGTCTCCTGGCACTTCTCAAAGGCTCAGAGCATCACACCCAGCTATCTGGGTCATGCACAGAGCACTGAGACTGTCAGTGATATTGTGATTTGTGAACCAATATGTTCTCCACACTGGACCACCACGCATCTAACCTTCCACTGGACCATCAGGGATAGCAAACCCTTCCTGCCAAACGATAAACAGGAAGGTGGCAAATTAAAAACATCCCCTAACCTCCACCTTTTATACTCAGACATCACACAGCCTCCTTCACGCACAAATACTCATTCACACTCAAACTCTCCTTCACACACAAAATTCAGTCACAACACACACACAATGCACATTATCATCAGAGTTGCTAATAATACTGTAAAGTAACCAAATCTATGCTTTTACTATAATGTATGAAATGTTGGAGAGGTTTCACTCCAGTGAGAATGTATCACGTACCCGATCCTATGCCAGTCTATGCCATTCTAATGGCTTTTTGCATTCAAGAGAGTTGAATTATCTTTTTATTACAGAGAAATCAGAAAATTGAAAAGGATTTGAAGAGGTTGTAGAGATCAAGAGGAAGTTTTCTAGCCAAAAACATCTGTCTATGAGTCATTTTAGACAATATTAAAATGTTTATCAGAGAAAATATAATCATGAAGTGTACAGTTTTATCATCAAACAAAACAGGTCTGAATATTTTTGTAATACAGACACTCCTCACTTACTGACCAGGTTCAGTTCCTACAAACTGGTCGTAGAATGAATTTGTTGGTAAGTGAGAAGTTAAGGGATTCCCTGCTATACTGCGTTCTATGTTCCCCGAACATAGACAAACACACCAGAACAGGGAATACCTCTAATCTATGTTGGAGCAAATTTCCCCTTGAACATAGATTTATGCTCTGGTGCACATGTCTGTGTTCAGGGACATTTCATCAAACATAGACGAATACACAAGAGCAGGGAATCCCTCTAATCTATGCTTGGGGAAATTTCCCCCAACATAGATTAGAGGTATTCCCCGAACATAGACGAACGCAACAGAGCAGGGAATCCTTCTAACTCCCACAACGGCTCGCACTTACCACCTCATGAGAGAGCTGGTTGTAAGTGTTAGCCATCGTAAAACAGGTAGGTCACAAAACGAGGACCACCTGTAATTAACCATTTTTCAGATGTAGGACATTGATGCCATTTGTTCTATGAATACATGGGGTCATAAGTTTCTAGATACAGAATACAGTCATCATAACCGGTTTTAACTGAAGTAGAATCAAATATTGAAATTTTGGCTTCGATCAATAGCCAGAAAGTTGTGGGAACCTTCTACTGTTAAGTTTTCAAATGAGCTGCCGAGTAGAGTTCCAGTAATTCAGATGTAAAGATACAGTAACAATGGTTAATGCTACCTAGTTTTTAAGTTATTGTTATATTACTTTGCCATGATAGCTAAAACTCTCATAGGTATATACATTTTTGTGTTTTTGTTCACGTTGGTATTTGAAAACATCTAACATTCAAAATGAACTTTTCCAGCTTGACACAGATTCCTAAGCTCACATATTATAAAAGCTGCTTTCTAGCTTTGTTCAGCCAAGGAATTCCATGCTACAGACCTGCATAACTGAAGATCTGCTCCACTGAAGCAAATCTCCTATCTTTAAAACTAAATTAACATTCAGTGCTTTGTGTTCAGTGATTAGAATGTAAAACAGTTTTAGAGGTATGATTTGGGCTTGTGACAAAAATGATAACACTGAAATATTATGGAGTCAAAATCAAAAGAAAGAAATTCGTTAGGATACCTTTGCATATACTGGAACACAGAGATCACACGGTACATGGGTTGGGTAGAAACAGTTAATAACCAAAAAGTCTTATGTGTGGCACCAAAGTTCACCTAACTTGCCTGATAGAACTTATTTAGCTGACAGCTATAGGTCATCTTGAAAATTATGTTGTACATGGTAGTTATTATATATCCATGATACGAGTGTAATCAGTCCAAGGAAAACATATTATGTAGAATGCATGGCTTGCAGGCAAATGTCATGTCCTATTGTTTTGCAGTCTTTAACATACAGTTGGAATACCGTAATTCCAGCTTGACTGGTTATTGCAGGTTACTACACATCTAGCTTTAAATATTGATTTTAATAGATGCATTTGAAACCAAGTAATTATGTGTAGATTAACTTTTATTTTTTATTATTTTAGTTCAGCTAGTCAGCTAGTCAGTACATCTTTAGCAATGCACCACTATAGTGCATCATGATTACTAGTCAGTTGTGTCAACCAAAAAATCCATACCACTAAAACAACCTACATCAAAAAGGTCAGATAACCACTATGACCAGGTGATTCACTCTGATGGCTTTCCATCAGCCATGACCGTACTGGATACCATCTGGACCAGCCAAGATCCATAGATACTTTACTGAGCACTGTTTGGTGACAGTTACTTATCCCAGCACACATTTCAGAGAAAGTTGTGTTTCTGGTCACTTCACACAAGGGTAGATTAATAGCATCAGTCAGGGTAAATAGCATTTTATCAAGCTAACTAGTTGAGTAACATAAGAAATGTACAGTCCAAAATATGATATAGTACAACACAGTAGTAGACAGTCAGTGAGTGACGTGATGTGATTTTAATGCTTTAAGGAGTCATTGAAACTTATATTTCTGTTTGCTGTAAAAAATACTTTATAGAAATGAGAGAGAGTGTTTCACGGACATTGTTTTACATTGGCCCCTCATAACAAACTGACATTACAAACTGACATTACACATGCCATTTTTCAAGTAAACATTTATTGTATTGTGAATTGTATTTGTACTTGCTCAGCTACATTCAAGGTAACTAGGAGGTAGCATTCTTACTCTTCTGAACAGTGGTTCATTTTAGATTAAAATACAAGCATCCATTTTGTTTTACTGACCAACATGCTTTGCAACAACAATGGGAGGATGTGGAATTCAATCATTGAATTCACAGCCTTTGTAGAGACAAATTTGTTTCCGCTTGTGCCCCCTCAACCATTGACTGTACATAAATGCTTCAATAGACAAAAAGATTAGAACAATTACATGAAAAACTTTACTGTGTTATCAATTAGCAACTGGAAAATCAGTAAAGGTTTAGGTTTCAGGTAACATTGACCCAATTTAGTACATTTTTACTTTATTTCAGGAGAACGTCTTGAAAGGAAATACGATTACATATAGCAGGGAACATGTATCATCTGGAAATTGTCTTGTAATTAAATTAACACAGAGGTCAACATATTTTGTCATCACTCAGTGAAAAAAGAGAGCCCTCCGGGAATTGACTTCATAAATGTATCTCTCTAATTAATAAAACAATGCTTATTTGTATATAGCCATGTGTTTTATATCTTTAATAAGTGAATAACATGAAGTGCATTAGGGGAATTATTACACACCAGTTCAAAGACTGATTTGATTCAAAGCATTCTAGTCCACACATTATTTTTTACAAATATAAAAAAACATTAGTAGATTTTTACTTGAAAAATTTACATACTTGAAAACGTATGTATCCTTACTGGTAAAATATTCTATAAATAAATCTAAACAAGATAGATAAATAGACCTCCCTAATACACAAGTATGTCCCATATAGGCCCCTACGCTCGGCCCAAGACCTATGTCTACATCTGTTTGTACTCCCACCTCTGATACTTGCCTCTGGGACTGCACCGTTCCTGTGTAACTCCCTTCCCTTTTCCATTAGACACTCACCCAGTCTCCACTCCTTAAAAAAATATCATTAAAAACTCACTTTTTCACAAAAGCTTATTAATTGAACTGATAATGGCTACTAACTAATTCCTCTCCTGCAACTGTCATATAAAAAACCATAATAAGTCTTCAGTGAATACTATTCTACCAATCTATTTCTCTACTCTTACCCTTACTTTTTGTGTCACTTTATCCCACTCCCCCTAGCATGTAAGCTCATTAAGCAGGGCCATAAACCCCACTATTCCTGTGTGTCAAACATGTCTGGTCACAATGACATGTTTGTTATTCCACCCATTGTAAAGCGCTATGGAATTTGTTGACGCTATATATATAAACATAATGATTATAATAATAAGTAGGATCTTAGTAAAAGTGAACCATGGGCACAACAAATTAGAAATATCTTGTTTCCCCAATTCTCCCAGAATTCCTTACTTAACGTGCGAATTAAAACAGACAGGTATCCTATTTGAGATTTGCATTTCTGTGTGCACTGTTAGGATTGGAGTATTGTTTTAAACAGCTTTTTTAAACCAAAGTATGGGTTGTAATCAAAAAGGGCCAACCATGGAGCCAACCAGTTTTAACCTTCTGGTGCACGGTGCTGGATCTGACCTAGGAGCTAACATCTTTCTTCTGACTGGTGTGTGCAGATCTGTATTTAACAATGTATTTAACAATGTATTGTTACTGACTTCAGGTGGAGGGGTTTTCAATCAGCTATAGCTAAGACATGATAAAACACCCCATTGATTTATGCAATTTCAAAATTTACTAAACTGTTTTTTTGTTGGTGGGGGGTATACCATCTTGCCTTAGCAAACTGAAACCAGGAGACTGGCCATCCACTGGTCCTCTAATAATTAAGCTAGAAACATTAAGGAGTTCATATATTACTAGCATTATATATCAAAACCTTTAGAATTTGAATTTGGTATGGTACAAGCTTATCATTGAGGGATGGTCCAAGCTATACTCAAATGCTAAGTCTAACAAAACAAACAATCCAGTAAGCAATAACAAATATTTTCCATTTCAAAATTATAGGTTTGATTTAGTAATAAATAGTTTTATATAGGTATGTGCTTCAATAGACACTTGCTTAAAGTGCATATGATGCAGTTGTAGGATGATATTATTCAATATGGTTTAATTTATTTTTGTTTATATTTCTGAAACGTAAAGGGACATGCATCACTGTAAGACAAACAACTTAATCATTCTTCTTATGAATACTTATTAATACTTTAACTTTGAATAAGACAGTTGCCTCACTCTGTAGGTTGAAAAAAACAGGTAAATGTGACCTTTTTTTCCTCATATTTACCCTCTTATTCTTTATTACTCTTTCCACTTGCACTCTAGGGGTTAGCCTACTGATCTGAAAAATAACTGTCCTATCCCTCGGAATGCTTGAAAAGTGCATTGGGCATTCCCTACTGATTTACACATGTGCATCTGGAAGATCTCTTCACCTGGCACCATCCTGACAGGGGGAGAAAAGAGGAAGTCTGATCTGTGTGATCATGCAGAGCAGGCTCCGGTGTTGTGTTTAAAATGGAAAAAAGGGATCAGCGCTCTCTATCTACACAAATACACAACAGAAAAGATAAAATGTGGCAGCACACCTAAAAATAGGGATCCCTCACAGGCCCTACAACAGAAATGATACAAATACATAGGGAAAGGTAGTGCCTGATCTCCACTTGATAAAGCCTAAGGGCGAAACGCGTGGTGGTTTTTAATATTACAATATTGTTTTAATAAAAATATTTTGGCCCCTTTCTTACTATGAGTTAGCCATTTTACTTTTTTATCCTTTTATCTTTTTTTACTACCATCCTTTTTATCTGGTACCAGAAGTGTTTTTACTTTCCAGTGAGGATATTACACCAAAGAATCCTAGGTGGGGATTATACCACTCAAGCTGTATTCATTGAGCAGTTAGTCTGTTCAATCAAATGTGAGTAACCACTTGGTATTTTATTTTCTCACCTTTGGCAATTTATACTTTCAGCACTATTGCTGTCCCTTTTTTATTTTCACATATGGTTCCCTAATCAAGCAAGAATACAAAGACCTCACGTATCCTGTAAGTGGGGATTGTCCCACTGTATGTTATCAACACTAGAGCTAAGTTCATAGCTCTAAAAAATGTGGGGAGGGCCATATATTCTTTATATTGCTTTTACCCCTTTTGGGGTACACCATCAGTTGTTGTTTTTATCTATTTCATATGAATTACAAAGACGCATCTATACCACCCTTAAGAACACACCCATTACCAAAGACTGTACCCCCTTCCACAAAGTAATACCTCGGTGTTGGATTCATCTACCACTCAGACTATCTTCCCTGGACTTTTAAGTTCTTCATTTATTTTTACTTTATATTCTCTGTTTATTTTGCCTGTTATATGCTTTTATTTATCTTATGTGGTTTTTAGTGGCGCTACCTTTCCCTATATATTTGTATCATCCGGTGTTGGGTTTGTCTCTCCTGCTGCTGTACAATGAAGCCCTGCTTCTGGTATCAGTGGGCTGGTCTGAAACTGAGTTTAGTGGGCAAGAGGTGAGAGGCGTGTCCAACAATGCAATCAGACCAAGTTAATAGTAAGGTTATTAATGTTTATTAAAAACATTCTCAAAGTTTTTCTTGCTTTATTTTGGTTTGTATATTTGTTAACAAGTCTTTGCTTGCTAGCATAAATAGAAATTCAATAAAAACATTTTTTTAAATAATTGTCAAGTGATGCCTGTCCATTTAAACTGTTTAAGTTTCATGAACAAAAGCAAACCATACTCTTGTAATCTGTATTTCACATACTTTGCATCTTTAGTATTTTTTCCTATCACTGAAGCGTGCAATTGTCTAAATAAGATTGAGAATCCCTGCCCTAGATAATTCAGAATAATATATATATACACACATCCATTCTCCTAACCAATTGTTCTGGTTCTAGCCTTATAAATGTAATGTTAAACATTCTTAAATTAGTTTAATTAGTATTTGTATTTTGTGATCTGAGGCAGTTCTTGATGCTGTTGATATGTGTTCAGGGCTGGCGCTACCATAAGGTGGCACAGGCAGCCGCCTTAGGGTGCACTTGCCTGGGGGTGCAATGTCCGGGTGACCAGCAGGAGAGAAGCACACAGTGCTCATCTCCTGCCGGTCACTTCTTGTAGCGTGGCCAAGCGGCAGCAGCTCCCCAACAGACCAGCCTTCCTGCATCATGCCGCAGACTGTGTGGAGGGTGCAGGGATATGAACACGTCATATCCCTGCTCCCTGCATAGCACGCAGCATGGCTAGTGCCTTGCAGGAACTGAAACTAACGCCCCCTATGTATCTGCATGATTGGAGCTATGTGTGAGAGCAGAGAGGAGGGGCTGGGACAGAAGAGCCAGCCCCTAACTCCCAACTACCTCAGCCAGATCTTTAAACTGGATTCCAGGGAAGCCACCCTCCTGCACCCAAAAGGTAGGAAACAGGAGGGTGGCTATAAAAGTATATATGATCAGCATGTGTCTGTGTGTGTGTATGTATGTGTGTGTGTCTGTGTTTGTGTGTATCTGTATGTCTGTCAGTGTGTGAGTGTGTGTCTGTGTGTGTATCTGTATGTCTGTCAGTGTGTGACTGTGTGTGTGTATCAGTATGACTGCCAGTGTGTGACTGTGTGTATCTGTATGTCTGTCAGTGTGTGAGTGTGTGTATCTGTATGTCTATCAGTGTGTGAGTGTGCGTGTGTATCTGTATGTCTGTCAGTGTGTGACTGTGTGTGTGTATCTGTATGTCTGTCTGCATGTGTATCTGTATGTCTGTCAGTGCATGTGTCTGTATCTGTATGTCTGTCTGTGTGTGTATCTTTATGTCTGTCAGTGTGTGTGTCTGTATCTGTCTGCCAGTGCATGTGTCTGTGTATGTATGTCTGTCAGTGTTTGTGTCTGTATCTGTTTGTCAGTGTGTCTATCTGTATGTATGTATGTCTGCATGTATATATATGTCTGTCAGTGTGTATGTGTTTGTATCTGTGTCTGTATGTCACTGTATGTGTGTGTGTGTGTGTGTATGTCTGTGTGTGTCTGTATGTCAGTGTGTATCTGTATGTTGTCAGTTTGTGTATCTGTGTCTATCTGTATATGTATCAGTATATATATATATATTTATATATATATATATATATATATATATATCTGCATGTGTGTCAGTGTATGGATCTGTGTGTATGTGTATCACAGTGTGTGTGGCAGTGTTTGTGTAAATGTGCATACATCTCAGCAGTCAAATGCCAACATTACATACAAAGACACCCCTGCATTCAAACTTCAACAATACACACAAGCACACCCCTACATTCACACAAACATACTCCATACTCTATACAAAACCATACTTACATTCAACTACACAAACACTGGCATGAGATGTAAGAAATACAATGTAAGAGAGGTTGTAAGAGACACACTAAAGACATTCAAGAGATGGGATATAAAGCACTAAAGAGGGTAATATATTCAAAAGGGGGGCTACGAGACACAAAGGTGAAGATGCATTTTTTTGGGTGGGGAAAGTGGGGCAGCAAAATGCATCTTCGCCTGTGTAGCCAAAAATCCTTGCACCGGCCCTGTATCTGTTTGACATTTGCAGGATCTGTGGGAAGGCAATTCACTGATTTATTAACACCATTTTTTTTTCTTCCTTTCTTTTTCATGTTAAGCAAATGTACAAAGTTTCTATTCTATCACATAAACAGCACTCATGTTGCTGTGTTGATGCTTTTAAATCGTGGTTTTGGATTTCAGTTTCCTTTAGCTAGGCTCTTCTAACATGCAGCATTTGAACACATCATGTATTAAAAAACTATCCATTAAAATACTGAAGGAGATGAGACAATGCTTCAATTGAATGTGAGGGGATAACATTGTTCCCCCTTGTGATTGATTGGCTTGTGATTATAATCACGAAGCTAGGAAGGAGGAGTTTGATGACAAAAGGTGCATGATAGTGACAAGCACTATAGGAATATGTGTGTATGGTACTACAGGAAGAGAGCCGTTACTAAGGTGGTAGCTGAATAATCAAACTGGTTAGGAGACTGAGCACCAATCAGATTTTAATAAGAAGGAGAACAACCCAAGATAAAAAGAAAACAGAGTGTATACCACCCCATACATATTATATACCTCCCTACTTATATAATTGTATCTCATGGTGGAGATGATAGGAGGGTAAAATAGAAAAAAACAAAAATGTCATTAGTATGTGTTTGTTATTGTTTGTTTATTTTTTTTTAATGAATACCGCAGAACCCTGATGGGGGCTGAACGCAAGAGAAAGGGAACTGCTTGGAAGACCTGCCTTGTATAGACTACTTATTGAATGCCTTGGAAAACCAGGGTTGGGGGAAAATGGGGATGGCTTGCAATGGCAGCAGGCAAGAGATCTACAGCTTCAGCAAGTTGATTTTAGATTTAACCCAAAAGGAAAACTGCATAATTTAATAGGTGTATATCTACTAAACAGTATTGTTATTTTTATGGGTGAGGATTTGGGTAGTGGAGTGGACCTCGAAAGGTAAAAATGTATATGAACGGCTTTTAAAGTCAGTGTTCTGCATAAGTAATTTACTACTGAAAGCCAGACTTATAAACAAATCCCATTCAGCTGTGCCAAGTAAATCAAATACCTGTTAATCGCTATACAAACAAATACATTTGATTATTTTGTAGGTTTAGAAGGAATCGATAACTTTCATTCAGGTTGAATAGGTTTTTGTTACTCAAAAATCTTTATAAAATATTTGAAAATATCTCCCTACTCTTCAGTGGAACCTTGTGTGCTCTACGCTTACTTTATGTTGTGTGTATTTACACCCAAGTTGAATAGGTCAGTCAATTTCCTGAATCAGTGGCAGCAGGAACTTATTCTGATTTTCAAATTATTTTAGTTGAATCTACTGCAAATTCTTTTTAAAAAAAAACCATTTGTTTAGAAACATTTTGATTGTTAAAATTTACTTCCCTATGTCATGCTGGTATCATCCATGTCTTTCTTTGCTGATGTGGAAAATGTGTCATATATTGAAACGTTCTAAAATATTGAACTGTTGCAATATAAAATAATTTTATGAATAATCAGGCACAGAAGTACTCCACTGGAATTTTAAGAGTAGGCAATGAGTTTCTACAGGGCACGTGTCTGTTCTAAGTTACTAAGTCTTTGTATGTCTGGGTAACAAGCTCAATTTCGCAAAGATATTCAAATAATTACATTCTTTTGCTGGTAAGTATAGTTAAAAAAACAATGTCACTGTTTAGACTCAAGGCAAAGTGAGACTTTTTAGCTAGCAATATAATTATTATTATTATTTTTTTTATTTTTTTTTTTAAAGTGGCACTCTGGGCACTGTAAACACTTCATCTCATTGAAGTGATTATGTCAGCAGCCCCTGGCACTGTCCATCCAACTGTGCTAATTAAACCAAGGAGGAAACATTAGCGTGAGTAGTAATTGGTGAAGGTGATTGGGTGAAAATGTCAGCGGACCTCTATCAGCCTATCACAGCTGCGCTTGCTGGTACGGATTGGCATAGCTAAAAGAGTTTATAAACTGAGCCTTAGCAGTACCTCCAGTGTGGGCTAGGCTATGGACCATTCTTACCATCAGCCTTACAATCCTTATCACCTAACTGCTTTCATTGTGCAAATTATTAACAATTAGTCTGCCATGTAAATGTCTGTTGAGAAGTTCTTATCTAGCCTGAATTTTACTTTAAATTGTTAGTACCATTTTGAGAGATTATATTTAAAATCTTAATATATTAAGGTGACCCATTAGTGCCATAAAGCTATGCAGCCTGTTTTCACTCATGGAGATGAGAAGAGTTGGGTTCTGGGTCCAGGAGTGGGAAAAGAGGAGAAGATACTTGGTAAAGGTTAGGACATCTAGAAACCTAAATTTGTGTGCAATATCCATGGATAACTGGAAAAGAAAATTAGAGGTGAGTGAATAAGCACCTCATATTTGTTTCAGTTTTTATAGCAGTCAATCTATGTGTACTAGTGTCTATCACATACAATATACTTACTTAAAATAATTCACAAAGAGATTCTGACTTTGCATGATTTCATTTTTTTCAGAGATATTTAGTTTTATATTTTTCCAAAATTAAATAAAGAAAATTTGTAGCAACATGCAGCTTTTGTTTTGTATCCTAGGTTATTCATCTGTAACGTTGCTTTGGACGTTTCATGTACAATAGGCTGTACATAGAGACATGGAACAAAGATATCTGAATGGATTTGCTGGAGGTTTAGTTGTATAAATTGCTCTAGGCAATGCCTGCATCTGTTAGTAGTTTCTGTTAACATGGTTAAGCAGTCAAAATATTACCTCTTTTGGCACACCAGACCTTTCATTCTCTGCTTTTGAGACTGTATTTTCCCATGAAAAATATGGTACTCAAGTGTAATGTTTTTATAGTACATAATGTTACGAAATGTGTTTGGCCTTGGAATTATGTAGGTGCACTTATTTTAGCCACTTCAATATCAAGTTATCTAGCAGCAATTTAAATGTTTAATTATAAAACTTAGGTAGCAATATTAAGGATAAAAACCTAAATTTAGGCTAAAATGCATTACATTTTATTATTATTTTTCTAATTTATTTGTTCATCCTCTACTGTAAAACATAAAGAGGGTAAGAACAATTTCTATTTATGTAAAATACGAAAAAAAAAGGCCAACAAATTTGTCTTTTGAATGCTATATAAACAGCACTGTGAAATTTGTTGGCTCTTTATAAAAAAATTGTAATAATAATAATAAACCTAAAAGTAACCCAAATCACTTTGCCTCCTTCATGTTTCTTGAACTCTGAACCTTTCATTCTGTGCAAGCTCCTATAAGGTGCAGTAGCGGAAGGTGGTGAATCTTACAGTCTCTCTGTGTAAGGTAGAGGGAGTAACAGAAGCCCTTGCTTATTTGGGGGATCAACGGTGTATCAGAGTTAAATAGCACGGCAAAAGAGATTTGTCATATTACATTTTGTACTTAAATGCAAAGGTAAATCAAATGCATGTACATACAGCGATAGAACTAAAAGAGTTAAAATCATGACATATCAATTTAAATTTTATGGGGTAGTGTACTTTGTTTAATTTTTCTTAATTCTTAGGCACACTAATAGCAATAACACAATGGTTCCTCTCAGATTTCTCTATGGATCAAAATTCAGTCTATAATCTATAACAAAATAATCCTTTATAAATGTATGTCAGTATGCTTAATTGTATGCAGCAAACAACTTAACATAGTCATTTAATGGATTGTATCACCCACCAGATTGATGTGGAGTAATACACGAATTTCCGTCATTGGAGCTAACTTGCAGTGATCCCCTTTCATTTCAGTAACTGAATACCCCTTTAATGCAGTCTGTTACTCTGGTGGTTAGCTGTCCGTTGGTATTTTTGGCTCTTATATTATGGTTAATAAATATCAGCTTGGGGAAGTCTCTCTGTCCAAATGTGTTCTATCATTGCAACCCACTTACCCAGTATCTAAGTAACGTTTTCCCACTCCTTAGCAATAGTGAATTCTTAAGTATCCTGTGTTAGGGATTAGAGTTACTAGATTCTCCATATCCTCATGGACAACTGTATTTTATATATTGATAGGCAACAAAAAAAAAGCAGCCCAGCAGTATGTAGAATTCATTCGCTGCATATAGGACTTGAATTCATTTATCAAATTGGAATCCTGTAGTATATGAAAGGCAGTTCGTCATACAAGTCAGTTGTTTCCTTGTTCTGGCCATCAACATGGGAAGTAGTATTTGTCGAGGAAAACATGGTGGATATGGCAGCCCTAGTGTGGATGTGCATTGCACAGGGTGTTACACCTATTAAAATATTCCTTCACATTCAGGACTTTTTACTGAAAAATCTCCTCTTGCCAGTCTTTTTAAACAGAGTTCTTGGCACATCTCAATCATTCTGCACCATATCTACCCTTAGAAAACATATCCTATTATCATTGGAGTACTGGATTTATTTGACCCGGTGAACAGCTATAATTAGCCCAATTTGAGCCCAAACTTTCTTTATTGTATTATAAACATTTTATATTGATATTTCAAGACCTAGAATACAATAATAGTAAAACAATACAGTTTCACAATATACTCAAATAATATGCAGTGATGCAGCAGTCCACAATCCACATTCTACTAGTGGTCTGTGGGTCAACTGCTCCCTCTAACAGACACACACACACACACACACTCACACTATCCTAAAATACAACATGCACTAGATGATGAGCTAAAATGCAGGAAACATGTGCATTACCAAAATCATACATGCAGTGGCGTAACTAGAAACCACAGGGCCCTGGTGCGAAAATTGCCCTGTGTGTGTGTCTGTATGTGTGCCTGCTGCGCCACAGCATACATGCATTTAGGGCTATATTGCTGGCCAGTACCAGTGCTTCTTAATGTTATTTATGAAGAACATCAAGCAACACAATAGTAATGAAATCAAGGAGACGGAAGCATTTTGCTGCTTGGGAGGATAAATGTGAATTATTTTTTTAGAATTTAACTTCTACTTCCAGGTGTAAAAATCTAAGCGTGGCTTTGATGCAATTTGGTGGGGAAAAAATACAAATGACAAATGAGCAACAGGAAATATAGTTAGTAATCACAGGGTTGTCTCAGGATGCCCAGAATAAATGTCAGTTTTTAAATTTGTGAACTATAAAAAGGTGCAGTGGCACCCTGTTACTAAGCAACTCAGCTGTCTCTGTTAATTTAGGAAAAGCTCCCTTATGATCCTGGCTCCTCTGGAAGCCTATCTGATCTATAGAGAATCTTTTTTTTCTTTCTTAGCGTATTATGCATAAGGTCTGACATGGGCACTTTCTAAAGTGTATATTTTCTGAGAATTTAACATCTAACTGAATAAAACACATTTAGTTGCTCCCCACATCTCACTGACCCCCAGAGCAGAATGTAAAATGGTATCATTACAAGAATTCACATGCACCACACACTTCTTTATTTAATTCACAGTTTCATAATAGCATGGATAACTGTGCATGCCAATTTATGCTATACTGTAGAGCAAATTCTAGAAAATGTTTAATTTGAGATTATGTTTTCACAAAAAGTAAACAATAGTTAGATTTCTTACTATTTCATTGCTGGCCCACACAGAATATAGCAGCTCTTTCCTAATGCACCGGAGTACTTCAACCCTTCTCTTCTAAATCCATATATACAACAGAGATGGAAAATTAAATATACCTTTTTAAACCTTACTTATCTTTCTTTCCTCTCTAGTGATGATTTTCAATTTACATTTTTATTGAAAATATATGCATAGTGCTAAGATTACTAAAGTGCTATGATATGTATGACAGAATATGTTCCAATAAACATAGAAACACCACAAAGGTAAACAGATCTGCAAAGTTTGAGATCACTTTTTTTCTTTCCACAAAGAAAACTTGGGATGTAAGGAGAAACACATAGAGACCAGGGCTCTAGTTAACCCTTCTACATAGAGATTATACATTTTGCACTTTGTTATTTTACAGACACCACGCCAGTATGAATCAAAAGACATTAGCTGCATTGTAACAGCGAGGATTGCAAAGAAGTGAAGGCTTTGGCATACTGCAGGACTTGGATACATAGGAAAAAGAATGAGGAAGATATAGCAAAAACCTGTAAGAGACAAAAGTAAAGAATAGTGCAGTATTATCTGACACCACAAGGGTGCATAAATACAAATTTGCTTACAAATGGATATGAACAATAGTGTAATGGTACTTACCCAGGTATGCTGCTCAAGCATTCCTGCCTCCAGGTGAGCCGTGTGCAGCTTGAATACATCTCGAGAGCTGCGCACGATGAACTTTATGGCCTATACAGTATTAAGAACGCAGCTCGTGTCACAAGCACTTTCTTAAAGGGGAAGTGGAAGCATGACCTCATGGTCGGCTCCCATTGGCCCACGTCATTTCGTCGCCCCCATTCATGCACGTTTAGAGGTCGTAGACATTACGACCAATCAAATGAAACCTAATAGTATTTAAACTTAGCTGGCTCTAGAAATTGTGCCCTATTGTGGTTTCTGTTCCCAGTACCCTTTAGTGCGTTCCCTGATTCATAGTATTGTATTCCGGTATTGACTTTTTTCGTGACTCTGAGTTTTACTTTAACTCTTGTCTGTCTTGTTTGCCTGTCTGACTGTTTACCATGTAACTGACTCTGGCTAGTTTTCGTTTTCACTGTCTCTCTGTTAACCTGACCTCGGCTTGTATTGTGACTACACTTAACTCTCTGTCTAACATTAAGTGCGACCACGCTAAGACCTGGTAATATGTACGTTTATTTCATTTTGTCTGTCCCTTGCTATCCTAAACTCTGCGTGATTGATTTCAAATAGGCCTTGAAATCAATCAAGTCTACCAGCTGTTTCTGGAAATAAAAATCAAGGTAGGAGTGGAGGAAACCTGTATGATAAAGAGAAAAGAATAATAGTGCAGGACGCCGTTGAAATTAAAAACAATGACACATTTATTCTACGTAATTTTAAATAGGCCATATAGAAAACATCACTGATACAGGTGCACACAGTATCCGCATTTCATGACATTACTTTCATCACTATCCAGCTGTGTGCTTCCCTAGAACAGGGACCTCTGGGTAGGTTCATAGATAACTGCAGGGTTGAGATCTTTGCCAATTTTTTTTTATTAAATCACATTGCATTAGAGTTGCACACTTGAAAAATGCCTTCCTTACATCGTACTACTTTGTCCCCATGGACAGTGCTGCCGTAATCTGAAAGTCCATAGCTCATACAGCTCTGCTTTTTTTTTTTTTTTTAAAGACTTTATTTGTTATGGTGACATTATACATGTAGTCAGTTGGCTACAGCATATAAAGTCATCACTTTTCAGTGGCAACAGTCATAGACTAATATTACAATTAGAAAGGGGAAAGTCTGAGATCTTAAAATGTGATCCATATCAGACCATGTCTGCTAACTCTTATTCTTTCCATATGAGAAATTATATTGCAGTTTGCAAGAATTGTAAGCCATGGGTACAACAACTAAAGGCACTTAAACATTTTACAGAATAATAGGGAGCAGAGTCATCTTGACACTGTGGGTCCCATCCAATAAATAGTATGCCTGTACCTTGTATTCATGTGCTTTTTTAGGGCACGTATAAGGGGTATAGAATTTACCCCGTAAAGGTAAACTGGATGCAAGGTTTAAAAAGGTTTTTGGAAAACTCTGAAATATATTGCCTGTTTTTGGTCACCAATAAAACAACACAGAATGAAGGAGTGCTGAGCCATTTTACTATTTTTCTTTCTTGTTCTGGGGGTCCAGGACACATTTTGGAGGAAAGGGATGTATGTGTCTTGTTTGGAGCTTAGCCAATATAAGTATGACATCATCTGCATAGTTACTTTGCAGGTTGACTGACCCACAATCAATTCCTAATTCTCCAGATCTGAGCAAACTCTCTGGTGAATAGTTTAAAAGTGAACAACATAGGTGAGAGGGATGGCTATGATGAATGCCATTCCCCAGAGAAAAATCTGTGGGATTAATCTGTGTATAAGGCTTCAATCGAGTGAATAAATGGAGATGGAAATCTCAGATTAACAAGCAACTTCAATAGGTACGATCACTCTGCTCTATTTGCTTTCTTGTCTGCATCAAAAGATAGGAATAGAAAAGGCAAACTCCTGTGCATGGGCAGACAAATTAAATCTACACATCTCCTGATGGTATCATAATCCTGGAGTTCAGGCATGAATTCCACCAAACCGGAATGAACTAAACTTTTCACAAATGGGAGTAAATGCATTGTAAGATCTTTGGGAAAAACAATAGGATCAGAGTACATTGACATGATAGGTCTGAAGGGTGCTGGCCTAAGGGGGACCTGGCCCTCTTTGGGAATCATCATTATATTATCCAAGTCAGTTGAAGGTTTAAGTAGTTCTTCTTTTTCTCAGAGAGTGAAAAGGAGTGCAGGGTTTGTAGGAGTTCCATAAACACCTTAATATACCTTTTTAAGGCCAGGGCTTGATGGATTTAAGGGAAACAATGGCATCTACGATCTTCTCCCAAGGACCCAATAAAGAGGAAACCTCATGTATCTTAGATACTAGAACAAAAAATTACCTTCAACGATGAGGAAGTCACAAGTTTCAGCAGCAAAGGATGGTTGGGAAATATTCTTTAAATATGCTGTGGTGTTACAGCTTTCATTATTTTTACAAGCAAAAAAAAAAAACCTCAACATGTAACAAAATGTTTCACACACAAAATCTAACCTTGTAAGGTTTCAAAATGCAATATCAAGACACGCACAGACATACACTCAATATTGTAAGAATATATATGTCACTTTGTTAGTTGCAAAACCCAAGATTTGATAGATTTTGCTCTGTGACATACAGATGAATATACATGACATACATGCAGGTAGATATAGACAGACAGACTGACTTATATACAGGCAGAGAAATAGACAGAGATATATACAGGCAGACTAATATAGAGATATATACAGGCAGACAGAAAGAGAAACAGATACAGACAGTCAGAACATTAGATACAAAAAAGAACAACTTTATATATATATTTAACTTTAAAAAAAATATGTTTGTATTTCATTTGAAACTTTTGAGATGATCAATATGAAGTTGGTGACGCAAGCATGACAGAAATTATTTATAATAATATTAAAGCCTTTTACAAAGGCAGAAGAGTACCTATTCAATGACAATATGTTTGACTAATTGGTCCTAATTTACGTACTCAAGAACAGAAACTTTCTATGATTGAATTAGTAGAAATGGGCTACTCACAATTATTTGTTGCTTATTTTGTTTTTTTTACCTACACAAAACATAAAACAAGATTATAAGAAAGAGCATCTCTGCAAGCAAAACAAAGAATGACAAAAAGTTTATTCTAATCACTTTGTAATCCTTATTTAATCTGTGCATTATTTAAGCTGCTAGACGAATGACTTACTTAATTTCCAAAGACAGCTTGTCATTTATTAATTATAAATAATTGCAATATACTTCTATGATAGTTCCATCTAAAGAAGAGTGAAAGGTAAATTAAATGTATCATCTTGCTCTTCTTCATTTTAACCAAGTGATTCTCTCCTTGATGCTATTCCAACATCCCCAGGTAGGTTCTACTATTAGAATATAGATATGTATTTTACCAAAGATAACAGTTGGACCTGGTTTTACATCAAGTCCATTTTACAAAGTGCCAAGGGGATACATGGCAAAAGTGACATTTTGCATGGACCAAAGTGTCTCCTGTGTTTATCTGTAACTATCCATCATGTAAATATATTAAGTCTACTGGGGATTAATTGGATATTGCCAATCGTCACACTTCCCTGCATGTCATTTCTTCTAAAGAACAGCCACAAGGCAAATAACATTGCTTTGGATAATCTCACAGTATATCTTGAGCCTAATGCCGATGCTTCCTGTTTGGTCTGTTGGAATTCTACAGACATACCTGCGATCCAAAAAAGGTCTATGCTTCTAAAGGTTTATTTTTTGCTTTTTTTCCCGGTTTTATTTTTTTAAGAACACATAAAACTGTTTTTACTTACACTTGATGGAAGGCATTTTATTTTTTGGAAATCTGTTGGACACAGAATATGCAGGAAAAGGAAAGCTAGCTACAAACAAAATACTACAGTCTGTTCATTCTCAAGATCAACTTTATTTTCCCCTTGTCACTTTTCGCACAATTGACTGCTCTACAGATTTTCACCAGTGTTTTAATGCTGTTTAAGCATAGATAGTGCTATGTTGCAATTTCAATACATTCAGGGTATCAATCCTACATTTACATAATGGATTCTGGCAAACAGCTTTGTGCATAAACTCTAGATACGCTTTGCAAACACCCTTGATTAACTAGTGCTTGTGATTTTCTTACCTGGGTATGTTCTATGCAATCAATCATGATTTGAAAGAAATGTCAATAATATTGAAACAAATTGTAGGATGTAGTAAAAATGTGAAAAGAGTTCTCATTGCAATCATTTAAGATAATTAACTCTTAGTAGCTCAGTGTGTAAGATTATTTGGAAGGAGACAGCTGTCGGGCTGTCTTGATATATTGATGACAGTAGCAATGTAGATTCGCAGAATAACACTGTCATAGTAAAGTGCCAATAGCGAATTTAAATGTGTAGGCCTGCATAGTGTCCTAAGAGATAATATGCACTTACAAATCTTGCAGATGGTAATATAGGTTATATGGAAGTCTTTCCATCATTTAATAAATAAAGTGTAAATGTTATAGATATTACGGGCACTCCAAATAGTTAGATCACACATACCCTATAAATGCCCTTATTTGCTCAACGCAATGGAACTGTAATACTGTAAACATGTTTTTTGTTTACATTTTGACAATAAAAAAAATGGAAACTGTGTGGCAAACCTTGCCATACTGATCAAGTGCTGGTAAATAAAATCTATGCCCACTCCAGATCTGTGAGACTGAGTGTCATAGGAGTGCCATCTTCATTACTTGTACTCAAGCTCCAGGAGATTACTATTGCCAGCAAACTCATACAGCAAATTGTCATCTTGATATTTTTTGGTTTTATTTTTGCTATTTTAATGCAGTTGATCAGTTGATTAAATAAGCCTTTACCATTTCCACACATGTTTTTTTGTTCACTTGTTAATTAGTTCATATGTAATAATGGTGGGTGGATGGATGAGTATGTGGCTAGGTGATGAATAGGACTGTGTTGGTGTGTAGAGATGTCGCGAACCGTCCGCGAACATCTCGCGAATGGTTCGCCACGGTTCGCCAAGAGCTGTTCGCGGCGAACTCCGGTCAGCTGACACGTCCCGGCCAATCTCCAGCAGACCCTCCCTCCCAGACCCTCCTACTTCCTGGACAGCATCCATGTTTCAACCCGGATGCTGTCCAGGAAGTAGGAGGGTCTGGGAGGGAGGGTCTGCTGGAGATTGGCTGGGACGTGTCAGCTGACCGGAGTTCGCCGCGAACAGCTCTTGGCGAACCGTGGCGAACCGTTCGTGAGATGTTCGCGGACGGTTCGCGACATCTCTATTGGTGTGTTAATGTGGATTTGACTAGATGAGCAGCTTTAATAACTGGGTGAGAAGCTTTATGTGAGTAGATATCTAGGTGGGTGGCTATGCACGTGACAGTGTATGTGATCACCTTAGTGATTGGGATTTTTGGTTGGCATGTTACTAGGTGGGCTATGTGACTGAGTGATGGTCACAATCAGGGCCAGCATGAGGATTCTTGGCATCACAAATAATTCATGACATTGTGATTCCCATCCTTTATTTTCAAACACATACTGACTCTAGGCAAACTGAGTTTCTGTATTTCTAGTCAGCCCTTTGGACTGTCCGAATACCATTGGAATTTTAGGTCAGGAACATTTGCACAATCTGTTGCATATAATTATTTTTCTGAATTATAATTACTGAAATGCTCAGACATTAAATGAATGCTTCATGAACGCTGTGGCAATCCCAGTGTGATTTGTCAAACTGACTTAGTACAGTATGACAACTTACCCGGGCCAAAGCCAGGCGTCTCCTGCAGGAATATACATGGTATTATAAGGGATAATGTTGACCTTTTGAGGAAAGCAAATTCTCGAAAATGCCACCAGAATATAGAAATGTCTGTGTGGATACATAACATCTGCATAAACTAAGTATACTTTCCTGGTTTAAAACCAATATATTTCATTTAAAGTTGTACAGAATGACAGCAGTATTCACAGAGCCATTTCATCTTTTTCTGGTTTATAGATAGCACTGTGATTTTGGTTTAGGTGTAGTATGTACAGTCTCTATGTCAGATACACGCAGGTAAGGTTGACTGCAGTGGCAATAGTTATTTTCTGATGACTGACGACTGGTGCTTGAATGAAAAAAAGTGATAGGTTTTGTATGCAATATGCTTTTTTGTGACATTGATTTGCAAATTAAATACACACAAAGTAAGAAATACATGTGGTGAAAATTGTTACAAATTCTGACTAAAATATTTGATAAAGCATTAAAATAATACTAATGTATTAGAAGTGCCTTCTGGAAAAAAATATACAAATGTGTAAACTGTAAATACATTACAAAGATACTAATGTGTATCTATGTGATATATAAATATATTACTTAGATTTTTTATTTATTTAGCATTCTATATCTATTAATGATGTTAACATTTCACTATAACACTACTGATGCAGTTTAACAGTGTTATCAAATTGGATAACCATAAATGCATTACTGTGCACTAAATATATTACTATTAGTTAGGGTCAGAAAAGGGTCAGAGAAAAGAAAAATATTCACAGAATAATTCAAAGAATAAACAAATAGTCTAAATCTTGAATAATTATTGTTTATAGAGCAGGAAGGCATGTGTTGGTGCACAGTCTTCCATTTTCTTTCTAGGGAATCTCTTTTTTCTAATTAAAAAAAAAAACATGATATTGCTTAGGAGACATCATATAATAATAGGTTCAGTTAGTGCTCCTAGCGGTATATCAGATAGTGAGGGACGTATATGGTTTAAAAAAAAAAAATCAAATATTATTGCCCAACAGAAAGCATAATTTTTCTTTTTTTTTTTTCAAGGAATCTTGTGAAAGAAACAATTGTTTCAAGATTTCATTTTGGTGAGTCTGTCCCGTAATCAGTGGCGGAACAACAGTCTTTTCAAAGTTTGTGAGGGATTGACTGCTCCCTTGTGGTCCCAGCACTCATTAAGTGAGTCATAGCACTACTGCCAGGTAGCATAGCCATGGCAATGCACTAACTCATTGAATGAGCACTAACTGGAAGGAGAATGTACTGTGGGCTCCATCCCCCAGAGGTGCAGACCCCACATTTTTCCACTGGACCATTGGGAACCTGCCAGCCAGAGGCATAATGAGAAACCACGCAGGCCCCAGTGCAAAAATTTCCCTGGATCATCCTATGGGTCTCTTCCTCATCAACCCCTCCATGTGTCTAATTCCAACCCAGCTCGTCCATGTGCCTCATTCTCCCTTTCCAATCTCCACATGTGTCTCATTCTCCCTCCCCAAGCTTCTACATGTGTTTCATTCTCCCCCACAGGTCCTCCATGTGTTCCATTCCTCCATCCCCCATCTCTCCTGTACTTGCTCACCACCAGTAGCCTACCCGTTCTAACAGGAAGTGCTCTTTGCTCTAGGTATGATTGCAGTCAGAATGCAGTCCATTTGACTAAACTAAATGTAGTGACTGGCATAATTGGGGAGCACTTACGGTGCACTACTCTCCTGCTGATCACCTGGTGATTGCGTGCCCTGTGACGGTGCAGCTGTGCACCAGCCCTAAAGGTATGCCAGGACACCATGTAATTTCCCTGTATCCCAGTGGGCCAGTCCACCCCTGTGCCTCAGTAGGGGTCGACATAGCAGCAAAGCCCACTAGGGGTTCTGCCAGTACCCACTACCAGGGATTATGCCAAAAGCTCCCCCAGGTATCCTGCTAGCACTAACTGTATCACCCAAGTTCAAACTCCTCTTCCTGCATAATAATAAACAGTCACACTCCCAAACACAAGCACACTCAACCAACCACACACATTCACATTCAGCCAAGTACCCACAGAATAACATTCAGCAAACCACACACAAAATGATATTCAACCAACCCAACACACCAAAACACTTAGCCACTGACTAATCAAATTCTGCCAACCCCACACACAGTCACACTTGGCCAATCACTACACAATCAAGCCCTGACAACCCCCCACAAATACAAGTGGGGGTTGTGAAGCAGGGGAGAGCTGATTCTTGCACTGGTGCCTTGCAGTTCCTAGATATGCTCCTGCTTGTAATCAGTGCATGATGACTTGTTAAAGATGTGACAAATGCCACAGAGTGAGAACAGAGCAGCTAACTATTAACTTCAGTAGAGAGGCATTACTAACAGACATTACAGCCACAAGGACCAGAATACAATAACCAGAGCTCCAGAGACTGGCAACTATGGGCAACGGAACCTGAAAAAAGATTGAACTAATCAGGAGTCATCTCACCTAATTATTACACTGGATCCGTCGCAAAGAACAGACATTGATGGATGAGACATAGTGAGGCAGGACTGAACAGCAAACCTTCACTCAAGCTTAGGCTTTATTTTATAATGTTGGATTCGTTTTCCAAATAATTTAATATTTTGCGATTTTTAAAGTTAGTTTTTCAACATGTTAAAATAGATAGATAGATAGATAATATAGCAACATATCAAAAAGTATAAAAAAAAGATTAATTCTAGGCAATGATTAGCAAAGATTTCTGCTGTGATCACCCATTTGCCAACTTATCCTAATAATATAATATAATAGCTTGTTTTGTAGTATCCATATTTCTTCAAGCAATTTATTTTTTTATTTAGCAATGGAAGAGCTGACATGGAATATTACTTAAATTTACTTAGTAGTAAGCATACCTCCCAAGAGTCCCAATTAAGGAGAGACAGTCTATATTTTGAGCCCAAATCTGTTACTCTATTCTATCCTAATGTCCCTCTTTTCTAGGAACTCCATTTTCTTGGTGTGTCTGAGTGTATAACAGAGCTCAACAGCAACAATACTCATAGTAATGTGTGTTTAAACTACAATAAATGTGTTTAGAAATCAACCTGTGTAAATAGGATTTCCTTTTCAAAATGTTAATTGCATTAATTGTTATCAGTAAATCACCTAAAAATTCTCATATCGGCCTTGCCCCAGCCACACCCCTACTCACACCCCTAAAATTAAAATGTCTCTCTTTGGTCATTTGAAATTTTGGGAGGTCTGAGTAAGTAAAGTGCCCCACGCAAGGTTTCATTATTAGCTGATAAACACAAAATGAAGAGTAACAATTTGACCAGTGAAAATAAAATAGAAATACAATCAGGAATATACAGTAAGGGGAAATATACAATTTTCTTCGAAAATGAAGAACAGACACACTCCACCAGCTACCACCCTAGCAACTACATAGATGAAATATATATTTTAATTATATCAAACTATGCAAACTATTAGTTATGTTTGTTATTTGCCATTTTTGTAGACTTGTATTATACATAGATTGTATTAATTGTGCAGCGCTGTGGAATTTGTTGGCGCTTTATAAATAATAATAATAACAAATAATGAAAATAACTCCAAATAAGGATCTATGGAAAATAGGAAGTTGAAACTCAGTTTGCTATTAGGAGGAGTTTGAGAGGAGATAAGGTCTAAAAAGCATACCGACTGCTAGATATGACTAGAGAATATAGCAGAGACATAGAGCAAATACGTAGCTAACTCCTGGAGGGTGAACGATATTTATCAATTGTTCCTAAAAATACGTTATGTAGGCAATAGACAGCTGCCCAACTGTATTTTATTTTAGTGAAAAACACGTTACTGAGAATTCCTACGATTCTCAGTAACTAGTTATTCATTACAGTGAGAATTGTCAGGAATTAAAAGTAAATTCAAATTGAATTTTAAAGCTGAGGCCAAAGAAGCCAAACTGGAATCATAGCTGATTTGGAGAATTTTTCCAGTTCAACTAGCTTGGCCTTAAATGTGAAATTCACTTTAATTCTTAACAGTTGGCACTAGTGAATAACCCTGTATGTTTGTAAACACACATTGGCCCAGATGGGTTGTTCTTGCTCATTCTACTAGGAGGTTTATTACTGGCTACTATTTAACTAGTTGGAAATCAATCTGTTGTTTTCAGAAATTTCACAAACATTTACCTCTCCTCCAAACACGGCATACAATAGTTGAATATCCACTGACATTTGTTTTTCTTTTCCAACATAGTTCACCATCTGCACTTTTCACTACAGTGTATAGTCATCTCAGCATTACCTTGATGAGCTACATACTACTAGTAGCTAATCTTACTAGTACAGATAGACATTAACACATTTTCACTAACAAACAAGAAAGAAGAGAAAAGAATGGTGCTTCACTGCCCAGATATAACTGCATATGCATATTGTCTACAAATAACGGCACATGCAAATAGTCACTCACGCTGCTCACAGCTAGTGATAAATTGTTATGATTCAACAGGAACAGTAAAGGTGTGTTCATGTCGAACTCATTTCAATTTATGTTTATGAATATCAATTTGATGGTCATGAATAGCAATTCAAGAACAATTCTTTTCATGAATAACAATGGATTTTAAATTTCTGTTTATACAATATCTACATATAACCTTTTTCTGCAATTGTCTTATTTTGTATAATTTTCTATAACAATTGAATGCAGGTTGAGTTCTAGGAATGTATTGGCACATAAATAGCTATTGAAGTGGAAAAAATATTTGCGAACAGGTAAAATAGTAGTGCATTTTTGTTATATTGCATTTTTATTATTACATAGACACAATATTTTGGTTTGTATTTGCAAACGGTTATGGAGCAAGAATAATTATTTAATAAACAAAGTTTTTCAGCAGTCCAGTTTGGCCCCTGAATTAAATGTTCTCTAAATGGGTATCAAGTATTACTTAGTAGATGTTATTCAACAACACTTGCCATCTACAGCTGACTAAAAGGGTGATCACTGTGTTGAAACTTTGACTTCAGTAGTCATCTATTGAAGGCAAAACATGATCTCTAAGATAAAAGAGTGACTGGTTGGGTTTATATGTCCTCTATTTATTATTATTATTATTGCCATTTATATAGCGCCAACAGATTCCGTAGCGCTTTACAATATTATGAGAGGGGATTTAACTATAAATAGGACAATTACAAATAAACTTACAGGAACAATAGGTTGAAGAGGACCCTGCTCAATCGAGCTTACATTCTATAGGAGGTGGGGTGTAAAACACATTAGGACAGGAATATGCAATCAAATAAGGTGGGCTGCCCTTTAGGAGAGGGCAAGAGACGGGTATGTGAGGTAGGGGTTACTCTTGGAGGCCATAAGCTTTCCTAAAGAGATGGGTTTTAAGGCACTTCTTAAAAGATGCAAGACTAGGGGAGAGTCTGATGGCGGTAGGCTGGCTATTCCATAGGAAGGGAGCCGCCCGCGAGAAGTCCTGCAAGCGCGAGTTGGCCGTACGGGTGCGGACAACGGACAGGAGGTGGTCACGGGCAGAGCGCAGAGACCGAGAAGGGACATACCTATGGATTTGTGAGGAGATATAAGAGGGGCTAGAGTTGTTCAGTGCTTTATAGGTGTGAGTTAGTGCCTTGAATTGACTCCTATAGCACACAGGAAGCCAATGTAAGGACTGGCAGAGGAGTGAGGTGTGAGAGAACTGACTAGAGAGGAAAATCAGTCTAGCAGCAGCGTTCATTACAGACTGTAGGGGTGCAGTACGGCTTTTGGGAAGACCAAGCAGGAGAGGGTTACAATAATCCATGCGGGAAATTACTAGAGCATGGACAAGCTCCTTCGTAGTATCTTCTATCATGTATATCAATGTCAGCAACATCATGACACTTGTTTGATATTTGGTAATGGGGAGGTACAGGTATGTAAATACTCATCATGCCAATTACTGAAGAGTTATGCATTTTGCAAAGGAGCACTTGTCCAGCCGCTCTAAGTGCTCAAAGCCTATTATTGTTGTCCAAACTTGGCATATTTGTTCAGATTATGCTGAATTAAAACTGACAGGATTTGTTTAAGGAATGATGGAAACTGGTAAGATAAAATTTGTGCTGCTGTTATTGAAAGAAACAAAATGATTATTATTGCACCTCCATTCCACAACCTCATGTTAATAGTGGCCACTGCTGCAAACTTAGAATCGGACGTTAGGTGCATAAATGTGCGTTGTTAAGATTGCCTTGAGATATTGGCAACAATAAAGAATTCTACAATATGATTAATCGTTATATTTAATGTAATTTGAAACATTTGGCTATATTTAATTTTCAACAAATTCTTACATTTCAGACGCATTTCATTACAGTCTATTTTGTGTCTGTCTGTTTGTTTGTTTGTTTACAAATGTTTGTTTGTATGCATGTTGGGTAGTAACATATTTTACTATTCATCATTACGGACATAAAAACCAATCAAGCCAAATAATTCTTTATTTAAAAAAATGACTGTGTTATAACCATCGGTTTCAAATATAACAAAAGAGTGGTTTCAAATGAACCATTTGCAACTGTATTTAAGACCCCCCCTTTGCTCTTTTAAACATTGAAAGTCTGAAACCTGATACAAGGAATTTCAACACTGGCCTGTTGAAAGGGGGAGGGATCCAAGTCCTTTCTGATTTGTTCTGTAATGTTGGCATGAGAGGGACCTCAAAGAACCATGCTGTTCATAAAGACACAGGAAAAAAATGTATATTTAGCGAAAAGTCAAAGTGAGTCACTCGGATGTGATTCCTAAGGGAGATATACAGAGCAGAGAAGAGTAAAGGAATATGAACAGCCTAATTCAAAGTCCCTGTTTAGTGATCACCATTTGAAAGTAAACGCTGGATCAAAAAAAAGGATTGATACACATTTCAGGATGCAGACACAAGACATGCCTTTCTTTCTTGGCTTTCTTTCAAAAGTGTGAATTGAAATAGGAAAATGTCCAAATGTTTCCCTAATGCATAGTCTTTTAATGAAATGCAATTCATATATATTGTATAAGATCTAGCAATTTAGTCATCTTGTAATTTGCTTAACTGACTAGAAAGAAAATGAAGAGCACCTTCAAAAAATATTTGAATATAAAATATACCCTATGGCAGTGCCAAATTATTTCAGTATGGTATAGTTTGCTGGCAATAAAATGAGGCATCTTAGTCTCATTTGTATTCTCTTAATACATAATGTTAAAATGTTCCGTTTTTGTTCTGTTGGGTTTTTTTTTTTTGTAGGAAGGTTTTTTTTGCTTTCAACCAGTGTTCTATCACTTTATAATATAACAGCATATTTAGAGATTTGACTCTTCTATTATTTCATAATGAAAGAAACACTTCTCTCATATATATATATGGCATTTTACCAACTTGTAGAGGTGTTTAAGACCTAACGCCTGAAAGGGTTTCATATTATAGCCAGTTTAGACCACGGAAGAGCAATAAAACAACAAGAAATTGTGTTATTCTAAGCACATAAACGCATAATTAATGAGAAAGATGACATAGCTCACTCAGCATGAAAAACTGTTATCCATATTCAACATCTATAACGTCTGCAACATGTGCTGCATCTCCATGAGAATTTTATCTGGTACTTAAATAAAGCCGAGATTTATATATCTGAGGCCCTGGCATTACCCTGCTTTGTAAACATGCCTGTTCTTTATGATGTCAGTGTTGCATTCTAACCTGAAAAGTACTATGCTGGCTCTCATATGAGCCATGGGAAGGACTTAGAAACATAGTGTTCAGCATCAGCCTGAAAGAGCCATGGCTATCTAACAGCACCAACATGCTCCATAGAGAAGTACAATTATTAAATAATTATTATTAAAAAAAATTATATATATATATCTCAGAAAATTTAAATTTTCTGGGCAAGCATACAGGGTTTTACACCTCAAAACTCTGCTTAAAGGGATTCTATAGTGTATGAATTACAAATCTGTATTTCTTGAACTATGCTTTACTCTAACCCCCCCCCCCACACCTCCCCCATCATAACCTCGCACCTCCCCACCCCCCCACCCCCACTGTAAGAGTTAAAAAAAACTTACTGTACTTTCCAATGCTCCTCCTCTGAGGGGGCAAATGTGCATATGCATGGTGAGGGTATTATGCCTTCCCCATAGGAAAGCATTGCTGCAATGCTTTCATTTGGGGTTTTCTCCGCTACTGCATGTCCTCATGCAGAGCGTGAGGACATCCAGTGTGAGTTAGGCGACCAAAAATCGACTAACAAACAGGAAGCGCCTCTAGTGATTGTCTGATTGACAGCCACTAGAGGCAATCTTAGTCCTGAAATGTAATTATTGCAATTTCTCAAAAACTGCAATATTTTACATTGCAGGACTAAGGGGGACAGGGACACTGCACCCAAATCATTTCAATGAGATGAATTGGTCTGGGTGCCTATAGTGTCCCTTTAAGCAAGAGTAAGTTGAACAAAAATGTCTAATTTGCATTTTAAAGATATATAATAATTAACATGATGCATCATACTCCACACTGTATCCTGTGTGTGTATTAGTCTTTGTGTATTTAAGAATCGGTGTGTGTATATGAATGTCTTTCTGTATGTGAGTCTGTGTGTGTAAATGAGTTTGTGTATGTCTGTCTGTGAGCCTGTGTGGTGTGTATACACGAAATGTGTGTTTGTGTGTATGTGTGTGCATATATATCCATCTGTGTGTTTGCATATGAGATTGTCAGTGTTATTCACGAAAGTGAGACATCAAAGAGATTTCTAATTGAATTCCAAATTTAGTAGCCAAACTTGAAGTTTAAATGACTTAGAGACAGTTTCTAACTCAGTTATTCTGTCCTTGAATTTAAAAATTAATGTTCAATTCAGTTTGAATTCTTACTTTTGTAAATAACCATGTTTGTGTCTGTATATGTGTGTGTCTGTGTCTATGTGTGAGTAAATGTGAATGTATGTGTATTTATGTATATAGGCATGTGTGAATATGAATGTAAGTGTGGAGGAATGTGTGTATATCATTGCAAGTAAGTGCAAAAGTGGTTGGTGGGAAACAGAAAATTATAGTTCGGAGGCGAATGGTGCCATGAAACTTAGGTACACCACTGAATAGAAGATTTGGTATAATGGCATAATTTGGCTATATGAAATAAATATATTTGACAGGCTGTTTTCAGTTTCATGAAGACAACCATCAGCCTTTAATCGATATTTAGGAATATATATAGATAATGCAAATTATTTATTCCAAGATAAATTGTTGTTATAAGTACAATTTTGCTTTAGGCCAGGAATATATGTGGATACTTTTACTGACAAGATGATTTGGTATCTCCTGGTACTATAGCTTGATTATTGCTGGGTGGACACTTTCTTTGGTATACTGAGCATTGCTCTGACATATAGGTATGTTGTAGGCTCCATAATTGTAGTAAAGACCCTGTTCCAAGCCCAGTAAACTGAGCGAGTTTTAACCTGCTCAATACATTAACTCATATACTAATCTCACGTGAACAGCACCTAGGTTCAGAGAACAAGAGCTGAGAGCTTACTGTTGATTCATATGGGACACTAATGAAGCATTCACTTTTAAAAGACCCCAGTCCGCAGCCCAGATGAAAGGGGGGAACAATGACCCGTATCTCTCACAAAGAAGGGCATAACAAGCACCCTCCTTGTTATAAGGGGTCCTCAGGACTCCACTACTTATCAACTCTCACTTTATAGCACACAGGGGAGGTAGCTCAAAAACTACACACTACAAGCTGGACTCCATTACACTGATAAGGCCTAAAAATGCAAACACAGAAGTATGTGAAATGAAAACAAATATACTCATGTCTAAGTATTACTCGTTTACTTTGAATCACCCAGATCAGCAGCTTTTCAAGTTATTTTTTTTTTAAATCATTGTTTTCAAACTTTAACAGAGTGATACAAGAAAAATGACAAATCTTTATTTTGATCTCTGCAGATGTGTCCCTCTCAGTCAATCCTGTTCCTCTCATTAGTTTCATCCTGAGAATTGCAATGTCCCATAAACTTCTGCGTAGGTTTGGCCCACATTGTGCTGCTTGAATCTGAGCAAATATGCCTCTACTCACAGCCAGTACAATACATACATCTATAATGAAACCCTCTTTTGTCACCAATAATTTATCATTTTCAATGATTCGCATTCATACAATTTCTCACTACCACCTGTCTCCCAAAAAGCCTTCCACATCACTACAGTCTATAACAAGGTAGGCAACCTTTGGCACTCCATGTGTTGTGGACTACTTCTCCCATGATGCTTTTACAGCTATAATGCAGGCAAAGCATTAGGGTAGAAGTGCCCACAACATCTAGAATGTGGAAGGTTGGTCCACTTCCCCACAACAAAGTGGCCCCATATTCATTCTCAAAGCATTTTCTCCATAGATAGTCGTAAAGTAAGTGAGTGAGCTATGAGATACAGGGATATACATATGTACAGCGCTACGGAATCTGATGGCGCTATATAAACAATAAAATAATAATAATAAGATAAAGAAGGCATTGAGGGAGATTTAACACAGCGTCTGTTTTAAACATGATCTAAAGTACTAAAGACGGGCAGTCGCCATGGAAACCAGTGTTACCAGCAGACACATTCCAATGCTGACCTTTCCCTTGTACTTGTATGGCACCTCTTTTTAGAATAGAACACTTTGATAAAACTCCCCCATTGAGTCAGTGGGCTAGTGAGTCTGAGTAAGATTCTGCAAGAGGTTTGGAAACTGTCAGTTTCAAAAAATGAATATCTGAAATTGTGACAGAGTGTTTGAGTGTGTGCACTCCTGAAATGTTGTCTTCTCACCATCATTTTGCATCTTTTACCATTGCCTCCAACTACTACTACCCTGATTTTCCTTTAGAAGCTGTCCTTCCTATTTGATGGTTGGAGACAGGCTTATGTAAAGTGGTTTGAGTATAAACGGTTTGCTTACGTCTGAATTACATGACTTCTGAACTGGGTTTCAGAAACTTACACACTGAAAATAAATAAATAAATAACTGATCGTGACATTGTAACTGGGTGCTAACAAATAATAAAAGTGTTTGTAACATGTTGCAATACGGAGAGGATGTGTGATGTGTGTAACTTTGTTAGGCAGTGAACAGATAAACTGTGTTTAATGCAGTGAGAGAGAGGATTCTATACTTAGAATGCATAGAAAAGTGATGCTGGGGAGACGGCCAGTCACATAATATGCGCAATACAGTGATGAAGATAAGTGGAATGTGTTAAATTAAAGAAAAAAGAGGTAAAACAGTCCGCATAACATTGTGGTTTTAGATCAGTCATTGAGTCTGTCTGTAACCTTTTGAAGGACAGTATGTACAAAACATACATGTAATAGGAAGAAATGTATAGAACGAATGTGTAAAACAGTGATGGACCGAATATATTATGTTCAATGAGAAGAGTAAAATGTGTTACAACGTGTATGTTTGTGTAACAGCAAAGGAGTGCGCAGAGAACTTCTTTGATGTGTCTGTAGCATACTCAGCAGTGAGAGAGACAGAGCATGTGTGCTGTATGGATGTGTGCATATTATTCCATTAGGAATGTGCATGTGTAATATGAGTGAATACAGGGAATGTGTGTGCAGGAGTATGGAGGGGGGGTGGGGAGGGGGAGGCAGAGGTTGTGTTTTCCCTTGTCTGGGATTGGCAGTCCCTGTCAGTGGGTGCCAGTGAGTGACGTATCATCTCCCTCTCTCTCATTGGCAAGGTAGCTGTCAGTCAGCTAGGGTGGGAGGGTCTTGTAGTCTGCCCTGGTCTCTCCCTGGCAGTAGCTTGTGGTGTCTGTGTACTGTGTATGTGTGTGTGCACGCCCCTGAGACAGAGAGAAGACAGAGGTCCAACAGCAGCTTCAGCAGCAGGGAGAGGCTGGCAGGATGAGCACTTCTCCCTGACAGCACTTTGCTCTAACCCAGACATGCACCCAAACAAACAGTTTCTGCAAGGATCCTTTAGCACTGGCAGGCTAAGCAGACTCACTTGTAGGTTGCATGGACCTCTGGTGTATATATGTATGTGTCTCTCTATAGAACACAGTGCATGATTCCTATCATTGTAACATGCATGCCTGTTTGTGCTTCTGAGCTTTCCACTGCGTGCACACATAAGAGGATTTAAAGGAGTGCTGGTGGGGGTGAGCAGGCAAGCACCAAGCAGGAGAAAAAACAAAAAAAAATCTCTTAGCACTTTAATCCCCCCGCCTGCTTTTGTACTCTGATCTTAGCTTTTGCCATTGTGACCTGGGGAAGGTGAGACAGGATTACTTTTACTATCAGTTCTTGGCTGTCCTGTATCCCTGGAAGTTGGGATGCTGTGCCCAGGACTGTGAGGAAGCAGAGGTGCTGATACAGAGGAGAGAGATCCCCTATCACTGAGTGAGTGTGAGTAATTGAGAGGGAGGTTGTGTCTGCTGCCTCCTGTACTCTAGTGGAGAGCGCATGGTGCATCTGCTGGTGGATCCATTCATTATTTGGCTGGACGGAGACAGGACTAGACGAGTCACAGACCTGGAGCTACTCCTCTTCTGCACTGGATTACATCTTCAGGAGAGGAGGAGGAGGAAGGAGGAAGGAGAGCAAGACTTGGAGCAGAGGGATTCTGACTGAGCAGCTGCAGATTGGGAGAAGACAGCATGTGCAGGTATTGCTACTATCACATTCTTCTTTTTACTTTGTCTCCTTACCTATGGAGGGGGTGGAGGAGGAGATGAGGTATGTCACGCCTACTATGTACCTATGGACTTATCTACTTTATACTGTCTCCAGCTACAGGCTTCCTTTCTGATCAATATCTCAGCTGTGGATTAAATGCTTGCAGGAATCTCACAAGGGCAAATTTGACTTGGCACAGACAGCTGAGAGTCTAATACTGCCAGCTGGATGTGTGCTTGCATGGCATGCTGAGCTAGGCATGTTTTTATTCCCTTATAAATAGGGCAGTGAAAGTGTTACATGTTCTTTGGAAGTTAGATAAACAGAGGAAAATAGGGGGAACATTCTAAAATAAATCTGATCTAGATACCTGTGAATGCATGGGCGACATATTTTGCAAGACAATAAGTGTTCTCTTTACAAGTAAGGAAAGGGATAACTTAATTTGGAATTGGAGGATTGTGGGGTATTTGAGGAGATGTCATTCTATTTATATTGATTGGTCTTTCTCACCGTTTTATGTCCAATTCTTCGCAATGTTGTGCTTTAATTCCTTGCTCGCTGCCTGGCTTGTCACACCAACAAGGCACTCAAGTGGGGTGTTTATCCTGCATTTTGATTGAAATCCTCAGTCTATATCCACTCTGAAATTTTACATATTTAGTTTGCAGCTTTTTTGTCATCTCGTTTCCTTTTGTGCCAGGGAATCTGTTGAAGTAATGTTTATTTAAAATGCAGTGCTCTGAGGTTCCCCTTAGTTATTCTCAATGGCATTAGGCTACTGGTAATACTCACCCTGTGTGTGGAAGTCTGAGTGAGACTGCATGTGATCAAGATGTGTTCACATATGCAAATCATATGTCTTTGTCTAAATGTCCAGTTGTCCTATCTAGTTTGTTACTTGTAGTATCGAATTTCAATAACTAACCTGCTAGAACATCACTTTCATTTTTACAAGAGAGGGTTCAAACTGATACACTTTAACTGTTATGAATATTTAATATTGATGCACACCATGCCTTTAAAAATGTGGGTGTGGGTATTAAAACACATAGCAATATCATACAATATAAGCTGAATGCATTTAGCATATATGTGGAATTTTACATATAAATATATAATTAGACATGTGCAAGTTTTGATGCTGCTACTGACAAACTGATAAATAGCTCATATTTCGTTCCTTACCACTACTTTAATGTCCCTGAATTTCAGATCATTTTACTTTCAACAAAGACTACATATATAAAGGGACTTACTTTCTAGTCATATCATTCTCTACCTTATTTTTGAATTTGTGCATTAAACAATCTTTTTTATCAACACCCATAAGCACCATACTTTACATTTATGCTTTGCCTCTCATTTCATTATCTTGCTTCATACAAAAAAAAAAAAATCATCCATGATTTTCACTATTGAATGAAGACAAAATCCCATATTCTATAGCATAGTATATGCCAGTTCTGGTTGCAGATTTGGCATAGGGCGCTCCGAAATTACCAGAAATCGTTTTGAAAATGGTGAAGAAACAGGTATTGTTTTCAAATATTCTGTCTTTAAAAACATTTCCAAATGCTATCAAAGTCAAGGTCAAAAAAACAATATGAACACAGCTTTCAAAACTCTATAATAAAAAAAAAAAAAAACTTTCTTCATTAGTTCATTCCTACTGGTCTATTATGTACAAATACCAACAAAAGAAAGGGTAAATCACTCCCTGCCGTCCACATAAAAAATGTATAGACTTGCGCTTACAACAGCAAGCATTTTTGTGACAGTTTTCTTGCAATTTCTGTCCCATGGGAGCTGCCATTATTGTATTTTTAAAGTGTGAAATTGACAGGCTGGGCAGTTTTGTAAATTCAACTGTCAAATTGTGCCCAGTTAATATTGCTAAAAGCTGTAAATGTACCGGCAAGGGATTGTATGCAAGGCAAGCCTACACAGCTTTTTATTTTATTGAATATGATAGGGCGAGATAGTCACAGAAGAAGGGGTGGTGATTTAATTAGACATATTTTTCACAACTGGGTATTCCAATTTTAGTTTTACCATTGGCTTGGGAGAGATTGTTGGGGGTGTAAGGAGTAGGAGTGAGAATATGCTTTTAGACCAGCATGAAAATTAGTTTTTGTGTGTAAGCAACACCTACCCCCTTTATTTTGGCACATGCGGAAAATGCTAAACCTCTATATTTTGTTCTGATAAAACTTCTGCATACTGAATTTCCTGTCCCGTTTTTTTTCTATCTTTCATTTATCTCCTAGTATTCACAACTTTTATTTTCTATTTAAAAAACATCCAATATTTGATTCCACAAAAGTGTTGAAAATCCATAAACGTAATATTAGTGTATGCATTTCTATGAATGCAATACTGAAATTATCAGTTTGCATTTTTTTGTACTGTTTTCCATTTTTTTATTGTTAGACTGTAAGCTAGATATTCCCGGGATATAAAGTCATGGTGTAAAAAGATCCGCTGACATTTCTTTCTGGCAGCAAAAGCTTTTTAACATAATTATTTCAAACAATGATCTCCATATAAACACAGTACAGTCATTTTAAGAGTTTAAATAAATTAATTACAGTGTGCGTTTGTCTTGCCAACCTGGCAATTTAAAATTTAAAAAAAAAAAATAACAGTAAAGGTCATTCAGAAGGAAAACCAAACTTTAGTTTATGAGGTCTGCTGTTGGCAGTCTGCGTTTTGGCATTAGGTTCTGCATTACTTTATAGTGAAAAATAAACAATCATTTTGAATTAACCCATTCTGTTGTAAGCCCGTATTGGCTTGAAGCCACAGAAGTTACATGTGAGTGATTTACTTAAAAAAAAAAAAAATAGATCCTTTATTAATTTCATGATATATAACAATGACCTTTGTTCTTTTTTTTATTCCATAATAAGTGCAGAGCCATGTTTATGTGCTGTGATATCTTAAAGACTGCTCAAATGTAATGATGGTCCAGGGATTTTCCCTTTATCTGCTGCTGTGTGTTAAACCACTAGGGGCCTGTATAATCTGCACTTGTGCAGAAGACACAATAACTAAGCATATGCTAAGGCTAATCCAGTCTATATATATGAATGTTCCCTTCTGCAAATCTAAATCTGTAGAGGCATTGCTTCTCGACTTGATGAGCTTGTGTTTAAAATAAAATAGGTATTAATTTTTTTGTATAACTGCCACCCAAAAAACATCTCCTCCTATGCATGGAGAGTGATTGTATGTCTTATAAACCATGTAAAAACAAGGACTGATTTTATAGACATTTGCACAGAATAGCCAGTTGAATTGAAGCAGTAAACAAAAAAAAGCAAACGCTGTTTTTGATATTAATGTGAATTATTAACATAATAAAAGCAGCACATTATAAAGCATGCATATGAAGAACTCATGTGCTCAATGCACTGAAAGCACCATGCTCAAAAAATAATTGCAAAGGACACAGATTGATGATCTATTAAAATGAGCTGTCTAAAACTGAGATGGTTTTTGCAGGAATCAAAAGTACAGGACACCAGCATGAGTGTGGTCAGCTCTGGAAAGACACGAATCGAAGATGCACCGTACAGTTTTGAGTGTCAGTTTCACAAATTCAAAATCGACCAAGCATGTCGTTTTTGATAGACATTAAGCAATGAGGTCAAGTATGCTTACACGGTTTCTTTTGTTGATTTTCCGTTTCTCAAACTGCCAAGGCAGCCCATTTGTATAATGTACGTAGACAATAGGCATTTACATATTGAATTCCCTTCAAAAAGCATAGCTGAATACAAAGCCACTGAGAGGAGAGAATATTTCAAAAAAAATCAGCAGTTTGAAAACATGAAGTTGAATTTAAGGAAATCAGTTGAAGCCAGTGCTGATGACTTGGTGGCGTTTTCATTATGCATGGTGTAAGTATGTTTTTGAATAATGTTGATAAGAATTTCATAGATCCATACTTTTAATAGCTGATGAGATATTATAATTCCCTATGTACTGGGATTCCTGCAGCTCAAACCGGAAAAATAGGGGCATAAGTGTTATTTGTCTGCTTAATGCCATCCTATATTGTCTTGAATAGGCAGCTTTTGCCATTACAAGAGTCGTAGAATGTTCCTAACCATTTAGGTCCAAGATTTTGGAGTTCCCAATTCTGTTCCAATGCGCAATATTTATAAAAACCTGTGCACTTAGTGGTGCTTGTGAAAAAACGGTATTGGGAGCCCTAATTGTAGACAATGTGCTCCTCAGTGATTGAATCGTTTCTCATCTGTCATTCATCATAGAAGAAAATCTGGGGTGGCGATATGTTTCCTACCTCAATTCAGGGTATTCCATAGAATTCTTCTTTCATTTTTTTCTGTTATTGCTATTAGTCTTAAAACTCTCTCTTTATATAAAAAACATGTTAATAAATTTCTCCTAAGTGGGGGTTAACCCCTAGTGAATTTCTTCACCAAAAATACAAAAGTAGAGAGCAGGCAGGAGAAAAGTAGGAATAAGTAAATTTTCCTAATAGAGTGAGTTTCCCTGTCTCTGAAGAGAAACAGAACGTGAAGAATATAGTAACTAATGCCCAATTTCCCAAGATTATAAAACTTAGCTTTTAATCATTAAAAGCTAAGTTTTATAATCTTGGGAAATTGGGAATAAATTACTATATTCTTCACGTTCTGTTTCTCTCCTGAGAGAGGGAAACTCACTCTATTAGGATAATTTACTTATTCCTACCTACTGCCTGCTCTCCACTCTCTCTTTATATGCTACAGTTTGTCTTTTTACAGAACTTGGCTTTTAAGGTGTTGCGTCTCTTTGAGAAATGTAAACGGGAAGCTTAAATTGAATGGGATTTTTAGCTGTATTTTTTAGGTTTTCAAGTGAGAGATAAAGAACTGATGGTATCCCATGCCCCGATTTGGAAACTGATGTACTGTGCTGCAGGTCAACTGAGGAATTGTGGCCAAACAAAAAGCTATTACTTGAGAGGGCTGTGCCTGTAAATTTTCCTGTTGTCTTAGCTTCTGTGAATTCCCCTTGCTGAATGTACTCACACTAGTGCTAGTTTGTTTAGGCTAAAGTGCATTTCAGCCACCATCTACTCGGGATTTGCTTTACATGTGTAATATAGTCTCCTGGAATGTAATATCCCGAGGTAATGGAATGCTAAGAAATCCCACCCACATCACCTAATGTATCGAGTTTCCTCTGTTCCTTTCAGTGTGCTGTTGTCATATAGAAATGAATGTCACATATTTCACATTTCTCAGCTATATGTCATGTTTCTTCAGCAACTTCCCCCTTCCTCTGCATGTGTGTGTGTGTGTATACATACATGCATATAGATCTGTCACATATCAATATGGATCTAAAACATTTTTTTTAAACCCAACCTCTTGTTTTTACATCTTTACATGTAAGAGGAATTGCAAATATATAATAATGTACACTTTTATTTGTATTAAGAAATATAATAACAAACATTTGAATTGTTCAATAATCCAGAATAATATGTTCGTAATGCCCACTATTAACACCAGGATTTTATTATTTGCAACTGAGTGTATGGGAAAGTGCCCTGTGTATGTTTGCAGATGTTGACTTTCTGTGTCAGTTAGAGAGATTTATCAAGGTAAAACAGGTGCTATTCTGGGCGCAAAGTGCTGAATTCTAAGGCATTATGTTTCCATAGTGATTGGTTTTAATTCAGCTCTTTGGCCAAAAATAGCAGTTTTGCCTAGAAAAATCTGTCCCATGAAATGAGAAATCTCAATATATTCGTTCTTGGCCTGCAGTCCTAAGCATCATCTAGGATAATACGCTACAGCAAGCACTGATATAGAAAACTGTTAGTATATTTTCTTTCCAGTACTAATCATTTAGAAACTAAGTGGGTTTGAATGCTTGCACTCCTTTAGGATGCATTTATTAACAACATATAATAAAATGAGAAATTTCTGTTTTCTTGCAAGCATTTAGTCACTGGGTTACCACAGTGTTAATGTTAACGTTTTAAGTGGCAATGGCTATATGTGATCATTTGTGTTCATATTTGTTACTACCGGAAATGCTGCATGAAAGTTGAGGAGAAATTTGTCAGACCCAGACTTGACTCGGTAGGCATTATCTAGAGTAGACCCGTATCTCGGTATAAGTGTTCCTTCTCTTATTTCGCTGTCTGCGTTGGCTTCAGATGCAGAGTAACTGTACCTCATATAGTTTTAAATTTGTAGTCTAGAAACCTGTTAGTTATATTTATTCTGGCACCCTGTCAATTATCTATACATTCAACACACACACACATACATACACACATACACACACACACTCCAGCAGCAATGATGTCTGATGTTATTCCACCATTAGGGAGCCAATGAGGATTGCTCATTTATTCTCTGGGGTAGGTAGCAAAGGTAGCATCACCATAAAGTTGATGACAGGGAATTTATTCAGCAGTTGATGTAGAAGTAAACAAGTTATTATTTGGCTTTAGATCAGGTTCTATTTTCCAGGCATACTATGTAGGAGCCATATTAAGTCAAGAACAATAGTCATTGTTAAAAAAACATTTTTCAAGAAGCAGTTACCCCAATTCTTTAAGCCAGGGATCATCAACTCTCTCTTCCCAGATGTTAATAGCCTACAATTACCAAAACTAATTGAATGCAATAGATGGACAGAGAATCATGGGAGTTGTAGTTCAGTAACATCTGGGGCAGAGTTTGAGATTTCTGCTTTAGACACTTAGTATTTCATAATACATCCTAATTCTTTTGGTCAATGTTTACGTCTAGGCTATAATAAACTGGCATATTTATCATGGTTGTATCAAATTCAGTTTCCCCTATCTAATTTCTAGCATGTTGATCAAGGCAGACTTCTCTGAACATCTGCATGCAACTAACCACTGAGGGTGGGGGAGGGGGGTGCAACTTCAGACAGTAATAATTACAGATTGAGAGATAACTTTGGCAACTGTCAAAGTTCAAGTCAGAGAAGAGGGAAATAAAAATAATATAAATTGCAGCCTTGGCATGTATCCCCTTATCATGGTCTCATGTGGAAAGCACCAGGCCACATCAAATCCTGACCGCAGTCCGCAGAATGAACGATTCACAGGACAAAAGAGACCAACTTTCCTTTATATTCCAAAGAGCAAAGCAAGAACTATGTGAGTATTAGAAAGTCTGGTGCAGCTGTCCTTGCTTGAAAGCGTATGTTTTGGGAACAGTGATGGATGTTAGGTGCCTGTAGCCAGTTGTGGGGTTTGCTGTGAGGTCAATTCGACTAATGGAAGACTGGAATTTACTGCCTTTTGTCTCTGTGCCAGCATTATCAGCAGTCCTGCTAAGTAAAAATGGAGCAGGAACATGCGGCAAATTCCCTTGCTATTACTCTGAGAATACATTTTTTATGCAGCATATCAAACTAAAATTTCCATGTGGAGAAACTGGTTCCAGGTGTTTTGTTCATGACCTGAACAGTTGAAATATTGCCAGAGCCTACTGTAATGTTAGTTCCATCACCAAAGCAAAATCTCTTCTCAGAGTAAATTACGACCTTCCCTGCTCTGTAAATCCAATTCGGATCTTTAGCAGCCATTATACTTTATGCCTGTATATATTCAACAAAGGTCGGATTGTATGGTTAGAATGGGAGATCTCAAATAATTGTTCCAGCTGAATTAGTAGTGACAACCATAGTTTATGAATGGAACTATGTATATGATGTGTACGGGGTAATGAAGAACAAATAATTGTGATCTCTTAGAAAGGAAAATGGTCATAGAGGATGTTTCTGATTCTTGTTATTTTCGGCCAATGACTAGTCTTTTAGGGATTTTTGGATGCATGGATGCACACACATTCCAACTTGTTATAAAAAGTCTGCACTTGTCTTTTATATTATTAAATCACTTGATAGGAATGAAGCCCCCATTGCACCTTTAATACTGTTTATAGCTTATGGTGAAATTTATCCTGTAGCAGGAAAGTTGTTAACACTTACTAAATCAGTTTTGTGCGTGAAAGAATTCTCCTGTTCAGGAGCAAGTGAGACACATAACAAGAAGACAGAGGTTTGGAATGTTAAAAATAATAGAAGAAACCTGGAGGAGAAATAAACTGGCAACTGTGAAAAAGAGGTGCAGCTGCAGAAGAGAATTATGTTAGGACAACAAAGGAGAATGAAGAAAGATACAAAGAAACAGAAACCAGAGTACGGGCTAGCTTATGTGATGAGAGGAGCAGAAATTCAGCAAGCGAAGAGCAATATGTAGCTGGATTGACAGCTAAAAGAAAGACAATATGGGCACAAGACTGCAGGGATCCAGTGAAATGGATGAAGGAAAATTTAGAGATAGAACCATTGTTAGACTAAACAGTAACAAAATACAGACTGCGTGAATATACAGCACCCATAAACAATATGCTGTCAAAGCACAGGATTAATGTTGAGATGGTATTCTCCATTCTACCAGTTGTAGGAGGCTGTGTCTCCATACCAAGAGTAGAACAGTAAGTGCAGCCAGTAGGAGGGTCCATACAAAACATGCTAACTTACATTCTTTATTCACCCCGTCACATGAATTTCTACAGCCGAACACCCATGCATGAACTTTCCAAAATCATGTATTTTTTTATATGTTTGTCCTCCTTTTATGCAAATGATATAAATTATAAAATAATTTATGAAAATTTTCAAAATATCAAGACAGTCTGCTTAAAATTGTCTTGTCATATCTGTTCAGTTGTCCTAACCACTGGACCTTTTACATCACTGATAAGCTTCTATTTCTTGTTTCTTTCTTGAATACTTAACAGAAGATAAATAGAAATTACACCTTAATGTTTCTTGAATAATTTACTCAGGATTGAACTAGTTTTAAAGTGTAAAGCTCATCTTGTCTTTTCCCATCATGTTCCAGGTCCGAACTAGTATATGCATTTCCATATTCCCTATCAGCCTGTTCCCTGCCCAAAATTTGTGGAGTTTGGCAGGCTTCATCTCAAGGTGCAATTGTTAGCCCATTAATCCTTTACAGGGTTATTAACTAAACCAGGAACTGTAGCATTTTTGGCCAATATAGCATTCTCAAATGAAAAAAAAAAAGATAACCAGCATAAAAATGTAAAATTCCTGAAGGAATGATATACCGATTCCTGGATGGGCACTAGTATTGTAAAGGATAGTAGGATACATTAACATAGAAGACTGGAGAAGGTATTCATAAAGAGCGGCTAGGATGGGTATCAAGAGAAGTGACAGTAAATGATGCCCTTGGAAGGAAGTGGGCAGATGCAAACTGAGTATTGTGCATAGAGAGGGAACCAGGAACGGTTTAAAAAGGGGACCTTCGGAGGAAACCAAGTATAGAAAAAGAATGAGTAAAATGGGAGACTGAAAAGGAAAACAATATATATTTTTTAAAAGCCTCCCTTTTCCTAAATTAAGAATGGGAGACATTGGGCATAGCATCCCTGAGATCCAGTGGGGAGCATAGATGTCTGTGCACTTGTTGCAGAACTCCCTCTCTCTCTATACTGATAATCTCACATCCCAGTGTGAGAAGTAACTACTGAAACTATCTATTCAACAAGTCCACAGAACGATCCATTATGTTCCTTTGCTGCTGCAGTGCTTATGATAGTATGAGTGCTACCAGTGTGTTGCTCTCACCGGAGAGAAACAACATAGTAATACCGGGCTTGTGGACAGTGGTAGCAGACCTTCCTACCTGACAGTTTTCTGTTGACATTCGGCCTCCAGACCAACCCAAGCTGAGGAGGCACAATAGGAAATCTCTTAGTTTTCCTTTTATAATAAAGCAGGAGGCTGCTTTATTATAAAGGATTCCAGCAGAATAACTGCTATTATCTCAAGAAAAAAAAAAAAACCTGGAATAATAATCAGCCTTCACCTACTCTATTTCTAGTCTATATAACTGTGAATGTTATTCTATACCCTTCATAAGCATATGGGATACATGACTTTTTATTGTTTCTCTTGTTTCCATGATCGCTTTCATTTTCCATTCCAGAAAAGCAGAGATCCATTCAAAATCCTGATGTTGTTAAGAGAAGTTACCCCAAAGTTTAGATAAGAAAATAACATTTGTTCTAAGTGACATCTGCAAGACCCAGACTGCTTTCAATGTTTTCATGATGGCATAGTTTATATATCCAAAAGAGACCCCCACCTACTTGAAATGGATGATTTATATATAGTCCACTTAACACCTGTTTTACCCCTGCATATACTGTATCTTTAAATATCACCTTACAAGGCAATATGATCTTATTAAACAGGTTAGTAAAGAAATGTCTGAGTGCCAACTCAAGATCACGATCAGGCAATGTTTTAAATGCATTCACAGTTTCAGAGTATTGAATCAAGTTACAGGAAGAGATATGCTTGTGTGAATGTGAAGGAGAATACTTTTCAAAGACCGTGAATAGTTAGAATAATGTGTTTAGACTGAAAAAAATGAATGGATTCTTCTTTTTGAATTTTAAGTTAATCAGTCAAGGATGTTTAGGTTACAGTGAGACCTGAAAGGATGGAGGACATTGAAACAGTATTCGCTACAGTTTATTTGAAATAAGCACTGCAACCACAATTTTCTTTTGGTAAATCAGGTGAAAACAATATTAAAAATAGATTAATATTATTTTCATTACTTTTTTTACTGGTCTATGATAATTTTGGCATAAATTCTAACAAAATAAATAAGTGAATTCAAAGACAGTTTGACACTTGAGGTCAAGAATTGGAAAAATTATCTAACTTAGTAATGCTTCAATTTCAGCCACTTTTGCCTTTAAATTTCAAATTCATTTGGAATTCTCACTTTAGTTATTAACCCTGACAGAGATAAACTCCTCTGCTCTGCTCCTCTGGTTCTCTGCACCACCTTTGACAGCATCATTGGGGCATCACCCAGAGCAAGGCTGACTAATGTCAGTTCTGTGCCAATTTAGATCCACAGATGCTAATTCATTGAATGAGAGCAGTCAGTTGATGCTCTCAGCCAATCAATGAGTCGCAGGATCTGCATTCAGCTTCTGCTGCTCTGCCTAGAAAATGGTTTGCCCCATTAGAGCGATGGAAACAGGGTACTCTTACCATTATACCAACTCTATGGTAAAATAACCCTTTCAACATTTGATAATGTTCAATTATGTCTTGGAATATAAATTCCTTTGAACTCAATTGTTGTTTTAACATAAACTAGAGGAGGAATACTAACCAATGAGCTGTCATCTAGCATATTTTCAGAGTGTAGGTAGCCATCTTGGAATTGCATCACAATTTTCACACCCATTGTTACGGGTTCAAAAAATGTATAGCACGTGATGTCAGCAGCCATTCAGAATTTCTAATATGCTGAGCAGAGCTCGCTCATTCTCATTCTGACATCCTGGTTTTATACCTCGTAATGCTGAAACATATATGTTATTTCCATGGGTGATATTATTATGACCACTTAAATGGAATATACATATATTTAAATCAAGTTTGTTTTAGCTTGACTCAAAATTTTTTATCAGTCAATCATTGCATATGTTATTATCTGACTTCTCATGTTACATATCTATAGGGAAAAAAAAGTCTCACTGAAGTTAAATTGGAGCCCAAAATATTTGCATTGTTGAATTTTAATCTAGCCTCAAATGTTGTTGATAAGGATTCAAGTCACTTCTTACCAGTGCCAGACAACTGTCATTTAGTAATGCTAATTTGTTATTTAATTGAGTTTTCCTCAGAATGGGCAAGCCATAACATAGATATAAGCCACAGATGAGCCAAGAGGTGGGGCTTGATGTTCACTGCTCAGAAAGCAATCAAAATGATTGCATTCTACAAATATTAACGAGAAAATTGTTAACCGACTTGGCATGTTGACTTTGTTATCTGTTTTTGTGTTGTCAGATTTAATTTAAAGGGTTACTCAAACTGTAAAACTGTGTTTTAATAACACACTATTTTTGGTTAGAGCAACCTTTATTATCCTGGTCACCTCTCCTCCAAAACTTTAAGAAAAAAATGAAAAAAAGATCAAGCTTACATTTTGTTCCAGCAACAACGTTAAGTTCTCCACGGAGCAGGAGGGGAGGGTAGTCTAAGTGGAGGACATGGGTGGCATAGGGGTGTTATGCCACTTTTGGACATCTGTGGCCCCCATTCTGTGACTGCTGACATCAGATGTCTGATAGGCACAGAACTAACAGTAGCAAGACTGGAACTCTCTGGGCTGCACAGTCTAGGGCTGGCTAATGACCCCCAATTTTAATGCCAAAGGTGGAGTTACACCTCCGGCAGCAAATTGGTTAAACACTGTGCAGTATTTCATAGAAAAATGCTGCAAGTGCAAGCTCCAGGCACCATGACCACTTCAGAACACAGAAGGATTATTGGAGTAACTCTTAAATGTTTGTTAATAATCTTTATTAAAAGTTCACTATAGACTTAGGAATACAAACCTGTGTTCCTTATGTTATAGTGCTTTACTCTTTATTTAGATTCAGCCCCTCCTAACCAAAAAAAAAGAATCCCACTTCACCAGACCACATCATAAAGATGAAGTGGTCTGGGTGTCTTTAGAAATCATTAAAATAAATGGAAAGCATCGTCTATAATCATAAGACAGACAGATAGATAGATAGATAGATAGACAAATAGATAGACAGACAGACACAGACAGACACAGACAGACACAGACAGACACAGACAGACAGACACAGACACACACACACTGGGTACCAAAAATTGAAATATGTTTTAGCATAATTCTATGAAAAGCTTATAAAAAAAAATGAAGTAGCATGTGATTTAACATTAGCCCTATTACCTCCTACTTCTCTTTAGGAAGAGCTATGTAAGATAGCAGGTAGCATTTTCCCCTTATATCTATTACATTCAATTTGAAGTTATTTTGGATTTCTTGATAATTCATTCTGCATCTGCTAAGATATTCATAATCACTTGATTGTAATGAATGAGAGTCACTTGCACACATGAATGGCAGCTATGTGTGACTATGCTGTGCAGGAACGAGTCCATCATTGAGGAAAACTGTCCTTGCTCAAGTAATTTATGATGTCTTGTTGAAACCTGTAGTTTGTCAGATCAGTATGGATCTGTATACAAATCAGTTATTTACTGCAAGTTTACAATGGCGTCACATTCTTTATCAAAATGGACTGGAATAGTTTTTTATGCTAAAGTTTGCAAGTTAGTCCTCAAGTCACTGTGTAGTGAATAAGCCCCCTGGTGTTAGCTTCCCTGTAGGTGTAGTTGGGAGTGTGCACTCTCTTTCTCAAAAGGATGGACAAGTGACCAAAACAGATGAAAGAAATGTGTTAAGTATCCTTGCAAATAAATAACCCAGTGGCTTTCCGCAGTGACTTGAAACGGGCTAGTGTGCCAAGTAATGTCTTTAAATTATATGGTTAGAGATCTTAACTTTCAGTAATTCCAATTCTAAATTCAGTAATCAAATGCTATTGTTTGTCCAAATTACTTGCATACATTATCAGGGAATTTAGAATGCAGTGCCTGGAATTGCAAGCAGAGTGCATTGATAACAAAAAGCAGCACGCCACTAATAACCATCTGCTAGTTAAGCCTACATACAAAATAAGGCTTCATAGTGGGAGGTCTTTTTATGTAGAAATACAGAGACCTACATGCTTCTTTTTTGATTTGGAAATATTTATTGTGTTCTACCGTACTGTATTTGGTTTCATTTACTAATGTGATAATGTGATACGTTTGCAATGATTTAAAAATGCCTCCTATAAAAATTGCTAGATAAGTGTAACCGTATCTTTATAACATATAAGCTAGCATTTTTTTTTACTTGTCTCCTAATGTTTCTTTATTTTAGACTCTAAATAAAAATATCTAGAAAACTCTAGAAACAGAATCCTGCCAATTCCCAGTTGGTGACATTATTGCAAACGAGGCAGATAGAGCCCTTCTCTTCTCGCAGTTTATCAACGAAAAGCCATGGTGTGCTGTGTGCGAATTTGTTAGCTCATTTTTGGGACCCATAGTTATGACATTGCTATTAACCATTTTCTATGTATTAAAGCACATATATCTGACAAGATTCAAACTGCATACAAATAGCCTCCTTCTTTACAGTATCCCCTTGAGCAGGCAGAAATTGTCCTGAAACAAAAAACAAAACAAAAAAAAACTAGAATTTGAGCTATAAGGTTGTTCCATCAAAATGTAAGTTGTTTTTTCCACATTTTTGCTGTTAATATATTCTGCACATCCAGTGCAAAATAGATTTATATATCAGTCCTGATTGTTAAATGCCAAATATGTTTAGGATTTAAATACATTTTTGATAGTCAACGCTAACCCTAAACTAAACCCCACACTAACGGTATACCAACCATACCCCGGTATACCAACGGTATACCAACCATACTCCTAATATTTACACTAACTCTAACCATATGCCTACCCTAACCTTACCCTTAATCTCAACCCTATACTATCTTTAACCAAAAAACAACATTAACCCATACCCATCATTAACTTACCTTACCCTGACCCTACACTAACCATAACCCTACAGCCAACACTAAGTGTAACCCTATTCTACTCTTACTCCTTACCCTAACCCTACCACTAACCCTAACCGTAACCCTAACCCTAAGGTAACTGGGTATTACTATATGTAACACAGATATTTTTTTTTTTTTTTTTCACATGTATGTTGACAACATCTACTGGCTTTTTTCAGAATCACACTTGGTGAACTCTGAATGGACCTGATTCTCAGCCGACCAGTATCCCAGCTGGGATATCCTGCCATGGTCTGTTCAGACCAATAGAGAATCCCCCCAAATCTGCCTTCACTCCAGAAAAAAACATGATCGCTCAGCCGTGGTTTTTATGAACAAATTTAAAGGGCTTTCCAGCGCTGCACAGATCTCATTGATCAGTCTGGGGACACTAAAAACTGCATTAGTTGATTTAACCCTGCTCACACCACAATCTTTAGAAATGCCTATTTAACCACTTAAGAACCAAACTTCTGGAATAAAAGGGAATCATGACATGTCACACATGTCATGTGTCCTTAAGGGGTTAAAGAGCTACTTGAAGCACCCCATTGATACCTGGGGTAACCTGCTTTGAGCATAGATTTAACCCTACACGAACCAATTATGCATGGCATTCTATGCCGTCTTTAAGACATTAAGTTATTTGAGATTTCCAAATAAATATTTAGTACAGTTGACAAAGTTATCTTATGTTAGATATATCCTGGTTGGGTGATATTAATAAGTGCATGTAAACATCACTATACCCATTAATCCTAGCTTTGCATAAGTTTATATTTGAAACACAGAACCCTCCTAGTGAAAGCAGTGACATGACAAAGATTGGCTGAGAGGCATCAGCCAATTTGTGTCTGATGAGAATGTCACTGCAGAAGCAGAATATCTTGTAATTTGCTGCAAACGATATATGAATTCTTGGTATTCTATAGTTAAATAATGAATTTTAAAAAGTGGCACAGTTACTCTGGTGTACATTTTACAATACAAATATTACATTTTAAATTCATGATAACATCAAATGACAACATATATAAGAATTCATTTATCTTATATCTGATAATAAAATTCTGTCCACTTTAAAGTAGTAAAGGATAGCAGGTAGTACATTTTAGTTCTATCCAACCCTTTTCTGAGTAGGAATGCTGTGCAGTGTATATAGTTCGCTCTTAATGGACCGTTCCCAGTTATCCACCCATCTAAATTCTTCAACAAAGTTCCATGCGTGTGGGAAAGCTTAATAAAAACAGATGGTTATGTGGGTGGATCAGTTGACACTACATGAAGACTAGCATTTTGTAACAACATTCTTCCTTCAGTGTTTTATTAATATTTTAATATATCCTCACATGCCTTACAGTGATAAAATTAGGGTTCATGTATTAAGAATTTTGCAAGGAAAGGTCAGACATTTCCATTGGATTTCTAGTTAACTCCACTTGTGAACTTTTCTTTACAATTCCTTTTTATACATTTTTATTGGTTCTGCTGTTATTTTAAAAGGTCAGTTTGGGTACCATAACAACTTCATCACAATATAGGAGGCATTTTTAAATCATTGCAAACGTATCACATTATCACATTAGTAAATGAAACCAAATACATTAGGGTAGAACACAATAAATATTTCCAGGATCAGGCAGTGGCGCCGTTGAAGAGAGTAGTCACTTGACATTCTCAACCAATTAATAACTACACATGTACCTTTATCAAAACAATTTTATGAATGGGGAGTCACTAAAAGGCAGAGAGCATCAGCTGTCCGATGCTGCCTGAACCTTCTGGTTTCCAAAATTTGAGCAAGTGGAAGGATAGATGGGCAAAGAGGTTCGGCACTGGAACACAGACTTTGGGGTTAAACCATTTGAGAACGGCTTAATCCCTATAGTTGAGACAATGGCAGGGAACTCCTGGCACCATAACAACTTTATTTTGATGAAATGTGTGTATTGTTCCTTTAACTTTGTTTTTACTGCTTAATTGATATGTATATCCTTCATCAATATTTCCAGACAACTGATAAATAAGAGGTCTTCATATAATAAATAAGGGATATTTCTATAAGTTCAATAAGTAAGAATCAAATTGAGAGCCACTTGCATATTTAATGTTAGTTTATCACTGTGAGAGTGTTATGAAATATGACAGCTCTGAAATATTTGTAATCTCTTGTGCATTGCCCTCTACTTCACATCTTTATTGAATGAAATATGCCTCTGCATTATGTTTAATCCTATATTTTATGGCACACATTTGAGAATGTTTTTGGCTCAACCCAGCAAAAATCTTCATACCTAAATTCATTTTCCTTCATCTACTTATTTCAGGGGACAAAAAAGGTGGCGAGGGAGTCTGCCAAAAATTCAATTACCAGATAAAAATGTCACCATGTGGTCAAAATAATTCATCCTGTTCATTAGAATGATATTAAAAAAAATCAGTTAAAAGCAGCAGGTTCTGCTTACTCAGCATTGCGGCAATATTTCTAGAAGAGTTAGTGCGTGATTTAGACAGCTTACATGATTAAAATTTAGTAAATGCAGATATCAAAAGTCTAAACATGTTTAATGAAATTTTTGCTTTTTATGATGTAATGGCTGAAATCACGAATTCTGTCCTATACACAGAAAATTTGAGGTCAGTCAACAGATTTTCTATAAGAATGACATATAGGCTCTGCCTGGGTCAATCGAGGGCAGTAATTTCTTTCATTTTTTTAAGCCATTCCTCGGTTGATTGGACAATGTCCTTGGGATTCTTTGTTGAGTTGCAAGATGAGATTCTTCCTTAATTTCAGCATTCTGTTAAATGTTTCACCATTATTATATGTATTATTTGGAACTCTTGATATTTTCTGCTACCATTGACCCTTGTCTTCACTGAATAGAAGCAGGTCTACACAAAGACACCACCTCCACTTATACAGTACACAGTGCGCTGTTCTTTCAGTGAATTAGTTGAATTGCATATTTCCATACCTTTGGATTTAAAGCTATATAGGTTTATCTTTTTCATTACATTATGAGACTGAAAATCTTCTTGCAAAATTTATAAGGACTTAGATGTTTTGTGTGAAGTTGCCTCCATCTTAACTCAAAGTTAAAAGGCTTAATGATGCATTTTTGGTGTATAGATTATGCCTCTGCAATCTCACTGCTCAGTTCTCTGCTATTAAGGAATTAAATAACTTTGTTTGTATAGTCTTCGTCATACCTCCCTGCATGTGACTCACACAGCCTTCCTAAACACTTCCTGTAAAGAGAGACGTAATCTTTAAACATCTTTATTGCACATTCTGTTTAATTTACAATGTCTTACCTCCTGTTCTGTCAATAGCCTTCTAGACCCTTCAGGAGCTTTCTTTGTTTAATATAAAATTACGGAGTAGGCTCTTTAAAAGTAAGTTAAGATGTGATTAAACATGGACCATTTTTTTGTAGGCTGTGTGAATCACAGCCAAGGGAGGTGTGACTAGGGATACATAAACAACACAAAAACAAAAAAACTACAGCATTGAAAGTTTAAAGGTAAATTGTAATTCATTGAAAAAAAGATAAGACACTTCCTATTATGAGAAAGAGTCAGGAAAACCGGACAGCAATTGGAACACTGAACTGTAGCAACACTCACACTTCTAGTACAGAGACATCGAACGACGCCTTATCTTAATGGAGCCAGTTCCACAGTAGAGAATTCAATGATGCCATGCTTTCTCTTTACAATGCATCATTGGCCACTCTGCAGCGAAATGAGCAGTGAGACTGCTGGGGCATGATCTATACACCAAAACTGCTTCATTAAGCTTAAGATGTTTTGATGCCTATAAAATCCATTTAAGGCTTTGCTGTAACATCTTGCAATGGTTGTAACATATCTGGGACACCAGTTATTGAGGCAGCTGTCAGCCATTGCAATTCAAATTCATTCAACTATCCACAAATTTGGATCTCCCATAATATAACCATATCCCAGCTTTTGCCATTCTCTATATTTCAGGATATCCCCACTATTTCCTATTTGGTATATCCCTAGTGATTCCTAATGCTCATTCTTTGGTGATAAAAACAGTATCTGGGGATTCTTTTACAACTGATCCTGTTTCTCATCATCATTATGTTCTAGGTATGTGACCATCCAATATGTGACTTCTCATAGTGAAAGTTTGTCAAAATCCTGAATGGTTCTTTTCCCTTTCCATTCACAATACTGTGAGCTATAGTAAAGCTTTAGGGAATTTTATCTCAATGCATGCTGCTCTATGTAACATTTTTATTGTTCCTCTTCATTGTGTTTAGAAAATGTCTTGCTAGGTTTCACTCAAATCTTTCTTATTCTCTTTTATTCTCTAACTACTGTTTGCATTCAATGCACATTATGGCTCTCAGAAGACGGAGAACAATTTCCATTATTGGCTTTTATCTGTCACACTGTTTGAATTATTCTACTGGACACAAGCAAACTTAGAAATGGATACAAGTAAATTATAAGTTATACCCATTTTCATCTGTCAGAAAAGCACTAACGTGAAAATGGAATGTGGCCTCTCTGAAATACTATCATTTAGAAAACCATTTTAACGTAATTAGCGTATGCAAATTATCTTTTTTGCAGAATCCTTTTTTTCTGGATTGCAATGTTTACAATTATGATTGACTAAATATTAAATATAGATAGATACGCAAATCCTCTACTGCTAATAGCATTTTCTATGCACTAAATGTAGTAGAGGATATACTAAAATTGTTATTGAACACCTATGAAACAAAATTAGGTTTGGGGTTGTGTCTACTAAGTTGTAAATGCATAGCAAGTCATAATGAGTTGATAATTGATTAAAACCTTTTTGAACACACTTTTCATATCACCATAGCTCTCTAGTGAATAGCATACATTCTAAGTGTTTTGGATCTAAAGTAACAGTCCCTATTATCCAGGTTTTTTTTTTCTTTGGTTATAAACCCTAGCTCACCCTTGCATCAAAATACAATATGCCATATTGAAGTGGACAACTAATTTGTCTGGTTATTTTAAGATACCAAGTTTGCAATTTGAATTTCACTGAATTTAGTTAATAACACTAACATTTAATTCTAAATTTTAGGTCAAAACAGCAAAATTAAAACCAAAGCTGACTTTGAGATTTTTTTCCATTTCAAATAAATTTGCCTCATATGTTAAGCTCACCTAAAATTCCCCACAGTTCCCACTTTTAACTCTGACTCTTACTTCACTGTTTACTTAAGTGATAATTATTAGAAATTCCACGTGAATTTCAAATTAAAGGCAGAAATTGTTGAATTGCAAAGATTCTCCAAGTCATCTATTTTTGTCTAACAAATTCACTTTGAATTCCTGGCAATTTTCTCTTTAGTAAATAACCCCATTAGATCATGCCATATTTTAAATACTCAGCATTGCTTAAAGGAACACTATAGTCACCTAAATTACTTTAGCTAAATAAGTGTATAGATCATTCCCCTGCAATTTCACTGCTCAATTCACTGTCATTTAGAAGTTAACTCACTTTGTTTCTGTTTATGCAGCCCTAGCCACACCTGCCCTGGCTATGATTGACAGAGCCTGCATGAAAAAAAACTGGTTTCACTTTCAAACAGATGTAATTTACCTTAAATAATTGTATCTCAATCTCTAAATGGAACTTTAATCACATACATGAGGCTCTTGCAGGGTCTAGCAAGCTATTAACATAGCAGGGGATAAGAAAATCTTAAACAGAACTTGCAATAAAGAAAGCCTAAATAGGGATCTCTTTACAGGAAGTGTTTATGGAAGGCTGTGCAAGTCACATGCAGGGAGGTGTGACTAGGGTTCATAAACAAAGGGATTTAACTCCTAAATGGCAGAGGACTGAGCAGTGAGGCTGCAGGGCATGTTCTATACACCAAAACTGCTTCATTAAGTTAAAGTTGTTCAGGTGACTATAGTGTCCCTTTAATGTAACTGGAGTATTATATTTAGATGCCTGGCAACTATCCCGCTTTTGACAGGACAGTCCCGATTTTCCCTACTTAGTTCCCTGGTGTACTGCTTTTGGAGACACCAGGGAGTGTCTCCAACAATTATGGCATGAGTGCATCATAAGATTCTGCATGTTCTGCCCTTAGTGGGCAGGCCTGAATGATAGACTGGCTACCAGGCTGACCTGTCCCCTTTCTGGAGGGTCCACCCCTTTGGAGGCAAAGCTAGTGATGGAATCACATTACTGGTGTGACCCTACCTCCACCAGCATGCCGATTCTTAGGACAATCAGAGTTTGGAGGTGTATTTATGTGACTCTTCTGTTTTAAGTTTGTACAACTACCAGCTTTACCTTAAAGGACTAGTACAACCCATTTCTTATTGCAGGGAACTATAAAATAAATTATAGTTGGTTTCACTGCCCAATTCCCCTAGCTATTGCTTAGATTATAGAATGTACTCTGTATTTATATTGAATAAATACTGTAATAATTGTTGTACATTTAACAAGCCGAGGTGTGTCTAAACAAGCATTTATACTTCAAGTGCATTTATTAGTAAGAGTCTCATAAAATCAAATATTTATTCTAAAGTTATTTCTCTGATTTCTTTACCAGATGCTATATTTACTGCATACTTTGTTGTATGTTTATAGATGGTGATACAAATCCTTATAAGCACAAGATAATTATTTGCTCATAGAAAATAAATCTAGACCAAAACAGTAAATAAAGCTGATTTCCATGAAAACAAACAATAGTTTCAAAACAATAGTATATAATGCTGCAATGTTATAGGCAGTATTTTGAAATGATACTAATAAAACGTGTTATTTCCACTTAAAACAGAGAAGGTTTACTTGATTACTGTCAGTAAGGTCAGGCACATCTGACTATTACTTAATTTCCCATGAGTAACATTCTCGTGTTCTTTAGATATTAGTCTCTTCCAAGAGGAGCGCCCTGTATTGCAATCTATAAGAAAGATATAACACAGTACAGTGGGTACAGTGAGTGTCTAGAGATAATAATTTAATCCCCTAAATTTAGTTAAACATATCATTTTATAGATATTGGTTCTGGCTTGTGGAAGGCTGTCCAGGGAGTGAAAAATGCAATTGGCCTTTATTGAGACTTGCTACTTGTGAGTAATTTTCCATGATGCACAACCATCACTACTCATAACCCCCTCCACATTTCTTAACTTTGGTGGTTGAGAAGAAAAAAATCAAGATCCAGAATTTCTTGCGGTCTCATACAGTTGCAAGAGATTTAATGCTGGCTAACAAACGTTTTTCCTTCTTGCTCCCTCTCTGGTGATCTATACTTGAAATACACAGCGAGTATAGATTACATTTCCTGTTGTCTAAAATATTCTTAGAGGGATCTGTGTCTCCTAGTCACATCTTTTATGCAGCCCCTCTTGACTATAAAGAATAAGAGAGGTCACAGGTGGGTAAATTAAATGCAGCTAATGAGGCTCTTATGCTGCACTTTCAGGGCCTGGAATCATGATACTGATGAACTAACTTGGGCAGCTGGTCAAGGGCCCAAGATAGGAGGTATGGACTCTGGTCTTATAAGTCTTAGTCTAAGAAGACTTTTTTCCATCAATCTTATTCTTACTTGTCTTGAACATCTAATGTAAAATATATGGTTGTATGAGCCAATATTGCATATATATATGCATATGGCTCCCATAATTACTTTATACAAGTATGTACAATATATAAATAATTGTCTGTTCTATTAGGAAAGAACTCACAATACTGTGATTTTTGGTGGGGCATGTGACAGCAAAAATAGGCTATGAAAAAGTGTTAGACTGGGCACAGTCATAAGAATTTGAGCTGGTTTGTTCATTCACATAGAATTGGCTTAATTAATTTACTAGCATTTCTTTTCTTTTCTTTGTTTTTTTCGTGTCAATTCTCTGAGATTACCTTGTCTGTGGTAACAGATTTTGGGAAGTTCATAACCACTACTTTAATGGCAAGTGCAGCCTGCATGAAATTAATTTTTTTCAATTCACTGTTAACTTATCTCCTACTCTGTAAATCACACAATGGAGGCTCCTACAAGACATAGCAAGCTATCAACAGAGCAAGGGATATAAAATTCTACATTGAACAGAATTTGCAATAAAGGAATGGTAAACTTTAGATCTCACTTTACAGGAAGTGTTTAGGAAGACTGTGTATGTTACATGCAGGGAGGTGTGACTAGGGTTGCATAAGGAAATTGATTTCACTCCGGGAACATGATCTACATACCAAAACTGATTCACTAAGCTAAAGTTATTTTTGTGACTGTAGTCTCCCTTTAATAAACTAGAAATGGGTGATTGTAAATTAGCATAAAAGTCAGTACACGATAAAAAGGCCTGGTATGCAACACTGAATACCAGCTGAAATGAATGATTAAACAATAAATCTATAAATTAATCTAGCAACACAATAAACATTGTGATCAACCATCAGTTTGTAAAGCACCAACTTTTATAAATGTGGCGACACAACATGCAAATATGTGTCATTACAATATAACACACAATAGCATAAGGGAGGAGAGTTGTAATTAGCTAAAACCCAGAAGAATACTGCTGATAGGGGATAAACTATTTCCTAATACAACCATGATCAATCATATTAAAGTAATTTAGACAGGAATGTCATTTATATGACTTTGAATTTCCGTGAAATGCTCACTTGGGCAGCTGTGTGTGTAAACCTCCTGCTTCGATCAGAGCTTTCTTTTTAATAATTCACTGGGGCATTCCAAGCGTAAATCTACACCGGGATTAATTCACTAAACAGTAACATGTAGTGAGGTGCAAACAAATTTGTCAAATCAAAATGAAAATCAATGTTTGATAAAATATACATTTTTTTCTCCCCCTGTCTCTCTTTTTACGATTTATTTGTATCTAAATTTACTATTGTCAATTAATATTCTCCCGTTGGTTTTCCAGCTACTACAGCAAACTGTTTAGTGAATTAATCTCAATAATCAAAACCAGTCGATTTAACCAGCTCCATCAGAATTTTTTTGTAGTGTCCTTGCAATATTTTCTTACATTTATCTGCATTTTCTTTTCTTCTTTAACCATGGTTATGAATGCTCATTTAACTTAGATGATGTCAGTAGTGATATCATAAAGAAATGCATATGGGATTTATAAGAATAAAATCAGGAAAGTGTGAAAATTGACAATGAAGTTAAAAATTCTAAGGAGAATGGTTGAGCTGAGTTAAAGAATTTTTCAAGCTTGCTTATTTGTGCCTTACATTTGCATTTCCCTTGTCATTTCTTCGCAGTTCCCTGCTTAATGAATAAATCTCAAAGATGGTTGTACTAAGCGTCTTTCCAAAATATCATAGTTAATATATTTAACAAAATCAGTTTCATGGCTTTCATTGATTGTCAGCTTGTCTGTTTTGCTTGTTTACCTTTTGTCTTTCATTTTTACCATATGCCAATTTACTATATCAAATCATATTACCATTAATTTTTCTGTGTTGTGCTTCCAACCTGTCCATCTCTGTTTTGTGATTTTGTTGGCAGGGAAAGGGGGATATAGGAAGTAACCCAAGATGCTTGCATTAGTTAGGGCACTGTTTGTGCTGCTCAGAATACATCTGATCATTAATTATCATTACACATGCCTGACTTGTGACACCTGCATAACTAATGCATAGAACTCTCATCTAGAATGTTAAAGAGGTTTTATTTTAACACTTCACATTTTGCTCTATCTTTAGTTGATGTGACACTTTTCATTTATCTTCTGTATCTCAGTTCTGTGGTTTATAAATGCCATATTTAAATAAAGACATTGCAAACCTAATTATGCCATAGCTAAATGTACTTGAAGGAGATCCATTTAAAATAACAGTCCTCCGATTGCAGGGAAAATATGTTTTTTTCCTGTGTGTAATTTATACATTTCTCAATCATTAGCTCAATTACTAATGACATCTTTAATTACATTTAAAAATAATAAAGCACAAAATAATATGTTTTGCTGTGTTTATTGATTTAGACAGCAACATTATCATTAAAACCACAGGAGTTTACTTTACATGTTTTCAGAAGTAAAAAAAGCTAACAAAAGGAAATGTAACTAAAACTGAGACATAATCAGGTCTTGACAAGCTATAGGGAAAATTGTGAAAATGCCCATTGGGCCGTGATGACAATGAGCCAAAGTCAACGCCAACTGGCCAACATGAAAGGATCTTCAGGCTGGCCCCAGGCAGTGGTGACGCTACAGCAGTACTGGCCCAAATGTGGTCTGCATCTCCGCCAGGTGTGCATCACTTGTATTGATCCTGTGAGCTTCAGCATTACAGCATTGTTACCTTAATTATGTTACATTAATTAAACTTACAATCGTGTTAGAGTTCATGTGAGCAATACAAGTAGCCTGCACACCAAATCACCAGAGATCAGCATGTCCTGCTGAGTACGCCAGAGAGAGGGAAAATAAACTTTCCTTTCTTTTTTGAGTAACAAATATATATATTTGTTAATGCTTCCCTCTTATGCACACACACGCACGCACACACACACACACTACAACCATTATCCACACATATTCTACAGACAGTATCCCTGCACATACACACACTCTGTCGTATTTGCCTTCAAAGACTAGTTTAAAAGAAAAAAACATGATATTAGTTCAGCTAGATAAAATATTGCTGCAGTAGTACAAACCTCACAGTTGCCCTTATTTAGGAGGGACAGTCCACAATCCCTCTATCTCTCTTTTCTAGGAGTTCCATGCGGTTGGTGTGTCTGAGTGTACAACAGAGCTCCACAGCAATAATACTGACAGTGATGTGTGTTTAAACGACAACAATTGTCTTTAAAAATCAGCTCTGCCCCTGGTCACTCCCCCACGCACACCCCTAAAATGAAAGTGTTCCTCTTTGTCCATTGGAAATGTTGGGAGGTATGGGTAGTATCAAGACGGGGAGAAATATTTACTTTCAAATTGCTCTATTTGATATTCTACAGATGTGTTGAAGATATGTATTTATGTCTTTTTATTCTGTCTTCTGGAAAAGGTAATGAATACGGTATACATTTCTAAATGAAAAAACATAAAAATGTGAAAATTGTATGCATTTTCTCAAAAAATTCAGGGCTTTTATTTTTAGCTCTATACTTTCCTGAGATTTTACATTGTCCACTGGTGTTATTCACAACTTATTCCAGGAATAGTGTCTCCCTCTGACCCAGTAGGTATATTTTTTCTTCAAGTGATTTTGTGAAGTGATATATTGTGATATAGACACATCAAGATTTAGCGTTGCACATTCAGGAATATTATGGTCACTTTGCAAATCTGTATTATTTCGTGGACGTACACTCTAACATTTTCAGGAAGGAGAAATTACAAGCACTTTTGAAAAGTCAGCGCTTGGCGTTCATTTATCACCTCTCTCATATTGTTCAAAGTAATAAATTGTTGGTAAGCTTTCTGAATAAGCTGCAGTAGATGTCTTCTGATGGTACTCCTGGAAAATTGATGTTGGGCTCATAAAAAGCCAGCAGCACATCAAGGCTAGAAACCCACACATCAACATTCAAAACGATAGGTGGCTTGGCCACTGTTAGTAGAATTACAGGTTTATTTGTAAAAGTACACTAAAGGTTTCTACAAAAAGACCAAATTGACTAAAATATAGGTAAGGACAGCAGCGAAAGCATTTGGTATTTAGAAAAGCAAACTGATTGATTTCTTATTGATAGCTTCTTTTCTGAAGCAAGTAAAAAACATACTAAAGATTATATATATTATGCTCTCAAACACAACAGAACACATTATATATTTTATTGACAATGCTTCTAAAAGATCAAAGCAGAGTTGACACATTATTTTTCATTGATGACAAACACTAAAACAGCATAGCTTATTAAAGTAAATTTGAAAAAGCATTTTTTTTATAGCAGGCAGACCTTGGTAGCAGCAAATTACAAAAATAGGCTCCAGTAGTGTTTAGAAGAAATAATCTTTTTGCTCACAGGCCTGAAAGGTTTAGAAACACAAAATACCATACACAGAGATTATGATACAGACTTTTAAATGACCATTAAAGGCACCTAGACCACTTCATCTCAATGAAGTGGTTAGGGTAGAGTGGTCCTTTAGTTTTAACACAGCAATATAAAGCATTGACATTTAGTAGATACGGCAATGCTTACATTGAAGGGTTCTTACCTGTGTACCTGGCAACCACTAGAAACACTTCTGCTTTGGGAACTGTGTCAAACTTGGTTCTCACGGCTAATCTTCAATAGGAGCACAGCACTACCACACATGTGTTTTTAAGTCCCCAATGCTCCAGTTGAGGAGCATTGGATTGGACTGTTAGAAGCATCATCATGACGTCGTGGGAGGCAGATTGAGTGGCTGCAGGGATCTGATCTGAGTGCTGGCAAAAAGGTAAGGAAAAACTTTTTGTTTCCTATATTTATTTAGATTTGGGTGGCTTACTTTAAATAAAGATGAGAACACTATAGCAGCAGGAATACAGGTATTTCTACACTATAATGCTTCTTTAAAGATTTTCTGTCTATGATCACTATCAGCTATATACAAATGTAATCTGTACCTTTCTTGGTGAACTAATATATACAAATAAGATACCTGAAGATCAATTCCTCACCCTCTTTTATGTCTGCCTCAAATGGACAGATAACCGGCTACAGATGCTATGTGCATGATACAGGCATCTGGAATGCCTCCCTGAAATATGGTTAGGCCATTTTTGTTAAGCATAAGAGAATAATCATCTATTCACATGTGCATCCAGCGTAATATGTTGACTGCTGAGACCAACTGATATGCCCAGCAGGCCAAGATCTCCACCATGCTTGTGCATTTCCTCGCACGCCGATGGTTTGAAGGGATTCGGAGTTTTAATGTGCGTTACCATGGCAGAATGAAGTGATTATGGTGCTTTCAGTAATCCTTTAATTAATTAGACAGCAGTGAGAAACATCAGCAGCTGTTCCTCACTTCCGCTCACCTATTCCATTCATACCTTTAAGTGAATGAAATGCCGTAGGTGACTGTTCTGCTTATGCACAAGCCTTTTCCAGTATTTATACTTGGTGTCAACAAAACTTCCAGCTAGCAATTTGACAAGTAAATTGGTGTGTCATCGGCTCTGAGGTGGCATTTGATTTCAAAAGATGTGATAAGGTCAACTAGATAGCATTTAGAGAGCAAAGCAGCCTTAGGACAGACTCTGAGGGTTAATGTTATTTACAGAAGCAGTTTCTTAATGACATACTTATAGAGGTTGTGTTTTATTTTCTGTTATGCTTAAATGTATACCAGAATGCATCAAGACCATGCTAGGGAGCAGAGCATTGCTCTGTGCTATTTTGTGTGGTAGTTTTAAAAATGTTATCAGAATAGATGAAGGTGGCAAATCACTAGGGAAGCCTCCTGCGATATGGTCCCTCCCACCTAGCAGTCTTTGTGCTGTGAGAGCAGTTATATCAAAAGATGATGCTGTAACTGTTTCAACATATGTGTTTCCGTCACTGCTGGCCAAAATATATACCTTTATATCCCTCAGTCTATGCTCATGTTACCTTAAAGAGACACTCTAAGCACCTACACCACTTCATTTTATTGAAGTAGTTTTGGTGCAGTTTTGGACACCTGTTCTAAATAAAGATATCATGGCACTAGAAAAAGTGCAGAGACGAGCTACAAAATTGATAAAAGGAATGGAGCATTTTAGTTAAGAAGAAAGGTTAAAAAATTTAAATCTCTTTTAGTTTGGAAAAACGGTGCCTGAGAGGGGATATGATAACATTATACAAATATATTCAGGGCCAGTACAAACCTTTATCTGGAAACCTTTTCATAAACAGGGCTATACATAGGACACACGGTCACACATTTAGGCAGGAAGAGAGGAGATTTCATCTAATTCAAAGAAAAGTTTTTTTTACAGTAAGAGGAATATGAATATGGAATATGGTGGTTTTGTCAGAGTCCATACAGAACTTTACCCCTTAAGGACGCTGGACGGAAATTTTCCGTCATTGCAGCACTCCCCTTAAGGACGCTGGATGGAAAATTTCCGTCCAAAATGAAAATTAACCCCTGATTGCCACAATCGCGGGGTTAATCTTCCTGTAGTGTGTCTCCATATTGGAGGCACACTACCATGGGCAGTTTCACTGATTCAGCCCATGTGATCTCTCTGACCGGGAGTCAGAGCGATCACACGTACCCCTTCCCTGCCCTTTGCCTGCAGTGATCAAAATACAGATCACAGTATTTCACTGTGATCTGATTTTTTTCTTTTAACCCCTGAGGATTAACTTTTAATTTTTTTAATCCTCAGGGGTTAAATGTATTTAATTCTTTTAAATATTTTAAAATATTTATTTATTTAGCTAAGTTGGGTAGAGGTTAGTGGGGAAATTGGGGATTTACGGTTAGGCTAGTTAGGGGTTAAAAGTAAAAAAAACAATAAAAAGTGAAAAAAAACTTTTGAAAAGTTTAAACAAAGTTTTAAAATAGTAAAATAAGTTGTTAAAAACGAAATAAAACTTTTTAAGAGTTAAAAAAAGTTACAAAAATGTTTAAAAACGGGGGGAAATGTGTATTACCTCTACACTTGGTACAGGCTAGCGAAAAAATGATACCACGGTAAGGTTTCAAATATGCCTTTTGAAACACCCTGGGGTGTCTTCTTTAGGAAATGGTATGTCTTTGTGAAGTAAATGGAAAACACAACCTATTAAAAAAATTCAAAAGTGGGGCATGGACCCAGTGTAAAAATTCTAACTTAAATGGCTGTGTCTCAAATGTGCCCCTTCAACGTTGTCATATACCTGGTAAAGGTACATACGGGGGTATTGCTGTACTCAGATGACATAGTGGAGCAACACATGATGTATTATACTGCTGTAACACATATAGGGTTTGCAAAATATATATTACAAACTCATTGAGTATGTCAATAAGGCAAATAAAAAGTGTATTACCACTACTCTTGGTATAAGCTAGCGGAAAAATTATTTCACGCTAAGGTTCAAAATACGTCTTTTGAAATACCCTAGGGTGTCTTCTTTAAGAAATGGTATGCCTTTATGGGGTAGCTGGAATAATTAACCTACAAACAAACCTCCAAAGTGGGGTATGAGCACAGCATAAAAATGTAAAGTTTGAAAAACTTAAATGGCTGTGTCTCAAATCTGCCCCTTCAATGTCCGCATATACCTGGCAAAGGTACATATGGGGGTATTTCTGTGCTCAGACGACATAGCTGAGCAAGATAGGAAGTATTATATAGCTGTAGCACACATAAGGTTTGCAAAATACACAGTACAAACTCACGGTGTGTGTCAAAAAAGCAGAAAAAATGCCTATTACCACTACACTTGTACAAGCTTGCGGAAAAATGATCCCCCACTAAGGTTCAAAATATGCCTTTTGAAATACCCTGGGATGTCATCTTTAGGAAATAGTATGCTTTTATGGGATAGTTGGAATACATAGCCTGCTAACATATTTAAAAATAGAATATGGACCCATTAAAACTCTCCATGTAAATTCACACTTAAAAGCCTGAACTTATCACATCTCTTTCACAGCACTGTAACTTCACAAAATAGTGTCTGGGTCATACATTGGGCATATTGTTTTACTCAGAGGAGGTAACTGAGCATACGTAGGGGGAATTTATGGCAGTGGCACTTATCAAATGTCAGAAATACCCAGTGAAAATGCAACATGTATGTAAAAAAATTTAACAAATTTTTCTCACCACAAAATTTGAAATAAATTGGTGAAAACATGTGGCAAGTTAAGGTATAATATATACCTAATAACATACCCTGGAGTGTCTGCTTTCTCAAATGGAAGGCCTTTATAGGGTTATTTGAACAGTCAAATGGCTACAATGCCACAAAATCAGACATATGACCATCTATGAAAATTCCAACTATAGAAACTGAAATAGCATGGTCTCTTATATGGCACTGTAGCTTCACAGAATAGGGGCAAAGGTATACAATGGGGGTATTGTTGTACTCAGCAGATATAGCTGAACACAATATGGGGTTCTGTACAGGGATAGCACACACTAGGTTTACGAAATACACATTACAAAAACCTTGTTATATGTGTATATGCCAAAATAGAGAAAAAACTAAATTTTACTCCGATATTTAGCAGAGATTGGCGGTGAAATGCCTTCGCAAAAAGTGTCAAACTAACCTTTGGTAAATAGCCTGTGATGTCTACTTTATATAAATATATACTTTTGTGTGGCAATTTTGTTTCTTGTAATGGGTATTAAACTTCCAAGACAAACATACCAACTTCTAAAATTGTTTCACATTGAAATTTTATTTTAGACCTTGTAGTTTGTGACCTGTAACTTTCATAATAAACTGAAATCCTACACATACGTTATAAATCAAGACACATAAATGAATTGATTTTGAATTACTTTTACTTAGCTGGACATATTATGCACACATTATTATTGCCAAAACGTGGGGATAAAAGTGCTTTTTTTTTGTTTTTTTCAACATTATTTTGCATTTTTTTGTAATAAATGAGAATTTATACATGTATAGGTCACATCAAATAAAGCCCTTTTTGTTGTCTAAAAAATGGTATATATGTGTTTTTACAATAAATGAGAGAGATGCAAATTGCAGTTGAACACAAACAGCAAAAAATGCAAAAATAGCTTGTGTCCTTAAGGGTATGTCCAGCTTCTGAAGCTGTGTCCTTAAGGGGTTAAACAGCAATTGGATAAAAACTTGCAAAAACATAACATACAGGGATATAATTTCTAATTAGTGGGGTAATAGCTGCTTGATCCAAGGGGACATCTGACTGGTATTTTGGGGTCAAGAAGGATTTTTTTCTTAATTTGTTGCAAAATTGGAAGCGTTTCAGACTAGGTTTTTTTGCCTTCTTTTGGATCAACAGCAAAAACATATGTGAATGCTGAACTTGATCGACTCAAGTCTCTTTTCAGCTATGTAACTATATAACTGTGTCCTTTCATTCTGGCAATGTAAAACATTGCTGTTTCAGAGAAAGGCCAATTTTCACATTTGGCACACATGAACACACATAGCAGTTGATATTACCAGTGTGATTACTTTTCACAGAGACACGCTTCTGTATGAGAAGCATCAAATTGGTTGAGTGTGATTATTACTGCCTATGCACAGTATGATTGGACCAGAAATGATCCTTCAGCATGGTCTCAAAAGGGTTAAAGTGGCTGCCAGGAAGACACTGATTAGCTCTGAATTATTGGGTAGTTTAACACCTTTTTTTAAAATATATATATATTATTATTATTATTATTTTATTATTTATATAGTGCCAACAAATTCTGTAGCGCTGTATAATGGGTATATATATATATATATATATATATATATATTACAAAGGGGGCATAATGTAAACGTTCTAAGCAACACACTAACATTATAAATAAATATATTTATCTATGGTGTTAAGGAGCTCCTTTACTGAAAGGCATTGAAATGTTATTGTTTTTTTTTAATTAAGGCAAAGGATACCTATAATTTTAATAACTAATTCATAAAGCACATTTTTTCCACTCAATAATATATATCCTTGTTTTATTGAATTTTCATATTAACCTGACAATAAAATACTATTTTGAGGTGCAAGCAAGTTTTAATTTCTACATTTGTTTGAACTAAACCTTAACGCAATTTGCGCAATATAAAGTGGGAGACAACAAAAATTATTTTAGAGCTATTCATTATTTTGTATGCTAATAAGAGAAATAAACAATTAATTTGCTAAACCGAAGGAAATTCACTTCATTTGTGTACCCAATAGCATTTGCATATTCAAAGTACATCTGAAGAGATTGTTTAAAACACAGCCAGCCTTGTAATACCACCGGATAAGATATTCTCACCTCAAGACAGAATCAAGACCCGTGAATGGTAAGTGTGCTCAGACTGCAGATAACGCTTAACAACATGTCTGCTCCGTGGAGCCACTAACACACCACTCCAGGACACGAGAACACAGCATGTCTTAAGACATTTTCTAACAGCTGACATCTCAAACCACCACATTCACATTTATTGCACTTTTGCTTTGTTCCAGTTGGATAAATGATTTCCTGACGCTGTGAAAAGATTTCTGTGTGGCTTTTCTTAATAATATCTTAAATATGCCTGGATTCTATTCCTGTGCTTCTAATGAGACTGCATAGTGAATTAGCTTGATGGCACAGAAAGACCCAGACCCTTACATTAATCCTATCTTCGTAGTGTGCATGAAGGATGGCTCTCATTATGTTTTATTGAATTTCAGAAAGGTGCAAATTGTTAATGTGTCTGACAAGAAAGGTATTGCCAAATGTTTAATGTTTTCTGATTACCTAACTTCTAAGTCAGTTTTTTTTTAATGCCAGGCATCACATCAATCTATCTACTCATTATTACTTACCATAGCTTGACACTTTGGGGTCAATGTATTGGTGGTCACTGATATTTACTAGCTGTCAATTCTGAGTTGAGTTGAGTCTGCAGAATAAAAATGCTGCTGACTGTATCAAGCTCACTCCTTAAAAAACATCAACACCATCACACATTTTTAGGATAACATAAATTCCTTTTCTCCTTGTCATAATATCCTTTAACACTCTCTGACCTTATTAAAGAAATATACCATAAATTCCACTTACATAATGTATGGCAAGAGGATTCCCAGTTCCATGGTTCCAAATAATCATAAACGTCCTCCCTATTGACAAGAGGTCACTGAGCCCCCACCCAACCCAATTTCTTACCTACCCACCTAGCAGTGTTGTATAAGTAGCCCATTGGCTATGGGGTTCAAAAATGAAGACATCTTCATTTGACATTTATATTCCCCGTGCCAGCTTAAAGAGCCTATACTACTCTGTGATTGCTAGAATTTGGAATTTAACCAGTGAGAGGAAATCACTGTGCTTTATTAGTTTTGGGTGGACTTTTACTAGTGGGGGCCAGGAAACTAGGGTCTAATACTGGGGTCCACGGATTGCAGACATGTATAATGTGTGTATTTTTATTTTAAAAGTCAGCATTATGGATGGAAAAAGCAACAAGCTGTTACTCTTTGTGGCTTTAAAGGGACACTGTAGTCACTATAACCATTTCATCTCTTTGAATTGGTTATAGTGCCTGGAGTGCCCAGGTTGTCATACCCATTCATACCGTCAGTTGGAGCGCTGACAGGTTAAAAGCAGTCAGCTGACACTCTCAGCCAATCACAGCTGCCCATTGCTGCTCAGGGTGATACTTCCTATTAGCCAAAGCAGCACAGAGGGGATGGGCTGCTGGGGTTTCTTGTTTAGCATTAAAACATTACAACATTAAAAACTGTTTAATGCTGAAAGAAATGATTCAGCAGGGGACTCCAGACACTATAACAAGTTTAATGAGATGAAGCAGATACAGTGCCTACGGTGTCCCTTTAAGGAGCAAGACCCTCTGTGTTTTCCCTCTGCGTAGGGTTACTTTCCACATAGGGGGAAAAAAAAATCATTCACTGTGTAGAGTTAGGCTCGTAAGTCAGCATATCTAATTTTATGAACTATGAAAAGGTTTAAGCCAGCTGTGTATCAAATCCCATTATTCCTTGAAATATACATCAAATTCATCTAGTTACATGATACTGCATTTTCAGATCTTTGTGATCCAAAGGTTTCTTCCTTCATCTTAGAATTCTTAATTTTGTTCATTTATTAAATGCTTGAAAGACAGATAGTAAATCAGACAGACAACTGATAGATACATACATACATAGCAAAATTGATTATCTAGCAAAAGGTTCTCTATTATTTTCCATTTTAAACTCTGGAACACTGCTAGCTGTTTAATGATTTAACCTGTCGTTCAGTACGATGAAGTGTTATATAATGCTATTTTATTCCTGGATATTACTAGTGGAAATTATTCTTATTCTTCTTTATCTAAAGGAATTTTGTCTGGAATCACATCACTCCTAAACAGGAAGTAACATATAACAATTACCAGTACATTGACACAGCACATGAATGGTAATAAGCATCATTACCACTACGCCTGGCGGGTAGTAAAATAACTTGTATCACTTTTAAAATATAATATGTTGTATCCATTTTACAATATAATAAACCCATAACTAGATAAATGGCTAAAAAGAAAGAAAGTAAGAGAGAAATAAAGAAATTAAGAATAGGAAAAAGTAGGAAAGAAGAAAGTAATTAAGAAAACATGGGGTGGGTAAAATCAATCAAGAAATGGTCATGGAATGGAAAAGGGGCATATTCAAGACAAAACCTGATACAACATAGTGGAGGTATTGTTTACAAATGCAGTAAGTTTGTCCATCTAAATATTACCTTTAAATTTTGGAGGGGCCAATGGAGCTTGGAACGTCACAGTGTCAAAAGAAATATGAATCCACTTCAAACAAATTATCCCGTCTTTGTAGGCCAGGATCCTGATGGGGACATTCTAGGTAAGGAAAATCTTGATTCATCAGAAATGATAACCAAGGAGATAAAGTGGTAGTAAATTTGCATTTAATAGTATATTTAACCTAAATTATTATGAAATTGACAATGGCTGGACAGTGTGCACATTAAAAGGGGCAACATGTTTTAAGATTCTATAAAAAACAAAATGGAAGGTCAGGAAAAAAAAGATCAGAATAATCTTAAATCCACCCATCTGCGATGCCTGACATGGGAATGCCAAGCCTGTATTTATGTGAGTTGGGCAGTCACATAACAAGAAAGAAGACTTGGTAGGCCAAAAACCGCCCAGAAGTTCTTGACCTTGCTGAGCAAATTAATTTATTGAAGTCTGGAAGGACATGACATCAGAGCTCCCAGGCAATTAGGTAGAAACACGTAGAGCAACTGGGCATAACATTAAGCTTAACACTATGAACAAAGACACCATCTACTGGGTGGGCAGAGTACAACGTGTTCAACTCACTCTTCAAAGTTACATACATAGAAGAGTAGATTTGTGCATACAGAGTAAATGGAGAGACTTAACTAGTGGAAAATTATTTTAAATAGCAGTTCTAGCAGTTATATTGTGTATTTCTTGATCCAACTGCCATTCTGGAGTCGAGGAGGATTTTTTCCTTGTTTGTTGCAAAATTGCTTCATACCGGTGGTTTTTGCCTTCTTTCAGGCCAACAGCAAACACAGATGTGAGAAAGGCTCGACTAGATGCAAGTCTATTTTCAGTCTATGTAACTATGCTTTAGATAGCTATTATGTATATTGTTCTTTGGCACTAGGAACAGCTGATTTTGACAAACACGTCAGCTACATATGTGTTCTGCTTATTCGTCATTAGCAACCTGACAGATGCAGAACAACACACATAATCTTTTACAATGTTAAAATAACCCTGTTCTGGTTTATGTTCATGATAACATTAGAATTATATATATTCAATTTTATTCTGACTACAAAGAACTACATTTAAAGTCGTACTGTGGTTTACTTTCTAAAGATTGAAATTGTAGCAGCACACTTGGCCTCATGTCTCTGACAAAGATGAAGGTTTTTGTGCTTGCATCCTGGTACACTGTACGTACTGTAACCATTTCATCTCATTGAATTGATTATAGTGTCTTGAGTTGCCTGGTACTTTCCATCTGTTTAGTGTTAAACCATTTCTAATTAACAATAAGTACGGGTCCCTGACACGCCACAGTCCAGCCCCTACTGAAGGTATGGCCAAGGCAGTAATTACACACTTCCCTCTAGCCACACCAATTAATACTAGCAATAAACCCTGTAATAGGCTGAAAGTGCCCACCTGGCAGTCTCAGCAAATCACAGCGACCCATTGCTGCTCAGGCTAATGCTTGCTCATTAGTCCAAGCAGGACAAAGAGGATGGGCTGCCGAGGACTCTTATTTATCATTTAAACATTAAAAATTTATAGGAAGCACTGTGTCAGGGGAGTCCAGACACTATAACCACGTCAATGAGCATAGTGCCTACGGTGCCCCTTTAAGACATCTCAGTACACTATGTTAGCTCAGCTGCTCCTTTCCTCCATGTTCTGATCTGCAGAATAAATAACTAATGAACAGACAAGTAGTATCCCTCATATTCGCACACAAAGTATCTATGGCCCACTATGCTCTGGCTAGGTATAGTGTTTAATGATAATCCCAATAGGCCAGCTGTGGTTTGAGTGTCAGAGACACCATATCTGGGATCATCAATTATACCCCAATGAGATTAATTTAAAATTTGGCCAACTAGCATTTCAATTCTTATTCATGTGAGCATGATCATATCTTGAGTTGCAGTCATACAATTCACAGTTTCTTAATCTAATACGGTGGTCACTGAAACAGGGAAGAGGAACATTCATCCAAAGAAGTGTACATTATCTGGAATGATACTGAAATGACAAAATATTATAAACAATACATGTTTTTCTCCAATTCCCTATTTTAGTGTTGTATTTCGAATTAGGGTATAGAGTTTTCCTTATATACTTTGTTAAATATTCAAGGAGTACTGCCATCAATGATATACCAGACAGTCTTCTTCTTTGGTTTATTAACGTATAGTGACCCAGGTTAGATAACTTCTCATATGCTGTGCAGAGATTAATTTTACACTTTAATCCAGCTATTTCAAAATGTTCCCTGTTCAATTTCCTTTAGGCTATACACTTTATATAAAAAGGAAAAAACATGTTTTCCTTGGACAAGATAAGGTGAGTGTTAACCACCTGTCTATTGCATTAGATAAAAGCCATCAAATCTTTATAAATTCCTTCAGCATTTTCCATTTTAAAACAAATGTGTGTGTTTTCAATGTCAGGAACATTTTCAGAATAACCTAATGGCTCATGGTTTGAAGGATGAATATATTTAAAAAAAAAATCTCCAAAATGGAATATATCTTGAATATAGGTGGTCTTACCAATCCATTTGAGAATGTGGAGACCTATCAAAAGAAGATACCAGACATTATGTTACACCTGAACAGGAAACATACATCTTATGATAGCCTTCTTAGCCTTCTTATTTCTTCCTATTTTGCCTGTAACATAACATATAGCATATGCGAGAAATAGCCACCCCAAACTATAAATATCACAAACCAAACCTGCTGATTCTTAGTCTTACAAAACTTTGATGCTGCATGGCTCTTTTGGGAACATGGGAATGCAGAGTGATCTTTTTTATCAGAGTCTCTTGCGCATGCAATATTTATATACTCAATAGAATAACTTAGCTTTTTAGGATACAAAAAAAACAAGGGTTCGGTTGCGGGGATTTGGCAATTTATTCTTCACTAAGAACTGGGACAGGGACAATATTTATGGCTCTGTCCCTTGTGTCTGACAGACTCCCATAGGGATTCATTCATGTTTTTTTTTCTCAAATGGATTTATCATGTTGATACTTTTATGCAGTGTCCGTATAAACTATCTCATTGAAAGCTAAGAAAGACTCTCACAACTTTTCTCACAATCAGTGCAAAACCATAGGATGACATCAGATACATGTGAAGACGTTCAACTGAATAGAAAATGTTGCAGATTGGAAAATAGGAAGAGTAGGGGGTAGTAGATGTTAAATTATTCTTTAGAAACAATTTAAAGAAACTTCACCTGCATATATTATATGTAAACACATGTCAAGTATGAAAATAATATTGACAAAAATAATAATTTAACTGCATTTTGTTTTATTGTTCATGGGTCATTCAACTGAATAAAGAAATAAATTATCTTTATGCATTCACAATTTTTAAAAGAAATGAGCCAAATATAAACATATGCAGTTACAAAAGTCCAATGCCAAGTATACCCTATCAGCAAGCTAACAGAAGTTCACATGGAAGCCTTTTGCTGAGAGAACGCTTGATTTGGTTTATTGCTATGGTAACTGGGGTGAAGTTGAGAATGAATTTCCATAGGAATTCTTCCTAATACTATTTAGTACCCACTAACAATATGTCTGTGTTGGCGTTTCTTCAGCGAGATCAAACTATGGGTCACCTTTGTTCCTTGTTCCCAATGAAATTCACTGTCACTATTTTTTTTCTTGTTGCCACAGAGATACGTCACTTGAGATTTAAAATTGTCATGGTGTTAGATCATATTGTTTAATGTGAGGAATGGTCCAGGTTTCATTTGTTAATGGATTTAAGCAGGTTTGTTTTTTAACTAAAATGCAAAAATCACTGCAGTACATGCTAATAGCATCTAGATTCTTGACTAGTGAACAAGCACTAATTTTACATATATTACTTTTTTTAAAGAAAATATACACTTTAAAAATAAATAATAATGATAAAACGTTCCTATAATGTTACTTGAATAAAATTGCTGGTTATCTTCCATGTCCCCGTTTTGGTTACACAGCATAGAAGTAATGTATTCTCGGCTGTGTTTTTGTCTTGGGAGAAGTGAAATATCAGGCAGTAAGTAGAACAGTTGAATGCTCTGTTAGATTCTGAAGCTGTTGTTTAGGATGCCGAAATCTTTGTAAAGCCTAGTGCTCAGAATACAGACCTCTATTGTTAAGCTGTAAATGTACGCACCATTAAAAAAGAAATATTTTGACTGAGAAAAGGTATTGAATTAGAAAATAATAATTAAGGTTTTTTTAATGCTAGAATTGGAGGGGATATATGCAGAAATACAGATTCATATACTTATAAGCAACCTAATTTTTAATTACCAATTATATCAATGACAAATGCCTCTCTGATAGGCGTTCTTTCCTACAGTGAGATTGTATCCACTAAAGGATGACTTTAACCAGCTTTGCAAGCAACTCACATTGTCAGGTAAAATGGGTATATTTGGGAACAATTACTTCACTAATGCAAAAAGCTACAAAATAATCTATTTGCTAATATTGATCAGGACTAGAAAAATAGCTGAATTCATATCGAAGAATAGTCAGAGATTTCAATGCTGTTAATGCACCTGACTGGATTAAATTTGCCTGGCAGTATTCAGGCACTAGAGGGCACTAAACCTAGAGGTATCTACTACTGAGGCCTACTCACCATCACCCACAATATGCACTGCTGGTGGAAATCCAACTGGTAAGAGATTGTTGGTCCCTGGATTGCCTGCTATTGATAAGATATGCAGTGTAATAGTTTATTGAGTGAAGGGCTAAATATTTGTCAAATCTCTCTGGTTAATACAAGATGTTCAAAACATTTAAGGTTTTAGATGTAATTGCAATAGATATAAGCACTGTTTGTCATCTGTTATTAACCTTGTAGTGTAAACTCTAGCTTGGTGTTTTCAAAACTTTCCTTGAAGTCTTGAATTAGAAAATACCTTTACAGATTTACAAATATTTTATGAAAAATATCTGACATTTGAAATTTGTCTGATAATTCTTGTCCATAAGTTTGACTAATACAGGACGAACATGTAAACTGTAGAATTCTCAATATGTTCTCACTAAACAAAAAATACACTTTAATAGTAGAAAAATAAATAACAAGTTGACAATTTAAGTGGAGCATTGAAACCGGGAAGGAAAATAATAGAATGAATTGAGCCAAGTTTGCACAATAATAAAGAATACATACTTAATTGTCTTGTTTTTGCTTAGTTCATGGGTGGCTCTTTCCATGCCAAAATGTCACCAATAAAAGTAATTAAAATCACATTAAAATAGCTTTGTACAAATACCACTTTGTTATTTAACTGAAATGTAAACCGAGAACAATTGTGAATCCGTTCTTCACCATTTATTAGGAGACAGGGTATATGTGGCTTTCGGATATGGAACTCGGTTTGATGTGCCAGAGCAATCTGTTGGGCAAACTAACCTAGTGATGATTTCTGCATATTTCTTTAATCTGGAAAACACACAGAGTCTATTGTATCTTTACCCATGACAAGAAATCATTGTACTCCTTTCAATATTTATAGCTACCTTCTTCCTTTTCTTTATTCAAGTCATTAAGGACTATTATGTCCGATGAGTTTCACAAATTATGCAAAGATTGCCTGTGTCACATTCCTGTGTTCATACAATCTCCAATTTCCATGTGTAATGCGGAGTGGAATGTCTTAAGCTCTCTCTATACACGTATATATGGCAGAGGCTAGAAAAATAGGTAATTAAACCTGTCTCAAGTATAATTACACTGCCTTTGGGAGCATTACTATTAAATGTAATGTAACGTACAACTTCGAATTGATTACTTATCGTGTGATCGCACCAAAGGAGTTATAACATCATACCCACTACAGCAAGCTGTAGTAGTTATGGTGCCTAGACTGCCATTGTAGTTTAATAATTTCCTTCCAGTCAGGTAGTAGCTTCTGTACTGGAGCAAGGTAGAGGTTAATACTGTGTGATACACACTTGGACCATGCACAGCAAGTCTTTTTAGCATTGTTTTACCCCACACAGATGTCACAGCAAGCATTGATAACAGGCTACAGTTCTGCAAGTGTATGTCAAATCAGGACTTATCTATTTTGACATCTGTTGATTGAAGCTCTGCTTTCTGTTTAATCTAGGCAGCGACCTTGATATTGTTTTGTGAGTCTCAGAAGCCCACGGTTGCTATTTTAAAGAAAGAAGCGAACATTGCCTGTTCCTCTGCACCTGTCATGCTAAATTATCAGAAAAAAGGCTGATCCCCCCCCCGCTAACACCAACTCTATTAGGCTGAATGCAGTGTTAGTGTTTAACAGCTGCCCTCTGCACACTTCATGTATTTGAGGAAATTTACAGGTGTGATTACAGCTATTAGATTTCAATAAATAAGGAGGATTGAAACAAAATAACCTTTTTTTTCTTTGTGTAACTTACAAACTGTTCATCACTTTGAGTAATTGCAGCATCCAGGTACATTTACGTTGAGCAGATAGGTATGAGAGTTTCAGACTCCGGCAGTTTGTGAACTGCAGTTCCTACAATCCTCAAGTAACAGATAAATTCTTAAGACAATAATATAATTAATTGGACAGACATCATTTTTCAAGTGGGGAAGCTACGTTTTGAATGTTATCAAAATGTAATAATATATTGGAAGACTTTTTAGCATGTAGAATTGATTTTATAACATAGCAATTTTGAGTATGATATTCCCATGTATATACCCTCCAACACCATGAAGTGGGACGGCTCAGGGCTTGGTATATGAGGGAGGGGCAGTGTTGTGAATTGCATCACTGTTGCCGCCCAATGGAGTACATTAAGCATCCTTCCAATCAAGCAGGTGGAAGCACCAAAGGAGAACCATACAGAGGGCTCTCTATAGTGTCCTAGAGCCCATAGCAAAGATATGATGGTGAGACATTACCTTAAAATAATGACTGTCCTGCCATAATTGGGACAACTGGGAGGCCTGCAAATGTATGTTATGCATTTATGACCAACCATTACAGCTTTTGAACTAATTATTGCACCATGAGGGTTGATTGAAGTACAGAGATTTTGAATGCAACAGTGTTGTTGACACATCAATATGTTGGAATTTCATAATATCCTTGCTTTGGAAAAAGATAAGTTCCTCAACAGCTCAGTCGTTTTATCCCTAGACAGTAGCGCACTGGTAAAGCTATCTTCAAATGATGGCTTGTAGGTTCTTGAGGACAGGTTTGAAGAAGACCACCAATGTGAACTCTGAGAACAATGTGGTGTGAAGATATACCAGTGCTATGGTATAAGAAGAAAAAGAATGTATCCAAAGTGATAGATTTGTTCTTTCTTTTGTCAAGACCTGCTATTGTTAAACCAGCAGCTGGAAATGTATAATTTTGAAATATAATTGACCATTGAAAAGCATAGCAATGCTTTCTTAGTAGTAGTTTAATTCTTTTTTAATCTGCAGTAGCTTTGTTTGTTTGATTATAGTGATTAAAGCATTCATTAAAATGGACTAGTTAGGCAACGTGGCTCTGAATATCAAATAGTAAATTGCACAGCTTCTCTTTCTGTATGTCATTTGAAGATCCTACCTTTCCTGGCTGTGTTCTACACCCACCATTCATATATACAAGCAATGCATATTCATTTTATGTAGACAAGTTAAAGGGTTAGGGTGATACAATGTATTAATATTCTCTACTGTTACTTCCATGTAATTAAAATAGTGCATTGTCTGATTAATTGCTCAGTTAAAGCAGGTCTTAGCTTGCAGGTGACTTTTCTAACAATATGGGTTTGTCAGTTTCCTTGGATACATTGCAGGTTTTAAAAGATTGAGGTCTAAAGTAATGGTTTTAAAGAATATAAATATAGTACTGCCAGGTTATACTCCTGCCAACATTGCCACCTGTGTTAACATCTTCTTCTGCTCTATAGTTGTACCCTATACATTTCTAATACTTATCAGAGGTGTTGCAGGGTTCTTATTCAACATTCCCTCCACTTAAATTATTTTTTCTTTGCTTTCTTAGTGGTCTGCACTTTAATTTTTATGTGATATGAAAATGGTACCAGATGCTTGTGTCAATAATTTCACATTTCCAAAACTCTTATCCTCCTTTGCCCATTAAAAGTTAACCTTGCATACCTTCAATTTATTATGTTGAGCCATATTTGAAATGAATGATGGCAAACCTCTGTTTTACACTCACCCAGAGGAACAGTGCGTCACTCATTACTGTCCCACAGATCTCCGCATTGAATCCTAGTGCATCATATCAGCTTCAAGACTGAAAAATGACTTGTGTCACCTGGAAAGAGTAAAACCTCAACTGCAAATACGAGCTTGCTTTGATAAGGCCATCTTCACCTACTGTTCCCATATGTCATACATGTTTTGTTAGCATTAAAGGACCACTATAGTGCAAGAAAAACACTCGTTTTCCTGGCACTATAGTGCCCTGAGGGTGCCCCCACCCTCAGGGTCCCCCTCCCGCTGGGCATTGGGGAGAGGAAGGGGTTAAATTTACCTCTTTCTCCAGCACCGTGCGGGGAGCTCTCCTCCTCCTCTCCTCCTCCTCTTCGGCTGAATGCGTATGCGCAGCAGGAGCTCTGCGCCATTCAGCCAGTCCATAGGAAAGCATTCACAATGAAAATCACTGTGAGAAGCATGCAAGCGCCTCTAGCGGCTGTCAAGAGACAGCCACTGGAGGCTGGATTAACCCTAATATAAACATAGCAGTTTCTCAGAAACTGCTATGTTTATTAAAAAAAAGGGTTAACCCTAGCTGGACCAGGCACCCAGACCACTTCATTAAGCTGAAGTGGTCTGGGTGCCTATAGTGGTCCTTTAAATGTGTGTCTTGTTCCCTGTACAGGACTGCGGAATATGTTGGCCTATATTAATAATTTTAATTTTAATGTGCAATTTATGCAGGTGAAAACATCTAGGGTAACCTAACGCACTCCTGTGGCTCTTATTTTGTAATAAGAAAATTGAGACAACACAGGCTATGGGTTTGCTAAAAGAAACAAACATTTCCATTGTTTCAACCAAATTCGAATAACCCAATAATCAGTGTAATTTTACTGGCCATATAGTGAAAATAGGAGGGCATTTATATTAGTGGTTGTCCCACAAATGGAGTAAAAACTGTTGTTGAAAGTACATGCAGACAACATAACAATCTTTATTTCAGGGACTCATTTTTAAAAAATACATTGCACAGTTACACTATATGATATCAATGTGTGTCATGCTACTTTTCATGCATAAACAGCAATATTTACTGTATAGATGCTTGAAATTTGTCTAGCCACTGTATTGGCTGAATTGGAATAACATGTATAGATAATATTTAGTATGTAGTTTTGTATTTTAAGTTTGTAACATTTATCTCCATACCGCTGGCATATCTAAGCATCCTGGTTCTTGTCTTTTACTGTGCCTCCTATCTATTCTTTTGCCTCTTGCTCTATTTGATAATTTTTGCTATGGGCTACATTAAGTGTATCAGTTCTTCCATGAGCAAGTGATTTGATTTGGTTTTATATCTCTGCACTGCTACTTTGCATATCTCTAAACTTTTCAAATGGACAAAGAGGAATATTTCATTTTAGGTGTGGGGTGGGTCATGGCTGTTCTAGAAATTTTAGGTGAATTACTACTACAATTTTTGCAACTAAAATGTAATTTAGAACAAGATCAATGTATCTTATTTACACAGACTGGTTTCTAAACTAGTAGTCTAAACACAGAGAACATCATTGCTGTAGAGCAAGCATGTCAAACCCGTGTCCCACGGGCCGCATGCAGCCCACAATGAATATTGTTTCAGCCCAGCAAGCCGCAAGTTTGAGACATGCTTACTTAGGCAGAGTAGGCACCTGCTCTCTCCACATTGCAGGTGCCTGCTCTGCTAAAATTTACCCGGCTAGGGGGATAGGATGCTTGCGACAGAAAGTGAGCTCAGTCTTCCTGCTCCTCAATGCTCCCTTGCATGCGCCCTCTGAAGTGATGCCGGGTGCCGGAATATGACGCCATTCCGGCACTCAGCATCACTAAACTGCACGCATGAGGGAGCAGTGAGGAGCAGAAAGACTGAGCTCCCGAGAGAAGATTCCCACTGGACCCCAGGGAGAGGCCCCACACCAGCTCCCAAAGGTCGGGAGCAATAAATAAAATGGTGTGTGTGCCTTTCTGTCAGTGAGTGTGTGTGTGTCTGTGAGTTAGTGTGTGTGTGTTTGTCAGTGAGTGTGTCTGTCAGAGAGTGTGTGTGTGTCTGTCAGAGAGTGAGTGTGTGTGTGTGTGTGTGTCTGTCAGTGAGTGTGTGTCTGTCTGTGTGTGTGTCTGTCAGAGAGTGTCTGTCAGAGAGTGTGTGTGTGTCTGTCAGAGAGTGAGTGTGTGTGTCTGTCAGTGAGTGTGTCTGTTTGTGAGTGTGTGTTGTTCAGTGTTGCGATGGCTGTGGCTGGACAGTGGAGGACCTGGAGGCACACAGAGACACGCAATGCCAAGTCACATTCTGAAGTTAGTTAAACATGCTCCACCTTAACAGGTTTTCGAGGAGTAGCGGGAGGATCCACTTTGGCACAGGGTGCGGACAGTGCCATTGGGGGTATAAAAGAGGCTGGACTCCAGAGTCGCATACTGGTAGTGGCCGGCAATGTGAGTGGAGTCTGTTTGTTGGCTAATATTGTTTTTTTTTTTTTTTTTTATAAACACGGGCCCGGGGTTTAGTGATAAATCTTATTTATTTGGCCCATGCAAGCCTTTGAGTTTGACATGCTTGCTGTAGAGGTTTCTTATGCCCTCAGACACACCAACAAAACAGAGTTCACATAACAGAAGGACATTAGGATAGGGGAAAAAAAAAGGGATTTGGAACCAAAATGAGGACTATCCCTCCTAAATATGGACAGTTGGGAAATATACCTTTGAAGATATCTCTATACTCAATGACATTATCTTTACTTCCCACTCTTATAATAAAATATGTGCTGTCTGATATATGAATGAATGGCTGCTAAGATAGGACCATTCTTAGGTCAGGCTTATGCATTAGATGTCTATTTAGGAGGCGTAATCATATGCAAACCTAGTTTAAAGTTTGTTGGTAAGCTTTTGAAATAACAAGATTGCCAATTATATCTACGCCCGCACCATTATCTATATCCTAAATCCTTTATCAGTTCTCTCTAATAAACTACATTTTATTTTTACCTTTCATTCTTCATCCCTTGAGTTGCATAATTTGCTTGCTCAATATAAATAAATGATAATGATCTAAGAACTATAATGAAACCAATAATCAGGAACTTCATTGCCACATGCTGGCCATTTATGTTTGAAACAGATGATCACAATCCAAAAACTATTGACATTGTGTCCAGCAGTGAATTCTCAAATGAACTATTCAGTTTCTGTGTACTGTGTAACAGTGTGGATAAGAAACACTTTTTTTTTCCAGCAGGACACAAAACAAACTGCAATCTTTTCTTGTGTACTTTAACAAATCAGCTTTCATGCAGGTCCCTCAAAATCTACTGTAATGGTTTGCGTTTCAAGCCAAGTCTTGTAATAACATCTGCTTACTGCATATAGTGCTCTGGAATGTGTTGTGAGTATCTAGAGAAATGTTAATACTGCACACTAATGGTATGCTTATTTTTAGGCTTTAAATTGATATTTATAAATTACACATTGTTTTTTTCCCCCATCACTGTATTATTAGAACGGCTCCACTTGCTCGTTTTTAATAAGCAAATAATTAGCACCATAGATCAAAGTCCAATCTAAATAGTTCAGCCAGTATGTGTAAAAATGTGTTGTCTTGAAATCTTTGAAAATTAAAAAGTTTTACAAGTAGGACATAGTAAACCGCAGTCAAAAAAACAAACAAAAACCAGAACCCTCCTTGATTTTTAGATTATGATTGTTTGAATTAAGAAGATGTCTGTCATATACTGAAATATCATGAAGCAGCAGAACTGTTTTAATAATGTGGCTTATGGCAATCAGTGCTGCACAATCAGTTTTTACTTATGTCCTCTGTAGTGTTTCTGCGTGATCCGCCATTGCCGTTTACATGTAATATCTCAATTTGAATTGATACGTGTTTGGATATGACAAAACATATTGTAAGGGAAACTCTGTTTTAGTTTTTGACATACATTGCTTTGTGCATACATTGCTTTTTTTTCTACTCTGGAATGTTGCCATGGAGTAAGATTACATTTACGTTTGGTACAATAAAATTATTTTCCCCAAGGTTCAAGAGGACATAACACACATTGGCAAGTATACCAAATAAAATAATAATTAATACCTTTTTTTATTTTTTTTATTTCTATTACTAAATTGTGATGGGTTCTTTCAACCGATTACAATGTCCTTGAACATTTTGGAGCTTAGTAGAAGATCTTGCAATCTACATGTTGCATTAAGGGGTACAGCATCAGTCATGGATGTGTATTAGTCTCACTCCTTAAAGTGGATAAATTGGCAGATAATGCCCAAGAACTACAATTCCACTGCAAAACATTCTTACAGTGCCAAGAATTTCTTGGCTCTAGGAGAGTAAATGTTGGTTGCTATTTGCTTTAATTAAGTGACAGGTTACTTGCTGGGCAGCTGAGTGGAATGGTCTGTGGGTGCCCCTTCAGGAAAAATATTCTATGTTAATTTTTCTGTTTTTTTTAGAGTTTTATTTAGAGCTATAAATTATAAGACATATATTTAAATATAATTAGCCATCCCAGAATGTGGACCAGAAGTATATTGTTTCAATTTGGATGTGTGTTTTCTCTTCCAGTTGGTGTAAGAAACAAACAAAGCACTTTTATGATTTTACTCAAAAGCATGCCTTATAGAATGTTCTAAAATGAATAATTCTCACATATTGCTCGGTCTACAGCTAGCAAAAAACTGCACCTTTAGCAAAGGGAAACAAAATTGCTGATACCTTCCTGATGCATTTCGATTTTTAGGGATTGGTTGGCTTTCATGTTGTAAGAAATAGTCAATCTCAATTTCTTACACCATAGAAGCTTATAATGCTATATTAATTCTATATGGTGATAATACGCACTATCACACTGTGAATACTGTGAATGTGTACTGGAACCATACAGAAAGCACTTTGACAGTGCTTCCTGCTTGGTCTTGTATATTAGGGCTCACAGGCCCATTAAGTGGACAGCACATGCCCTTCAGGACTCTCCCATCCACCCCAATCTAAGAGGTAAGCAGAACTAAGTGTTTCTGGCTGGCTGATTGATAGCTCCTATGGGCTGACTTATAGTGACGGCAATTTTCTGAGACATAGAAGTGGCTAAACACAACGATCTAAACACCATGCACTTTATTGTAATGCAAAGTGCTTATGGTGCATAAACTGATCCTTAAACATATGTTATACTTCATATATGGCCTTGAAGTGACATATCCTGGCTAAAACGTTAGGCACACTCAGAGTTAGCACTTTGAAATGTGTTTTAATAACTTCTTGCGGGCACTTATGTTTCTGTAGCCAGAAAATGTTACTATCTTCCTGGTATAACTGTGGCCATTGTTCTGCCCTGATAATGTCTTTAGTCACATTCATGGGTTTGAATTTGTCTAGGATAGGGATGGCAGGTTATCAGCAGAAATTACCAAAAATGCAATTTATTTCTGATCTGCTACTGTATCCGCTGAGGTAATAGTATGTTGCATTACTGACAGTAAAATATTAATACAAAATATTATAAACTGCTATACTATGCGGAATTTGTGAAGGGTGCATTCTTAATGTAAGCATTTTCTTTCAGAGACATAATAATGCCTCTAGAAATATATTCATGTTATTTGAAGTGAATGAGCAGTTATTTGAATGTACGTTTTTTTTCTTTTAAAAGATTTTAATAAATAATGTGGCAAGCCTACATTGTCATGAATCTAAGTTAATTTGAAAATCTAGACTGTCTAAAAATATAGGTCAAAAATTGATATGCCACACCTAAAACAAACTACATAGGGAATAGACATCAATGTACTTTGTATGTTCTCTTTGCTGTATAGCTGTATCCTGACAAATAATGGTAGAACAACCAATTGGGATCTATTCATCAGAAAAAATTATGCGGTAATCTAGTGTGAAGAATATACCTCATGACCATCACACTATTTTTTAAGTGGACTTTATTTATTAAACAGTGAGTTGACAACTAAGTGGCCAAATCAGGCCTTGAAATCAAGTTTATAAAACCGATAACTTGTTAACAGTTTATTTTTTTAATCAGTCTATTCTTTCTCATATTTTGCTAATTATTTTCAGCAGCTTACTCACTCACTGTTTAGAGGATAACCTTCTTTAGAGGGTACTGTAAAATAAAAAGGACATATTGTTAAATCTCAATACAGTATCTTGTAGTGGTTGAATAAGATGAAGAAGTCACATGATCTCACATTCAATATCAATGAGTATCTTGTAATGGTTGGATAAGATGGAGACGTCACATGATCTAAAATTTGAAAAGACTTCTCACAATGTTGGCACCACTATTTCTTCATATATAGGCCTGGATTCTGCCTCACCTCTTAGAACATATGTTTCACAAATGGCATTTTGAAAGCAGTGAGATAGAATAACAATGAGATATAGCCACTAAATGCTAATGATGGATGATTGCAACACATTTCTAAGTTTGCCAAGCTTCTGAATTCTCAGTAAAACTCACCAAAAACACACGGTTAGTAGACTGCCTATGACTGGATATGTGAAATTTTTAAATGTCAAGTTGGAACTATTGAAGTTGGCCTGGATTTTAGTTAACTGAACAATCAATATACCCAAATATTACTCCCTCTTGTATTTCCTAACAGCTAACACAACTGTAAGTCACCCAGCTGTCCATTACATTGCAAAATGCTGGATTGATTGAAGCTTCATTTACACTACTTTCAAAGCTGACATATTGCTTGCTATCATTTAAAGCAGGGGTAGTCAAATGATGAGCTCCAGCTGTTGTCAAACTGGAATTCTTGGGATTCTGTGGCACTTAAATGGTTACTCTAACCCTTTATAATATACAATTTGTTTTCATTACTAATCCCCCTATTGTCCATTAGTAAGTAGCCTTTCTCTCCATAGTCCAATCACATGATTCTCATAGAAGCATTTCTCATAGAGAAGCATTTGATTGGATCGTTTCTGCAGCTCAGAGCGCATACTGGACTTGCAAGGGGAGGGGATTTTAAAAGAAAAATAGATTTAAGCAATGGAGGAAGATGTGGAGAGCACATGGAGGGAGGTGTGTGTTGCCGGCAAGGGAGAAGATCATTACATCTCTTGCCCACGCACTGACTACTGATGTAATCTTTGCACAAAATTGATATTATGTCACTTGTGCCAACGGAGGAACTTGCACATAGTGGTGATGATGGTTGGAGTAACCCTTTAAGGCCACTTCTGGTTTAATTGGCACAAAACATTACTTTTCTATGTCTCTAGCAAAATACTTGTTGTTGTTAATCTGACAAGTATACCACAGATAACTTTTATTACAATACTTCCTTAGCAGCATGAGAAAATGAAAATAGACCATATCAATTTTGTCAGTTTGTTGGTGCAAGATTTCCATATGTCCCTTATCTGGACAGTTTATAACATAGCAATTGTATAAAAAATGATCATTTTAATCCATTCAAGTATTCATTGCAATGAACATTTTTATCGTTATTGTTTTACTACATTCCTACATTCCATTATAACATTTAATCAAAATCACCCTACCAAGCAGTTTTTTATGTGTGCAATAATGTAATTGGTTGCTATATGTACCATATTACATTATATATGAATGCCTTATCTCTCCTTTCATGCCGAAGGAGGTGCTGTTTTGGGAACTTCATTTTGATGGAATAATTGAATGGCAGATTGTACATGTCGGGACTTGATAATGAGACATCAGAGGCAAACATGATGCTCTGAGTGTTGAATGTGTGTCTTAAGGTCATAAGAGGTTTGCCTTGGTGTGTGATCTTGTCATGTTGTTGTCTCCCTAGACTCAGTTTACACAGCTGCAATGGATAAAGCTTCTCTCATTATGTCATATTTAGTGGTTGTCACTCAAATGGATGTGCAATGGTGGATATATTTTGATCACCTTTAGGTGTGCATGTTAAAAAGTTAAGCGCACAAAAGTAATTGAAAAGAGCATACCTGATAATTTGCTACCTGGCCAAGTAAATAAACTGCATTACTATTATGATAAATATTATATTTTTTAAATATATATTTTAATGCATTGCCTGTATGTGCTTACATAATTATATATTGTAGCTGTAGATCTAACTTTATAGATGACATTTATTTTGAGATTATTTCCAGATTTATGTGAAATGTAAAGATATCTCTGTAATAATAACTTACACAAAGAAGAAAGAAACAGACCCCTTTGGTTTTCATCCTTTCAATAGATTTCAAGTGTGTTTGAATATCTTATAATGCCGAAATGGTGATTGATTTCAGCTGAACAGATCCCCAGTCTTCTATACCCAGGATTAGACCAGTGTCAAATCAGCAGGACAGAGCTGCTGCTTCTTTTAATTCGTAGCCTGGTCTCAACGTTCTAAATGCATTTTAAAAGTAGTTTTTACTTTCTAAAAATTGCAAAGATTTATTTACAAGTTTAACAGCTATTTAAATTAATATTTTCCTTTTTACAAACACTGCTTAACTAAAGGTATTTTTAGACTTACTGGCACTTTCCACCAATTATTGAACCATTAACTAATGCAGGAAACTTATAGGGTTATTTACTCAAGTGAGAAGTCAAAGAGAACTGGAAGCATAGATGATTTTGTCAAGTTTCGCTGTTTTGATTTTAAAGGGACACTATAGTCACTAAAACAACTTTAGCTTAATGAAGCAGTTTTGGTGTACAGATCATGCCCTTTCAGTCTCACTGCTCAATCATCTGCCATTTGGGGGTTAAATCACTTTATTTATGCAGCCCTTGTCACACCTCCCTGCATGTGACTTGCACAGCCTTCCTAAATACCTTCTGTAAAGAGTCATCTAATGTGGCTAGGGCTGCATAAACAGAAACAAAAGTGATTTAACTCCTAAATGGCAGAAATTTGAGCTGTTAAACTTCAGAGGAATGATCTATGCACAAAAACTGCTTCATTAAACTAATTTTGTTTTGGTTACCATAGTTTCCCTTTAATTTGAATTTACTTTGAATTCTCACTTTAGTAAATAACTGTGCTAATATTTCCCAGAGGGTACATCAGTGCACATTCCGGGGTCTATTCATTAAACGTAAAAAAGTTTGGATGAGTTAAGAATTGACTTGCAAAAATCAAATCAGATTTGGAAAAATTATTGGCTGTTAAAGCACTTTTTATTACATATTATTCACTATAGTTACAATTCAAAGAGAATACAAAGTTAATTTTTCAAGTTTAAGATCCAAGTATCCAAACTGGAAGCATAACTGACTTAGAGAATGTTTTCAGTTCAGCTATTTTTACCTTGAATTTCAAATTTACTTTAATTTTGTCACTTTTGTGAATAAGCCTGTTAGATGGTAAACCCCTGTTATTGAAAAAGACAATTTGCTCTGACTAGCGTAAATGAGAAACACAGAATATGGTGAGCTCCAGATTCGAAAATTAGCCAGCTGTTCTTTTTCTTAGTGATTTAGGAGAAAGATACTCTGATAACCGAGAGCCTCGCAAGTTGATATAAAAGATTCCACTTACATGTGCAGGTGAAAGAACCTCATTGAGAGAAAAGACTGCTAAATTTGTTCTGCAAACCAAGCTCTGAAACAGCAAATTTGTGAAAGCCCCTGTTTATGTGGTTTATATGTGTAAGGTCAGCTAATGTTAAGTTTTCCCAGGGAAAGGTGCCAACAATGATTCCAATTTAAGATGGTTTTAAAAAGAGGAAAAGTGGATAATTTAAAGTGACCGGATTGTTTTTCCTTTTGTTTCCCTTTTTTATTTAATTCACATTGATTTTGAATGGCGTTTGAAATAGTTTCCCCAGAGGTGAGCTGACAGCTGTGCGTTTAGATTATAAAGCGTGGCGAGCAGGACTGTCCATGCACTCATTTTCTATAGCTTCCTAGCTTCAGTCGGTAATACGCGACTGTGCTCTGTTTCCCCCATTGGAGTATGTTGACACTTTATAAATAAAGCATGGTAATTATAATTACATTCTGTTTGCTTGATACATTGACAGAGGATTCATACAAGTATAGAGCTGAGAATTGTAACATGTCCAATCTGCAGTTGTCAGTTGAGTTTGCATTTCCTAACACTTTTACTTTAGATGCTTTAGAAACAATGTCAACAGGGGCTATGGACCAATGTTATCATTTGCTAAACTGGTGACAAGCAATTCATATTTAGGGATAGAATTCACATAATTAGGGATAAACGGCACATCCATATAAGTAATGGTATATCCACAAAGCAGTGAAATGCGGTGCTTTAAAAGCAGACTTTTAAATTTTAGGCCAAATTAGAACCACGAATTGTTAAAGTTTAGGTATTTCCCCGATTATTATTATTATTATTATTTTATTATTATTTATATCACATTCCGTAGCGCTTAATTTTGTCCTAAGTTTTGCAATTTAATTTTCAATGTAATTAAATTAAATGTTTAGTGAATAAAGCCCTTACATAATAGTTTTAAAGTAAAAGCATGCTCCAGAAACCAACACAACTAAATGCCTTTAGCAGGTTTTGTCCTAGTATTTACGCTGCATTCTTCTTAACATTATTATCTTTTTTATGTTCTTTAAAACAAAGAGGGTTTTGCTGCTTTTGAGAGTGTATCTCCACCTCTTAGCCACAACCCTTCTTTTCACAAACAACTTTCGTATAAGAATTACTTCGATATATACATCTGCTCAGCCGAGGCAAAATTCATGTGAGCTGAGTTGCTAACGTGACTCCACCCCACGGCCAATCACTGTGCTGCACCATTTTCCATAATATGATTTTCATATACAATAAAAAACAAAAGTAGATTAGTTAGGACTTGTGCCATGTGTCCTTCTGTAATGCACTCAATTTCTACACCAGTGATGGCAAACCATGGCATCAAAAATGTTCGGTTGAGCATAATGAGAAATGTTTGTAAGTGTCACGAACGTGGGCTATTGGCCCAGCCGAGACAGTGGAGAGAGTGTGGAAGTGAAAGGGTTAATGACACCAGACTCCTGGTTACCTGTTGCTAGTCCCAGCGACCACTAAATTAACCGCTGCAATCCCTAGTACACACTTTACTGCCACCACCAAGACTTTGTATCCGGGCGTCTTAGGTTACCCCACACAGAGTAGAATTATAGTATCACAGCCTTACTTTACTGATCAGACATATATGATTAACCCTTTGGTAATGTGTTTACCTGACCTTTCCTCAGGAGATCGTGCTTATAGAGAACAAAGACACAAGCTGAATAAGTAGACATTTAATCTGACAAAAAGGATTCACAGTGCTGTATACAAAAATACAGAAATAAATGACATACAGAAACACAGATAAATTGCAAAACAGTTCATAAAATGAAATAGGAGAAAACACAAGATATCCTTACATATATTTACCCCTTCTATATAATTCTTGTGGGAGATTCAGATGTTAAAGTTCTCCAAGTAGTTGTTAAAAAGTAATCTCTATCTGGATAATTCAACATTCTCATTAAATAGCTCAAACTAGTTGTTTCTAAGTGGCCAAATGCCTGGGTGGATCACAGGGGTTTGGCCTGGCAGTTTATTGTCCACTCCATATTTTCTTAAATGATGTTGTCCTTTAAATAACCCAAAGTCAAAGCATATGCACCAATACCTTTTATGACACCCTATGTCCAGCTCTGGTGATGGTTATCTAGTTATAACATTATTTGGCTTAGGCCTAGTGTTAGATCAAAGCATACAATAAATGTTATCCCAAGGTATACAAAAAACAACTCATAACACATATCAAATACCAACTCTTGCTTTGTCATGACTGTAAGTAACTGGAATTCCAATGGTAGCCATCCCAATACAACACTAGCCATTTTACAAATGTTACTGTGTGCAGAAATGCGAAAATGTGAGACTAAGCTATGCACATATTAAACTGATATTTGCTTTTGAATTCAAGGTAATAATATAAACATTGGATATATCTTAATATTCATGTAGCCTCAACATCATGTTGTAAACAACAGACTATAATGATTGCAAGGTATTTGGAGGTTTGAAATCACTGGGGATTCAGCCTTCCAATAAAATGTATTTTACCACTATATCCATTTGATGTTATTCAAAAATGAGTTAAAATAAAATGATATCTCACTGTTTGTAATATTCAAGGCCATGAAATGATTCAGAACATTCATACACTTTCATTTACTATAGCACTATAATGTTACAGCCTGATAGGCAAAAATATATTGGAAAGGGTTAAAGGAATAGGATAAAGCTATTATCCTTACTTACTGGCCTTCAAGGAGTCCTTGAAAAGTAACGTTAAACCGGGATATAAAACATTTAGAAGATTCATGAAAGAGTGTGAAAACATTCGTTCACATGCAGTCTAGTGTATTGAAAATTCATCAATCTAACACATTGTTCACACTATGTGTGACCCTGAAGTAAACCTGTACGTTTCCTTTCATTGAAATACCAAGAGATCTATGTGTGATTAGTATAATTGACTTACAATGTTTTTAAGAAACATTTAATGGAAATTTTATTACTTACATTAAATTGGAGTATTGAACATGCCTTATCTTCCTAATATTGAAATAACTTTTGTTTGTCTGGCATCAGTACAAAATGTTTTTTTTTTAACTTAGTCCCAGTCAATTCTCATAAATGTCTTGCTTGTGGTTAGACCACAACCTCTCATTTGGTCTTCATAGTTACATGGTTACATAGTACTCTAGGGGACAAAACACAAAACCATCAAGTATAACCTTCCACACATTCCCAATCTCCAACTGACCACAAAAAAGGTAAAAAAAACTTCTTAATTCCACAGTCCCAATCAGATTTCTCCTCAGATCAATATGCTGTTTCCCAACATATTAACTATTGTATTCTTAAAGATTCTTTTTTTTTCTTAAAAAAATATCCAAACATGTTTTTTAATCTCCGCAGAATTTTATAAAACAAAATTTTTCCTCTGACATATGCAGAATCACCTTTTTTCACTTCTTCATGCTTTAAATTCAACAAAAAATACAACTGCGTAAATGTTCATATTTATTTAGTTTATTTTCTCTTGTATATATAGTTAAATATTTTTACCTATCGCTCCATACGTTAAAATGCAAGACATGCCAATGTATTTTTCTTGTTGCTAAGTACATTTAATTGGGGGTTTTGTTTTTCCTAGTGGGAATATCATTCCTTTCTATGACAAAATGATGCTGAAAAATATTAATAATCTAACCTGATAGTAAGTCTATTAAGTCTCTTTACCAGTTTTTAAAATCGCAAAAGTGGAAAAATATAGCCAAACTGTAAAATATGGAAAATGCCTGGAAATAAGTTTAATATATTAAACTCTTTTCCTCTTTAATTTTCAAGTCACTTTGAACTCAGCGTTTAGTGAACGTTAGTGTATCAAACGCGTTATTTTTTATTTTAATATTTTTTAACATTTTCTGTTGAAGAATTGACTAACGGGTGGGAGAAAGATTTATTTTTAAATATATTTTTCTCCCAATCTATACATTTGCTAGCTAGTCTGAAATTGTTTGCTCTTTCAAAAAAAGCATACGTTGTAGGTACTGTGGCTTAAGATACCCTTTGAAGGATGTGAGTTATTTGTGATCTACTGAGTTATTGTTTAAACAAAATCAAATGCATCTATGCTGTACTTTGAAAAATACAGCAGAATATAGTTCCAGACTTTACTGGTCAGTCATCCTAATTAAAACCAGATATTTTACATGTGGGATGGTTACTATTCTTGCTAGTCCCACCCTAATAGTGTGGATTGTTGTAATCAGATCCCATATCTTGGCTGGATACCAAATAAAATAAGTTTGGGCTGAGCACAGTGAAGCCAAATATAAGTAGAACAAACTTCATCAAAAATCAATCAACACTTTAAAGTAAAAATATAATCACTTCTACAGTTAAACTATTTGGTAACATTTCACCTTTTCTGCAGAAAATGCTATATTTTGAGTTTAGTAAGAGTAGACCTTCTGATAATATAATGATAGTATGATTATTAAAGATTGATATAATCACTTATCCTCAAATCATAAGTCTCAGTGTCCCTATTGTACAGTGCCATGGACTATGGCCTTTCATTTTTATTTTTTGGTAAAGCTTTTCTGTTGGAAAAATATGTCTAATGATTTATCTAAGAAAGTCACAGTCACCATTAAAGTGTGTGGGCATCTTTGTAGATAAATACGTTTTCTATGAAATTTTAATAATTTGATAAACTTACCCAAATTATTAAATCCAGACCTATGCTGGCACTTTATAAAGAGTAATAATTGATCACATCTGAGATATATTAGCCTTAATGGGAGAAAAATTTTTTTTGTTGACATACAATTCATTGAAGAAAGATTGTAAACTATATATATATATATTCAGGGAGGTGTTATTCAAATTTAAATGTAAGTTAGAATCACAACCAAATCCTGCTAATCAATATTTTAAAGTAGTGGTCTCAACTGATTGGTGTTCTTCTGCAAGTCTCCAAATCATTAGCCTTAGTCAATATATATATATAAAAAAATCACTTTTTTACAAATGATGGTGTTCAGCTTTAGACGAAAGGGAAAGGGGCAAGGTTTGGCAGAAATATATTGATGTTTGCCAACATTTAAAATTCCATCAATGAAAAAAAACAAAACAAAATGTTAATAAGTAAATTTATTGTAAACAAGCAAAATAAATATAATATGATTTCTAACCACAAGTCTTCAGCTTGACCCTGGTCAAACATCCTATTGGCCCAAACATTTAGTTAACCTTGATTGCCTGGAGCATAGCAATTCATGTTTAAAATTAGAAAAAGGCATGAATTTGTGTGCGTATATTTTTTTTATATCATGGGTAAAGTTATCTGCTGTAACAATATAGTAAACCTTACAAATTCCACGTTGATAGACATGTTACAATAGGTGATAACACAGCTCTCTTAATCTGGTAAAGCAAATATTTCACAGTATTATGATACAATGTACAATCCAATGACATACGTATCCTTAGATGTTAGTGCTAAGTCCATGATTGCGTTCTTCACATAAGAAAGTGAACTGCAAGCAAACTGACTTAAAGTGTAAAACCTTTCATTAACTCCTCATATAGAAATGGGTTTGTAAACCAGTTTATAGAGAATAGTGGTTACTACTCACTAATTATTTTATTACATCAATTATTCTTTTTTAAAACCCACTAGTTAGGCTTTTACCAAGAGTAAAAAAAAACTCACCGGAATAAACATTGTTCTGGTGCGTAAAGTATGATGATCTGGTTTGTTGTTGAGGTCCATCTTTAACCCACTTTTAAACAAATTTGTAGTGTATGTCTGATCTCACATACATATTCCACAGAAAAAAAAATCAGAAGTTATTTTTCTTATGCGATCAATTTCTACGATTGAATCGTTTGATTGTGTGGTCATTGCAATATAACTAGTGGACAGTGTCTTCCATATTGTTTATTAAAGTACAAGAGTTGTCTTTCATTTCTGCAAGATCCTGTAGGTTGAAGGCCAACCAGACAGGTCCCTTCAATGGGCAGGCCTGAACATTTTCTGGGTGAGAAGCATCACTGGCAACACCTTGTTTAGAGGCCGCCTACCTTTCGATTTCATACCTCACAAGGTAGGAAGGTATGAGTAAAATAAGATCTTAACTCTGCTATTCATCTTAGTTGCTTTAGTCTAAATTTATCAAACTTAGTCAACACCAATGACATCTGTGGTAAATCCCTAATTATTATTATTATTATTATATATTATTATAGCGCCATCAAATTCCGCAGCGCTTTACAATGGGTGGACGAACAGACATGTAGTTGTAACCAGACAAGTTGGACACACAGGAACAGAGGGGGCCCTGCTCAATGAGCTTACATGCTAGAGGGAGTGGGGTAAAATGACACAAAAAGGTAAGGATAGTATTAGACAAGTGACAGTTGCAGAAGAGGAATCAGTCAGGAGCTATTAACAGTTTAATTGATACGCTTTTATGAAGAAGTGGGTTTTTAACAATTTTATGAAGGAGTGGAGACTGGGTGAGCATCTAACGGAGCTGTTCAAGTAGCTAGCTGTGACATAGCTGTTTTCAATAAATCACAATGAGTCGTCTTCTTGATTTTTCCACCTTGTAAATTAACTATGAGAGTTTGTGAGTATGGTAGGGAGTTATTTACTATAACCATGCTTCTAAACAGAATTATAATTAAAATGAGAATTTTAAGTGACTTTCAAATTTAAGGCCAAAATAGCTGAAATAGAAAAAAGTTCCAAGTCAGTCATGCTTCCATTTCTGCTATTTTGGTCTAAAATTAGAAATTCACTCTGCATTCACTCTGAAAATGCTAAAGTATTTCAGTTATATACAGTGAATAGAAAAAAATATATACATTTAGTTTAATAGGAGCTAGAGTTAATGGAGGGCCTGCTTAAAAGCGCATTCAGGCTAATGGAAACACGTTTATATTAAAGTCTGCCGACACCATTTTAGCTGTAAATGTGCATGATTGGTTCTGCTTTAGTCAAATGTTCACATTTGTGGGGAAATTTATTAGGCTGAATGTTTAAATTAAAATGTATAAATTCCAATTTAATGATATAGTACAACACTGTGCTCTACATACTATCACATTTCATCTCATATGGCATTACTTTACTGCTACAAAAATGTGTTTAACTAACACAAATTGTGACTAACTGGAGGTCCTCCGAGAACACTTTGGTGGAACTCAATCATTAACCCCGTTAAAAATAACCTTTTCGAGGTCATGTCATTTTGTTTGCTGCAGTGAAATAAGTTTATTTCAGCAGAATGAAGCCATTATTAGCTTGGCACAGTCCACTTGTCAGAATTATATGGAGCAGAACAGAGTTTGGCTTGGAAATTCAATAAATACTGTAATGTGAGAGGAGTTAAATTCCAAGGGCTGAGGGGGCACTGAGAGGGGGATTTGTCATTAATGCAATGTTTTACAGCTCTAGTAGAATCCACTTTATTGTGCATACACAATGAAGGTTACCTTATTTATGGTAAACCAGCCTTGCTCATTTGTATGTCCTAACACATATATAACGCCTCTGATTACATTCACAAGATGTCACCGTTCTATGTAATTGTGACTCGGGGCAAAAATACTGTTAAACTACTCAGTTTATTGCTTTGAAGTTTGACACTGACCACAGCCATGTGGAAAAGTGATTCACCTTGGTAAATATAACGCAATTTTGTGTATGTGCCTCAACAGCGTACAAGTACTCATATTACATCCTTATTTCTTACTTCAATGGTGGATGACGTAATTTTTGCTTTATTCATCTAATGCACTTTTTACTACATGTCATGGTGTACGCATAACTCCCAATTGTCCCTATTTAGAAGAGACAGGACCTATTTTGGGTCTATCTCCCTCTGTCCCTCCTTTCTACCCAAATGTCCCTCTTTTTTATGATCTTCATATTGTGTATAACACAGCTACACATCACTAATACTCACAGTAACGTGTCTTTAAACTGTGATAAACGTGTTTAGAAATTATTCTGTATAAATAAGATACATTGCTTTTGTTCTAAATTACATTTTACTTGCATAGATTATTATTAGAAAGTCACCTAAAATTATATATATTTTCATTTACACTGCCCATTGAGGCATTACTAATAGGTCCCGAGGTCCCCCAAACCCTGTTAAAACCTTTAAAACAAATGCAGTCCACTCACAGGCTTCTCATGCAAAGCAGCGAGGGGAGGGAAATTGTAAATGAAAAAAAATCATAACCCTATATAGAGGGAGCACACAGTGGGAGGGAGAAGATACCAAGCCTAACATTGCAGGCAGAGAAGATTTTTACGTCTGTTGCCAGCGAGCAGTGCACACTGACGACAGACTTAAAATATGCACAGAAATGACATTTGGTAGCCTGGAACAGAGTTCACGTGTGCCGAAGACAGGAAGTATAACTAGTCTCCTACACACATGTGCAAATAACTCTGAATGTGTTTCAAGCAGAATCACTGCACATCCAGACTCCTACCACCATGACCACTTCAAATCACTAAAGTAATCATGGTCGTTGGAGTAACCCTTAAATTTAAAATTTCCATGAGATTGATTAATAGCAAAGGACTTAATAGCCCAGTAGATAAATCCCTTTAATATAGGGCAGTCTTAGACATGTATTTCCCTGTGCTGTATTGACATTAAAGGAACCCAATCCCACTTTAACCCTCTATTCCCCAACCCTTATCTCACTTTGATTCTCTTGTTTCAGTTGTGAAAACAGCTATTGACATAAGCAGAAGTGAAGCTATACTAGATCACCATGTAATGCTAAGCGGAACTCTTAAAGAAATACATTCACTGACATACAGAAATAAAAAACAAGATACACGTGGATCAGTCTGAATGTGCTGCATCATAGTAAGGAAAGAGTAGAAAACAAGTAACAATTAATCAAAAGTGAGGAATGTCAGGAATTCAAAGTAACTTTCTAATTTTTTTTTCCAATATAATTTTTATTTCCCCTTTTTAATACAAAGTTTAAAATAGGAAGTCAATAAATTTGGTCACATTTGTTAAAGAAAAATAATGTATTTCCCTGTTACTGTATCTAATTCCTTATATTATGCATAAACTTTTGTTTTAGATGCATATACTTGAGCATTGCAAAGCATTCTAATTCATAGCATTGAACGTATCAACAAGTCACTTCTAGTGTATGTGGCATTTGATCTGTCCAAACAATACAAGTATTAATACAAAACACAATGCAATGCGATAGTAAAACACAAAAAGTAAAAATAAAAATAAAGATGAAATTTCTCTTGAATGAAGGGAAAACTGAGAGGAGGGGGGGCAGGGGAGAAGGGGAATCTTTTGTGCATTCCCTAGACTTCCCTTAGATTTATATGTTATTATGTTATACCTTACTTATTAGCCCCTTAAGGACACATGACATGTGTGACATGTCATGATTCCCTTTTATTCCAGAAGTTTGGTCCTTAAGGGGTTAAACTGATTGATTCATCCCAGAAACCATTATATCTACGTTTTTTTTTATTAATAGGAGTCGAAATATATTTTTCCATACTTATTTGAGTCACAAAGTGACTTTCTAATTTAGGGCCACAATAGCCAAACTGGAAGCATAACTGACTGTGGTATCATTTCCCATTCAGTTACATTGCCCTTAAATTTTAAATACACAATAACAATTCTCACTCTAATGAATAACCCTATATGCCTATCAAATTCCAGAGCAAGTCATTGTTTTAAAACAATGTCACTGTATCAAAAATAAATCAAATTGCATATTTCTGTCTTTTTTTCTGACATAAATGTATTGGCAATTCCTTTAGCCAAGCCACAGTTTAAACTAAAATAATAATGAACCCAAATTTCTATTAATTGATTCAAGGCTCTTGCTTGTATTGCATGGGTCATTACTTTCCTGTTATCTTAGCCAAGTTGACTACATTATTCTAACATGTAACTTACATTCCAATTAATTAATATTGGCATGTTAAGTATATGTCATGCTTTTTCTTCATTAAATAATAATGAAGTAACTAATGTTGTATTTGTTCCATTATTGGTAGCTTTAGGGGAAATAATATGTGTGATGCTTTTACCCTACTATAAATTACTTTTATGTTTCCTTAATGATGTGCTTTTCTGTTTTTTTTTTTGTGTGGTCCTATATTTCTATTTATTCTTTGAGATCCACAAATATACAAATCATATCTTCAATCAAACACATTGAGTAGTAGATCGGAATAACCGTAAACACAGTTTATAATCACCATTTTCTATCTAACAATTCCTACCATCCACAATTATGTTCCTATTCATTCATATGTAACTACTAACCCCAATTTTATTGAAAAGCAGCTCCCTGATCTAAAAATAAAACTTGGAAGCACGATGTCCCTCTTGGAATCTAGAGCTAAAAAGTCCCTCGTCAAAGACTTAAGGCCTTGAAGTTCCTTCCCACAGCAAAGACACTGATCTGGAGACATTGAGATTTAATCATGAAATTCCAATGATATAATCTAATTTGAGGACAAATAAACAGATTCTTATGATCACAAACTAGAATTGCCAAACTCAGGTCTTGATTGTTAAACCCAAGGCTGGTTTGATATCTACCGTTGATACCATTCCTTCTGATAATGTCATATACTTTACAAAAGTATAGGACATTATCCTTCTAACACAAGCAAAGGTGACCCAATCAGGGACAGTCTTAAATCCTGTCTAGGTAAAAGATGCTTGGCGGCTGTTTTCCTGACAGATGGGATATATCATGTGTTGACACTTTAAAGTATTATCTAAGTGATTAAGTGCCCTGTGGGTTAATATTTTAGGAGTTTCAGGAATAGTTTGTTTTGAAAGTTGATAGGTATGTTGGAAAGGTTTTATGATATTTCAAAGTTTGCACATTGACCTAAAATAGCAGATGCTTTTGGCATCAACATTTGTTCTGTTAAATGTTGTGCAAGCTCAAGAATAGATGACTTACACAGCATGTTTTTTTGGATTTTTTTTTTTCAACTTCCTAAATGCTAGATCTGATAAAAAATTATTTATTTATTTTTTTGCGTTGTTTCCCTACGTAAGGTGTATTTCTGAACCCATTCAAAATGTTTAGCACTATTAAATTACTGTCCGGTACTTTAACATCAGATCCCATAAAGCAATGTCTGTTCTCAATCCCTTGCACAAGTGCTTCTCATTCATATTATTATAGAATAATACGAACTAAACTGTTTTACAGGGGTTAATGGGTTACTATAGTGCTACTGCTGAATTCACTGAGAGAGTCAGGAATGGCTGAGAGATCTCATTCACTTTTTGGTTTCTGGATATCCTGGGGATTAACAATGAAACAATGGTTATTCAAATTTTATTATTTTTTTATAGTTGATCATTTTAATTTTTTTGTGTTTTTTAAATATATTGTAGCCACAATGCAATAAAAGGAATGTGGGAAATCTATGATCAAATAGTTTGGGTAGTAGTCATTATTAAAGCCTTGTGTATATTTGTGAAGCTGATTTTAGGAATGACAAACCCACCACTGGTGCGCATCTCTGCATTGCGGTAATGTGGAGAATAAATTGCAAATCTATAAGAAAGCTTCATGGTTGGCCTCACTAAACTACTTATTGGAACTTTTCAATTATCTTCCCGATTATAGCTCCACAGTGCCATCACAAACACTTCAGGGAACTTATAGACCAAAATTAAGACATGTATAACGGTATCCTGTTACCATATATTGATATACAAAGTAGTAACATGAAGTATATTTTTATTTAAGCAGACTTCACAATAATATATTTGCTTTTAAACCAGTCTGACATGTTAAATAATTGTTGATTTTGCAGCTGTTATGCAGATCACTTATTATATACATTCTAGCTTTGTAAAAACACTTCAATTTTTAGCTATTGGTAGTATCACAGATAAAATAACATAAAACTAAAATATTTTATACACACACACATGCTTTAGTTAATACATTATACACACATACATGTCACCAGTGAAATGATTTTGTGGTCACTGTGCCCCATTTCCAACCACTCCCTTTCCCAAATCCACATGTCCATATCATAGGAGATATATTATATCACACAACAATGTCATTTTCACAAATTTATACTGCACAGAAAGTTACAAGAGGGCAGATGTGGTAAAACCTCCTCCTCTCCCCCTCCCCCCAAAAGACCAAATATTTTAAATGGCAGATAGGGTCACTTTATTTGTAGGGTAGAGGGTGTGGGCAGAAGCTCTTAAAAAAGAGGGACAGAAGGATTTGGGCACGAAATTGGGACTGGCCCTCCTAAATAAGGAAATGAAAGAGGTATGAAGCTGTTATGTAACACTGCACCACCCTCACCTGTATATCATGTACATATTACTGGTAAGTATAAAGATGAAGATATAGTTAAACCCCTTCAAAGCAGCTGTAACATAATTTGTGTCCTTAAGTGTTTTGGTTGTTGGCTTCTTCATTTTCTGGCAGGGCAAATGTGTCTGGACTATGTATGTCACAGACGTAAATTAAGAATGATCCTTTTGCAAGATTGGATTTTATATAAATGACAAAGTTAAATGATGTTGCTTATTTTAGCATGGGGTATGATGTAATTTCATTACTAATGGCATATTACTCTGCCTTACTTTCAAAATGTTATGCATATTACCATATACACGGGCTAATAATGGTAAAATTAATATGCAGGGGATAATGACATGCAGTACAGCAATGCATAAATTATATTACATTAACGTTTGAATCCCAATAAAACATTTATTCATATATAATCAGTCAGAAAAGTGTGAACTGTTTTATTTAGCCCCTTTATGTTAGTTCAGTTAGAAAAAATAAAATGGGTGCTGATTTATCTATTTCATCTATTTCTCTGTCTAGTGTCTCTAGATATTTTTAAGTCAAGCACTTCATTTGTGCACCACTTATATTTAATTTATGTTCTGCTATTTTGTCTATCATATGAGGTAGGAAGACTCTCTATTTAAGTTGCATTATTTATTTCTCTCACGTCCCTTCTCACTCAAACCCAGAACCCTTTAAAACCAACCCGTATGTGTGCGTTTAAGGCAATAATACTGGTAAAAAATTTTATCTCGTCATATTTACCTCAGATTTGACATGCAATCTGTCACCATCTTTCCTCCATCTTCTGTCTTCTCTTTTTTCAATTCCCTTTAGGAGTTGTGCTCCGTGTTGTGGTCCGTAGATAAGAGGAAACACGGAACAGCCCCTATGGAGGATCCTGTGAGATGGCTAAGATATACATAGAATATACATATCATGTTTTGACATATGTCAGTGAGATATACATAGAGTATAGATATCATGTTTTATTATTTATTAGCAAATGACAAGTGACGGAAGCAGGAGAGTTTACAAAAGGATATGCAGGTTTAACCAACAAAAGACAGGGAAAATAGTTATACTTAACCCCTTTAAGTCTAAATGTTACACTTTTGTTATCGTAATCTAGTTACGAAAGGCCTTAAGCTAGAACTAAATTCCCTACGCAAGTCTCATTCAAGTTAGGAGTGAAAATCTGGCTTGAGGAGAGAATACATGAACATACTTTACAAACTCTCAAACCTAGCTGTGCATTCCTAAGCTTTTATTTCTCGTTTCCTCTTGGCAGCTGGAGAAAATGATAGAGCCAATGTTAAAATGGTTTTGACACAATCAGAATGTTATTTGGCTTCATGCAAAATGGATGCCTGGAGTATTCCTTTAATGAGTGCACTCATCCTTTGTTCCCACAATTACTTGTTTCTTCACTCTTGCATTATTTCTCCTCCAGTGTGATATGTTGCTATGGAATGACTAACAGAATAGGTAAGAAGTACATTTTTGCCACTAAAAGGTCTTGTAAACAAACGGATGTGGCTTATTTTATAGTTTTGAATTTTAGCAGCAACCTTTAACTAACAGGCTTTGCATAACCAAATATATGACAATGGTATTAAAAATCACACAACCCGAATATACCACAGCACAGAACTGTGTGCATTGACTTACTGTCTTACAATGAAACAAAAGCTTATAAATAATAGACATATCATGTACTTCACTGCAGAGGCTGGGACTCTTTACATATGTGGTCAGGCAGTGATTTATACCACAATTCCCCATGTGCTCTCAACTGTGAAGAGACACAACAGATTATTAACCCTTTGATGGCAGTGGCTTGTGAAAAAAATGTATTGCTTACATTCTGAACTCTCAAGGCTTAAATATGCTTTGTAAATATTCCATCTGCTCTTGCCGGTAGTTTACTCGATAATATGAATGAAACGGTGACAAACCTTTGATCCGGGCTGCAATTTAATTTTGTTGAATAGTCAACTGAGAGAAAATTCATTTACCTGTGCTCAATGGTGAGAATTAAATTAGGTTTCTCTGCTTGTATAATGGTTAGTGTACTTACTAACTGAGTTTGACAGATCCCAGGAATCATAAAGCTATCTAATAAAATCACCCCTTATACATGAATGCTTTGCGTGTTTAAAGGAGAAGTATTTGGATGGGTGTCTTTGCATGGTTTAAAAATATAATTGGATTCAGATTTTTAGAAATATTTTTTGAAATATTTGATCAAACGTAATGTTTTTTTTTCTATGAACTTGTTTTGAAATCTTGCGCTTTTATTCTATTTCCCAATGCAAAGATCACCACAACTCTGGAAAAACATTATGTAAGCCCATTTAATTTGGGTGGGACAACTGGAGCTTGAAGCACATTTTATAAATAACTATAAAATAATTTATTTATAATTAATATACATCAGTAGCATTCAAACTCTCAAAACAAGCTTAATTACCTATGATGGAACTTGGATTGATGCAGAATATGATCCAGTTTGGCAGCTAATTATCAGTCTCTTAGCCAAACATTATTTTTTTTATTTTTCAATGTGATGAAATGAGGTATATAATAACTGTAGGTTGATCCACCCATTTTAGACTGCTCCTATTCATTATTTATAGTAGTACACATTTTTGAAGAAACATTGGGACAAAAACAAATGGGGCATTCATATCAAATTCACAACTTTTCTTCTAAGCCCATGTTGTAAAAACTTGTCACTTGTCGCATATAAAATGTCAATGATCAACACATGATCAAGTGCATCGGAACTGCTACATCAGTGTACGTCATGATATTTAATGATCATGTTAAAAAAATACATACATTGGCTCATTGTGGTCACTTACAGAACATGTAATGACATTTAATGCTATAGACGTTGTTACCTTTTGTTCAAATTATGTCTTTAATCTGATGTTTTACATCTACAAACCATGATATAGACTGTAAGCGTGTTTGAGCAGGGTCATCTTCAACCTATCGTTCCTTTAAGTTTTTTTGTAATTGTCTTATTTATTGTTAAATCTCCCCCTTTTATAATATTGTAAAGCACTATGGAATCTGTAGGCGCTATATAAATGGCAATAATAATAATATAGGTGTCCATAATCTTGATGGAGCAGATAGGATAAGGGAATAATAATTCACAAAGGATAATTCATCTGGATAAGAGTACAATGCAGCCATAAGGCTTGCAAACACTATGAAGCGTACTGTAATATCACTACAATAATGACCATTATATCAATTTAAAAATGTAATACAACTAGATAGGTACAAATGCATATTAATCTACAGGGACTCCAGAAACATATGATAGGTTAATTCCTGTAATTCCTTGAGTCCTTATGAATATACAAGATGTTTTACTGCCCTCGAGCATTAAAACCTTAATAAATATACACTAGCCACTACATTTACTTAACTTAACTAGTAAATCTGCCAGATATAATTTGCTATGCTGAAGCACACTACTTTACATTAAGATTATTTGCATAATGTACCAAGTACTCAAGGAAATTTAGAATTCTAAGCAGAACATCTCTTTCATGATCAGGGAAATTCCAGAATGTTCTATTGGCTCAGGGAATTAGAGAGAAAAAAAGGAGACATATCTGTAAGGCAAATTATCACAGCTCTTCCTTTCCTTATTTTGAAAGTTCTGTATTTTGTTTTAAACTGTGTTTCCATAACAATGAATTTTGCTGATTCCCAGTAGATATTTTTCATGCATAGATGACTGATTGCAGATACAAACCTCTTTACTGTTGTTTTATCTGTGACTTTAATATGATTTCTGCTGTTGAGCTCATAGTCAAAATAGTATCCTCAGTGGAAAACATTTTTGTCTGTAAGAATGGAGCGACACATTCTTCTTTTATGTTACGAGCTCCACTCAGAGGGGTGGGGAGAGGGGGGTTAACACATATATTTTATTTCAGGGTTTTGTTGAGCTTGTAACTGCTGGAATTTTTATTATAATGTCTGTGTCTCGTGTTAAGTGATACATCCCTAAAGCACTATTATTGGCTTGTTAGAGCATTTATACAAGAACAATCAATTAAATATTTCAACAAATGTATAATGTATTCTTCTTTTATTTGCTTAATTATACATTTTATTTATGCTTTATTTATTTATTTGCTTGTGATAAGGGTTCTGAATTTCATGAACGTCTTTTATTAATTTAGAATTAGCAAAAAAATGTACAGGTTGGTTGCCTATTCCTGTTTATCTGCTAGCTGCTGATATTAATAAAGTACACTGCTAATACTGAAGACGTCTGGTTTTGTTGCAGGACTTACTGTGGATTTTTGAAATATGTATTGGACAGTTTAGCAGGTCTCTTTGGTTAAAAGGGGGTCACATATTCAGAGTCAGAATCTGCAGGTCTGTTCTCTTGGAAATCTCATGCAGTGCATTATAGAGTATGCACAATAGAGCATATGCTTGCTACACTGTGAATGGACGTAATCTAGCAAAGTAGGACACATCCTGCAAATTTATTTTATGTTTGCCCTTTAGATACAAAAGCTTTTAAACAAATAAAAAGATTTTATCCAGAACACAATGTTCTCCACTATATATGTATCCTCCATTATGCTCGCTAGCACAGTCCCTGTTAGTGACGAGATGTTTGGTAGACATGATTTGTTTATTATTTAAAGAATAGAACAAATTTATTAGTCCACTCATCCACGTACTCCCTCCATGGATACAAGACATTTGTCCTCAGGGTTAACTGGAACTACAGGAGTGGGAGAAAGTGCTTTTAATTTCAAGGGTCAGGAGGCAGGAGAAGCACTGTAAATATCTCCTTCCTAAGCAGTCATCTTGCTGTAGCAGGTCATTAATTTAAAGGAGGCTTTCCATTGATGGAGCTCATTCAGCTGTCGACATGATAGGTTAGTCCCTACTTCTTAGTGGACTTCTGTTTAGCTACAATATTTTGGGATCTAGTTTACCCATCACTTGTAAGCAAAGCATCCTAGGATCCTTACCATTTTGTGTGATTGACCCCATTTAATTTTCTTTAAAAATAAAGCTGTCTAGTTGGTCTAGTTGGTTTAAATCCCCCCAAAACAGAAGAGTTAAATATGCTGACGGTCTTAGTTTACAGAAAATAGAAGCTGTATCACAAGAATGAATTTATATTGTACGAGTCAAAGACTTTTACTGTTTTGTGGTCTGGATCCCTAGTTGCAGTTCTGTCTGTTAAAAGGCATCAGAATGAATTATGCACTAGATTGCCTGAATACCTAATTCTGTCTGTATTTGGAAGCATCATTCTTTACAGCTTTAGCAATGCTTGATGGTACATTTATTTCCACATATTTTTTTCAATTCTCTAGGTTGCAGCTTAAGATATCTTGATTCAATTCACTACTTACAGTATTTTAAGGTCTGCCATTATGCAAAAGGTGCTTAACAATTATTTAATGTGTATATATATATATATATATATATATATATATGTATATATATATATATATGTAAAGTGTATGTGTGTGTGTGTGTGCGCACATGTTTGTGTGTTTCAAATGGCACTTGGAAATTACCCAAGTGGAAATCCAAATACAGCATGACAGGATACACACCAAGCAGAAGGCTGTAGAACTCTCATGGGGCATTAAACAAGGTTCTTCACTCTTTATAGGAGTACAGGTACATGTTTTGTTCTCACATAATAATAATCATAGATAGAAGTTGAACTGAGTGGGTAGGAATGCAGTTGCCCATCCACTCATTTTCCATCCTGTGCTCAGGATGTTCTTAGACTGTCTAGTAACAGGAATGGGACACTCTCTGCCATCTCCTCACTCAATGTGCAGAAGGCAAAAGGTTAACATTAGTTATGGGTCCCAAAGATCTTCTTATAAGCAAAAAGAATAGGTTGTGGGGTTCATAGACCTCAAATGACTTGTCCTCTTGGATAAGTTGCAACCCTAAAGAGGATAAAGGCCAAACAAAATTATCTAAAAAGCAAATTAAGCTTCTATACCACACCTCTCTTGAGTCCAATATCCCGTGGGATCATCTTTGCAGGTGTACCAGGGACATGCATGGAATTTTTGTCAAATACATGTTTTGTTGAGATGTCCTCTATTTGGCAACAACCCCACCCATAGAGCACCAGAAATATAATCACAGTAAAATATTCAATGTGTAATTATGTCATAGGATGCTACTACACATGTAAAATGCCTTGTGCATGGTTGCTTACATGGAGCAAATTGTTGTGCATCATGTTAAATCAGACTTAATAGAAGACATGCTCTCCAACATTTCAGATCACAAGTTATCAAGTATTTTGAGGTATAAGTTGTAGACCAGTAATATCAAGATTTACACAGCATACTATGGCTGTTAAGATGCAGTGACTGTTTATAGAGATCAATGTTCCACTCCCACTCCTGACAACTTAATCTCAGTGAAGTTGTTAAGGAGCTGGCGTCCCTTGTTGCCAACTTACATTACAGAGATTGTAATGGGGCTGCAGTGCCCCCGGAGTGTTCTTTTAATTTTGACCAAGATGCAATCTCTGTCAAGAAGCACAATATAAATATGAATGGTAAATACAAGCTATTTATGTTCCTTCTATTGTTATTAGTGCTTTTATTATTTGTTATATTAGGTATTTAACCATAGTTGATAAGATTGTTTAAAAAAAAAACTTTAAAAAAAAAACACTACAAAATGTTGGTTAAACCCCTTTATTTAACTGTACAGCAGTGCCAGAAATGTGCCAAATTTGTTAGGACATACCACATTGCCCGCAAGCTTAAGTACAATATGACTAAAATATTTATTATTTAAGTTAAAAAAACTTAAATAGAGATTTATTTACTGGGAAGTGGCACACTGAAAACTAGATATGCTTCATTTATGCTAAAATATGTTTAGATTTGCTATATTTCAGTTTTGAGTTTGTTGGACTTTATGTAGAAATATCAGGTTTTGATTCACAACAGTTCACTGTGTAGTTCATATGTCCCTAGAAAATAAGAACATCACCAACATTAACAAAATACAACAGCTTTAGCATCATCTCACAATTTTCCATTTTAATATTTTATTTTTTACTCTGAAATGACCAAATGATCTTAATCTTGCATCTATCTCTCTGGCAACATGAGCAATAGACCTCCTTTGGGGCTACAAACCAACCAACCATAAAATTAGAGTAATTTATTAAAAGCATATGGATGGCTGCGGCAAACTTATTTTTCCCTAGGTAAAGCTGTTTCATTTAGTACATTTTTTATTAGAGTACATGTTGAAGCCTATTCACTAAATATTGAGTCACTCTTTAATGTAAACCTTTAAATTGTCACAGTCAAAACAGAAAATGTGACATGTAAGTCTCGATAGCAATGCAGTAATGGTGCTGCAGTCATAAGAATTTAGCAGCATTAAAGTGCCGTTACCACTGATGATTAGAATAACCTTGCAAAGTTGGTTAGTGTAAAGGGACACTATAGGCACCCAGACCACTTCACCTCACTGAAGTTATCTGGGTGCAGTACCCCTGTCTTTTTAACCCTGCAGTGTAAAACATTGCTGTTCCTGAGAAACTGGAATGGTTACATTGCTAAGTTAACTCCACCTCTAGTGGCTTGCTATCAAGAGCTTCTGGGTCCCAAGTGGAGTTTTACATCATTAAATGACATTAGATGTCCTCACACTTTGCATGAGAACCTCTAACATTTTCTATGTTTTCCATAGGAATGATTTGATGCAATGGGAAGCTTTAATGTGCGCACAGCCATTTTTGCGGTATCTGTGCAAGGTTTTCTCTTCAGCCATTTTCCGCAGCGCAGTTATAAGATCCACAATCTGGTAGGAAGTGTAGGAATGGTGGTGTGAACAGAATCCTATAGAAAATACCCAATTCATTCTATGATCAACACTGCAGGAATTCCTCATATTGACGGGCAGTACTTTTGTATATACTCCCCAAAAGCATGTTGGGGAGTACTTACTGGTGTGGAGAAGCATACCTGAGGTTCTCTATGGATGACTAATGGTGGAGATGTTCTATGTGCGTGCAATAATATGCAGCTGAATTTCTACAGATCCTTCTGTATAATATTTCAATACGCAGAGATCTCTACCTTAAAACATAAAGTTATATTTGGTAGATAAAGGAAATGTACCTCACGGCAAAGTCTAAATGAACACCATTTTTTTTCATTCATGATTTTTTCTTTTCTTGAGCTTAAAACATAGAATACAGAGCACCTGAAGGTAACATCTTCCAAGTCACCTCAGATAAACTTTGACATGTTTCAGAAAATGACACCTAAATTAGTGGAGGGAAGAATGACTGAAATGTACTAATTGCTGATGCTAGCAGCCTGACACTAAAGAATCAGTGGTGTTTTATACTGCCATAGCAATCTGATATTGAAATACCCTCTTCTTTTGATATGAGTCATATGTGAATTTCGATTTGTGCAGTTTGGACATTCTTGTTTTGCTGTTTGTTTGGCTTTTTTGAGTTGCAATACAGAAACATAGTTTATGCTTTCTGTTCTTTTAAATCCTTAGTTTTCTCCGATGCCTAAAAAAAAATAGAAATTTCATTTTGTACATCAGCTTTAAACCGCAGTGGGATTGGTAGAAATTGGAATAGTGAAAACTAATTTTAACCTAAAAAATGCATCTTATACACAATATATTATACTTATCTCAGTGACGAGTGATTGCTATATGAAGGGTGCAATCTTTGGTTACAGGACTCGGTATAGGTAGGTAGAAATCATTTAAGTTATGTAATACTACCACAATGGTAGGAAAAATTATATTGGATAACATTTAAAGGGGGTTTTGCTTTAACATATATATATATATTTTTAATTCTTTATTTTTGCATAAACAGAGATCGGTTAGACGTCAGTAAAGGATTTCGCAGAAGCCAAACCACAATGCATGTTTAGTTCATATTGTATAAAGGAAACATAGTTGGTTAGTGCATACCATATACCGGAATGTTATACTGTACATATTCCCGCCACCACATGTTTACCTAGTCATAACACCCACAATACAGATAGAGTCAGGATCATTAATCAAACAACCTAGTACAGGCCAACGACAGTAATGGATTCGTAAGGACGAGATATTCTGTTCATTGACCCTTCTACCAGGTTGACCGTTCTCACATTGAGTGGTAGGTTTACAGCATTTGATGTACTCTGTTTGGTCCTGCACCTGGTATGCCCCACCCACACAGTTGATGCTTGACTGTCGACATGCCACAATCTATCGTCATTTTACTTTAGTTACACAAAAGTAAGTAAAAATCAAAAACCAAAAGACAGCTAAAAAGCAAATTAAGATAACAGGTTATCAATTCACGGCTTGGGTGAGGCACACTCTTTCCATTTTTCCCTATGACCCCTTCTCTAGTCCCCCTCCCAAATCAGCCTCCCTCCTCTTCTACGTACTGCTCCCATAGCTCCCAAATCATGCCAAACTTTTTAGCTGTGTTTCGGACCATGGAAGTGAACTTGTCCATAAGGTAATTATCCTTTATTTTGGCAGTTACCAGTGATAGAGAGGGTATCCCTGGACATAACCATTTTTGATCCAAGGCTCTGTGGGCCGCTAGGTAGATCATATTAAGTAATTGCTGTTCGGGTCGGGTGAGGCCCTCCATTGGTCTAGAAAGGAAACAATCCCAGGGGTCCATTGTAGCTGTCTCTGCATTATTTTAGAGCTAAGTCGTGTTAATTGGGACCGATAGGTCTGTAGAGAGGGGCAGGACCACCACATATGGATATAGGTTTCTTTCTCTGCACAGGAGTGCCAATAGGTGTCTGTGGGGGTCAGTTTCATGTGAAACTGTTTTATTGAGGTGGTATAGCACCGGAACATGGTTTTCAATGGTTGCTTTTGGAGGGTTGCGCAAATGGAGGATTGGACTGCAGACTCCCAAATGTCCCTAACTATTTGTTTGTCAATATATAAATGTAGGTATCTTTGGACATCTGTGAATTCAATACCTTTGAAATCTCTCGCTCTCATTCCTGGTGGGAAATCATTGTTTCTGAGTACAGGCATCAGTGGGGAGGGAAATCTACTAAGGGAGTATTTAATAGCTGCAAGGCCGATGCTAGGATGTTTTGTTACACAGGCGAAGATGCATTTTGGTGCCCCCCACCCTCCTTAAAAAAAAAATGCATCTTCATCTGTGTGTCTTTCCTCCCATGCCACAAGCACACAGGCATCATTTTTCAGTCACAACAGTCAAAGTCATATATGTACACTGTTATACAAACACAGTGCTAATCATGCAGAGACATACAGACATACAGGCAGAGACATACATGCATACAGAGACATGCAGGCAAATAAAGACATGCATGCATACAGAGGCATACCGTCATACAGACACATATATACATACAGGCATACAGAGACATACAGGCATACAGAAACATACATACAAAGACATACAGGCACATACATACATACAGAGACATACAGACATACATAAACATACATACAGAGACATACAGGCATGCAGACACATACATACAGGCATACAAAGACATACACGCATACAGAGACATGCATGCATACAGAGACATACTGTCATACAGACACATACATATATACAGGCATACAGAGACATACAGGCATACATAAACATACATACAAAGACATACAGGCATACAGACACATACATACGTACATACATATATACATACAGAGGCATACCGTCATACAGACACATACATGCATACAGAGACATATATGGAGACATTCAGAGACAAACATACATTCAGTTACATACATGCATACAGAGACCTACATACATACATACATGCATGAATACAGGGACATACATATATGAATACAGAGACATACATACATGCATACAGAGACATACATACATACATACATGGATACAGAGACATACATACATACATTCAAAAACATTTACAATTATATACTTACATATGTTCAATCTTGTCCCTCGTGTGCATGCTGTCCAGCTCTGTGGAGTCCTGTTTGCCACCCAGCCGCATCACTGGGCACCAGCCACGCTTTGTGGTACACAAGGAGAAGGGATATGATGTCATTCATATTCCAGCCCCCTCCACACAGCCTGCGGCAGACACCAGGGTAGGAGGTGGGCAGGCAGAGGCTGGGCTCTGCGGGCGGAAAGCTCTGGGCTGCACTCGGTCATGCTACAAGTAGTAACCGGCTGGAGGGGAGCGCTTCCCTCCTTCCGGTCAGCCTGATGTTGCGCCCCCAGGGCCGGTGCGCCCCTTATGGTAGCACCGGCCCCAAGTAGCTGTCAGATGCCATATCCTGATTGAATTAAGTATTGCAAGACATGTGGTCCGTGGGAACGCCCTATACTCCTTAGGTAGCCACATAAAAAATTGGGGAAGGTCTTGTCCCATTAGTAATAAGTCGTTTTCCACCCAGCGATGGGTTTCAGGCGTGAAATGCCAAAATGCAATTTCTGCTCTCTGTGCTGCTAGGTAGTACAGGTATAGATTAGGTAACCCCAGTCCCCCTCTGTCCTTGGGTTGATACAGTAGGTTTTTCGCAATGCTAGCACGTTTACTCTGCCAGATGAACATATAAATAGTTTTTTGAAGGTTTGCTAGGTCGCCCTTTTTAACTGGGACAGGTAGTGCCTGGAACAGGAACAAAATTCTTGGGAGGACGTTGATTTTGACTAAGTGGAGTCTACCTAATCACGATAAGTTTGTCCGTCCATCGTTTTAGGTCCCTGGCTAGTGTATAGAGCAGTGGTGTATAATTCTGTTTGTAGAGGCGTGTGTGTCTAGCCATGAGTCTAATCCCAAGGTATGGGATACTATCAGTCATGATAAGTAGGTGGTATGTGTCATGGATCAGTGCCGTGTCCGGGGCCAAGAGGTGGAACGTCAGTGCCATTGATTTCGCAAGGTTTACTTTATAACCTGATAGGGTGCCATAGGTGTCTAATAAGTCCTTTAGGTTTTCTAGAGAGGTCAGGGGTTCCAATAGAGTAAGAAGCACATCATCTGCGTATGCCGATACTTTAAAGGGTCTCCCTGCTATGCTGACTCCCTGTATGTGTGGGTATTGATCCATAGCTTGAAGCAGTGGCTCCAGCGAGAGGGCAAATAGCAGTGGGGATAGGGGGCATCCCTATCATGTCCCATTGTGAAGAGAATATGGGGTTCTGCGGGCTCCAGCTATTAAAGGTTTGGGCTCTCAAGTTGAAATATAGGGCACGTGTAGCCACGACGTTCCGGGAAGCCCCATGCTCTAAGTAAGTCAAAGAGATACGGCCATCACACCCTGTCGAAGGCCTTCTCCGCGTCCACGGAAAGGGCCAGAGAAGGACTTCCCGAGTCCTGCATGTACCATGCCAGTACCGCCCCCTTGTGAGTGTTTTCATAGAGCTGTCTATTGGGTATGAATCCCACCTGGTCTGGGTGGATAAAGCGAGTGAGGAGCGGTAGTAGCCTGGCCGCCAGGATTTTCCCATATATCTTAAGATCTGTAGTTCGCCACTATTTCCTCATCTTTCTCTAGCTGAGGTATGAGTGTGATGTTTGCCAATTCCATGTCGTCAGATGTGCCTCCTGTCATAAAATGATTATATAGAAATGTGAGGTAAGGGGACAATTCTTTCTTAAATTTCTTATAGTATCTGACATGAGGGTCTGGGGCCTTGTTTCCCTTAACGTCTGCTATGGCCGCCTCCACCTCCATCTAGGAGATTGGCTCTTTCAGGACATTTGAATCCTCCTCGGTCACCCCCGGCAAGTTTATTTTGGACAGGAAGGACTGAAAGGCAGCCCATACTTGTTATGGGGTGCCCTGTGAGCTTTGGGAATGCCCATAGAGCTCCGAGTAGAATTCAGTGAACACTATTAATTTCATCTGGTGTGGTGACTAAACTACCATTTTGTTTACGGATTTTGGTGATGGGTTTAAATTCTCCTCGAGGGCACAATGTCATGGCAAGCAGAGTATCCATCTTGTTGGATTTTTCATAGAACAGGCGCTTGGACCACTGGATAGAGCGAGCTACACCTTACAGTGATAATTCCTTTATCGAGTGTGGCAGGGAGCTCAGCTCTGCTAATTTATCTGTCGTGGGGTTATGGGGTTATGGGGTTATGGGGATATGTTTGTGCGCTTTTCAGCTTTGTGTAAGGTGGTCTGTAGTTCCAATAGCAATTGGGTAGTGTGTTTCTTTTTATGGATCGCCACTTTATAAAGTGTTCCCTCAGAACCGATTTGTGGGCTGCCCATATCGCCACCGGGTCCAACTCTTGTGAAACATTTTGTGTAAAATAGTCAGTAATGGCTGTGCTCGTGTCTTTGCAAATTGCCTCATTTTTTAGTAGGCTAGTGTTCAATCGCCACATCCAAGTAGAGGAATACTTAAGTTTATCTAGTGTGACCGATATGTCCGTGTGATCCAACTAGGTGATGCTGCCTATCTCGGCGCGTGTAAGTTTGGACATCACTTCTCCATTCATGAAGATGTTATCTATTCTTGAAAAGGTGCCGTGGGGTGTTGAATAAAATGTGTATTGTGTGTATCTGGATGTTGGAGCCTCCATGCGTCAAGGAGCTGCGTGTTAGCAAGGAATGTGTATAGAAGCTTGTCTTGTGCTCCCCTCCAATGGGACCTGGGTGACCCTGATTTTGTTCTCCTGTTGGCTGCCGTGGATTGCAACCAAAAGTATAACATAACATAACATAACATAGAAAGCCTTAGTAAGATAAAACAAGTTAATGAAAATATAAATGAGAAAATCATAAAGTTTGGTCTTACGAATTGCCAAAGGAGTCTGGGGGTGTGAGCCTCCCCCGCCTGGATAGTCCAACATTCCAGCCGAAGAAGGCGGCACCTAGTCCCAGACCGCCATGCCACAAAATGCAAGATCCATAAAGTATTAGGGTGATTCGCTGCCATGATGTGTAATTCGAGTCCATCGTGCACAACCTCTCAGAGACCTCTAGATGTTAAACCCTTGGTGTGGTGAGGCACCAGATTATCGTGCAGGTACCCGTCAGTCTAAGGTGTTGAGGGGCATTGTGACATCGTGACCCCCTGCCTCCCCCATAAGCTCTTATGTTCTGTAACATATTTTGGTTATCCACTAAACCAGGAATGCAAAGAAATTACAAGGGGACTGCAAATGTTAAGCAAGATTAAAATATAGCTTAGTTGTACAATTTTTTTCCTGCCTTGCTATTTTGGACCACTATTTGAGATTACCTTGCTTCAAACATTGTGAACAAAGCAATACCAGAAGTTTTCAGTTTAAATCCTGAGCGGTGTCAGTTCTTGTAGAATTATGAAGTGATATTAATTTTAAATGTGACTTCAATTTGGCAGGTCATCCAAGAGATAAAATGAGCAAGGAGGACATGGACACAAAATCATATTTTATCAATTGTAATGAAAGGGAGTGTAAAGGGTACACATGCTTAACAGAAGATTGACAATTTTGTAAAAGATAAATTAGTGCCAATGTTAAGGGCCAAGAAAAAAAAAAAAGAATAATCTTCGCATATATAAGCGTAAGAACATTTCATTTCCACTTTTTGCACATATCTGGAATGAAATCCTTGAGCCAGCCATACCATTTACTTATTTGCAATTTTAGTCCCTTCTAAAAACATATAGTACTAGCAATGCAAAATGTTAAGTCTTGGCAAAACGAATTGGCTTTCTGATTTCAGACTGAGAAAGCTGGGGAATTGCTGATATTTGTTTATTTTTTTTTTTTTTTGTGCCAGTACTCAAAATGCTTTCGAGCTGATACACTTATACATTTGTCACACAGTTAAACTCGACTTTGCAAGAACACCGGAATCTGGTTTGCGGTAGGCTTTGCACACCACAGCAATTTCCTACACCTTTACAAATTTCTAGTTTACTTAATCCCTCTGTAGTTGGAACTGCTTCAGATTTCTAGCAAAATATGTTTAAAATATCTTAATGCACTTACCTTTTTTTTTTTTACACAACAGGTACAAGCTATTTGTATTGTTTACTGAAAAAATATGGCAAAGAATAGAAAAAGTAGGCAAAAATATTAGTTAATCATTTTAATTAAAAAACACCCACATATATTGCTATGCTGTGCGATGGGATATAAAAAAAGAAACAAATGACAAAATAAATCAACAGCAACGTTAATTAAATCATTTAATTCTTTTGGGGAGCTATTTGTATTGGCTTGGAGGTACCCTAAAGGCTTCATGTGATTTGCCTTTAGATGCATGTTAATGATGTAAAGTGTTCGTTTCATCGCTTTTGCTTTCAAAACTGAATATATATGATATATACTGTACATATATTTTTTTCCTTTTAACTTAAACTGCACTTGTCAAACAATACATTGATGACAGTTTCAGGAGTGTGAGATTGTACATTGTGCTGGCCTAATAGCTAGCAAATATGTATAAAATAATAGAGCTGCTTTAAGTTTCCATCTGGATGTCACTCCAAATCAAATACTGCAGGTATGACTGTGAAGTGGTTCTGTCAACAGTGCTTTCTCTAAGTCTATAGCATGAAATTAGTAGGTGTACCTTCTATAGTGGAGAACATCAGTAATGATAAAATGTGAAGCACTGGGCAAAAAAATCTACTACCTTATACTTATTGCAGAGGTAGAAACTCTATACTCTATATATGTTACTTGCAGCTTCATCTCATAGCCATCTTGTCCCAAACCATTAAAGACGTCCCATTTTATAATGGGAACCACTAATTAAATACAAAAGTGGGAGGTAAAATTCAGGAATAACTGTTTGTTTGTTTTTCAAGATGCCTTCACGTTAATACAGTAAGCAGGACAGCTGTGTAGGGATTAGATACATTAATTAATCTTTTACATAGAGGTAATGACGATATTACTGTAACTAAGTCTCATATTCGTTAGATTTCAAGCTCACGGACAGGGCCCTCTACCTTTTGTATTGGTCTGTTTACACTGTATTATCTTTTCCCTAATTGTACAGCGCTGCGGAATATGTTGGCGCTTTAAGCATGCCAGTAATGATAATAATATCCACCATTTAATATAATGGTTATGGGCCATACAGTTTGAGCACTGTACACCAGAAGTCGTCAGTTTTGAGTGGCTTGACAAACAAATCTGTGCTTTGTGGCTCTCACAGCTTCACCTCTCTGCTGTGGCTTGGCAAATGCATAAGAGAGCTTCCACAACAGCCCATCTAACTGTATGTAATAACAGGCTCGGACAGCTGGGGTACCATGCTTAGAGTGCCCCTGACTTTACTTACCTTGTATGTGTTGTTTGTTAGTTTTTTTCAAATAACTACTAAAAAAAAACTGCAAATTACTATTTTTTTATCTTACACTATCATTATTCTTAGTAATGGTATTTCTTGATATAGCAAGTAATTTACTATAATACAAAAGAGACACTTTTTTTCACACTGCAATTTATCTTATATTTCTTTTATTTTGTTTTATCCATTGTTTACATATACATATCAGGTCTTTATTGTCACCATTCAGCAGCTAGTGAAAACAAAACAACCTTTCCTCCCTTCGAAAACACATTCTATACATCTCCATCTCCGTGATAGCATCAAAGTCATTATGTAGCAGTTGGCTCGGATACGCTTGCACAGACACAAATTGAGTCCGACAGGACTGATGTCTTATGGATGTAGCCACTATTTGAAATGCTGGCATGAAGATGGTTATGATGATAGCAGTGAGCTGGTGCCCTCAGTACATGCCCTGCTATGATTCTGTGGCTTTCATTCATTTCACCGGCACAGGATAAATAACACACAGAGAGGGATACTTGTTGCTTTACCTCTAAAGTGGATGCTATTGAAAAGCCCCGTGGTTTAAATAAATTGGCAATGCAATATGTTAATCTAAAATCGTGTTTTATTGTCTACTGTTAGAAATCCTTGTTCTTCCTGAGATTTTATTATATAACTAACCATGGAATATATATATACCAATAGGTCAGCATTTTGGCTAACTCTTGATTACCATATTTGGAAAAAACAAAAACCTTTTTTTATCAAATGCTTCAGTAACATTTAAAGCAACACTGTCACTCCGAGCTTACTTTTCCCCTATTGTTTCCTCTTCTCTTCCTCTCTCAGAATATGTTCTTCTTTTCTTTATTTCTGATCTAGTTTTCTTTACCACACTAGATAAAGTAGGGACTACTTTGGCTTATGTATTTTCCTATACATAATTCCTGTCAGATTCATACACACTGACACACAGATACACACACTGGCACATACAAACACAGATACACACACCTTGATACACAGTCACACACCAGCACATACAAATACAGATACACACACTTTGACACACAGATACATACACCTTGACACGCAGATAAATACATACACACACACACAGATACACATTGACACACATATACACACACTGGCACATACAAACACAGATACACACACCTTGACACACAGACACACACTAGCACATACAACAAAAACTGCGCATTTTTATTTTTGGGGGCGGTGGGGTGGGGTGGAGGGGGGGGTGGGGTGGAGGGAGGGTGGGGGGGAATGTGGGTTCCACAATGTTGATACACTATGTCAAAGAGTTCCATGGAAAAAAAATAATTGGGAACTCCTGGTCTAAGGCAATGCCATCTTAAAACTACTTGTCTATATTTATCTATATTCCTCTTTCTGTCGATACCTCTATGTGATAAATTATAATTATCATTTTAAATATAAATGACTCTGTGCCTTGCTCTTCACTTTTTGGTGATGTCACATGGATATGATGCTAATTGGGTTCATTGCAGAACCCTCCAAAATAAAATGCCGTGCTTCTGTGTTTTTCAACTAAATAGTCAATTTTTCATACATATTCATAACACTGAACTGAATTGGCAGCACTTTTAGAACAAAATCTGCCACCTGCATTTCTGGAAATATCTATCTCTTGGCCTAGTAATCAGAATTATTTCCCCTGTTTGATTTAATGTGTGCAGCATGGAAGTCAGTCATGCGTTGCATCGAAACAGATATAATATGTATCTTTGTCTATGCCAAAATAAAGGTTCCTCTATGCCAGAAAGAAAAAAAATAGCCTGTTTGATAATGAAACAGAACTGTTCACATATGCATTTTATTAGTGGTTATATGTGTATATAAGGAGAGAATTTTCAATCTGCAGAAACCTAGCACATTAATTAAATAGTTTTAGTTAAGTACCAGTCAAATATTTGCCAGAAACTTGGCTTATTTCATTTCTGACAATGATTTACGTTTCTTAAAATACCTGAAAATGAAAAGCATATGTTGAAACAAAACATATGGAGTATCAAATCAATGTACAGAAATATCCGGTGAAGAAAGACAGCTCAATCTAATGACTTGGACAGCCCAATTTCCATGCTTAATCCCATAGAATGTGCATGGGATAAAAACAATTACATGGTTATTCACTAAACAGGGAATTTTGAAGAAATTGAAGGAAATTACAAATGTATGTTAAAATAGTGAAGTGGTATTAAAAAGATATCATTTTGGAGAATGTATCCACTTCAGTTATATCTGCCTATAGCTTGCAATTTTATTTTTTTATGTTCTTTTGCAACATTGTGGCAAGTTTTTTTGCCCTTAGCATTTCAACTAGTCAAGTTCTAGCCAAGTGCTGCAATTGCATAGCCCAGACAATAGTTAATCAGATGTACTCCAACTTTTAACTGCTATTGTATAAGCTTGCTATATGTTTAAAACTGCATAATTGTATTGTTATCAAAGGACATTGAAAAAAATGCCACTAACATAGACCTGTCATGAACTAAAGAATTTGAAAGCATCTAAGAACTGCTGAGCCCTCTCATCTGTTGAAGAATTGCACAGTTCTCTAATGTGATCTACGCCAATTACCCAATCTTCTGCTAGTTCTAAATCCTCATATTCTGCTTCATCCATTATATGTCCAGAATAACTGCATGCATGTGCCATAAGTGTCTAAATGACAGCCTATCAAATCCTTTTGAAAGTAAAAAGAGAAAATATTTCCCATTTATATAAAGCTGTCTTGTCCAATTTAGTTTGCATTAAAATAAACAATACAATACAGAATGGAAAAAAAACTATATAAAGAATACAACAAAACAACAACAATATAATAATAATTAATAATACATTCTCCTACCTTGTAAGCTTGTTAAAGTGGAATTCTCTTCACGTATCATTTTTGATAATTTGTGTGTTTGTCATATACTTTTTGTTTATATCTCAATTTTAAAAGGGTTAAGCTCTCTGGAACTTGTTGTCACTATATTGAACCTTGTTTAGGAGGGACAGAACATATTTTTGGCTGAAATTCCTCTGTCCCTCTTTTTTATCCTAATGTCCCTCTTTTCTAAGAGCTCTATGTTGTTGGTGTGTCTGAGTTTATAGCAGAGCTCCACAGCAATAATACTCATAGCAATGTGTCATTAAACTGCAATAAATGTGTATAGAAATCGGTCTGTATAAATAAGATACATTGTTCTTGTTCTAAATTCTATTTTAGTTCTATGAAATGTTAATTGTAAGTCACATAAAATTTCTCAGAACAGCCCCATTCCTGGCCACCTCCTAACTCACACCCTTAAAATAAATGTGTCCATTCTTGGCCATTTGAAATGCTGGGTGATATCCTATATGAATGAGGACAATAATGCTATTCAGGGGTCAATATTCCCAGTAGCTGCATTATACCATGGTGCACTTTGTTTATTAAGCCATTGTAGGCTAATAATACTCCTGGCCAAATGATCAGCTCTGTACCCAGTTGCCCCACTCATCCACCCAACTCCTGCCCCTAACCTGTTTATACCCCAATGTCCAGAGTATTGGTGGGATGTAAAATCAAACCTGAGAACAAGCAGTGGGAGACTAGTAACCATTACATGTTGTCCTATTTGCCAATCTTCAGTATTTATTTAACCCCTTAAGGACACGACATGTGTGACATGTCATGATTCCCTTTTTTCCAGAAGTTTGGTCCTTAAGGGGTTAAAGGAACACTTTATTGTTAGAAATATAAGCATGTATAACATTAGACTGTTTAACCCACTATTTAGATTTATAGTTAAATAACTCATTTTTACTTACCTTTAGTCCCCTGTCATGCTGGTCTTGTATCCACCACTTCCCCCCCTCCCCCCCACCCTGGCTGAGATCCTCATTACACAAGCATTGGGGGGATTGTGCACATGTGCTGCAATCCCCAACTTTTCCAACCTGACTATTTTGAACTTTTTTTCTTTTCAACTCCAAGCAACTGAACACAAATTGCTGTTTTGTCAAAATGTATATTTATCAAGAGTCTCACTGAAATACCAGAATGCAGTGCATATATTGCATCCACTATAGACCCTCTATAAACACACCCTGCTCCCCAAATGGCACACACTACAGCCACATCAGCCAGCACATGCTACACTGCAAACAGTGCCATGAACAGACACATAACCCTACAAGCAGCATCGCCACGTACATGACCCCTCAGGCAGCCTTCCCACACACCACAGGTAGTCTACCCCACTCATACAACATCCCATGCAGCCTGCTCTAAAACATGCAGCCTCACAAGCAGTCCCATTATATTGGGCTGCTCTGCCTTTAAATACCCAGCCTACATTTTGTACTAGTCCTGCACTAATTGCAATGTACCATTAAATCAAAACAGCGCTACTCTTTTTTTTTTTATTAAAAAATACCTAGCAAATCTTCAGTTCATAATGCAACAATTCCCAATCTATTACACGGGTGCTTATTAAACATTATGTCAAATTTTCCAACAAATGTTTAAGGATTTAAAGTTGATTTAAAGTCGTAAGGCACAGATCTGCGCCAGGCTTTCTAAATGATCTTGCTTTCTAAACTGCTACCATTCATGTTCCTTGCATTTTTCAAAACGGCCATTTACCCACAACAAGCTCTTCAAAATTTCTCTATTTGTTATTATTTGATACAAGCCTGCAATATGTCATTGTCTTGTAAATATATACCATGCATACTTGTAACCAATAAAGGCTGCATAAGTGCGCTTTGCAGTTTGGGATGTGATAAAGCATATTAATAGCATTACACTGATAAATCATTTACTGGAATGACAGCTAATTATGATGATAAATTATTCGGGTGATGATCTGACCAGGGATAAAACCATCTGGGATTCGGTTTTCCCTGCTTTAATATCGAGAAATTCATCACCAGCACTGCCAGAACTACACTTGGCATGCCGAATTTTGGCAAAGACATAAAGTGTGTAATGTGCATCACTCAGTGGAATGAGAAAGAAAATTGCTTGTACAATGTACTACTTACAATTGGTTTTCTCTGGAAGGGAATTTTAATGGCTGAAGAGGAGGGAGTGGATAGCTACAGACGTGAATAACAAAAACTGTTATTATTATCTATTTAATTCTATCTTTTTTTTCTTCCGCAGGCTGTAAAAATACTGCATTGAAACATCGAAGTGACCAGACACTGTTTGGCTGCTGAGCTGGTGAAATCAAGGCTTTCTAAGCATGCAGGTGCCAATCTGTCAGATGATGAGCCTAGCCAAGCACATAGCGGTTCTTCTGTGCTTCCTACTTCGTGCTGATGCCGATAGTAAGTCTTACTCTTTGTTCTGTTTGAGGTCCTGACCATAATGAGCAGTTTTGTTTTTGGTTGGCAGCAGTTGAGAGCTTTTAAACAATCGTTCTTTTGAAGGAATGGTAAAACTCTGTGGGATTGTCACTGGCTCTAAGCCAGCATCTGAATGGGAATATTTACATGACTTCTTCTGAGCACAACTCACCACTTGCTGCATACGGTTATCTACATTTCCCATTGAGTAGATGTGGTGGGAATGCAAGATTTATTTAATTAGATAAATACATGTGAACCATTTATCTGTTACTTTTATAGACGTAATAACGAATAAAATTGAAGGTAACAAAATTTCAAAACACTATGGTACTCACACAGCCTTTACTACCTTTTATCAAACGCAGTATCAACACTTTTTAAAACTTTCATCCAGGTAAAGGAATACTCTAACAATTAACTTTACTTGTAGAAAGCACCTCTAATGACTATCTGCCTGACAGACATTATAAACATTCCTGGTCCACAGAATTGGCAGTGGTCTACATTGTCTGAAAAAAGGGTAAGGATGTATGTACAAAAACCACTTCACTAATATTAATGGTTTTAGTTCTTAGAGTCTACCTTTATATAGATGCTGTCAGGAAATAAATATACAGACATTATTATATGGATTTCATAATTAGAGTCTTGCTGATTCTACAAGGAATTTGTGAATAGACATATCAAATATGATTCCAAGAAGGCAATAATAATCTTATTAAAAGACAAATTGTTAGAATATACTCTGCTTTTTCCACAAAACCTAAAAGACAAATTGTTAGAATATACTCTGCTTTTTCCACAAAACCTAAAAGTAATATGCACTGATAAATGTAATGGAAATATTTTCAACTTGTGCGAGTGGTCAAATCAGTCATTTTTTTAGTATTCTCCCATTGGAGGGGACAGTGTTCATGGTGGTCAAGTGGATGACACGTTAGAGGTAGCTTAATGTGAATCTTGTCTATGAAGACAAATGTCACAGATTTTACCACACATTAAGAAGGCTTTTAAAGCTTCTGAAGCTCGAGAAAAATCTCTTGGAGATCAAAACGTTGCACTTTTCCTAATAAACCTGCTGTTTAACTGATCTTTGAGTGCCTGGACCACAATTTTATACAATGATTACTAGTGTAAGCACTTTGACTTCTGGCCACTATGATCCCTGAAAATTAAAGGAACACTCCAGACACCATAAGCACTATAGCTGGGTCTGGTTCTAATGGGGACAGCTCTTCGCCTACACCATATCTAACAAAGCCAGACGTTTCTGCTTAAGAGCTTCCCGTAGCAATTCTGAGCTAAGCCCTGCAGTGTAAGTCTAGCTCATAGGCTGAGAGGAAAATACATTATCAAAAAGGAGAAAAGTAATACAAGAGAAAGGTTTAGCTACTTCAAAACAGATCACCAGTGACAGGGGGTAGAAAAGATTATTGTGGCTGCTTTTGGTAACAGATTCATATCATTCATTGATTTTGTTTTTCATATTGTTTGAGGAATTTAATAACTCTGTCTGGATTCATTTCCCACTGCTATCAGTTACAACTGTGTTACTCATAAAATACAGTTCCATAGGCATTTACCCCATCTATGGAGCTTTATATAAATATTCTCCAACATTTCTTAACAGTCATTCTTGGCTCTTCCAACTTGATTTGGGATTTATACTGACTGAAAAGATATTTGTATAGTAAATATAACACTTGTGCACTGGGGGAAAATAATTGGTTTGTCTGAATCAATTTGTCTGAAATAAAATAGTTTCGGCTGAATCAGGTTTTATCCCTGTAGGGTTTTGGTTTTTGCTTTGAAAAAAAAAATATTTTTATCAACCAAAATGGTGCTAAAATGCTCCTATCAGTGTACTACAAAATATACACATAATATAAATATATTAGGATTTTGCCATTTAGTGCACAGATCAAGTGAGAACAAGTAATCAAAGGCAAAAGAGTTGAAACAAACATATAAAATATAAATATAGATCTTTTCCTTCTATTGATCACTTCTCACTTGATCTGTGAATAAAATTAACATTTCCCCCCCATTTTTCATCAATCATCTTTTTTTGTTGTTGCTATTAATCGGGTACCATTTAGGACAGAACTTTGAATCATGAAACAAAAAACATGGCTGCTTCTTTCCTCATTTTGTTTATTATATGATTCTGTCATATGGTGTTTAAGAGTTATAGAATGCAAATCATCACCCATACCTCAGACAAATCACTATTCCTTTGAAACCAAATGCATAATTTTAATATATTTAGGCAATGGAGGCTGGCAATGCCTGTTACTTTTTATTTCATAAACATAAAGGCTGGCTGAGCATTATGGCAAACGTAGTCTAAAAACATCTGCAGTGCCAAGGCTTGACACCACTGTTACGGGTGTGTGATAAACAGTGTATGCCAAGAAAAGCCATTCCAAGCCTGATTTACCTGTTAACATTCATCTTCATGGTTCATGAACATTTCCCTCCATAAAAAATTACTGTTCAGGGCAAATTAAACGTGTTTGAAAAAATGCAAATAAAAGTTGCATTCAATTTTGAATTCTGTCCCGAAGTTCAGATGTTGTTAATTTTTTGGTGGTTTTCTAGGAGAAATGAAAATGACTGGGCATGACACAGATAGTAACTGCATTAGAGATAAGTAGAATAGCTGAAGTAATGTTATTGCAATATATTTTAAAGATGAATATCTCATTGGTTAGCTGGGACATCCTAATTCCTTCATTTAGAACAATAAAAATGCTGACAGCAGCACAAATGTGATCACAAATTACCCTATAGATTTCTGTTTCAATAATGAAAATTAAATCTATTTACCAGATCTGCAATACCAGGCGTAGAAAAAGGGATGTAAGTGAACTAGATGGTAGATGAAATTGACTTGCCATTATTGAGTTAAGTCTTCTGTGTCCGATATCATTCAGAGAGATGAAAAAGGACCATTGGATGCTTATTAGTATTGTGTAAAAACAGGGACAGCATTTTACTCAAGAATTTTGTGGATCTGTGTCTGAGAAAACCTTATAGTTTTCAAACCAAGTCTATATTAACATTAATAATTTGCAGAGAAAACCTTCAGACTCAGGTGCATACCTTACGAAATTAGGAGACATAAAAACAGAACTTACAGAACAATTTCCAGGGGTTAGTTTAAAGCCATAATGTTTTTATAGGTACGGTCATGCTAGGGTAACATTTCCAACAAATGGGCACTTGTCCCCTTTTGCCCTATACTGAAGACCCCCATGCTGACAAATGTACAATAATATTGGGCATGAGAGTGATGCTTTATACATCTACTTTCCAACCAGCCAAACAATGCTGCACATTCTCAACTCTGTGCACTTGATTTGGAAAGACAGGAAGGATTTGCAATGCCAATGATTGCACCTATGTGAGCTTTTGCTCACAAATGTGCAGAGACCAGAGAAACAACTGAGGATGGTAGGACAATGTCTCCAAATAACACTTTGCATCTACAAGAGGTTTTGTTTTAATCCTAGCATTATGGGAATTGTGAAGCTGACTTTTAGAAGGGAACAGAGGCAATACGTCAATGACTAGACCAGAATTTCTATAGTAGTTGTGGTACTTCTATATCTCTTGGAATTCCTGGCTGTAATTGCAGGTTAATTGCATACAGTACTTGTTTAATGGGATTCAGGTACCATTTAGGCTATAATATCTATGCTTCAGGATTTATATATAGGAAATAATTATACTTTTTAACTCAAGCTGGTAGTACAATGTGAATGGAAAAAAATGCATAATTACTATGCTATGAATGCATCACAAAGATGGTTCTGGTAAGTTTTTTTTTTTTTTTTGGATGTGTGTTTAATGGGTTCCCCATTCATAGTAAGCATACACTCCACTTCGGTATCAACAATCCCAGAATACTGGCTGTTCAATCACTTACTTTGAATTTTCAATAAACTGTTTAAGAAAATTCCACTATAGGAAGACATTGAAATCTGTATTTCCTCCATAAAATTACTGCCTGATAGCCTACACAAGCCATATTTATTGGATGAATTCTGGAAAGTGATTAAGCAGTAACACAGTGAATCATTATTTGATTATAATAATGGCAGATTGAAAAGAGCTGGGATAATAAAGATAAGGTGATATTAAAATATATAGTAGTGAGGCATACCTGATCTGACTTATTCACAGAATAACATATTGCAGTGATTCAATCTTCACAATATTATTTTTGAAGCCTATCAGTTCACATTAAAACACCAACCAGGAAAAACATATTGTTAGTGGTAAGGAGAAAAATGTTAATAAGTCAGAGGCAAAATGTGAATTAATAAGGTAATCGTATATCAAAAAATTGAATAAATAGATTGATTGGGTAAAATTGTGAGCTATGTGAATAACACAACATACAAAAATGCATTCTGAATTATATATCGTAAATGAAAATGTAGTGTGTTATTTAAGGTTGAATCCACTGAGCTACATTTTGTATTCCCCTCCTGCATCATTACCTCCTATTGCAATATCAAGCCTTCTATCTTTCTTTTTATTAGCTTTTAGAGCTACAGGTACAAAAAAAAATAGAAAATTCAGTAAAAAAAATAGATTTTATAACATTTACTAAGAAAAAAAAACCATGTAAACAAATGTAAAATAAAACATCCTATAAGTATAGTTATATCAGAACATATAAACAATCATATATAATTTAGAACATATAAACACATACATAAATAAGAACATAATTTAAACGAACAGATTATTTATCATTGATTTAAAGAACACTGAGTAAATGTAATTTCAGTGCAATTATAATGCCTGTCTTTATAGTTAAAAATAAGTTAGAAATATATTGTTCTGAAGAGTTGCAAATATTTTTCAAAATATTCACTCTTATTTTCTTCTAGTAACCTGTTGAGGTAGCACAAACAACATCGTATGTGCTCCACATTTATTATTATGACAGCTCTCAGTACCCGTGAGCCTGCACCTGTATGTGACGGTTGACAGCAGAACTGGGAATATAACTGACAGAGGTCCTAGGCAGTGCAAACTCAGAGGCTTCCATAGCGATGAGTATTGCAATCACCATAGCACAGAACCATACCAGAAGGGTAGAAGGCAACCTATTGCCTTTGGGAACGAGGATAAGGGACACAAGCCAATTTTACTGACCCAAACAAATTTAAATCCTGACAGATGTGCTGTATTCACACAAAACTGTACAGAGTGGGTAGAATGCAACCTTATCGCCTTTGGGAGGGAGGATTAAGGACACATGCTTGTTCTGCTGACCGAAGGAAACTGGCATCTCGACACACGGAATGACACCTGTCCTACACCATTAAATCATGAATAATGGGGACCTTAACTTGTTCATCTCCAATATTTTTTTTTACATTTTAAGGAATTTAAAATGGTAGATTATCTTTCCCATACTCCTGGATATAAAGGGCCTTTGTTGTTTATTAATTACCTGCGTGTTTCTAAATTAAAGCTTTGCAGATCAAGTTAAAAAGTAAAATAATTAGCAGAGGGAAAGCTCTAATCATAGATATACCTCGGCTTTTCATGTGATCTTGCAGTATTGCTGGCGTTTTGTTTTCATTTTCTGAATTAATAGGCCTCCAGTGGAGTAGACATAGCCTGGCAACGTTTTAAGATGTGTTGTATCATCAGGAACAGGCATATGTTAGAAAAAGCCCTGTTTCTATTAATACAGAAAATGTACTTTCTAAATCATACACATTCATCATGAAAGTGTGTAATTGTCTCAAGTGCATCTGGCTCTTGGTACAGAAATGGCAGAACTGCCGAGCTGGTAAAAATACTTTGTTTTTCTCAATGGGACACACAATGTAAAGTGAAATGGCGTATTTTTATTTGAAGTGTCTATTAGTTTGCTGAGCTGCTTGAACGGAAGCTGTATGCTGCTGCACACTATTGCTGTTCCCCAGGCTCGCATCACAATGAGATCTTTTTAAAGTGCATCTTCATCTGACATGACAAAAAGAGTATTTAAACAACATCGAGCTGCATCTTTTGTCTATTCTCAACTCGCTTAGAAGACATATGTAGAACATTTAACATATGGTCTTGATTAGATCTGAGAGTACTGCCGTTTGATGCACATTTTCCTATGCCAGGTAATCAATACTGAATTTAGGCTGTTCTTTTAGACAGCATAGGATGGGCCAGCAGTATCTATGTAAACAGATAAATAGACAGATAGAAAGACAGACAGACTGTAACTTGTCATTACCTTGCATTTCTCACACGGAACCCCTCTCTGGCAACTAACATGCAGAATTGAGTTTAAAGCTTCCGTTGACATGTAGGAACGGAAGTTAGAATATCTGAAAAATAAGTTAGAGTCTTTCAGATTAATTGATTAAAGAGAACCTGTACGCACCTTAACCATTTCACCGCACTGAATTGTTTATAATGCCTGAAGTCTCCGTCACTGTCCCTTCATTTAATGTTACAACATTTTCAAGTAGTTAAAGACTAAATAAGGTTTCCTGGCCATTCAAAACCCACCTCCCACTGGAAGTACAGCTAAGGCTACCCTTGCTTCTAGCCATAACACTTCATACCAGCAATAAGCACCATTATAGGCTGAAAGCCCCAGCACAGACGAGATGGACTACTGGGGTCTCGTTTATTATAAAAACACTAAAATCATTTGGCTTTGAATGGAAGTTCTACGCTAGTGGGCTCCAGATATAATAACCACTTCAATGAGACAATAAGAAGCAGTTTCAGTGCCTAAAGTGTCCCTTTATCCAAGTAGAATCCTACCGAAATTGAGCTATAATCATGATTAATTGACTTTCACCAATTTCTAGGTTCTGAAAATGGTACAAACTTTCTGTAAACTATTAATCACATTTGATATTTAGAATACATATTTGATTAGGTCATCAGTTTGATTTTTTCCCCCATTCTGTTTGAATAACATTTGACAACATTGGCACATATCCTATTTGCAGTGTATGTGCTAATTGTGTTTATATTGCTACTTCTCAACCCCATAGTCAATAATAGGTCAGGTTAGGAGGCATACCATGCCTGAGCATACGTTAACAAGATTGTTTATGTTTAGGCAAGGCTCAATTTGAAGTTTGACCTGGTTGTAGTCCTTATGGACCACAACTGAGAAATGCTACTCTATGACAAAATTGCAGTCGGACTACCTGAGGCAGAAAAGCCAAGTGATTTCCTGTGAGGAATTACATCTATTTGAAATGGAGTTCACTGCATGGTTTCAGGGGTACTACTTTAATCAGACTATCACTCACATCACAGCATTGACAGAGATTTGTGATTGTGCCGGGAACTAGTGATATTACAACTTCTGAATTCTCTCTTTGCTTCATCTTAGCTTGTTCCCATTTATTTGCAGTATTTGCCTATATGCCTCTGGACTTTATTTTCCAAGAAATGTAGTGTTCAGCATCATCTATGATTTGAAATTGAAAAGTAACAAAATAATTTTTTTTTTTAAAAAACAACAAAAAACAAAACAGTAACCCGTTCATGCATTACAAAATGTAGAATAAAAAATGATCATAGGTCATTACAAAATATCAGTATTGTATTATAATGCCATTAATGTTTGTAGGTAAATGTTTCAGTTCAATGTCTACATTAGAAACCTCCATTAAAATAGTCACTGTGATCTATGTGCATTTAAATGATCATTTGATGATCCTGCAATGCTTTGATTATGCCAAAACCATGCTTTATGCAATACTACAATTAGGATTAGAGGAAGCAAATGCTAAATTTGAGCCCTGACTACACTTTTACCAGTACACTAAAGTTATAGAGGTAAACGCTAACAATTGTAGGGGACACTGTAAATACCATAACCACTGAAGCTCATTGTGGTGGTTATGGAGCTATGATTCTTTGGGCACCATTCTTCTGTTTACTTTTAAACTGTTCTAGATTAGTAACTTTGATTAGTAGCTCTCAGTACCCATAACCTGCCTCTCTGCAGCCATACTGGTAATACATTTTCCTCTTCACATCTGTCAAACCTTGGACCGTACACTTTTATGAATAAAAAGTAGAAAAAAAAGTGAGATTGTATGAATATTTTATGTAAGTAATAATATGTGCATAATGTACAAGCAATTGGGGTATATCTACTTAATAGTGATTTTTACTTTTTTTGTTTTTGGGAAATGGAGTGTCTTTTTTATTATTTACAACTTGAATCAATTTGGATTTTTGTATTGTTGAAAACACAGAGCTAATGTGTAATGGTGCAAATGTAATATTTAATTCTTAAAATAATATTTAAAATAGGATAATATAAGCATTTGATGATATTTATATTTTCTTTTCTGTGTGTGGTATGGTACGCTAGCATGTCTTCATCCATATTAATGGCAGATGTACTCATATTTCACTAGGCTTTCACTACTGATTCTATACAGTCAACCCAGCTGTTTCTGATCCATTGCCCTAAGATGCTTAGTAAACCCTCCACCACACTGCTAGCATATACTTGCAATAGAAAGGTAAGAGTGACAGTACAAGATTAAGATACATAGTCTAGCAGTTCCATCCAGCATTTGTTTTGCCATAATGTAGTCAGCTGTTGTTTGCTTGGAAAAGCCTGAAAGTGAAAACAGGCTTTGAGCTTGTTTCTAGTACATGTGATTTACCTTTTCAGTTATTGCCTTACATTATTGCCACATTAGTATCGTGTTAGCAAACTATTAAATGTGGCATTTAAATGCTGGAAATGAAATATGCTAGTAGTTTGCAACATTGTAAACACAGCGAGTGAATGAAAGTAACCCAGTTGTACGTCAGGCTGTAATACCGCAGCGAGGGATTTGTAGGTATGGGGTGAATAAACAAGGGAAATAAACATTTTGGATGCAAAATAATGTTACTTTATTGCAAGCACTATGAAACGATAAACATAATGACGAGACATAGAGTGGCTCTAAAATCAACGCATAAAACCTTATGAGTGTTTAACAACAAAACCATATTAAGGATTCAAAACTAGGTCGTTTTCTATGGGTCCCCAATATTTGGAACATGTACACAATATTCATTTGGATCCAGAAAACGTACCACAGTACATGTTTTACACATGCAATGTATTATACATGCAATAGTGCATACTTTAGATCCTGGGAACAGTCTAGTTAAAGGATTTATGTTATATATTATATCACAGCTGTGGACTGTGCCACTAAGCTAATTTTGCAACTGAAGAGAAAGGGTCTCCAATTAGAAGGGGGTCAGGAAGAAGTGCCTCTATTGGGTAACTGTCAGACAGCTGTTAGAGGTGTGTTTTTGCAAATGTAAACATCGCCAATTCTCAGAAACAGCAATGTTTTACACTCTAAGAGAAAATGGGCAGCATGTATACCCCAAAACCATTACAATAAAATGTAACATCATTTATAATTAGAATGTCTCTTTAAATTAATTATTTAGCACTATATGCTGTATCTACTTCTTTAATGCATGGTTCCACTAACTAAAGGGTCACTCCAACCATCATAGAACCTCTACAGCCTGGTGTAGTGATTATGATGGCAGGAATACTATGGCACCACTCCCTGGCATTGGATTCCTTACTTGGATTCCTGCAGGGTGCCTGGTCTCCTTTCAGGCAGGTTTACGACATCATGCTTTGGCTGAGATGTGAGCTGACCATTTCAAATCACTAAGTGAACATAATGCTTGGAGTAACCCTTTAAAGTATGTGTCCGATATATGCATTGATCAATACAGTTTTTTAAAGTGACATTCTAGTCACCAAAACAACTTTAACTTAATGAAGTTTTGGTGCATAGATAATGCTCCTGTGGTCTCACTGCTCAATTCTCTGCCATTTAGGAGTTAAGTCACTTTGTTCATGCAGCCCTAGTCACATCTGCCTGAACATGACATGCACAGCCTTCCTAAACACTTCCTGTAAAGAGTCATCTAATGTTTACACTTCCTTCCTTGCGAATTCTGTTTAATTTATCATTTCTTATCTCCTATTCAAAATTCAATTTACATAGCAGAAGGTAAAAACTTTGAAAGTAAGTAACATCTGATTGAAAATGAAACAATTTTTTAATGCAGGCAGTATGAGTCAGGGAAGGTGTGGCCAGGGCTGCATGGACAGAAACAAAGTGAGTTAACTCTTAAATGGCAGAGAATTGAGCAGTGAGACTTCAGAGGCATGATTTATATACAAAAACTGCTTCATTAACCTAAAGTTGTTTTGGTGAGTGTCCCTTTAAGCTTAAAATTATGGTTTTCAGGCCCAGTCCAGCATTGATTAAACTTAAATCTTTACTCCAAAAAAAAAAAAAATTATTTTAAATAAAATACTCTCTTTGGTCAGAGTAACCTTTAATGTGTCAGGTTCTCCTGGCTGTCCGATCCTCCTCTGGTAATGTCACTCCCTTTCACTGGAGGGGGAGGGGCATCGAGGAGGAAAGGCTATGTTGAGAAACTTTTGTTCCGGGCTAGCTAACAATGCTTTAAGTATGCTACTGTTGGTTGAGTTAGATTTACATGTGCAAAGAGCTAGATCTCTGTATGTGCAGCGTTTCATGGTGAAATGCTGGACATACAGACTCTAAGCACAATAACTACTTCAAAGCCCTGATGTGGTCATGTCGCTTAGAGTAACTCCTTATATATAGAACATCACTTCAGCCAGTTTATGGATCAAATAACATTACCACTGGTAATAGAGTACCGATAAATAGATCAGCTTGTTGTTCAGCTTTGTATAATCCTTTCATTCCTTTATAGTTATAATACTAATAAATAAAGAGATGGCAGTAAATAAATTAGTGTGTGTTGTCTCACATTATTCGTTGAAGCAATTAAATAATTTTATCAGACCACATACTAACAAGCGCTACACCTTAATGCTTGTCTACTTAATCCCAAAGGACATATGGTTTAGTTCATTATAAAGCTACTAATTAGTGGAAATTTTTCTGTTCAAAGAGGGAACTGGAATCTTGTCTGAATTGCTAAATATTTATTGGTATTTATATTTTTTTTTTTGGTTAGGTTTGCTGGGCTCAGGTAAGTTTGTTAAAATAAAATGATGGAGGTATACACAATAAGTTCTATTTCAATACAATACATGCTTACATATACACAAGACACAACAGAAAAAGGTTGCACCAAAGCTGGCTATGGTACGACTAAAATAAACAAAGTCCAGAGAATAAGTAGTGCCAAAGCAAAGTGTCAAGTTGGGCCTGATGGGGCACCAACAGCTTTTGTGGAGGAATATTCTCTCTATGGGTCAAATGAAGACGGGTTTCAGGATCCGTATATATAGAGAGAGAGATAATAGTGCAAATATGTCTGATACAAAGTGTTCAATTGCAGGAAGAAGAGATCTATAGTAATCCTACTCACGTGTAATAGAGCTAAACTAGCTCTAGTGTGGATGGCATACAGCGGTACAATCCCCGCTTGTAGGATACGAAGGGAGGTATTGGTCTTTAAATCCGTATGTGGGGAAAAAGAAAGACAGATAGGGCAATACGTCTGGTAAAGGTGGTATATACGACAACAGAGTCTACTCACGTCCTGCTCACGTGAAGTAGAGCTCAAACCAGCTCTAATGTGAATGGCATACAGCGGTATAATCCCCGCTTGTAGGATACGTTTAGAGTGTTGAGTCTTGTTTCGATATGTAGATCATGAAAGAGAAGAGACAACTAATAGTGCTCGCTGTATACAAATGGTATACAAGGAGTATTAATAAAATGTGTACTCACATACGATTGAGCAGGCAGACTGCTCAATGACTCAGGCGTGAGTGGTATACCTCGGATGTCTTTGGAGTAATACTCAGCGGGAGGAATAAAATCAGGATACCAAGCAAAAATAAAAATGAATAAAAAGAGTAAAATGGCACAAACAAAGTGAGTTAAAAGTAGCCAAAATACCTTTATTTGGAATACCAAATAAAATATTAAAATATCCACAACACGTTTCACCTATGAAGGCTTTCTCAAGTGGAGACAAAAAAAAAAACTATTTTTAGGTTGCAGCCTCATACATTACCTATCTTAGTATTGGTTTATTTTAGCGCTGTTTCCTTCTTCTGTTTATTACATGCATACATATGTTTAACATAAGTAGATACAGAAAAGTCACAAGTTGCCAAACTGCCCCAAATTAGAAAAGTGAACTGATCTTTATTTTAGAATTTTATTTCAGACAGTGTACCTTTCTTTATGTTAAGATTGGTTCATTCATTTCTAATTTATTGCTGGTATAGGTGTCAGGGTCTTACCTGGGTTGGGAGTCTGTAGCGCAGATATGTTGCTCACCCTTGCAGATAGCCACAGGCCAAGGTGGTCAGGTAAGAATTCACCCGGCCTGTGGGTCTGTGCACGGGGGCTGTGCAGGATGAAGTACCAAGTCGCAGGACAGGCAAGGACTCAAACAGGAGGATCGTCAAAGGATAGCCGAGGTCAAAGGATGCCAGAAGACAGGAACAACGAGGAGTAGCCGAAGTCAAGGGATGCCAGAGGTCAGAGTAAACGAGTCAGAAGCCGGGGTCAATAACAAGTAGCAGCTCAAACAGGAACACTGGTACAAAGCACACAACAGGATCAAAGACTTGATCCTGATCACAGGGCGAGGCTGAGTTTAAATACCCTGCTAATGTCTGATCAGGGTCAGGTGCAGCACAGCCAAATTCAAGGTACAGCCCCCAGAGTGATAGACAAGCCAGGATGAACAGGACCGGAATGACTTGCAGAATACAAAAGCTGCTGTGGCTCAGAGGTAGGAAGCAGGACCAGGACTGCAAAGTTCTCCGGTTCAAGTCCCTTGTTGGGATCTCCACGGGTGACCACGTCTAGCCGTCTGTTTGATGTGGCGAGAACCGTGACAATAGGAAAATTAGAAGGATAAGTGAGTAGCTATTTACTAAGACCATACTTGTAGCTTGGGGCTTTGTGTTTCCTCATTGGTACTACAGACTAGAATTAAAGAGCTCTTGGCAGTATGCAGTAAACCAAGAGATCCCAGCATGATGGTGCCCCCCAACCATTTATTTAATGTACAATACTGTGAGGGTTAAGAACATTATTGAGTGGGGCATCAGCCTATGTATGCTATACGCTCCCTCCACCCCAAATCCAACAGTGAGTGGTTATTCAGTAAAGGATCCAGGTTCAGAACATGTTAAATTAGAGATTAAAACCCAAAATATATTACATTAAACACACATGTAGGTATTTCTGTATGCATTCTATGTTCTATTTTAGCATCATTATAATTCTTGTCCTCTTTGCTTTAAGTCATAATCTATTTTAATGAAGGGTCAACCACTTCTTTTCCATTTTGCTCCACATCACTCCTCATTTCATTTTGTAATTTAGCTGGTGTTCACTGGAAAGGGACATGGAGATATATGAGTGAGACCAATAAATATGTTATATTTTCATTTATGATCTACATAGTATACGCTGGTAGACTGTTCCTTCCTCCTATGATATAGAGCAGCACTACAGTATATTGTGACTCATGCTAGAAGATGCCTAAACGTATGGTGATAAAGTTTCTTTATTTGCACTCATCTATCTATACTATATCATATTCACTTTTTATTGTTTTGTTTTTGTTTTGTCATTGTTTTATTACTTAGCTTGAGATTTTGGATGCTTTCGTGAAATGGAGTGTTGAACATACAATATAATAACGAAATAAGTCAGAATAAGCAGAGATTCCAGATCAATAAACCACACCTACACATATAAATAATCCCTTTCACTTTATTAAACTGCATTACATAAAATGTTTTTTCCTCCTTTAGAATTTGCTGTGACAACCATGAATCCCCATGGGAAATGTATTGTAGTAAAAAAAATATTATTAGTTTTATTGATTGTACTTATGGGAAGCTGTGTCAGCATATGAGCTGTTAATATTACGTGGATTTAATTCCGTATGGTAAGGGTCTACTGTGCATGCTGTACCATTTTATATATCCTATCAATTCATCTTCGACGCAGTTGGAAAAATTGATGAAAAAAAAAGCAACAAAATGCAGTCATCGTTTTATAGAGGAAATAGTCTTTGAAATAACCTCTATATGTTACACAAGTGTGTCCAATGCAGGGAATAAGTGGTACTACAATTTATTCATTCCCACTTCACCAAATACTTTAGCAGATGATAGATGCTATTTTATTTTAATGGTTCAACAACAGCTGGCTCTGTGTAAGCCAGGGTAAAAATGGAATATATAGATAACGGAGAGATTAGCTGGGTGTCTGAGAGGAAGGGGCATCTAACGGTTGAAAACTGGGGCAAAAGGGTTTAACAGTATGGAAAGCTTAAAATAGAGGGGAATAAGTGAGGTAAAATGTCCTGTGTATTTTGCAAAACACAATATGGATTTATGGGAAAGTGCAGTGTAAGGAGACATAAAGAAGATATAATGATACTTATAGTATCTTATTCCCATCAATTTATAAGCATTGCATGCATGTGATATCTATATGTGACGGACCACCTGGCACCCTGAAAGGCTAACTCCATCAATCGCTCCATCCTAGTACTTGCGAGCATCATAAGCACTGTACTGGAACACCATAACCACCGTAAACCCCACGAGCCGCCGCAGTTTGGTTGGGGTCTAACCGTCCTCCACCCACCCTGGACCCAAGAACTAACTTCCAGTGGGTAGACCTCTCCTAGTCCAGAGAGCATAGCAGGAACAGCTCTTATAAGAGCTTGTGATTATACTCAGGGGAGTATAGTGATTATAGCAATCCACAGAGTGAATGTAGTTCTCCAATCCCCCAAACATGAGCCAAGACGTCATGAATGAGTAAACAAATCTCTCTTTAATGGGAGCCACACTTGGCCTTGTATGAAAATCCCCATGCAAGGGGTACGCCCACAGAAACCTTGTCACAATTATCACCAAGCAATTCAGGGCATTTAAGTACACAAACAAGTATTAAAGTGTGCTCAGCTTATGTACAGCCTTGATATCTCTTGATTTCTGTGTAAATGTTTGGAGAGGGGCATTTTGTAGGAATCCTCCTGGTTCTGTCAAATTTAGGTGTTGTACACCCAGAGGAAACGTACTTCTCATAACTAGAAATTGGAATTTTAGGGGAAATAGTAATTTGATATATGGTACGCCACAGGTAACACACAATGAAATGAGCACCGATAAAGTTATGCACAGTGTTGAAAGGCATCCTTGATAGCCAACCAACTATGGCTGCCGAATAGCAAAAAAAGAACTCTGAACACATGGCCAGACATGCCCTGGAATACTTTGCACATGTGCTGGCTCATTAATGCAATGTTAATGCTATATTTGAGGTATTAGGACACCAAAGAAAACTCTTAAGGTGGCGAGATAGGATTTTCCAAATGGAACAATTGGGACATATGTGAATATATGCTCTCTTTTAATGAAAATTTCTCTCTAGAAGTTCAAGGACATCAGGGACTAGATATCCATAAATAATAATTTGGCAGACCAGAAAAAAAAAATATTTCAACAAATGGCGCCGTACAGCTTAATTTAGTTCACTGTTCAAATATTGACCAATGTGGTTTCTTTTTCCTTCTAGCTGAACCAATATTCACTCTCATGTGGTATTATTTATTTTTATGCTTTGACAAGGTCACAGACATTACTGTGGATCTTGACTGTCTACATCACTTTTGTATAATTACATAATGCAAATTATATAATATGGACCACAAATCCATTCCTGCCATGATTTTTTTAAATGTCCTTTTGGATTCTTACTGCAGTTATACTCAAACAGTTTGTGTTTAGGGACTATGCTAGAAAGACCTTGGAGTACATAGAACAATCTCTGTTTACGGGATTTGCATTACTTGATTATTTAGATGCACAGGCATTGCACTAGCTTAAGTTTAACTGAAAATCCCAAACTATAGTTTAAAATCTGTTACTCTCTATTGCATGGCTGCCAGAGTTGGGAGCTATCGAACTAGGAGGTGAGCTAAGTGGTATGCCTGCGGAAGCATGCCAGACAGACTGACCATAGCGATGTTAAAGTGATGTGCTCATGGACTGAATGTCCTCAGTGTAATTTGCATAGTGTGAACGCATCATTACATGCTGTGCCTTTATTGGACTTTGTCACTATCAACCAATTAATACTGGTCAAATATGGATGAAATTAATATTGCTTATTTAATAGTGGAACATTAGGAATTAGTGAGCAGGGGGCTAAGTCCCAGATGCCTTGGGATCCTGGGTTGTTGGCCCAGAACTATATGATGGTGCCCAGTGCCTAATAGCACCATAACACAATACATGTGGTGATTTTCCCTTGAAGATTACCTGTTCCTGTAAGAATAAATAACATAGAAAACTTATTTTATACCAAAACCATTATGCAATATAAAATACACTTTCTCTGGGCACACCTCTCTCCATCCCACTTTCATACTAGAATTTAAAGGTACACTATAGTGTCAGGAACACAAACATGTATTTTTGACACTATAACTATTTAGATGATCCTTCCCCTGCCCTCCCCCCGGTTGCATGGAAAAGGTATTTTTGCTCAATTTTTTTCCAATGCTGTGCCTCTATATTTCCTCAATCTTGATGTTCTCAACCAATTCAATGCTTTCCCATAGTGAAGCATTGGGAGGCTATTGTGCATGCACTGCAGAACTCAGCAAGTTGCATTGAATCAATGCATCTCTACGAGGAACATTCAGAGCCTCCATGCAGAGTGTGGAGATACCGAACACCACTGTGAAGCACCCCTAGTGGCCCTCTGAGTGACTTCCACAAGAGGGGCTCCTAAGCAGCAATGTAAACACTATTTTCTCTGAAAAGACAGTGTTTACAGTGCTCAGCCTGTAGGGACAGGATAAAAAAAAAACAGAATCAATGTAGTGGTTCTCGTGGCTATAGTGTCCCTTAAAAGAGCATGTATTTATTAGAAGGGTCAATATGATCTCTCTAGATCAGGGGTTCCCAGCCCAGTCCTCAAGTACTCCCTACCAGTCCAGAATTTAGGGATTACCCAGTTGGGTCTAAAGTGTTTTTTCTTCTTTTTTTCTAAAAACACCTTAGACAAAACTGGATAATCCCTAAATCCTGCACTGCAAGTACTTGAAGACTGGGTTGGAAACAACTGCTCTAGATAACACAATACCAGATTCTCCTAGTCTAACAAACTAATAAAATGTTGGAAATAAATAAGCAGATATTTCTCAAATGTATCTTAGGAGATTGAACCCCAGTTATTGGTGTGTTAGATATTTATTGTCTTATAATAGTCTCCTTAGCTATTTTTTTTCAAATCTATCTCTATCTACACTTGAATGTAATGATTGCTCTTTGAGACTGCTATATAATTAATCACTATGTAGAAATACTCTGTATTAACTTTACTTATAGAAAAGCAAAGGAAAAGAGAACATTAAATGTAAATTATCAGTTAAACAAAATGCATATTTAGGGAGTTGTGGTTGTGATGTTTACTCATTCAAATATTTTCATAAGTATAAGATATTACAGAAATCAAAAGCTCCCTATAATTATAGCATATTGGATATTTGTATTATTATTTTTGTTCTTGCTACCAAATGAAATTGACAATCTGTTTTCCTAAATTAAAGTGTAAGCTGATAGTAATTGAAGCTTTATGTTCTGTGTATTATCTCTTTGAATACTTAGGGAATATAAGTGCACCCTATAACACATCTTTGCCATTAGCAGCTGACCTCTGATTTGTAGAGGATGTTGGAAGCTGAATTTGCAGATTTTAAAGGGAGAGAAGGATTAGAAGAAATGGGATTTAAGTACAGAACAACGGCAGTGCATCTGTTCAGTGACTGTGAACTCATTTTGAAAATGGGAAAAAAATTGCATTTGATCCGTATAGACTAAAGACGTCTGCCATAAGTAATTTGTTGTCACACTACAGTAAATGAAAATAGAGATTCGTTTGCATTTCAGTTTAAATGAGACAAGCTTAAATTAAGTATATGCTTTAGGCACGTTTCAGACATTTTCCTGCATCAGAAGAATATAACAGGACAGCTTAAATCGAAATTTTGCAGTGGAAGTACAAAGCAACTCCTTGATAATTTTTTATAAAAGACGAAAAGCATGAGTTTAAAGATTCAAAACAAGGAGCCAATGTGAATTTTGTTATTCAGATTTTATATTCTAAAAAAAAAAAAACATTCCCACCCCATAACAATTTCATCTCAGTAAAGCTGTTAAGGGTTTTCCATTAGTTTAATCCTGAAGTTGTTTCCACTGTGCCCGACAGCTCTACCTTTTCTCTTACTTCTTCATGGCCTCGGCAGTGATCATGAGAGTTTACTTGGCATCCAATGATAGTCTGACAACATAATTTCACATGCTCAGCCCATCCACCTTTGTTCAGCTGTGGTTTTTCTTACAAGTTAAAGACTTGTTTAGCCATCCTAGGGAAACACTGATTACCCCTATTTCTGTCCTTGTTTCTATAAAGTTTGTTTGAATGTATATGGATTCATTAAAATTACATGAGTCAAACTGTATCACATCATCTATGTGCTAATAGATATGGGTATATGCACTGTCTGTGAATGAACTTTCATGTCACAGGTTCATGTTAGTCTGTTTTTGCTGACCATTATGTGCAGTCGTGTTTTTAGGCTCAGTGTGAGCTTAAAACATGTACTTTTCATTGCAATACAAGAGGAAAGTACAACTGGGCATTTGTGCTATTATCCTCTAAAACACACTGCCTGACATGGCCAGAGACAAAAAAAAAAAAAAAGAAGAAGAAAAAAACATGTCACTTTAAGAAATCTTTAAATGTCTTATAATCCTTTGTAGAAAAATGTGTGCAAGCCACAAAATTATTCTTATTCTTATATCCCATTTAAAGACATGTCTGTGCTTGTCTAGGAACTTAATTTGCTTAAAAGTGATTGCTAACTCTGGCCTTGCAAATGTTTTCAAACATTTCCCATGATGCAAAGCGAGTATGAAGGTAAGCTGAACATCATTGGAAATGTAGCTCACAAAATGTCACTTCTACAAAAAGCCAGTGCCTAAACATTGATCGTCATTCACATTTTGACATTATATTACTTTATGCTGGCAGACAACCACTGGCATGCTTCCCAACGTTCCTACTTTTGGCATGACCGATTTTGATTGCTGTCCTCACAATTTTGGGGTGCTGTCCTGCCATCCTGCTTTAGTTCCATGCTGTTCCACCTCTGGGGACACTTTGGAACTGTCGATCTAATGATGCGCTTGCGCTGTGCAGCTGGTGAAAGGACCTGATAGCAGTAGGCCAGCCAAGCTGCCTCTCAGGTGGTGGGCCTGCCCATTTTTGACATGCCCCTTTTGGATAAGACCAACCATTCCCTCCATTATGGGTGTCACTAGTTAAGTCGCTCACTTAACTGGTGACACTCCCTCAGGACTTTTAAAGGAACACCCCAAATGCAATAATCACTACAGACCACTCTGAGCTCTCTCAGCCAGTGAGCGCCACCATGTATCGACCAATTCTTAACTTGGAGACGACGTCTGCCTTTTCCTGTAGGAAAAAAATCAGATGTGGTGTGAGCACCCGGTAAACTAGGGTAAATTGTAAAACTAGTTTGACACTTATTTTGAATGGCTGCCAGGGTACAGCAGCCTGTAGTGGTATTGGGGCTTGAAGTGTTCCTTTAAAGGACCACTCTAGGCACCCAGACCACTTCAGCTTAATGAAGTGGTCTGGGTGCCAGGTCCAGCTAGGGTTAACCCATTTTTTTTTTTATAAACATTGCAGTTTCAGAGAAACTGCTATGTTTGTAAATGGGTTAATCCTTCCTCCAATTCCTCTAGTGGCTGTCTCATCACTGAAAATCACAGTGAGAGCATGCAAGCGTCCATAGGAAAGCATTGCAAATGCTTTCCTATGAGACCGGCTGAATGCGCACGCAGCTCTTGCCGCGCGTGCGCATGCAGCCGAATGGGAGGAACTGAGGAGGATCGGAGGAGGAGAGCTCCCTGCCCAGTGCTGGAAAAAGGTAAGTTTTAACCCCTTTCCTCTCCCAAGAGCCAGGCGGGAGGGGGACCCTGAGGGTGCGATATACTACTACGAGTATGTTTTCCTAGCACTAAAGTGGTCCTTTAACCACTTGATTGCCATGTTTCCTATTTGGCTGAGTTAAAGATATTTTTCCCAACTCATCTCCTGTGTCCTACATACTGAAAGTCTGTTGTTAATTCAGCAAAAATAAACAGTGAATACTAGATTCGCATATTCAGTAAATATGTCCCCCTATTATTAGCTCCTCCTTAATACAGATAGCGTTTACGGCAGGGAAGTGTTTGAGAGTCCTTATCAATTTCAAACAGAACTAAACAGTTTCTCAGTGCTTTAATTCAGGCTGACCTAAAATGCTAATTCTGTGATGAGCCAAGTGTATTATCAATTGAATCTCTCTTAACTCTCGAGTAAAGAGTTGTCTTGAATGAATTATAAATGAAGCATTGTGGAAGAAACTCAATTTATTTGTTTCAGAGAGATATGGGACGTACACAGGCATATAAATGTACAAAATAAATGTGAAGGAGCTGTCTGCTTCATTAGATACTTTTAATTTACTTCAGTTATCTCATTCAATTTTCTAACATTTCCTACAGCTAAACACAGTGGCTGTTTTGTTTTGTAACAGATGACCTAAAAAACGGTGAAATACAATCATTTATTAGCTTATAAAATGTAAGAGAAGTGATGTACTGACAGTGACAATAAGGCTTTGTGTCTGTCACAGGACCTTTCTGTTTAATCAGTCTCATCACAATAGTCTAGCACAGTACAATGCAGTGCTACCTGGAAAAAAAAAATATTCATTATAAACACTGCTAAAGATCTATTACAACTTCAATAAAAAATACTTGGAAATTAAATTAAAAGAGAGTGATAAAATGACTGTGGATTCTAGATATTGAAAAAAATTCTGAAAAGACCAGCAGTGCTAGTTGTACCCTGTTGTAAAAATGACATTTTCAAGTTATTCCAAATGCTGGTTAAAAAAAACAAAAACAAACAAGTGTATGAAAAATATAAATTATGATTGTAAGCTCATTTGGGCAGGGCCCTATTCAACAGTATGTGTATCATATTTTGTTAGAATTTAGTTTTTGTTACTTAGCTCAGAGCTGTGGAGTATGTTGGTGCTGCATAAATAATTTTAATTGTAACAATAACGCCATAATGAATGCAGTGAGGTTGTTAAAGAGCAGTTGTGGGGCAGCACAATAAATGTGAAGCAATCGTTATGGAAACCAACAAAATTATCATACAGATTGCTCCACTTTTAGATCTATTACAGCGCAAGTGAATAAGAAGGCCACTTAAAATAAGCAAAGATACAAGTACATGTACATAGATGGATAAATAGGTGGATAAAATAGCAGACAAACATATATAGATATAACCGCCATCTTGTTTAGTCCTCTACCATTTTCTGTTGTGTATGTGTGACAGAAGAAGCCCCAATTATATAGAGCACTGGTACATTCTTCTTTTACAGTAAACATCTCGCCTTAACCATCCACCCACCATTCTAACACACTACAAATTAAATCTTGCCTAACACATACCTCACATTATTGTAAATGGACTAAGATTGACACTGTAATTTTAGGTGTTTGCGTAGGGGATGTGGCCAGGGGTGGGGCTATTCTGAGAAATATTAGGTGACTTGGTAATAATTTATGCAACTAAAATGTATTTAGAACAAGAACAATGTATCTTATTACACAGACTAATTACTAAACATATTTATTGCACTTTGAAGGAACAATCCAAGTCGAGCTAGAGAGAGAGAGAGATTGGCTTGTAATTGGTCAAGTTGACTTATGTAATATGCCCTGAGTTTTCTGAAAAGGCATTTTGTGATTTAAGATGTGTTGAGAGATTGGTAATGTGTTCTGGTATTGAACTCTATAGCAAAGCATGTTTCTTTACTGTGTAGACACTTGTACAATTCTGTGAGCTGGTGACATTATCTGGTGATGAAGGACATCCGAACATATCCATAAAGCTTGAGAATTACTAACCATGCAGTGATGCTAAATTCTGAGTAAAACAGCTGTTCCTATGCAAATAGAGAATATGAAATAAGAAATGAGGAAATTATGAATATGGAATGAAAGAGTTTAAATATTAGTCTGCCTGGATCCTTTCCTGAGGCATCTGGAAGCCCCTAAATCAAAGCTTGCACCCAGCAGTATTTTTCAAACAGTGTTTAAAAGAGATGTCCATGAAAATCAAGGTGCAAATTAATCATACAACATTAATCATTTTGTTCTCTGATTTGTCCCACAGCATAATTCGCTTTTACGTCTGTGCTAGAGAACGCTTTTTAAGTATAATTTTAGCAATAATGAATATTTGCTAATGCCGTTTTGTCAGCTGAAGTAGCGGCTAGTTAATGATATTAACATAATGGTTTATGGAGCAGAATATGAAAGGGGACAATATTAGTTTCGCTTGTTGATTATGTTTGAGACCTAAAAAATAATAATGTTGGAGTCGGTATATTCTTGATGTAGCTGTTGTTGGAGTCTAACGGCTATGACTCTTAGTCAAGCAACTTGTGGCAGAGGGTCCTATAGTTTCTGAAAAACAGACAATTATTTTCCCCCACTGTTAATTACTTTTGTACCTTTGGTCCCAAGCCTCATATGTAGATTAGGTGGATTGCATTGCAATACATTACTATCAGGTTTATTCACAAAATTGTGAATTCAAAGTGAAATTCAAATTTAAGGTCAGAGTAGCCAAACTGCAAGCATAGCTGGATTTTGCCAGTTTGGCTATTTTGAAATTAAATTTGAAATTGTAATTGAATTTCCCTTGATTTCTCACTTTAGTGAATAACCCTGTATACATATTTTTTAAATAAAGCTCCCCTTACGTTTTCTTTTGCTCCCTGTCTCCTTGCCAGTGGAAAAATGCAATTCTTTGTCAAATCTAAGATAAAAGTTTCCATTTAGCATGTACATGAGCCTATATGGCTCACAAGTAGAGGGCTATATTTTAGCATGAGAACAGAGAGAAATGGCTGCAGAGCAAAAGTGCTGTTTCAGCTCTATTTTCTATAAGTGAGTAAGAATTTTTTTTTAAATGTCCTTGAGTGTCTATTTGTGTCTGTCCCGCAAAAAGAAGAATTCCTCACTTAGTATCTTAAACACTATTTTTATAAGCACCATTTTAGTAAGTATCACACTGTGTCTGCACACACAATCTGTGGGCTTGGACACTAATTACCGTTTCATCTTGTATTTTTTTCCTGATGACAATTTCCATTTGCAGAATTCTTTTTGAACAGCATAATGATTCTGGGAAATTAATACAGATTCTCCGTTGACACGAGCAATTTGTAATGTTTTTTCGCTATGCTCATTCATTTAATTATGGAATGTATTGTGCAAGCACGGCAATATTCTGTGCATAGTCCCAAATGTATTATTCTATGCTCTGTATACACCAGTGATTACATCAGTAAAAATGCTAGGTAGGTGTTAGTTAAACCTCTAAGGGGCACCGTTGCTTATACCTTTTTTGGTTTTGCCAGTGAAGTAGCTTAAACTTGCTTTACAATACTTTGACTTCTAATTAGGGAGACGCCAGAGGCACCACCTCTCCAACAGCTTGTAGAGCCAGAAACTCTTAGGACCTTCTGATAGCTCTTCTGTGCTAATACCAACAGTGCAGAGCTAGCCTATTGGTCATCTTGCATATTAGAGGAAAAAGTCGAGCCACCCTAAATTATGCAGACTAGTTACAATGAAGGGTGCCAGAGCAATATAACCAATACAGCATACCATAGTGGTTATGGTGCTTGTAGTTTTCCTTTCATTCAGTCTTCTATCTTTCTGATGTTGTTAGACTAAATACCATTAAGTTTTATTATCGTAGACACTTATTAATAGAGATGTGTGATTATTTTTTAATATATTTTCATTTGTTATATCGATGATTGGTACAATTGTTTTGTTGAATGAAAAGTTACCTCTGGCAGTGAAATGTTGCATCTGGAGAAAAATATTTAAAGGATAACTATTATTATTGTGTATGTACTGTGCATTAACTTACTGTTCTGGGTCATCATCACCATCACAGCTACTTGAAAATACTCAGAGCAATCTCCATGAAACAACTTTAAATAATCATAGTGCAGACATTGAAACATTTAGCAACCGTGATAAAAAAGATGCCAAGGACAAAAACAGATTTAGTAATGATCATAACAATGCGAGAGCTCCCGCAGGCGACAGTATTGTAATCTGTAGCTTGTACGTTTCCTGATACAGCATGTGGATTGTAAATTCTTTCATTCCAAACCAGATGTTTGAACATGACAACAGAGTCCTTGAAAAAGCCGTATGAACTACTATTTTGTCTTCTGAAGCATTTACTATTTTACTAGTTTATAGTCATCATAAAATTGTCCATCTGTAGTTTATAAGCTTTAAATTATAATAATAATGTTTTGTTTTTATTTAGGAACGTGATCCCTAATGTAGTTGTAGAAGTAAAGACTGATGTATTCTCCTGTTTGACAACAAAAAGGGTTCCTACATTATCCTCTACAAAATATTTTGATTTTAATAAAGGGCCCTGCAATCTTTACTGTTAAGACCCCTATTAATCATAGTTTGTAAAGTACTCAGTTTTAATTGAAGTATTAAAAACACTTTAGATACACCAGAGTAATCCCTAAATCCTAGCCTGGTAGGGGTTACTTGAGGGCTGGGTTGGGAACCTCTGGTCTAGAGGACTACTGAATAGTAATTTAGAAATGTATTAGCTCCGTAAAGCTCTGTATGTGTTTTGCGGGAATTCAGCTCTTGTGATGTAACAGGCTGTCAAGTACACACACCACTTATTGTTATGATTAGCAAGAACAAGAGAGAGACAAGAGAGAGACACAGACACAGACAATAAAAAGATGTACAATGGCCCACTGACTATAGTGTATAAATGTGTATCTAAACTGCTGTTAGCACTGGTTTGCAACTAAAAACAACCCTACAAAGAGCAAAGACAAAAATATGTTTCAGGGTTAAAAATATTAAAGTGCAAAATAAATGCAATAATATGTTGCACTTTAATATTTTTTGCTCCTGAGACATCTTATTTTCTACAGACAGACAATAAGGCAAGGCTAGGTTGCACAAGCAAACAGAATAAAAATAAAACATTTAATCTAAAACAGCCGTAGTTGTGGATAGAGAGACAGAAAATAAAGGACATGCAATAGAAATGCAACATTTCAACTTGAATAGCCTTAGTCGCATATAGAAAGATCGATATCCTTAGTCTTGTATAGACAGACAGATGGATGGATGGACAGACAGACAGATACATAGATATTTAAACCAATGTATAGTTTTATTGTAGTATAATCTATATTCATGTCTCTGTTTTTATCAGGTATGAATGCTTTAGTTCACGCCACATTACCAGGATGTAAAATGCTATGGGACATTACCTTGGACTGTTTGTGGACTGTAATTTATATTACCGCTCATACAGACATGATTGGCTAATTTTCATTATAATGATTCCCAAATGTAATTTACTGGATCACAGGATTTAAAATCTGCTGTGCAGGACCTGCTTATTTGGAGTTTATTGCATAGGGCAATAGAATTATCTGACGCTAGGGATAGTCAGAGAATTTAGCTAACTATGCAAAATAAAAAAAAAATACATTACTGCTTTATCAGGCAGGATCTTTTCAAATGGATTCATTCATCAGATGTCTTCCTGAGTTGTTTTGCGTTTTTTGGTTTTTTTTTGCAGCCAAGTTTACCTGTAAATGAAAATAGAGCTCTCTAATAGTATGCATGTCTATTTAACTAAAGCTCTTAACCCCTTAAGGACACATGATGTGTGACATGTCAAGATTCCCTTTTATTCCAGATGTTTGGTCCTTAAGGGGTTAAATTTAACACATCCACTTTAAGAATTATCATCATATGTTTTGACTTCAACCATGATGAATTTAACCATACCATGCCGTCATCATCAGGAGAAAGTGTACAGCTTTATTAGATTATGGCACAGAGGCCCTTATCCTGATTGACCATTTTTGGAGAGGAGTTAACCACAATTTGATTGATTGAAAGCACATACTAAAGTAAGTGGGATGGATAGAAGACAACATGTATTTGCAAACGAAACCCATTAGCGACATATGGACATGGTTACAGGCATCACAAGTCCAGCAATAGTGAGAATGCCACTTCTAACATCATAAAGGAAAAACTCTAAAACCATTCTAATTATAGGATAAACACTCTAGCCCCTAAACTTAGTGGTAAAGACATGAAGAGAATAGTAGTCCAGTATTTATATGGAGGTTTAACTCAAACAAGTTTTTTAATATTATAGAGATATATTGGTTTATATTATTGTAAGACTCCTAGTTAATGTACAAGTTTTCACCAACTCAAAAAGTCACCTTCAAAAGAGCTATGAACCTCAAGAATTAACTGGCACCCACTAAAATATGATCTCTGATGAACTGTTTCTGTGGAATTCAGTACAAGGGCAGGATTCTAGAACCCTTAAAGGGACACTATAGTCACCAGAACAACTCCATCTTATTGCATTTGTTCTGGTGAGTACAATCATTACCTTCAGGCCTTTTGCTGTATACACTGCCTTTTCAGAGAAAATGCAGTGTTTACATTACAGCCTAGTGATAACTTCACTGGCCACTCCTCAGATAGCTGTTAGAGATCCTTCCTGGGTCATGGCTGCCTAAAATGCATTCAAACATTCAGTATCTCCTCCCTCTGCATGCAGACACTGAACTTTCCTCATAGAGATTAATTGATTCAATTCATCTCTATGAGGAGATGATGTTTGACTTATGCTGGCTCTGCCCCTGATCTGCCTCTTTGTCAGTCTCAACCAATCCTATGGGGAAGCATTGTGATTGGATCAGGCTACCACTTCTGATGATGTCAGCAGACTGCTTGTTTATCTGAGGCAAACAACATGCAGAGTTACAGCTTCAGGCTTGAATACAGTAAGATTTTGCTATATTTATGGAGGCATGAGGGGCCCAGGGGGCTAGATGGTTTTAACAGTATAGGGTCAGGAATACATGTTTGTGTTCCTGACCCTATAGTGATCCTTTAAGCTGTGTTTTAGGGAACATAGGAGTTCAATTAAGAATATTAAATCTAGTAATTCTTTATCCAGGCACTTTAAAAGTTTCCATAATTCGAATCATAAGGGTCTAGAAGTTATTGTAATTGAGTAGTGTGGATGGAGATATTCTTAACTCTTCTCATAAAATAAGAAGGGGTTTGAGTAAAGAAACTAAATGGATACGTAGGCCAGAAACATTAAGCCTCAAGGGCTTAAATGTAGAACTGGATTTTAAAGTTTTGTAATGTATTCCAATGTCTTTTTGGGAGATCAGTTTAGAATAATCCATCTATTTATTATGTTGCCGACTATATACAATATATTGTACATATCAGACCTTAAGTAGATCGGACCCAGTATAGATAGTAAGACAGTAAAAAGTATTATAAACATCTATATATAATTATACTCCAACATACATGGTTAAAGCATGTGCCAATTAACAAATGCTTAGCCTATATTTTTATAATCAATGTAGTTTTTATATCTTATGTATTATTATTCTTTCTTTTCACAATTACATTAGCTTTTCATTTTATTTTATTTTTTTATTCATTTTTTATAAAAAAAATTTATTAACCACTTGTACGTTTGATATTGGTTATTAATAACATGTTATTTTATGATGATTATATATCATAATGTTAAAATAAGCTATCTTGTGTTTATATGATAGTTACCATTTACGTTGATACTATCCCTTTTAAGAAAAAACAAGTTGCTTTCAACTGATTACTTGAAGAACTATTTACAAGGAAGTCCTTACAAGGTTGCTATATTGTTTTAGCCTTTAAAAAGTCTTGGATGTAATGTGTAGATCAGAAGAACTTTTGCTTGTTGCTTTGCAGCGCTTTTATTTTATTCTGTTCTCACAAGTCAGATAAGCAGTGGCCTGTTTATTCTAACAGCCAGAACATATTGCACATAAGGACTGCTCTACTGCTTAATGGTGAGATAATACCAGCTACACCAGATAGGTTTGGCCCCACACTTCCCAGTTGGCTAGTTTGTATTTGGAGAACTGTGCAAAATACACATGGTGGATATTTTGCCCATTCAGCTTTCAGTTGAATGAAAGTGGAACTGATTGATTTATCCACCTTCCTGTTACCTACCATTAAAACATTGGCAGATGCACTCCACCGGCTATTTCCACCGGCTGGGTTGTATCTCAAGCACCGTGCTGATACTACAAAGTGGATAATTGGCTTGAATAGCTTAAAGAGGAACAAATGTGGACCTGATCGATATATCCACTTGCTTGTTGCTTACTGCTCAACATGCTTTGCTACATCTGTTACACCTATTGGCTTCTTGAATGACCTTACTGTTAACAAAGTTTCCTGCCTGTCTAAACTGTGTCATAGGAGTTACATATTGAGTTATTTATGCATTATTTCCTCCTCCCCCGCTTCACAATTTTAATTGCCACTAACAGATATATTTTATCTTATGTTACTTATTTATGTATTTAAATCAATGTAACTTTTTTTTATGAACTTATTTTGTTTTGCATGATTTATGTATTTTCTTGTAAAAGGGATCCAATAATAACATACATACACTTTATTAAATATTTAAAAACCCTGTATACAGTACATAGTTACATGTTTGTTATATTTCACAAAAATTGTCAGGAATTCACGGTAGATTTAAAATTTAAGTCCAAAATAGCTAAACTGGAAACAATGTTGCATTGGAGAAGTTTCCAGTTTGGCAATGTTAACCTTACATTTTAAACTCTCAGAGAATTCTCATATAATGAACCTCATAATGTACAACAGGGGTAGACAACTTTCAGAACTCCAGATATTATGGACTACATCTCCATTGATGCTTTGACAGCATTATGAATGTAAAAGCATTATGGGAGTAGTCCACAACATATGGAGTGCCGAAGGTTTTCTACCCATGTTGTAAATTATGAGGCTCATTATGTGAGAATTCCTGACAATTCAATATTTTTAGAAAATAATCCTGGAGAAACATAGAAACATAGAATGTGATGGCAGATAAAGCTATTCAGGCCATCTAATCTGCCCAATTTTAATAGTAATAATAATAATAATTATCGCCAGTATCGCCACCCCCCCCCCCACACACATGAGCTGAGGCTTAATGCTGTGAAGTCATCTGTTTAATGCAGGCACAATTACAGAATTCATACAAGTCACAAACGCCTGAGAGATAATTGAGTCAGGAACTGCACAAACTCAATTATGACCAGGAACAGAAAAACCTACAATTACAAACACCCCAAAAGTACCTCCAAAATCCATTGAAACCCAACAAGAGTCACATCCTTGGATAGCCCTGATCTGAGTGACCAACATATCCAAAAATCACTCAGATTTGTAGTTTTTCCATGGAAGTCAACTTTTGACCGACCGCACACAAGGCTCCTGCCCAAAATAGTTCCATGAGAAAAATTGTAGCGGTCGGTCAATTTCGGTAGTATAAAAACAAACAAACTACCGAAAGTAGTCCATAGTCATAACGTAGAGCTTGTTCCCCTAATCCATATGAACGTTTACACCAATTTTAGTTCCATGCACCCAACGACTAAACACCGCTGCCTGCATTCGTGCGAACAAGATGGCTGCCACCACGTGTTCATGCATACGAACGGTGGCCACCCAGATGAACAAATAGAACACGGTGAGAATTGTCATCAGGTGTTAATAGGGTTTAACAAGCATCCCGGGTGATCTTTAGTTCGTGAGTTTGTTCGGTTCCCGAACAGTACAGGTAAATCACATGAACAAAGTCTTTTTACAGGTCTTTTTACATGGCCCATAGTCATTCGGCACGAGGTTAGCCAGCAGGCTCCTCCAGTGACACGTGGCAGAGGCATCTACTAATGCACTACTAATTAATTTATTTTATTATGTATAGTAACTATTGTCAAATTGCTACACATTAGACATTAGATCTGTTATTGTTTACTGTCTATAACTATAGCAACAGATACAAAAAAGTAAATTTCCTGGTCAATCTATGTCAGCATCATAATAGGATTACCTCTGCCCACTTGGAATTGTAGGACAAAAAAAAAAAATTATAAATACACCATTTAGGGACCCATTTCAGTATTTATTTTGTCTGTCTTTTGGCTGTGAGCAGATCCTTTGTTTGACCACTGATCCTCTAAATGCTCCTTTAATACACATGCACTGATGCTATTACCAGGCTCTGTCTGATCTATTTAGGCTAGAGTGGTTCCTTAAATTTTGTAGACATTTTATCAGAATTTTTTTTTTGTAGATTATTTTAAATTTTCCTATTTAAAAAAAAAAAAAAATTCAAAACCTTTGAATATTTAGATACTCCATGAACAGCAAGGTGAATTGTATTTTCTTGTTGCCTATGCACTGTCTGCTGAATGTATTCTTAACATACCGAAAAAGTTACAGCATGTTATTGTTAGCGCTTAGCTACTTCAGCTCTTGTGTATGTATCTTATGGTAAAAGGATGTGCACTTTCACCATTTGTTTATATTAGCATGCGAGAATCGGATGACATAAAAGAGATAAATAAAAAAACAGGATGGCTTGAAAGTGCCTTTTGTGGGTTCTATTAATAGTTTATTTTAGAAAATCATTTCCTTTTTCATGTAAATGTTATTTCAATTACAATTAATTTTTAATGAAAAAAAAAACATAACTACAAATATTATTTTCAAAACTGTCAACAACAAGGCTGAATTTTGTCTCCATGTCATTGTTTTTTTGTTTTTGTTTTTAATTTAGTGTATCTTAGGAAAGTGATTTATTGTAAGTTGTTTGCAAATAAAACACTTTAGATGATATCAGTGTTAATTCAGCAAACATAGAGATAGGTAATGTAAACAATGGGGTTGTGCTGACACTAAACATATCAGCTGTTTCTTATTCCCTCATTTAGCTCTTCTTTGATTTCCAACTTCTCTATCAATGTTGGTGGAATCACTATCACCCTATCAACCCAAGTCCACTGCCTCCGAGTTATACTTAACTTCACCACATCTAATTGCTTTCTTCATTCTGCTATAATCAACTATGCAACATTCCCAAAGTTCATCCATTTCTGAACGCTGACACCACCAAGAAACTCATCCTCTGTGCCTTTTTATTCCTCATTTTAACTACTGCAATAACCTACTAACTTGGCTTCCTCAATCATGCCTCCGCAAGGCTAAGCAACCTAACCTGTTGCTCTGTGTCTGTTGCACCTCTCTGTGAGTCCCTACACTGGCTCCCGATCCACAGCAGAATTAAATCAAGATTCTTATTCTGACCTACAAAGCCCTTACTAATACTGCTCCTCACCATGAGTCTTCACTAATCAACAAATATACTCCATACCACCCCCTAAGATCTAAGAAGACCTGCTTTTTGCACTTCTATTATCACCTCTTCCCATGCTAGACTGCAGGACTTCACTGGAAGCACATCCTTGTGCTGTCAGACTTTCTTCTAGTCTATTCTTCTTTAAATGCTTTCTAAAACATTCTTGCTCTGAGAAGTCATCACTCAGTAACTAATGCATTCCACTCAACCACTTAATTAACTGTGAAGAGTAGTGTTAATATCATGGTCCTAGAATTGGGATCTCCAGTCAGATCACCTCACCAGTAAGTGCCCTTGTACAAAACACCTATACCTGCCTACCTCAAATTCTCAGAAATTGGAAGCTTGTTTGAGCAGGGCCCTCTCCATACCCCCTTTTGTATAAATGTAAAGAGCTGTGGAATATGTTAGCGCTATATAAATCCTGATAATAATAAGAAATAAATGCCCTCATCTCACTCTCACCTTTGCATACTGAGTGAAATTACAGCATTTATCACCTTCTGTTTCTCACTCCTGGAATCCATTGAGAATGTAAGTTCCCATGGAAATAGGGCACTCAGCTCCTCCTGTATTTGTTTGTCAAATTCTGTATTGACTCTTAGAGCTATTGTACCTTTTGACTTTTTACTTGTACAATGGACAGCACTGCATAATGTGTTGGTGCCTCATAAACAGAGTATAATAATAATAATCTTCGTGAAATGGTTATTGTTTAAAGACATTGTTCCTTTCATACTGGATATAAATACTGTTTTTTTGTGTGTAGGGTTGCCTCAGTGGCTGTCTGTCAGCCAACTGGAATACTCTCTTCCAGTCTGTTAATATCAGTTTTGTGCAACTTTTACACATTAACCCTAAACGTATTGGACACACTGCCTATGGCTGGGTGAGTTACAGCCAGTGTCAAAGCCCCTGTTGCCTTGCTCTCAATCAATTTAACTCTTTAACTTCCTGAAAAAAAAATATTAAATTCAGTGTTTTTCTTACCTCTGTGATTCCTAGGTGCACCACCATTCTGCCTTTCTGTTCTGAATTTATACCCCATCAAACTGAGTGCAGTAAGTTGCCTGAGCTCTGCTGGACTACGACTCATATCATGCTTGGCGATATCATGGCTGAGATAATGGAAGCTAAAATATGCAGTTGATTTAACATCGGGTGGATAGGTGGGTGGATGGGTGGCGGGCCAGTGATGTATGTCGCATCACAAGGACCATCTAAAGGGGTGATTTGCTCAAATAATTAGCAGCTCAGCCCGGTGTTAATGCTTACCATAATGCCTGTCTATAAAGCAGGCCAGTGCACCTTGGAGGGGCCATACCTAGGGATCAAATTCCCAGTGCCTCTAAAATCTGGATACAGGTAATAAAAATGTGATGACAGAACAGGACCCAATAATACAGACTGTCATACTAAAATAGAGGACAGTTGGGAGGTCTATAATGGCCTAAATCCCATGGTAGTAATTTGAGATGCCTGCTTTAAACATCATTTAATGGTGCAAAAGCAGGAACAAACTTGTACAGCCTGCTATGTGCAACTACAAGGAATTATTATAACTAAGACAAGGAGAATAAACATAATTAACCTAGCCTAACACTCTGATCCAGCGATATATTGCTCCTTAAATCACATCAAAGACACTTGAGTCCCATTTATATTATTTTATTCTACTAATGAACCTTTAGATAAAAAGTTTAATGAAAAGTCAATTATAGAAACTATTATGCATTTCAATTATAGTCTCATGCACCAATATACCACTATAAAAAAGCTCATTTAGAAAGGTTAACTTCAGAAATTAACACATCTATATTCTATATTTTCGATGAAAAGATTCTCTAAAATTTCATGCTCATTTTTTTCCTATGGTAAGTTTCCAAGCAGACATGCTTCACGCTTAATGTATGTTTGCTTCCTTTTATGGATCATAGATCTGGGATGTATTCCACTAGTATTATCATTTTCATTGAACAAGCACCATTGAATTTATTTACTGAATAATGAATTATTATGAACTGTAAAAATCTCTGTAGACCATTGCATGTTCTATTCACACTAGATATGTGTGCCTGGACTGAGCATAAGTAAGAATATTATGAGAAAAAAAAAATCAACAGTATCATTTTTTATATTTAGATTAAAATAGCTGGATGGCAATAATTTAGCAATCATTCATATACATTCAACAATATCCAGTGGTTATTTACTAAAGTGAGCATTCAAAATTAATTTTAAATTGAATGCCATAATAACTGATTTTGAAAAATCATCTAATAGCCAAGTTTCAGGTCTGGGTGATTGGACCAAAATTTCAAATACACTTTGAATTCTCACTTTAGTGAATTTCCTGTAAGAGGGTATGGAATGCCTAGATCAGGGGTTCCCAAAACAGTCCTCAGTCCAGGATGTAGGGATTATCCTGTTGTGTATAACAGGATAATCCCTTTTTCTAAAAACACCTTAGACACAACAGGGTAATCCCTAAATCCTGGACTGGTATGTGGTACTTGAGGTCTGGTTTGGGAACCACTGGCCTAGATCATTACAAGTAAACCTGTGATAAAAGTTATTAAAATGTTACACGGTTTAAGGCCCAATAAAGGAACAATGCATGAAGATGTGCTAGATCAGGGGTTCCCAAACCAGTCCTCAAGTAAGCCTACCAGTCCATGATTTAGGGGTTACCCTGTTATGTATAAAGTGTTTTTTTCTGTTAGAAACATAGAAACATAGAATGTGACAGCAGATAAGAACCATTCTGCCCATCTAATCTGCCCAATTTTCTAAATACTTTCATTAGTCCCTGGCCTTATCTTATAGTTAGGATAGCCTTATGCCTATCCCACGCATGCTTAAACTCCTTTACTGTGTTAGTTCTTTACTTTTCTTCTAAAAACACCACAACTGGGTAATCCCTAAATCCAGGACTGTTAGGGGGTACTTTAAGGACTGGGTTGGGAACCACTATGCTAGACCATCAGAGTTATTCACTAAAGTGAGAGTTCATGGTGAATTCAAAGTGAATTTCAAATTATTATTATTACTATTATTACTGTTTTTTGTGAAACAGGTCGAGTTATCCTAGGAGAATTTGGGTATGCCCCGTTTGGAGCTTTGCCTAAATCTAAAATGAGGCCTACATGCAATAAGGCAGGTCAATCCATATAACAAAGACTGCTCATTAAACTTGCTAAGGAATTGTTGGACATGTGGTTGAATTCAAACAGAATGCATAAATTAAGTTATATTGTCCAATCAGTATATGAAAAATTGTATAAGTAACATTTGCACATGGTCAGTGAGTACATTCTTCAAATTTGCCACCTCATAGAACATCAGAATATGTAATCAGAATAGCATTAGACTCGCTTCCATTATCTGTATCACTGTTAGCAGCATGCAATTTTAGAATTGTCCAGAGGAGATGCATGAACACCTACATGCCATCACTTGCATGACGTGGATTAGTGCATAATCCTTACAGATACCAAGTACCAGTTTCTCAAGTAAACCATATATCACCTTTAAAGGACCACTATAGGCACCCAGACCACTTCAGCTTAATGAAGTGGTCTGGGTGCCTGGTCTAGCTAGGATTAACCCTTTTTTCTGTAAACATAGCACCCTCAGGGTGGTCCTTTAAAGGGATAACATATATAGTGGTCCTTTAAAGGGATAACAGCAACTTAAAATCAGGTATGGAACTGCTGTTTTTGTTATGGGAAGTTTTAAGTTTAAATTTAAGCTGACGGTCCCTGTAGGATTTAATGGCGTTATAAAGTGTTTTTCTAATATGAATACTGAAGTGTATTTCTACAAATATGACTATGGAACTACTACCTTTGGGGAGAGAAGCTCTATGATATATGTATGTAGCTTTTTTAGAATGGTGCATGTGAGGCAGTGGCTGAGGTTAATGGGAGTTGCAGTCTGGCAAACTGCTGGAGAGATCCAAGTAACGTGGCAAGCACATTCAAATTAAACTGTGTTGTGTTTGTTCAAATGTCTTTTGTCTCTTTGCCAAATAAACATATCTCAGCTGTGTACCAATATTTGAATGCTAAATGAAAAAAATAAAGATAATAAACCTAGGCGTGTAGATATAGTAGTGTTATATGTTATAGCTTTCTTGTTATACTTGCCAGGACGCCATCATTGCCACTTGAGATATATAACAATCTTCATAACGCATTAAAATTAATAGTCCTTTCAATGCTTAAGGGATATTCAATGTATTATGTGTTCGCCAAGCACAGACACAGCTAATCAGTGCAAATTAGTTTTACCGAGAAACCATTTTAAATCTGAAAATTGGATTTTTCTTTTATTTAGAAAAAAAGAACTCTCGCACATGCATAAATGTCATACTAAGGGAAGTGCTACTAAGACTTTTAGTATAAAGTGGAGAAATCAGCATGAAGGAATATCCCATTGGCTTCCCTGGTCATTGCTTCACTTGTAAAACATTAAAGGAACATTTTAGGCACCATAACAAGTTAATCCAAATTAAGTTGTTATGGTGCCAGGAAGCCCCTTGGCACACTCTTACCTTAACGCGTTAAACCCAAAAGTTGCCTCCAGCAATGATCTCCAGTTCCCACAGGAGGCATCTGGTTTTTGAATTTGAGTTACAGGAAACACAGAGTGCTCCCGGGCATGTGTACTGCTGATTGGCTATAGAGATCAGCTAAAACTCTAAGCCAATCAGCAGTTTACCATTCATAAAAAATGTAATTTCTTATGCATGGGGAGCTACTGGTTGACTTAGTGTGCTAGCTGACCACTGTAGCCTCTAAGGGGAGAATTTCTCAGCAGCAGTCCTCAAGTGCCCTCATTTGTGCAAGTTCTGAGGTTTCTTTCACATCATAAATTAATAACCCTAATAATTTCTGCAGCATACAGGATTATAGAGCATCACTTGTAGTCCAGTTATTTTTACATAATAAGCGATTTCTGCTGCATAGTATTGCTTATAGAATGTGCTATGTGATGGCATATTTGTATTGTCAACAGAACAGCAGCTGAGATATAACTGTGGAGCATCAAAATGATCATAGAAAACCTAGTAGACAAAACTACATCAGAGCACAGCTAAAAAGGTCAGAATTCTTTTAGTGGTGTTAAATAATGTAGATAATATGCTTTCCATAAACATTATGTACATGCAATGATTTTTAAGGAGGACATACAGATACCGGTACCCTCCAATGCTAAGAATGGAAAAATACTAAATATCTTCCTCGATGGTCTATTGAGATGCTCGAATCATTGTCTTTACACAGTACTGGCAAATTAGGTATTGTAAAATTACCGCTTGATTCTGAGGTTGTAATATTATACAGATGGTGCTGTCTTGTAACCTGCTGTGATATTATGCATTTGACAATTCTCCAAATTCTGAACAAGGTGGATCCATCAATTGGATGCTGATAATTAGAATTAGGCACATTATTTTTCTTAATGCTACTTATCTTCCTAGCATGGTAATGTGCCACATTAATTGCAACAGAGCTTTGCTGTTTATCATAGTACTTTGCATAGTTTTAGTTTTTTTTTAAGGTTTGTTAGGTTTCAAATGTCTTATTATCATTAGTTTTATAATGACCCATAGAGAAATTATACTATTAAGTAGCTAACTCGTATACATTTCATTTATTGAAAACGTGGAGCATTTAAATATGCCATCAAATCTTTAGGAGGGAGAGTTTATTAGAAATGCTCAAGCAGGGTTACAGTGGTTTCCTTAAATAAATTTCATCTTCAAAAGGCAATAATTGAAAACATAAGTAGCTTATTTAAAAAGCAAATCCTTTTCAATTTTTGATCACTACAGAGCTCTTCAGTTTGCCTTATCACATGTTAAATAAGCACTCGTGTAATGGTTTCCCTACAGCCCCCGAGTTTTTTTCAAACCTGTTTTAGATGTCACCTTTGGCACCTTTCTGCTGCTACTCCAAATTTTAATGACAATGATGGGCTATGAGCACTGGGAGCACCTTTGGACATACGTAAAACGTTGACATTACATCTGTGATAATAGAAGGGTTGAGTTAGGATGTCTCCAGAGTCTCTCTTCTCAAACAGCAAAGATAAAGTAGTTGTGGTGGATATTGTAGCTTATTGGCAGGTCGTCTAACTCCAGGTATTACTTATGTTTTTTCTACTTATTTATGACTCAGGTCCTGCATTGCTATAATTCAATAAAAAATGAATATTTTGTTAAACAAAAATATTATAGGAGTCATGCACGGTCTGCTTTTTCAATTAATGTACCCTTAACTATGAAACTTAACTCGCACTCTATATGCTACACAAGAGACCACTGCCCTTTTTCATTTGTAAAAAGACTAATGTTGCTATTCAATAAAAGACAATTTTAGTGGTAATATGCATTCTAACCAAGCATTTTATATTTGAGATGGATCTTCTTTTATATTTTTTTACTGCTCCTCATCTTATTTTCCTCTATTGGTTACCTTTTTCACTTGGACTATAAACCAAATAGTGGGAAAATGCTCATATTACTGTACTGCAAAATATATATGTAATATTTATATTATATGTACATTTTTACCCTCTGATGAGCAACTCAGGCGAAACGCGCGCGTCAGGGGCTCTGGACGCTTAGTTGGCTATATCTCTGTTGTTCTAGTAACACAGCCGCGATCTCACCAGCTTACCGCTCTTTTATTTAGGCATCCGATTTCAGTCTTGTTCTTTACCTAATATTCTAGCTTGCTATGGGGGGAATCTAGTGGCAGTGTAGGCATTTTATAAGGGGTGCCCTTGAAGGCACTTAGATCTTTACTAATAAGCCAGCGCTAGGACTGTTTATATTCTTTATATCCACATTTAACCGATGCTGCATAATAAGTTGGCACTATATAAATACCAATAATAATAATAATTGGACTACCAATATATTATAACTTGCTCCTGAGCAGTAACCTCTTTGACCACATGGTGGCACTTCACATCTGAGCTTCAACAGTACTTTATATTACATAATTTTATAAGATGTCAGTTGTGGCACTTACTGACTTAAACAATACAGTATAATGTAGCTATGTTTTTTATGTAATAACTGTAAGAAATATATTGCTATAAATATAGTATTAATATAAAAAACATTTTTACAAAATCACTATTTTTTTCAAACAATTACATGGTTATTCACTAAAGTAAGAATACAAAGTGAAATCAAAGTAAATTTCAAATTTAAGGTAAAAGTATATGAACTGGAAAGATTCTTTCAGTGCTTCCAGATCGGCTTCTTTGGCCTTTGATTTAAAACTCACTTTTTATTTCACTTTGAATTCTTACTCTAGTGAATAACCATGTTAGCCTGCTTGATCATTAAAAACTTACATTTTTAGTTCTACCGGTAACTTGGGCTGTACCTTACTACCCATTTTAGGATTTACATTTGACTGCCAAATCTGAAAACTGGATTTTTCTTTTACATGAGAGCACATGCATGCATGTCATACTAAGGGCAGTGCTACTAAGACTCTTAGTATAAAGTAGAGCAGTCAGAGAGGACGAATATCCCATTGGCTTCCCTGGTCATTGCTTCACTTGTAAATGTTAAAGGAACAGTACTGCATAACAACCGCTAAAAGAAAACATTCACATTTGTAGCTGAATAAACATTATTTAGTAAAACAGTTTGAATTATTTAGCACAGGTATACATTGGTGTGATAGAAACAACTGAAACACACCTTACTAGATAATTAAAGGGACACTATAGTCACCAAAACAATTTTACCTTAATGAAGCAGTTTTGGTGTATAGATCATGTCCCTGCAGTCTCACTGCTCAATTCTCTGCCATTTAGGAGCTAAATCACTTTGTTTATGAACCCTAGTCACATCTCCCTGCATGTGACTTGCACAGCCTTCCTAAACACTTCCTGTAAAGAGTCATCTAAAGTTTATCCTTCCTTTATTACAAGTTCTGTTTAATTTAGATTTTCATATCCCCTGCTATGGTAATAGCTTGCTAGACCCTGCAAGAGCCTCCTGTATGTGATTAAAGTTAAATTTGCAGAGAAAGAGATACAATTGTTTAAGGTAAATTACATCTGATTGAGAGTGAAACCAGTTTTTATTTCATGCAGGCTGTGTCAATCAGAGCCAGGAGAGGTTTGACAAGGGCTGCATAAACAGAAACAAAGTGATTTAACTCATAAATGGCAGTGAATTGAGCAGTAAAACCTGAGAAGCATGATCTATAAACTAAAACTGTTTCATTAAGCTAAAGTTCTTTAGTGTTCCTTTTAAGCAGTACAAACACACAGGAAGCTCCTAATTATCAGTAAAAATAATGAAAATAATAAATCTACAGACTTGAACTTGGGGATGAAACACAAAAAATAAACATCATTACAAAAATAAAGTTATTATAATAAAACTATAGAGACCAAGTTAACAAGCCCATGGTAGTAGCTGTGGTTATTTATGGAGACGTGCAATGTGCTATTGATCCAGCATTCTGTAAAGTGGGATGCTGGTGGGAAAGAAAAAGGGGGCAGCCCAATGCTTTAAATTGTATCACTGGTACTGCCTAAAGGGGGCATACCTTCATAAACAAAATGCGGGTCCACACAAAGAATTGGCAGATCAGCCTGGCAGTCAGCACTCTGAGGGCAGACTATTGTTTCAGAGCTCTCTGCAGGGTGTCTACTGTCTTGAGTGTAGCATTGGTTTGTCTAATGATACGTTAAAGCTGAGCATTTGGGGGGCAGTTCCATGATGTCCCCCAAAGTGGGAACAAATACAATGAGTGGCTTGCTATTTAACCAATTGAATTTCAACGGCTTCAAAAGTTTTAGATTTATGCCATTAGTCATCCTGATACATGTGAAATTCTGTGCCTTACTTTTATTGGTCCATTAAATGCACTGAGCTGTGCATAATAACCCCCAAACCTGCAAGAGCACTCTAAGCATGGTTTGATCTTTTTGGGGCCAGCTAAATAAACTGTCTGTTTACGCACCACCTTTTTGTCCTGCCTTCATTAGTTATCCCTATAGTTATCCCTTTGTTCTCAATGTAGTTGAATTTTAATTGTTTCAAAGCAAAGAGGAGCATATCAAGATACAGCATTGCTTTTACACATTTGGTGGCTTTTTATGTTTTTCATTATCTGCATTCTATAAAAAAAAAAAAAACATTCTTGCAACAGTATATTGCCAAACAAATAGTCTTGTAAATTTTACACGCCTATTTTAATTCCTCCTGATGTACTATACGACTGCCATTTATGTTTAGGTTATTACTCTTATTTTTTGCATGATGATAATGCTTATTTTAGACTCTAAAATCAAAGAACATTTTTCACTGCCAGCTTTATTGTCACATAATCCCACAGTATTCATTTTGTTAAACTCAGACTAAATAGTAAACTAAGCATCACTCTGGAATATTCATTTGTGTGTGGATGAAATTGTCTGCTGATTATAGGAATTCTAAATAGTAGCAAGAAAATAGTGTCCTTTTTGTCTGCCCTTTGCAGCCTTATTATTTCTAAACCTCTCACCTTGTTTCATTATTGGACTTCTTTGTAGAACTACAAAGTACTAGATCACCCTGTGTTTATGCCAAGCTGTTCTGAATTCCAAAACTGTCTTTCAGAGGACACAAAGATCTGTAACAGGGAGTCACATCCAGGGGATGTAAATAAAATGATTAACAATTTAGCTAAACCAGGGCATTCGCCAAGTGTGTGGGAAATGTAACATAATGCAAACTAGTGGAAAATAATCCTGTTTTTGAAATTGAATGGCATTGGTGGGATCATCCTAGCTAAACATATCTGAATTACTTCTTATCTGTTTTTGGATCCCAAGTTCATTAAAGGGCCTATCATTCACAAAGTACCATATTTACTCAGATTTCATGTGCACCTGTTTTTGAAAATAAAGTTTCCAAAATTAGATTTGATGGTGCATTCGGGCAAAATTTGAAATCTTCTGCTGAATTGCATTCTGGCAAATTAAAACTGGTGAATTCAAACCTACGAATTAAAACTCACGAATCAAACGGCAAATTTCATTCCTAAAAGAGGGCTTAAGAAAGAATAGACTTGACATGTATCACTAAAATTGAAATACCATCAATGTTACTATGGTATATGGCAATAAAATTTTCATTGTAGCACAATGTTGTATAAATGCACATTACATTCGCCAGCAAAATGTTGTTCAGTTTCCAGATTTCAAAAATTGAGGTGCGCATTAGATTCAATGGCACATTAGATTTGAGTAAATACGGTATTTACATAACAGAGATATATTCATGTGTTAAATTAATAAATTGTAGCCCGGAAACCCAGTATCCTTTAATTAAGGTGTCGTAAACGGATGTGTGACGCCATGCACACAACTTCTCTTGTTGCCTTTCAACAAGTAAGGCATCCTGCAATGCGTGGCTCAAGTTGGTAGTAATTTTCATTCTGTGCCGCTACCAAAATCTTCAGGAAGTACAGACGGCATTAAGTTATGTCTGCCAGCCAATTTATCTTCAAAAGTCATATTTTGGTAAAATATATCCCTTAATAATTTTAATTGGCCTCAGTGTTCCAGTCAATGTTTCTTCTTACTTATTTTTGCCTTTTGTTATTTAGTAGATTGCATGTGTAAAAAGCGTCAGAATCTGCCTTATAGTTTCAGAATTAGCTTTACATCTGACGTATCCAAATAATTCATAGTCTTTCTGCACTCATTAAAGTTTAAAAAAGAACAGTGAAGGGCTTTGAGGCGGAATCTGCTCTCATGAAGTGAGTGGGAATGACACAGTTAGGTAATGTTCCTCACAGATGCAGACATACACGTCACAAACCTTTTAGCCTCAAGAGGCTTTATGCTTTTCATTTGCTACAAGATGAAGGCTTAGAAGTGGATTAACCAGCAAGTCACTACTTTCATTCAGGTAGATTTAGCCTATCTAGATTACAAACATGTGGAAAATGAGAGGCTTGGAATCACTGTGACAAAGCGCTTTTCTCTTAGGTAGCCATACGTCCATATAGAATGGCTTTTATTTTGAAACAGCAATTCTGTAAAGAATTGGAGCAATCACCATGGAAACCAATAGAATGTTATGTTGAATACCTTAGGTTTAGCATATCTGCCCAGAATTGTTCTTTATAAGAGCATGCAGGTTATTGAAGAAAATACTCCTTGCAAAAGAACAGGAATGTGTAAATGTTGTATTCAGATTTTCTGGATTCTACCAATTGTGAATATGTGCAAACAGGCAGTAATAAGTTAACTTAATACAGTGATCTTGCTAGAGTTTCATTATGGAAAATGTGAATGTGAGACCAGCTGTTATTGAGGTTAATGGAACACTTCAGTGTTAGGAATATAAAGTTGTATTCCTAACACTATAATGTCCCTCTTCCCTCTCTGCCCCTGCACCCCTCACCCCCTGCCATAGCAATAAAGCGGTTTTAAAAACGTGCTGTCTCCATCTCCGACTCCTCTGACGTCATTGTGAAGGGAACCTAACGCACAATTCTTCCCTATTGTGATTCTGAAGACGCTGGATGTCCTCATAATAAGCGTGAGGACATCCAGTGTTGTTTCTTGGAGTTAAAAGCTGTTATACCGCAGGAAGCGCCTTTAGTGGCTATCTAGACAGCCACTAGATTCAGTCTTAACCCTGCAATGAAAACAAAACTATAATGTTTCACATTGTAAGGTAAAGGGGACAGGAACACTGCACCCAGCCCACTTCAATGAGATAAAATGGTCTGTTTGCCTATTGTGTCCCTTTAACATTCCTGTTTGATGAAGAGCTGCAGGCTGGAGTTCTAAATAACAGAACCTCCAAACAAGGCTTCTCGCAAACATTGCTACATTTTTATAAGACTTTCCAACATATTAAAACCAGCATTAACATGTAGAAAAAAATATATATTTTTTTTAAATGAAAGATTTAATTGATCATAATAATGGTAGTGTCCAAGACACACAAACAGTCTCTGCTAAGAACATCAAATGTCACATTCACAGCATTCAGCTAATTTTCCATTACATTTTATGATTACAAACGGTGTCTTCTACACTGGTCTTTTATAAGCATCCTTGTTAAGCAGCTTGGATAAGGTCTGTATGTAAGGTAAAATAAGCAGTTAAATTTTTCATAGCTAGAAGTGGACACAAGCTGGGAAAAAGCAAAATCTATCAATTTCAAATTAGTCTGTCTGGTATCGCCTGGAAGAATTGCTAAACAACAAAACAAAAAAAAAACAGCCCAATATTTAGCAGATTAATAAATTCCTTATCTATATGTATAGTTTGAAAGCAGACACTTTTCACAATATATTTGTATTCCCCAATGTTAATTGATAAATGCTGTTAAGAATCAATCTCATATTATAACACTTTTGAAATATCCCCTTGCATTATATGTTTGTCAGTATAAATTTAGAAGTGGAAAACCTACAAAAAAAAATATCCGAGCATGACTTTGATCTCGATTATTAAGATAAAATATAACTCATATTTGAGAAGATAGTTTGCTTCCTAATGGCATAAGCTGGAGATTGGAAACCCATGAAAAACAAGAACAAAGGCCCTCTGCTGTGCTGGTTACATTAGAATGCACGGCACGGTTATACGTCTCCTGTAATGAGTTTTGCATAATCTGCAACCAAATAAGCTTGTGTGTGGCTCTGTACATCAGAACTGAGCAATGCAGGGACTCTAAAGCCATTGTTTGTCTACTCAGCACAAACAAAATACAGAACCTATAACTATCTCGGCTCTTTACCTAAAGCATTCATAAGTAATTTCCCACAGTTTCTATTGTTTGATCTGTCTGCTGTCTGTCTCCAGTTGTCCACCCATCCATCTGACTGTCTATTCATTTATCTATCCATCCAATTATTTTTTGGTGATATCATATTAATTAATTTATATTATTAAAATAAAATTTCTGTTTTAAAGTGTCTGAAACATTAAACAGCTTCCTGGGTACATGTTTTAATAAAAAGTTTACTAATAAAAATGATTGGATAAGTAATTGCTAATAGAATAAGTAATTGCTAATATAACACCGTGCACTGAGGATTAAATTAATATACAATTAAAGATAGTGATTAACAAGTAAACAAATACCCACATTTCCACTGATTAGTATAGCTCACATTGGAAGGTAAGAAAAGTAAATATGTTTGCATGCTAATACCATCAATGAATGATATACTTTATTTTATAGAAATTATATTCTTCATAGTCAATAGCTTATTCCTTACACACACCTTCTATTCTAACAGTCCACCAATCAGAACACTGGTGGGAAGTGAGATAAAGGAGGTGGGACATTGATGTGAAAAGAGGTGAACGCACCCAGAAAGGGGTGGGACCTCCCACGTTACTGGCTGATGAGCCTGAAGTAAATACAACCCAGGATGCCTACCAGTCTTGCAAGGCCAGGCCACTGAAATCAGACCCTGCAGGGAGCATTGGTCAAGGGCTCCCAGCAGGGACCTAGAGCCCTGAACATAATGCAAGTGAATCAAGTATGCACATGCACTATGAATGCTGGGTACAGTTCCCTGGTGCCTCAAAAATAAAAACTAAGGACAGTGGAACTGGACTCAAAAATCTGGAATGTCATGGCCAAATTGGGACTGTTGGGAGGCATGCTTACAGTCTAGCCAAAGCTAATTGCACAACATAATGTATAGGCGAAATAACCAACATACATTAAAAAAACAGGTAGAATCAGGGCTGTATGTTCCGCAGGGCTAACAAGGCATTTGCCTTGGGCCGCACTTTCCAGTGGGTGGCTATTTGTTGCATTTTATGCATCTGTTAGCAATGTGTGACCTGCAATACCACATAGCATAGATCACAGTGTGTTCTTCCACATTATATTCCACCCCTGGTTCTAAATTAGGTAAGATTCCTATAGCTGAAGCTAAAGGTTAACTCATTCCAAGCTGTAATGTCCTTTGGATCACTGGTAGGCATGGCAAATGCATTCCCTTGTCCCCTTTTTACCTCAGTGTAGGCAAACATCATAGCAATAGCTTGTTTATTTATTAATTTCTATACAATGTTTTCTGGGGTTTTTTTATCTCTTTTTCTAAATTGAATAATAATAATTTAATTAGTGTTCTAATAAACATTCTCATTAACGTATGATTGTCATAAGGCACGTGTAAAAGGCATCTTTAACAAACATTCTGCAGAGGTTAATTAATCCTCCTAGCAAGTCATTTCAGTTAATCAGCCAGCTGTATTAACAGTTTTATTTTAGTAAATACATGAATTTCATGCCACATAGTACTTAAATATTTCTCATTGTTCTTTAGCCATTCTCTGAATTACATTTATTATACGTACTGAGATATGCAAGCTTTGTTACTCTACCAACAAGCAGCTAATTAATTGTGTCCTAGAAGGCTATTATAAATACTACTTAGATTATAGAACTGAGCTGTATAGCTAATGTGAAACATGCCTGTCAGAGACAAGCTGTAATAATTCTATGAAAAGGCATTGTTTACATTTAAAAACCCTGCAAGGGGAGGATATAGACATCAGAGCCACTACATTAAGCTGTATTGGTTCTGGTGACTATAGTGTCCATTTAAGAATTTGTGTTGTTGAAAATTAAGCTTTGTTAAAAAAAATAACAATAAATTGGCTCCTAACTTTTTTAGCTGGCTCCTAATTTCCAAGCAAATTTGTTAAGAGTTAATTGTTAACATAGTGCTTTGTTTTTAATAGAAAACATACTAATTTAGTTTCATACTTTGAGGAATACAGAGGGAACATTGGACTGATAATACAAACTAACAATTAATACTAGTGTTTATGATGAAACGACAAATAACAGGATAATATGTAAAAAGCAAAAATAGCATTTATTACAATACATAGTTAAATGGAGCAATATCATTTAATGTCCAGCTTTTGCAGAAACATGCTAAGATAATACATAAGATAAGTTTACATTTAACTGGCAGTTCTATTTTATTTGTAAACCTTACATTTATGGGTGGTGCACAGCCAACAGAAATTAATTCACGCCTTATACTGTTCTGTGCACATGGGAACGCAGTCATTACATGTCAGGTTGCACAATCAGTATCTGATCCGGTTTCGTCATTGGTGCCATTCACTTCTTTGGAAGGTTCCCACGTTAATGTCAGGCCCTGCTTAATGAAGTGTGCCTTTGCGTTTTTGTTGGATTGCATGCTACAATGTGTCTGGGGAAGTTATAAATAGTTGCCAGTTCAGAGACAGGAATGCCCTCATGTTAATAGGTACAGTCGTGACAGCAGTAATTGTGTTAGCCACCAGAGAGTCTAGCAGCTGTGGCCCGGATGCAAGAAATGGTGTAAGTAAGATTAAGTGCGGCAGACATTTTTGTCAATCTTTTTCTTGTTTACATTACATAATTAGAAAGTTTTCTGAACTAAGTTCAAGTTGTAATTAGAATTATTTCCTTGCTTTAACCAACTCAGTACCCTAAAGTTTAGCAATGAATTTCAAACCACTGCAAGGTTTATTTTATTTTTTGTATAATAATTGACTGTTTGGAGAAAATTTGCATAAAACTGTTTTGAACTGCTCTATTTTTGGGACTGAATTATTCATTCATGGCATTTTTTTGACATTCATTGCCCCTGCAATAAAATTCACTTTGGACATATTTTACAGCTTTTAAAAGAGAACAGGGAGCTGTGTTGTCATTTATTAGCTAGCTGTGTCGAGAAGTGTGTAATATGGATCTCAATGGGTCTTTTAAATGACCCACAAAGTACTGTATAAGCAGAATAAGCCAATTCTGCTTGAAGCGTACGACTTCAAAATAGCAAACATAGTACTTAAGGAAACATCTAACGTTAAAAATAAATATATTATTTTACAGTGAGATGTGTTCATTAGTAGATAGAGACTACTGCCCATCCTGTGTTTAAAAATTAAAAAAAAACATTTATTCTTCCCTTGCCAAGACACCCTCCTCACCAAATGTGCCCACTTTGAGAGATCATCACTTTGAACCAACCACCCCAAAGCTTCTTTAGGAGAAGTACTGAATTTAAGAAGCATTAACCACATTCAGTGTCATCATGTGTGCACAATGATGCCAAAGTTCAAAATGTGTCTGGCAAAATATAAACACAGCTGAAATTACAATGTTTTACTTTGTCAGATAAAAAGGGGGAGCATTGATGCACAAAAAATTGTAAAGTAATGGAATATTGAAAAAACTGTTAAGAGCAGTTAGGAAAAAAATACTCAATTTGTGATGTGCAGCAAGCCACTCATTTCAGTTACATGTGCTAGTAATCAGCTCACTTCGATTCCTTAAAAGTACGGTTGTCTGTATGTGCAAAGCACCAGTTCTGATAATAGGTTCATAGCAGCTCACTTTCCGTTTCTAAAAGAGGTAACAGGAGATGGCATGCAGAGCTGTCACACGGTACATCCTTTAGACTACAATGTTCTATCCTGGGGAAGATGTTGCATATGCTAAATCTGATTTCTGAGAGATATTTGGTTACCTGATCATGTTAGTGAGGAAAAGTCCCTGCAACGTGGCGCACACGTATTCATAGCTGGTTACATCTGTTAGTAATTTACAAAATATTTGCAGATTTACAGCCAACATCAAACATCCTATGTTACTAAAAATATGTATGGAACCAGTCCTTAATAAATCTTATGAACTAATTGGTAGAATGCACCAACTTCTATCCCGTACAAAGACATTAACCATATTATGATAGATTATGCCTATAGCTACATTCAAATATGGAAGTAATTAATGTCCCTGATGTGGAAATAGCTACAATTAAAGGACCACTATAGTGCCAGGAAAACATACTCGTTTTCCTGGCACTATAGTGCCCTGAGGGTGCCCCCACCCTCAGGGACCACCTCCCGCCCGGCTCTGGAAGGGGGAAAGGGGCAAAAACTTACCTTTTTTCCAGCACTGGGCGGGGAGCTCTCCTCCTCTGATCCTCCTCTGTTCCTTCCCATCGGCTGAATGCGCACGCGCGGCAAGAGCTGCACGCGCATTCAGCCGGTCGCATAGGAAAGCGTTCACAATGCTTTCCTATGGACGCTGGCGTTCTCTCACTGTGAAAATCACAGTGAGAAGCATGCAAGCGCCTCTAGCGGCTGTCAATGAGACAGCCGCTAGAGGCTTTGGGGGAAGGCTTAACCCATTCATAAACATAGCAGTTTCTCTGAAATTGCTATGTTTATAAAAGAATGGGTTAATCCTAGCTGGACTTGGCACCCAGACTACTTCATTAAGCTGAAGTGGTCTGGGTGCCTAGAGTGGTCCTTTAACAATCCAGTAAGCCAGGGCTAGCCTGTGGGTGCTTTAAAAACCCCACTGAATATCTGTTTTTACCTAGAACCAGGAGACTGGTCTTGTAGCCCACTAACCCCGTAACCCCAAGATGGCTATGGTGCTAGTCACCCCTTTTAAACCTCAACAATATTAGGACTGAATAGAGGGATCGGTGGGTTCAAGTCCAAAATATGTCCCTTTAACACATGGGAGGTATGATGTTGCCTATTGCTTTAAAATTCATTGGTTTGTGATGCAGTTTATGTTTAACATTAAATTCTGTCATTATTCTTAAATGTTTAAATGTTTTGGACTTTGCTGATACTATTTTATTGACATATTATTTTTTTATTTGTAATCTTATTTGCAGCCCCACCAAGATTTACAAGAAGCCCCGTTGATCAAACAGGTGTTTCAGGCGGAGTAGCATCTTTTATCTGCCAAGCTACTGGAGATCCAAGACCAAAAATTGTTTGGAATAAAAAGGGGAAGAAAGTCAGCAATCAGAGATTTGAGGTATTAGGTCCATTGTTCTGTTCCTCCGACAAAGATTACACATGCATGGAGCTGTGTGTCTGCATTCTATTTATTTCGGCTTCATAATATGAGGCTCATTTGAATCATTATTAAAAAAAAAAAAAAAAAAAATTAGATTATAAAACATAAACAAAAGCAAACTGAACACATTTTAACTGTACAAAATCTCACCAAGGGCAGAAACATTTTAGGAAAATGTATTTAACAATGTGGAAATTCTGTACTTTTAAAGACTGAGGAATCCAGATTGATAAAACGTCTACACTGTTACAATTCAACTTCATTCACTTTTACTAAACTCTTATAATTCATGCACAGAGAGTAAAACAGCCCCACAAAAATGTATCAACATGAAACATTTTACTAATGATGCCAAAGATTGACACTAAACACTAGATTTTGTCACAATGGACAAACTTCGGTGACAATGGTCGAATTCCATCTGGAATTGCAATTTGGTTGGAAGAGTTTGATGTTTGGTTCAAAATCAGTGTATTGCTTTTTGCAAACTGCACTTATAGCAAATGTCTTTCATTTCATGATAAATAGGGGGAACTAATGTCCCCTTAATCCTACCCATAGGGCTTTTAATATAATAATAAAAGGGGGTACCTTATGTGCGAGGGGAATTAAAGACTAAAAGTGGTAAACGATGTAAGAGCCAAAAAAATTCAAACACCGTTTTCCAACTTTAAGTGTCAAATGAGCAATGCTTTATAATGTGGTAAACGTAAAAAGTACCTGGTAGTCCTCTAAGTAGCTCAAAACAGCGTGAAAAAAGGTCATTAGTTGTAAATTACATATATGTGAGAAAAATTATTTTTCGCGATTTCCCAACATTTTCGCTTTTGGCACATACTACATTTACCACTTTTAGTCCTCAATTATTCTGATGAAAATAAATTTTAGACTTACCGTAAGATGTCTTCTTGCTTCTTTAATTGTCTTTTCTTCAGCCCCACAAAAAGCCAAAACTCAGATGGTTGTTTTGCCCCATTCGGTGTGGGGTAATTCGAACTTACATTGTGAGTACAAACTTGCAGCAAAGGGTCCTTAAAAACCCCCAAAATAAGATGAAACTTGACTAATGTGATTCTTTCTCTCAAGAATTTTAGTATCAGTCTAGTGTGAAGAACACAGTCTGCATTGTTTGCCCAAGCCATAACCATCACAAAACATTTGGAACCTAAACAATTTGCTGCAGAGGAGCATACCATAGCTCACAGTACTCAGATCCCCATTTATCAGAGGTGTAATCTGTCACACATCCCCCACCCTGTGAGTGGGTACTGGGGGTTTTATAAAAATCAGGAAGAGATCCCAGGAACCCTTAGGGAAGTTAATATTAAGTGAATGGGACAGTGCAGCACTTTCCCTCATATCCACCATTTATCAAGGTTTAAGAATGTGATGAGTAATTTAAATAGAATAAGGGACCATTGAAACTGTTATATAAAATGTGTCTGTAGGGACCCCCAACTCTTTAATGTTAGTTTAACTGATAATGGCAAAGGCTGCTGGCAGCTGTAGCTTTAATGGGCATCCTTCTGTGCTTTTCCATTGAGGAAATGTTGTTACTGATGGTATTATTGGCAAATTCAGAAAACATCCCAGTGACTTGGTGAAACTAATAATTTTTTATTTCATACAATCAGTATATAAAATGTGTTCTTGTTTGCTTTCCTATATCAAAACTATATGAATAGCACATGAAAATATTCACTTTTCAGAATATTTGCAAGTTAAAATCAATTGAAGAGGTTAAATCACCAAACAGTGATTAGTGGTAGGTTTAGGAAAATATCCAACTTTGACAATTTCATTATCTTGGCTATTGATGGCCTTATTTTATCTTTCGACCACAATTCAATCAGCGTTATTCACTATATTGTGAACCGCATGGAATTCATTGGGAAATTAAAAATTTAGACCTAAATAGCTGAGCTGTTGAAAAAAATGACTTTATGATTTTTTACAATTTGGCTGTTCTGGCCTAACATTTGAAATTCCCTGCTGAAATCGTGGCAATTTAGAAATTGGATATTTTATAAATAATTAATGAAACACCCTCCTGGCTGTCAATTAAACAACCATGGGGGTTTCTCCCTGCTTCCATTAGCTCCCTTGAGCTAACGGAAGTGACAGGCACTCTTCTCATAAGAACTGCTGCTTTTGCAGACTGTTTCAAGATATACCCCCAATAAATATATACATGAAAAGGCATGCATGTATTCATTGGGGGTGTATCTTTTAAACAGTGATTTCAATTATTATTAATTTTTTTTGTGTGAAGTATTCCTTCGATGACTCGAAAGTGCTATGTGGTTACCGAACAAAAGAATGTGCTTCATTTAGGCCAATCTGCTAGGAATATATTAAGGAATGTAATGAATTATAGTTAGGAATATAAGTGAGTTGAAGCATACTCACAAACAGCTATATTTTCAACCTCAGTTTTCAATTTACCACAAATCACTGTATAGTGAATAAACCCAAAGCCTCATATTGACATCTCAGCTATCCACTCCCTGCATGTTGCTATTGTTTTTTGCTTACTGTGTTGCATAATCATTTACTTGGCCTAGTACTTAATCACTTAATAATTCATAAATTAATGAGTCTGTTGTATAAAAACTGTTACTATAGGTGTTACAAGGTGACAAAAGAGGAGGAGCCTTAACCCAAGACACAAACCTTTATAATGCTGAATGGTCAAATCTAAATCACAACGTATTTATAAACTGAACACATGCTTTATTAACCTCACACAATGTAGTATTAACCATGCACATGCAGCATTAACCAACAACTATTACCTCCAAATATGGTGAATTGTGCAGTCACAGTCACATATTATTTAATTAACATTGTTAGTTCTGTTAGTTCCAATATTCATGAGGACTCTGGGCTAACAGTGAATTGGTAACAAAATCACAACCAGGAATTTCAACACTTTTAGAGACCACCTGTGGCAAATTCAATTCATTGGGCATGATTTGAAAAGGCACACACCTTCCTATATTAGGTTCCACAGTTGTAAATGCATTTTAGAGCAAACCCTAATGTTGAGGTCATAGGAACTGCCTGTAGAATTCAGAGACAGGAATGTGTCAAAGTATCAGGGGAATGCCCAGATAAGCAGAGCTCTCTGCATGGTCCATACAGGAACATGCAGAGAGTACTGCTAAAGCACTCTCTGTATGGTCCTAGCACCCACTATACAGCACAAGCCCAGACACAAGCACAATTGAATAGAAAAGACCCAAAAATTGCATTCTACTAAAGGTCCCATCCAGCCTGACAGCGCTTGAGAGGATCTGCAAAGATGAATGACAAAATCTATCAAATCCAGGTGTGCAACATTTGTTGTATTATACCCCACATGACTTGATGTTTTATTTGCTGCCAAAGATTCTTCAACTAAGAATGTGATATCTGTTTTGTTTTTTTCAGTGAATTTAAACACTTGTAGTATAAGGCTTTATATCTACACACACACAATGAGCAGTTTTAATGATAACTTGCAACGCAATCATTATGGTATAGGTCAAATATCATTTCAACAGCATGGCCTTAAAAGGATACTCTGCAAAAGAGGTCAGGTAATTTATTGTCCGTGATTAAACACAAAAAGAAAGCTACAAGTCACAGCTTGAAGAATCCTGGAAGCCAAAAGTATCCCATTTGCAATTTTGGCACTTCAGATCTGGAGCAAATGGTCCAAAAAATAGATACCTGCTGTTAAAATTCCTTGAGACTACTTGTAATAGTAAGGCTTCCTAAAAACTACTCAGGTGTGCATTATGTAACCTAGTAATGCAACATTCTCCTTGTTGCATTAATGCAGGGTCATATACATTAATTGAGTGCATCTGAGTAAACTGCATATTATATCATGCCACCATGAGGGGCATGGATCAAAATATTTTAGGAATCAAAGTATCAACACATTTGCCACCACCGTAAAAAAAGTACAATGTCAATACATTACATTTTTATATAAATTTCAACACATGGAGAAATAGATTTAGTGAACCATGTACTCCAGTCCTTAAATACTAACTAGAGGGTTCAGTATTGTTTTTAAATATTAAATGAATATTATGTAAAACATATATTACTTTAACGTATCGTAACGTTTATATTTTTTTTCTAAAGGCTCATTGCCAAGCTTTAAAATTAGAAGGACATATACTGTATTTATCTCATGGGCCAGTAGTTTAACAACACTAATCTAGGCAATGTATAAACAAAAATGTAATCTGTTACACTACATGCATTGTCAATGACAATAGAGGTAAGTGTAAAAAAAGTACCTGCATTGTTTGAAGATTTAACGCTTTAAAAAAAAAAAAAAAAAGTCCTAGTTTTATCATAGGAATGATCAATGACAACAACACCTGTGACAGCTTTGCTATCCTTCCACAGGTAATAGAATTTGATGATGGATCAGGTTCTGTACTTAGAATACAACCATTACGTACACCAAGAGATGAGGCTATATATGAATGTGTTGCCTCCAACAGTGTTGGAGAAGTTAGTGTGACCACCAAGCTCGTAGTTTTACGGGGTAAGTCAACATTTGAAAAAAAAATTTGATGCAATTAAACTGTAAATAACAAGTGTATCTGCCACAATATAAAATATAAATAAAACTACCAATAAAAAACAATTAACAGTTTCCATGGAATAAAAAATAAGAAAATTATTGACATGTACATGTTACCATACTCATTGTCTCATTTTGTTCTGATTTAGTACACAGCTGACATATGCATAAAGTTACTATGACAGTAAAAAATATATCAAATCTAGATGCTCTTATAAGAGTGTTAATTATTGTAGAAGTTCCAAGTAATTTTTTGAGAATATGTTATGATCACATTTAACTAAATATATTTTTATATTTTTTATGGCATGTGGTCAGACTGCCACTGGTGACCATGATTAAATTCTCCACTTAGCAGACATAATAGTAGTTATAAAGTGCTGTTTACTTCCAGCAGTACACAATGGGCTATACAAACATGCCTTACCTAGAAAGATGTGTAGCATTAGGTATGGCTTACTAAGCTTACTTTATACACCCCAATAGTGATGTCCCGGTTCGTGAACGGTTTGCCGCAGACTCATCATTGAGTAAACTTTGACCCTTTACCTCACAGTCAGCAGACACATTCCAGCCAATCAGCAGCAGATCCTCCCTCCCAGACCCTCCCACCTCCTGGACAGCTCACTAAGAATGCAGCTTCAAAATGGATGCTGTCCAGGAGGTGGGAGCGTCTGGGAGGGAGGGTCTGCTGCTGATTGGCTGGAATGTGTCTGCTGACTGTGAGGTACAGGGTCAAAGTTTACTCAATGATGAGTCGGCGGCGAACCGTTCGGTGAACCGTTAGGGGCATCACTACACCCCAATTACAGTATTGGACTCCGTGGACTTCAGATGTGAGTTGAAACTCCAAGAACTATTTTGAAGTCAGACAATCTCAATTTTCATTTAAAAAGGGTTTGTGTTTTAAGTTTGGCATACACGTTTGGAGCATGTTACATATAGATTATTTTTTTTTTAAAGTTTGATCATTTTAAATTTGTTGACTATCTAGATTTCAGCTTTGCCTCTGCAGTCCAAAACATCTTTAAATGGGCATGTTGTGATACAGCTTTTACATATTGCTTTGCAGAGGTTTATTATGTAAATGTGTCTCTAATCTACCATCTACTATCATATTACCATCTCTCAGGTCATCTAACCATTCTTTAAAAAGGAATCAGATTGTTCGTGTAAGTGAGAGTAGACAAATAGCAGATAAAGAGACACATTTGCATATTTTGTCTTCTGCAGTAACACCGGATTAGTTTAGTCAGTTGTGCTCTAAAAGCGGTGTATCATTTTGAAGATCATGCAATTTTAGCTATACCTTCTGCACAATGTTGCTAAATATATGAATTGGTTGTTATGTTGTTAGCCAGCCACTACTGGGTAAAAACGCATGTGTCTCTGTTCAGATTAATGGTTTGAGTGCAGCGGAGGCATAGATATTATGGTATATTGTGAAAACATTTAATGTATTGCATCAAATTGAATAACTGAATAAGAGCTTATCACCAACACCTTTTACAGTAAGTAAAAAGTTTGGTTGAAAAGGCCTGATGATCAGGTCCAATAATTAAGGAAATGTCTAGGTTATACATTTTTGATATACTGAACTTGCTTTTCCAGCTAGACTTATCTGACCCCTTTTTCGCTCAGAACTTACTTCCTTGTTTGTGCTGGGCAGCCACTAATCAAATGCAGCCCATAGAACGTAATATGGATATAGAGGCCACAATATAACAAAACTTACTGTAGAAGCAGAGTAATAGTTCAGTGAACATACCCCAAACACCTGTGGAATATATAGAACCATACATGAAAATGTTGTGCTATAAAGGTTTCCTCATCTAATCTCACACAGGGGTCTGTTGGTAATGGCAATGTTTGGCCCTACATTAAACGGGCATTAAAAAGGCTCTGAAATCTCTGAGCAGGGAGATAAAAAGAACCCCCAACTGCAAGTCCTAAAGTAAAAAGTGATATTGATTCTGAAAATGAGAGAGGCTTTGTGATTGACAGGGAAGCTATGTATAGGGTTTTAGAACTAAAGTCATTTAATTCCTAAACAGTAGAGAGTTATACAGTGAGACTGCATGAGCATGAGCTATAAACCAAAACATATTCATCCAGAAGCACTCAGACTGACCCTGTAATATAACTTAATCTGTTAAAAAATACACAAGCACATTTAAAAATTTATATTTTCCATATGTATAGATAGTATGCTGCGCTCATACAGCTTGGCTCTTTCCTCTGCAAAAGTAAATTACTTCAATACCCTCATAACCACATTTTCCAGCAAACCCAAACGACTATTTCACCCATTTAACTCTCTTCTTCGCCTATTGTTCCTCCTCCACCTACTAACTTGACCGCCTCAGACTTTGCAACTCACTTCACTGACAAGATATCTACAATCAAGGAAGAGAACTCTCATCTTTCTTCTTCCTCCCCTTACAATACATCCCCTAACCTCACTCTCTCTGCTGTTCTATGTTCATTCGCACCTGCTACAGCGTAAGAGGTTTCTGCTCTGCTCCAGTCCTCCCACCCCACCACCTGCTCCCTAGATCCAATTCCCTTGCATCTTATCCGTACTCTGTCTTCTTCTCTTTCTCTACCTCTCACTAAAATGTTCAATCTCTCTCTCTCCTCTGGCACATTTCCATCGCCCTTCAAACATGCAACTGTAACCCCAATTCTAAAGAAGCTGAACCTTGACCCTAATTACCCGTCCAACTACCGTCCTATCTCGCTACTGCTTTTTGCATCCAAGATCCTTGAAAGAGTTGTGTATGCGAGATTGACAGACTTCCAAGAGTCCAACTCTCTGCTAGACCTGCTTCAGTCTTGATTCCGTGCTCGTCACTCTGTTGAAACAGCTGTGACCAAAGTATCCATTGATCTACTCGCTGCAAAATCTTGTGGTCACTACTCTATCCTAATTCTCCTTGACCTTTCTTTTGGCACTGTTGATCATCAACAGCTTCTTCTCATCTTCCTCAATATTGGTCTACAAAATATTGCTCTCTCCTGGTGCTCCACCTACCTCTCCCAGCACTTTTTCAGTGTTTCTTTCTCTAGTTCTGCTTCTTCTCCTCAACTCCTCTGTGTTGGTGTCCCCTGAGGTTCAGTCCTTGGTCCCCTACTGTTCTCTATCTATACTGCCTCCCTTGGTAAACACATTAGCTTCTTTGGCTTCCAATATAATTTCTATGCGGATGACATGCAAATCTATCTGTCCTCTCCTGATCTCTCCTGTCCCTCTTGAATAGTGTCTCTGACTGCCTCTCTGCTATTTCTAACTGGATGGCTGCCCACTTCCTTGACCAACTTGACCAAAACTGAAATTCTGGTCTTTCCTCCCTCAAGTGTTGCTACTCCTGTGTCTGTCTCCCTCCAAGTCAATGGTGCTACCATCAGCTCCACCACGCAGGCTCACTGCCTAGGTGTTCTCTTTGACTCAGACCTCTCCTTCACGCCTCATGTTCAGTCTATCACCAAATCCTGCTGCTTCCATCTCAAAAGTATTGTGCGCATCTGACCCTACTTAACGCCATATGTGACTAAGGTGCTGGTCCATTCCACTGTCCTTTCTCGCCTTAACTACTGTAATCCACTTCTCAGTGGTCTTACGTGCTCCCAACTTGCACCGTTACAGTCCATAATGAATGCGGTGGCGAGGCTCATCTTCCTGTCCGCCCACACCTCCCACGCCTCATCCTTCTGTCAGTCCCTACATTGGCTTCCTGTAAGATATAAGGCTCAGTTTAAAATTCTGGTTCTTGCTTTTAAATCTCTACATAATGTTGCTCCCACCTATTTATCCTCCCTAATACACAAGTAGACTTAGGTCTATCTTCTGTCCGTACTGCCACCTCTGATGCTCGCCTTCAAGACTTCCTGTGAAACTCACTTCCCTCCTCCATTAGATGCTCACCCAGTCTCAACTCCTTCAAAAAATCATTAAATACCCACTTCTTCATAAAAGCATGTCAATTAAACTGTTAATAGCTCCAGACTGATTCCTTTCTTACAACTGTCATTAGTCTAATACTATCTTTACCTTTTGTGTCACTTTACCCCACTCCCTCTAGCATGTAAGCTCATTGAGCAGGGCCCTCAACCCCTCTGTTCCTGTGTGTCCAACCTGTCTGGTTACAACTACATGTTTGTTCGTCCACCCACTGTAAAGCACTGCGGAATTTGTGGGTGCAATATAAATAATAACATAATAATAACTCCTGTTTTACCTTTCTGAGCTGTTTTCCTTACCAAGGCTTAAGCTGCTCTGCCATGCTTTTCACGATAGTTTTATTTTTCATAAAGCTTTCCCCTAATTTGCCTCTATACCTCAGAATACTTTGCCACATATTTTAATAAGACTTGTGCATTTTTCTGGTTCTATATTATTGTTTTTTGTGCATGTTAAAATTTAATACAAATAACACATTAAAAAAGAAGATATTGTGACTTAATATCTAAACCTTGACTATTGAATTTTACAGCAGTTTAATTTTTATAGCAGGTCAAATTACAGATCCCATAAAAGACAAATTTTAGTTTTTTTTTTTACCAGTTAAACACCATCCAAACACCTCTAAACATAAAAATAACATATATTTAAGTTATGATAACAGGTAAGTTACTCTTGCATATACAATGCATATACTTAGTAAGAGTTCAATATATATTTAAATAATCAATAGGGTCAATAATTAAAGTTATTCATCTACTATCCACACACACACACACATGTTTGCACACAAGAAAGAGAGAAATGATTAAAAAGAATGGAGAAAAATAGAAATAATTGTTTGAGACGGCAGGGAATTCAGGTATTATAAAATTTGCATTCTTCTTTATAGTAAAATAATTGTATAAAAGTGACTTAAGCAAACGGTAGTTCTGCCAATTTGTAACCCTTTGACCAGAATTACCATGTTTATTACAGTCCAATTTTATTAATGCCTCTTTTTTTGAAGATGAACACAGTTATTCCTGCTGTGAAAATAGTACTTTGCAGTCTACGCTATAAAGTGATCTCTGCTGGTGAGCCGGGCTTCAGACAAAAAAAGCTCAGCTGAGTGACAGAGAGACAAAGGAAAGGTTTTTCTTGTTGTTTTTTTTAAATGACTGCAACAATGGAGTAATTAATGAAAAACAAGAAGTATCTGGTTTGCAGTACGTATTTATAAAATAATCCCTGAACAACCACTTTACTTTTTTATTTAGATCCTGAAATATAACAGACAATTATTTTTTATTCTCAAACTGTTCTAAAATGAAATACTAACGTATAGTGGGATAATCATTAGTTTGGACCCTGCTGGTTTATTCCGTTATTTTTTTATTTAAAAAAAATACATTAATTTAAACATCCTATGCATATTATCAGCAAAATAGAAAGATGGGGTTTATTCTTCTATCTAATAAATATTAGAACATAGGGCTGGCCAATATCATACTTCCATTATGCCCCAGCTTGTGGATTTCAGTACCATCACTGTAGATTTTTCTATGGTGTTCTGCATCTGGGGGCCTGCTTGTAAAGCCTTTCAAGACCAATAACCTCAAATTCCTTGATGCATATGTAACATATGCAAATATCTTTGGATCTCTTGAGCATAGAAGTGCTACATACAATTTTATTAATTAGTAATCATTTCTGTAAAGAGCAGTTTACTTATATAATTATAGTCATGTTTGTTTTCATGTGAAAATTCTTGAACACCTCTCTGTGCACGGACCTCCCTGCTTCACAGACTAAAGTGCTTCATGCATTTATGTGAACGTCATTTTTAAATGCTGTCCATTTGGTTGACACTTATGTCTTGAGGAGTCTTCATGCAGAACTCCACCATTGCCCACAGTTGTGAAATAACCCATAATACATCAGATGCTGCAAAAGATTGAACTTTATGAGAACTCTGTATGTCCAAATGGTAATGGAAAATGACCACCAGATCTCCAAAGAAAATCTATGTGTTTAGGTTATCTCAAACCTAATATGTATTTGAAGATACAGAAGGGTCTGTGTATGTATCTTTGAAGATAAAGAGGTGTTCCACTGTAACAAAAAAGAAATAACATTTTGTAGTGTGAAAATGTTTTGCCTATTTTACTTGTTTTACAGTTTGAAAAATCAGGTGCCTCTCATCTTAGTCCATGGGGACTCAGTGAAAGTGCTGCCCTGGTCTCAGAAGTCTTCCTACCAGTGTGTTTTGTTTTCAAACAGTCATCTATCATGATGTCAATGTAAATCCTGACTTTTTTATAAAGATTAAAATGTTTGTTTCCTATGTATTCATGCATAAAATGAAAATACTTTGAGGACACCCGATAAACATAAAACAAAGTTAAATCCAGAGATCTTGCTGTTACTAATTGGTTGGAGACCCAGTAGATATACCATGGAGGTGAAACATCATTTTTTTCAGAAGGTTTCATACACGTTTATAATAACCTCTGATGTTTTCCATCAGTTGCAGAGATATAAGCAGTTCTACTTTGTGCAGGAGGTATCAACATGGAGCATTTTTTATCTTCTAAACTTTCTAGCTGCATGATTTATCAGGGAAGATAAGAGCACATAAAATAACATGGCAATTGAGTTAACAAGGAGGAAAAAATAAATGTTTCTCAATCTTCACCAAATGCATAGAGAATATAAATAAGTAAGATTTACAGCGACAAACAGATTAGGCTCAGTTCTGTAATCAGCTCTAATCAGCTCAGATGCCAGTTAATTGTTTAAAAGGTCATACAGTTTCTTGTAGTTTGGGCATAATCACAGCGATTTAGCTGGTAGATAACTTTACACACATATAAAGTCTTTCCATCTGTAATCACATACACATCCAGCATAACAAAAGCAAACAGAGCTATTCACAAATAAAAAAACTGTGATGATGTGTTAGAGACAATATATGCACAAAATTTGTTTGGAATTACATTTAACAAAAAAATACATATATTTTACGACTCACATATTTTTCCCGTATTGCATATTTAATTCAGTTAAATTTAGGATTGTTAAAAAACAAGTTTACTTGTAAATCTTCTCCATTTCATGTTTATTACTGACTTCAGGAAGCTCTGCTCATTAATTCAATATTTTTTATATTTTTATGCACAATGATCGCTGACAGCTCATTTAAAGGGAACCTATAGTCTCAAAAATAACAATTGTTTTTTTGGACTATAGGTTCCATTCTATCGTTATGAGCACTGTCCACCCATCATTGCTGCTAAATATTAAAGATACATAATTATTTACCTTGTTTCCAGTGCTGCAACTCTTCTGTTGCAGCTGCCTGCTCTTTCTTTTTCCGTGATCGTCTACAATTCAATGCTTCATGGAGAGAAAAAATGCCAATGCCATGCTCCTCCAATCAAATGCCACTACAGGTTTATTTAACCTTGCAATGTAAACATTGTCATTTCTGCAAACAGCAATGTTTTACATTGCAGGGTTAAAATGACAGGACCACTGCTCCCAGGCCAGTTCATCTCAATGAGGCGGGCTTGGATGACTTCAGTGGTCCATTAAGCTGACAGGCTTATTTATTTATAGAAAATAATTTATAATTTCCCTCCTAACAACATGTTTACTTATGCTATTTATAGTTATTTTATATTTTGTTCTACCTCTTGTTTTCATCCCGCAGAGAGAAAAAGTTGCACTCTTTGTTTTTGCATTCCTGCAGAGGAGTTCTTGTGGTATACCCCTGTCCACTAAATTATCAATCTTTGTTGTGATATTAACTAAAATTTCACTATTCAATTATTATATTGCTTATAGGGCTGAATGCAAACAAAAAAGGAGTAATTCAATTTTACATTAATTTTCTTGTTTTTAGTCTGTCTCCCTTAGCGAGCAAAAACCCAATGCTTTTAAAACAAGGCAAATAGTTTGAGTTTTTGTCTTTCATAATTTACCACTTTATAAAGGAGGTTTGGAGAGCATGCGACTGTATTTATTCAGCTATGCTGCAACTGGTGACCATCAGACCTTGGAATTTGTACTAGCAAAGAGACCTGATGGACCAAGTTTACAGTTCGGAAATATATGTCCATTCTTTACACATAAGTTTAACTGACAGTGACACAAACCACACCTTTTTTTAACAAGCATGCAAACTATAGATAATATTAAAATAAGTAAGAGAAAATTGAGATGCTTGGGTTAGCAATGTCAGAATACCACTGCCTTCCATATTTGGATGAACAATGAGGACTTGATCCTTTTGAATTATCATGGAAGCAGCAGATAGGATAGGCTGTAGGGTTCAGAACATTCTTGTGTTTTCAGAACTCAAGGACTTATTTCACCATAAACGCTACAATACAAGATTATCCCTTTAAGATGGGACAGTGGCAAAATTACTGAGTAACATGAAATGAGGTTGCACGTACCATGAGGCGGGGCTTGATGAAGGGAGGGGAATGAAGCAGAGGACTAGGGTGCAGGTATAGCGTGCTAAAGGGAGAGAGACGCTCTTGGCAAAGATCTGCTGTTTACAAACGCCAAGCAGCGAAAATACAAAGGTGCCACAAGGGAATAAGTAAACAGGATTGGAGTGTGGGTGGAGGTTTACGAGCTGAAGGAGAGTTCCGGCTTGTTAACACTACCAAGTGGATTTCTGCACAAACCTACCCACTGGTGTTATGAAGTAAACTGAAAACAATAAATCACGAGACGCAGTGAGCAGAGTGGACACAGAGACTTGTGGCAAAAATAAATCTGTCAAATTAAATCACAACATAAAGACGCCATGGAGATATGAAGAAATTTGAGCTGAATTCGGTGAAGGTGAACAAATTGCAGACTTTTAAATTCTGCAAAAAATTTATGAGGCCACCCTCACAAAATTTGTTTCCTGGTGTTTAAACTGCAAAACGGTAATATCTTGATTAAGCTTATTGGTGTGGGGCTCAATTTGGATAAATTGTGGGGGAGGAAATCAAGCTAATTAGTTACAGTGCGTATTGGCTTAATGGCTTAGTGGATTGACTTTTGGAGAAAGTAAGAAAGGGAAAGAATAGAAAAGAAGAAATTAAACAAGAAATAAAAACAGAAATCAACCAATTACTAAATAAAATACAACATATGGAAGATTTATACAGAGAGATGGTGTTAAAAAAGTATCTTATTTGGAATCCAAAATCAATGATTTAGAAGATTGCTCCAGAAGGAGATAAATAGATTGAAGTAGGTAAAGTCTAAATAACTATATAAGATCATAAGATAAAAACTTTGCTTTTTCCTTCCCTGAGATGCAATTGCAGACATAATTAGAATTCTTATCTCAACAGGATAGAGAACTAGTAAAGCAAATTATAATTGCATTCTTCTATGTATATACAATATATATATATATATATATATATATATAAGTTGTGCTCCAAATTTCATATTCCCCTCTCCCTTTAATCTAACCCACCTTGTGTGGATTATCCACATAGTTTCAAGTGGCTCTTATGAGCTCTAGATTTAGGAGGGCCATTTTTTCTCCAAAATGTTACATGTTTTATGTATGTGAAGAATTAACAGATAGTTCTTCATTCTTTGTAAGATATTTGAATGTTTTGCCTTTTTGTAAGCAGTCCAGGAGATCAAAATCGGGTAAAGATTATTATTTTTTTATTTATTTTTTTCAAATGCTTAAATTAATCTGTGTTAAAGTGCATGGATTAAATACACCAACAAAAAGACAGATGATATATAATTATTTTTATTCTGAAAAAATCCACGTGGGATTTATTCAAGAAACCCACTAGAAAGAATCGGATATCCAAATATGGGGTGGGAAAAAAATTCCCAAATATTCTGCAAACCTCATTGGAAAACAGTAGCAGTTGTATTTATGGATGACCTAAATATTGAAATCTTATATCAAGATGCTGATCTAGAAGCCAGATTTTTGATAGTAGTTTCCAAGGTTTATAATAATGTATATACTTAAGTTAATTTTGACTTGCCCAATGGTAATCCTATGGCCTTGTTTGCAAAATTAATGGAAAGAGTTAAAAAAAATGAAAAAGGTACATTAATTATAGCTGGGGATTTTAATTGTGTTTATGACCAAAACCTTGATAAAACTTCTCAAATACTCTTAAAGTCTAAGAAATATGTCATTAATCAATCAATGAAATTAAATAACATATGTAAAAGATACAAACTATATGATGCTCTGAGAACCCAGAAGGAAGAAATTATATTCACCTTTCTAAAGTACATGGTTCATACTCCAGAATAGACATGTGTTTAGTAAAGGCTAATACTATCCGTAATATTCATAAAATTCAAATCAAAGACCACATATGGTCGGACCACAGCTTTGTTATTGTAGAGCTTGTAAAATCGACACCTTAGGGTAGGTCTGCTTGGAGATTAGATGACAAAATAATGAAGATAACAAAAAATAAAGAAGAACTTTTTGACTTATCAAAACATTTCTATGAAGAAACTTCTATTCCTGATCTAGCTGAGGCAACAATCTGGTGTACTTATAAGGCGGTCATGAGATAGAAGGAATAACAGCAAAGATTTATCAGTTTTATACATACAGTTTTTAAAATAAACAGCAACCCACAAATAATAATAAAATATTGTTGATTGAACTTCAAAATGAAATACATTTAAAAACAAAAATATAAATCTAAGAACAGGATAGATAAATTAATAGATGAATGTGGAATCTATTCCATGCCTGAGAAAATGGGGCAGAAATGTAACAAATTTTATTGTCAATTATATAATCTGGGGATTTCTCCCAATAAGAAAAATATTAAAGAATATCTTATGAAAATAAATATTCCTAAAATAACAAAATTAGATTTACAAAAATTGAACGCCCACTTTACTATCAATGACATTGAGACAGAAATTGATAAACTAGATTCATATAAAACACCAGGCCCGGATGGATTTAGTAATCTTTTTTATAAAAGTTTAAAACAGAACTTATTTACCATCTGATTGCCTTGTATAATGAAATAGCTATAAATTCAAAAACACCTAAAGAGTTAAAACATGCAAACCTTCTGCCGATACTGAAACCTAATAAAAACACAACTGATGTGAACAATTATAGACCAATATCATTAATAAATATTGCTATAATAGCTGAACGAATGAAATCTATTATTAAAAAAAAATATTCAATTGGATCAAATAGGTTTTGTACCTGGCAGATTTTCCAGTTATTGTGCCAGAAGAATCTTGAACATACTAGATCAATCTAACAGAAATTATAGTCCCCTCCTGGCCCTGTCTTTAGATTCCGTAAAGGCTTTTGAAGGGGTCAGTTGGGGTTATTTAGAGAATGTTTTAAGGTCTTTTGGTTTAGAAGGATGGATTCACGGTGTTCTTATGGCTCTGTAGTCCAACCCCTCTGCTAGGACAATAGGTGCCAATATATGTGCAGGATGGTTCGATCTATGGAATGGGACGAGACAGGGTTGTCCCCTGTCTCTGTTGCTTTATATTTTATCAGTCAAACCATTAGCAAGTAAGATCAGAGAGAACAATGGGATAAAAGGTTTTGGCACTAAAAAACAGGAAGTTAACATATCTCTATATGCTGATGACATCCTGATCTCACTTACATCACCCACAAGGTCTCTTCCATGGCTAATGCAAGAAATTAAACATTTTAGTTATATATCAAACTATAAATTAAATATATCATTAACTACTGCATTAACTACTAATATAGATAACACAACTATTAGTGATCTAAACAAACAATTTGATTTCATGTGGAAGAAGAAATATTTACATTATCTAGGTATAATAATTACACCAAAAATAGAAAGAACAATGGAAGTAAATGTTTTAAAATTGTTAAAATATACTAATAAGTCCTTGAAAGAATGGCGATCTATTGAATCATCCTGGCTTGGAAGAATCAATACCATTAATGCATATGTTATACCAAAATGGTCATAGTTATTTATAATGCTTCCACTAAAGATTCCCAAAAGTTGGTTCGACATGATCCAAGCCAGTTTTCTATCATATATTTGGAAGGGTAAAAAAAGAAGAAGTGCAACGGTGTTAGCAAGAAAATTTAAAAAGGAGATCTAAATTATCCAATTATTAAACATGTATACCATGCTAATACCATTGGCCATATATATAAATTACAAGTAGATTCAATCTCAATTGAACCATGCTATTTGATTGAATCAGAGGCAGTGAACACAGAAAGATTATAATTCTTTTTACGGTGTAACAGTGGAAAAGTAGTTACTGATTCTATAGCTAATAATTCTTATATATTGGCACAAACGATCCAGGAAAGGGATGAAATAAAGAAAAATATGGGCTTAAGTCAAAAAATAATAAAAACAAGTCGATTAATCTCCTTAGAAGACAACATGGTAGATTTATCTCTAAAACAATGGCCCGATAAGAACAACATTATTATAGCGGATATTATACGACAAGATCAAGTTGAACCCTTCCCAAATATAGTATCAAAATATGAGGTTTCAAATAAGGAATTGTTTACATTTTTCTTTTTTTTTTTTTTTTAAGAATTTCCTAAACTCCTCTTTGTTATAGAGTACATTGATTGGTTGTAATGATATGGAATTAATGTTTTCCCATGAGAATGTTAGAAAAATTACATATAAAGCCAATAAATTAATTGCTTTAATGAATTCCAAACCATTAAAAATATTAAATACCTGGAATAGCGAACTAGGATTACAGTTCTCTGAATATGAATGGGACAATGCATTGCAATTATTATATAAAAATATACATTGTTTCGGTCTGATTGAATGTCAATTTAAGATTTAAGATTATGTAAAAGTGGTATTTACTCCCTGTTAGATTATTGAAAATGTACCAAAATTATATCCCAAATTGTTGGAGATGTGGAAATCCTGCAGGCACGTTTTTACATATCTGGTGTTTATGCCCAGTTGTTAAAGAATTATGGAAATGGGTATTTGATACATTTGAGGCCCTATCCAAGATAAAGGTGAAGTGGGGTCCACAGCCTGTGTTATTGCATATTAATTTTAATCCATTTTTAAAAGAAAACAGATGTTTGGCAATTCATTGCTTTGTTGCTGCAAAAATAAATTGGAAATCTAGTATTCCCTTTCAAAAAAAGCACTATCTATACCAGTTAAAATTCCAATTCCGTATGGAAAAGGATCTGCCAAACTTCAGTCCCCAACAATAAAAAAAACCCCACAAGATTATTATGATTGATGGTTAGGACATATATAGTATTGTGTTAATTGAAAAAGAAGACATTTTACATTTATTTACTAGAAGACCCCTTTTGAGAAACTCCTGGTCTGCATAGTATGTGTTTGTAAATATATTTTATGTTGACAAATATGTTTGAAAGGTTTGTCTTTTGTCTTTTTAGGCTATTCGTAAATAATTAATAAGAATGTCTTTGTTAAAGAAATTATAAAGATTTTCTATATTGTAAAATTAATATGAGTTTAATGCCTGAATTGTTTTGTCTGTATATGTAATTTATGGAATAAAAAAAAAACAATAAATAAATATTAAAAATAAAATAAAAAATATGGGACAGTGGCAATTCACTTTGCTTGAAAGTAGCCTCATAGAACAGACATTTACAGGAAGACAGTGCCAGCATGACTTAACCTCTGTAGTCCTACTGGGAAAAGATTAATTCAGTTCTTTTGCCCATCAAATTATTGGCTTCTTAAGTAAAGTTGTTAATAGGTTTAAATTAGCTCATTGTGAAACGTATTAGTGCTTCAATTAAGCAAAAAGAGTGAACTTGCTGTGTAATTGCTTGAAATACATCCATCAAACTTGTATGCAGAAAAATATTTCTGAAGCATCTTAAATTTATGTGCACTCACACTATGTCACTTTAGAATGAAGTGCAGAGTAATTAGCACTGCCAGCTTTCTTGGCAAATACATCTCCCAGCCCTTTGCTACCAAGATCGATTCTGTAAAGTAGCGGCCATAAAAGGGACATTTTCATTAAAAGCAAAAATAATTTTATTTGAATAGACATTTATGAAATCATGTGAAAAAAAGCTCCTTCATTCTTTCTATCTTCTAATTAAAGCAAACATATTTTGTGTGGTTTTCTATAATGCAAATTAGACCTTCTCTGCTTTATATGCTGGAAACATCTGCTTAGAATGGACAGTCAAGAACTGATGTTTCTTTCCTTTAGTGATTAGAATGTTTTCTGTATGAGTGTATCACAAAGTTCCACAGCAATAAATCTCACCGTAAATATGTTAAGCTGTAATAAATGGGTCTTAAAATCGGTTTGATTAAATAATCATATACCACTTAAACGTTTATCTACACTTTGTGTTGCTTTATTTTTAAGCACAAGATTTCTGTGAATGTTCAATACATTTTTAATTTTACAGCTATTGAAATTAGTATGACAATGCGTTGATTGAGATTTCTTCCTAATTGTGTATAATTTGTATAAGTAAATTGGTAATTGGTATATTTGGAAATGTTTCTTATTGTGATTTTATCACTGGATCTGAGATAAAAGAATTGATTAGATCACTCTCTTGATGTAAACAGTGAGCTTGCTTAGCAGGAACATATACAAGGCAATTCGAGGATTTTACAATTATCATGACGGAAAGTCATGATTTTATTAAAGACACGGAGGCGAGTATTATGCTGCTCTCTTTCTTTATTACCCTCAGCAGCAAAGAATACATTATTGAAGAAAATAAACATTTGAACTAGGTATAACATCATAGTGACAATGTCCGCCTAGTAACATGGCCATCCAATCAGTGTCGTCCATCTCCTATAGTAGGCGGAGCATTGATGACCACTTCCTCTTTCTTTCTTGCGTATCCCGAAGAATAAACTCAAAACTCGGAACAGGAAACCAGATAAACCAACGAGCCAGAACAAGGTATGAGACTCCAAGAGCTCCTTCAACCCAGTCATGCTAGAAGAGACAAGAAAATATGGTAATGTCTTGGACTGATGGGTTTTCATACATAGAGGTCCACACATTTGACTAAACAGTGGCAATAATTCATAGATGTAGTAAGAGGGACTACTGATCTGAGGACACTTGTGGCAATGAGTCTCAAATTAGATAATGTCCTAACGCCTGTGATGGCCTCAATATCACCAAGATTGAACTTACCATGGAGAGGTCTGTAACTTACCTTGCCCCACATCCAAGCCGTCCAAGGGCGGGTGGGTGGGATAATACTCGCCTCCGTGTCTTTAATAAAATCATGACTTTCCGTCATGATAATTGTAAAATCCTCGAATTTTATTAAAGACCCGGAGGCTCCTATTATGCTATTTTAAAGCTGTGATATCACGGCTTCTGCAAAATGTTGGATTGGTTTGAAATAGAAATTACGGAAGGTAGATTCCGCAGACCAATCAGCCGCCTTCAATATATCCTCTAAACGACAACCAGCAAAGGAGGCTTTAGAGGCCATGGCACCGCGAACCGAATGGGGAGAGAAAATGGAGGTGTCAATACCTGCCAAAGACATGAGCCATTTCACCCAGCGGGCCAAGGTTGGAGAGGAAACCGGAGCATGCGGTTTACGGAAGGAGATGAAGAGTTGGGGGTCTGACCCAGTCCGAAGGGGTGCGGTACGGGCTTCGTACGCCCGAAGGCATGCTACCGGGCAAAGGAGTGGCTTCGCATGAAAAGCCGGGTACAGGACCGTCCGAGATGACGATTTCGTCCTCCATGAGATGTCAAAGACCACTCCTTCTGGAGAGAAGGATCGGGCATTGACATCGAGTGCTCTAACATCTGACACTCTCTTGCAGGAGATTAGGCATAAGAGCATAACTAGTTTAGCGGATAGTTGTTTCAAGGATAAAGACTCGTTGTCTGGCCATCGTGTCAAGAAATTCAATATTAGGGAGACGTCCCACAGGGAGGAATAGCGAGGTTGGGGTGGCCTTGCAAAGCGAATGCCTCGGAGAAGACGACAGACAATAGGGTGTCGTCCTATCGGGGCCCCATCAATGCCGTTATGGCCGGCCGATATGGCCGAGCGGAAGAGATTTACTGTCCTGTAAGCCTTCCCGTCGTCATAAAGGGATGTTAAGAATTGCAGGACTGTTGTCACAGGAGTTGATAGGGGATCCAAACCCCGTGCCATGCACCAACCATCCCATGTGCGCCAAGCAGACTTGTAAGACTGCCTCGTGCCGGGTGCCCATGAGCCCTCGAGAAGTCGGAGAGTCGATTGCGAAACTCCCTCGATCGACCAGGGTCCCCGGAAACCAGCCACGCCATGAGGCGGAGGAGCCCCTGACGGATCATGGGGTGGGGGTTCGCATCCGGGTCTCGTAGTAGAGATTGGGCATCCGGGAGGAGCCGCGGGCGATCTATGGCCATCTCCAGAAGAGGAGGGAACCAGGGCTGCGACGGCCATAAGGGGGTTATTATCACCAAGCAGCCCAATTGGCGCCGTAGGTGGAGAAGACACCGAGGAATGAGGGCGAAAGGAGGGAAAGCATAGTTCCTGGTGGTTGACCAGTCTTGGGAGAAAGCATTCGTAGCCGAAGCCTTGGGGTCTGGCCTCCAACTGAAGAAGGTCGGAAGTTGGGTGTTCAAACGGGAGGCAAACAAGTCTATTGCCAGAGGACCCCACAGATCCCAAATGTGCTGGAAGACTTGGGGATCGAGGTGCCAATCGCTGGAATCCCGTAGATGGCGGGAGTACCAATCCGCCGTAGTGTTGGATAACCCGGGTAAGAATTCTGCCCTGACGGCCATGTTGTGTTGCAGACAAAACTGCCAAAAGTCCCTCGCCAAATTCGCCAGGATTTTGGATCTCGTGCCACCGAGGTGGTTGATATACCGGACAGCCGATACGTTGTCCATCTTCAGTAAGATTGAGCATTGGGACAGTGTCGGGGAGAGGCTGCGAATTGCAAAGGACCCTGCAAGGAGTTCCAGGCAATTTATATGCAGTGTTGACTCCGCCTCCGACCAGCGTCCGCCTGTGGAAATATCTCCGCAGCGCGCACCCCAACCATAAGAGCTCGCGTCCGACTCTATTACTACATCTGGGGCCGAGCCGAAGATGGCTTTGCCATTCCACGCCTCCATGTGTATGAGCCACCAGCGGAGTTCTTCTTTCGCCTCTGCGTTTAGAGTCAGAGTATCCTCGTATGAGGCGCCGTCTCTCAGGTATGACGCCTGTAGGCGTTGGAGGGCTCTGTAATGAAGGGGACCCGGGAATATGGCCTGTATGGAGGCTGCTAGGAGCCCGATCACGCGGGCCAGATGTTTGAGAGATATATGTGGACAGGTAAGAACTCGTCTTATCTCTTTCTTGATATTTTTCATTTTGGATGTTGGTAAATACAAGGTTTGCATAACTGAGTCCACCAAGAGACCTAGGAATTCTATTTGTTGAGTGGGGGCTAGGGTGGACTTTTCCCAATTTATGATGAATCCCAAATTCTGCAACAAGGTTGTGGTCCAACCGAGGTGCATATGGAGCAGTGAGACTGACTGGGATAGCAGTAGGATGTCGTCTAAATATATGATTAGGCGTATCCCTCGACTGCGTAGGAGAGCAATCACGGGCTTCATTAGCTTGGTGAAGCACCAAGGTGCGGAAGACAGACCGAAGGGAAGGCAGCGGAACCGCCATTTCCTTCCTTGCCACGTGAATTGCAGGAAATCTTGGTGCGTCTGTGCAATGGGTACCGTGAGGTACGCGTCTCTTAGATCGAGTTTGACCATCCAGTCGGCTGGTTGGAGCAAATCTCGCAGGCAGTGAATGCCTTCCATCTTGAAGTGATGGTAATTTACGTAGGTATTTAGGTGTTTGAGATTGATAACTGGGCGGGACCCGCCCCCCTTCTTTGGGACAATAAATAGGTTGCTCACAAAACCCGGGGTATGCATCGGGATTTCTTGAATAGCTCCTTTGAGAGCCAAGTCTCGGACCTCCTCGGAGACGAGGGTCGTGTCTAGAGGGGAAAAAGCAATCTCCCTGGGTGGGGAGCGTTGGGTTGGAAGGGATATAAAGTCTATTAGGTACCCGTGGACAGCCCTGAGTATCCAGGCATCTGAGGTAATGAGAGCCCAGACATGGGAAAAATGTGTGAGTCTGCCCCCAATCGCCACTTGTGTTTGAAATTGAGAAAGGTAGCTTACCGTAAGGACGTCTTCCGGAAGGAGCGCCTCGAGTACCTCTCGACACCCATGGTCTGCCTCGTTGTGGAAAAAAGGTCGGAGCGGACCTTTGGTCAATAAAGGGGGTTCTCCCAACATAGGAGCCTCGGCTCGGGCGCGAGCCTCTGTTGACTCTGCCGGACAGACGGCCCCTTGCTCTGCCGGCCCCACCAAAAACCTTTGGGTGGAACACCCTTTTTAGATTTGATTGTGCCTTGTCTAAGGCCGTGAATGTTTGGACATAAGATCCCAGGTCTTTTACAAAAGATTCTCCAAAAAGGTACCCTTTTGCTAGGGCCCCTGGCTCAGTAATTGCCATATTTACAAGCTTTGGTTCTATTTTAATGAGAATAGATTTACGACGCTCTGTAGCCAGAGCGGTATTGGCATTGCCTATGAGGCATATCACCCTCTGAATCCAACCTCTAATAGTGAGGCGATCTAAGGCGTCATCTTGTGCCAAGGATTCCTCCACGGCTTCGAAAATTTTGGTCGCTGGACCTAAGATATCCAAGACTTTGTCTTGACAATTATAAAGCGAAAAGTCTAGACCTTTCTTAGGTTTCCAACCCGTCTTGCTTAAAAATTGTATGATCTTGGGATCGACTTGGGGTGTCTTACAGACCTCGTCTGGTATGGTGGGGCGTGGGCATTCAGCCCTCAGTTTATTACGTGTTGCCTTGTCCAGAGGCTTACGGACCCGTGAGGCGACATATTGTGCCACATGCTCAGCTGGTGACCATTCCGCAGAGCGGGGGTGACGTAAGTCATCCGGCTCAAACAGTGGTTCGCCCTGCGGGTCAAGGATTTTTCCCTGTTTAATCAATTCTGAGTTTGCGGTATTTATCTCAGTAGAGGGATTACACACCTCATCAATGTCATATTCCGAATCTAGGTCGGACAAATCGTTAGACTGATCTGAGTCTAGGGCTGGGGCACTCTCCTCATCTGAACTGAGTTCTGACTCAGTGGAATCAGGTTGGGCTTTTGCCCACTTCCAATGCCTAGCCGCTTTTGCCCGGCTAGAGGCTCTTTTGCGCGGTGGGTTAGTATTCGCGCCATCTGTGACAGGTGTTTTACTGTCCATCGTTAACTTGGAGGAGTGCTTGGTTTTTGCCGAGGCTTTGCGGCCGGGGCGTGATGGGTTGGAAATAGATGGTATCGCGACTGGCATAGCGGTCGGAGGGACCATACGTTGGGCCTGCCTTAGTGCCTGGGTAAAAGATTTTGAAATAGATGAAGACATAATGTCCATGGCAGATGCCAGGGCTTTAGAGACAGACTTGGACACAGTAGTGTCCATGATAGCCTGAATATCCTCTGATGCTGGGAAATCCAGGTCATCCCCAGAAACTATAGGGGGAAAACCCAATGCTGTCTGGGGGTCAGTTGTTGTCCCTGAGGGACCAGGTAAATCATTAGCAGATTGCATTAGTGCAGTGTAACTGACAGGCAGGATTAAACAAAGTAATTGACAGTGTTATTTGATGAATTTAATAGTAAGAATTGTAGAGCAGGGTTAAGTAACCCAGCTGAAAGTAACCAGAACACACTAAGCAGTAAGTTAAATCAGGAAAATCACTTACAGCTATTTATCAAAATAATGGAGGGGAGCAGGAGAAAAGGGAACCGTCCGCCACTAATACTGGACACCAACTCCGATCAAGGGACGGAGTGGGCGTTCCATAGTAAAAGGGCGGGAAAATGTTGGAAGAAAATGGCCGCCGCGCCGGCGGGAACCAAAAAGATGGCCGCCGCGGCTAACAAAGCGAAAGTATAAGTGAATGCCGGTGTTCGGCGGTAAGGTAACGTTGCTACACCGCCGCACGGGGAGGGAGGGGTGTAGTGCGGCTGTATGCGCGGTCAGAAGTAAATCCGACCGCGACCTACAGCCGGAACTTAAGATGGCGTTCTGACTGGGCGCGCATGCGCGGACGGGCCAGATGCCGGCGAAATTAAAGTGATAGCTGGACAAACCCACAGATCGGCCAAGTCCCTGAATATCAGGGCAGATAGAATAAGGGGGTCAAGCCATGACAGTGTAGGGTATAGGAAGATGAGGTTGTTAAGTATACTACACTTATACTTCGAAAGATTATTTAAAGGTGCAATGCAGTCAGTACCAGTAAAAGGTACCCATGAATGTAGGAGGTTAATAGAAAGAACAATTAAATACAATGAAGTACAATATCATATTGAATAGAGTAACATTAAAGGATCCCACAGTGAGAGAACTGTGAGGGGTGTACTTATCTGAGGGTAGCAGCAAAGAAAGAGGAAGTGGTCATCAATGCTCCGCCTACTATAGGAGATGGACGACACTGATTGGATGGCCATGTTACTAGGCGGACATTGTCACTATGATGTTATACCTAGTTCAAATGTTTATTTTCTTCAATAATGTATTCTTTGCTGCTGAGGGTAATAAAGAAAGAGAGCAGCATAATAGGAGCCTCCGGGTCTTTAATAAAATCCAGGATTATATAAAGGCTATATATGGCAAAGGGGAATGACAAGATACTTTAAATGACCTGACAGGGAAAACTTGCACTGATCCGGGTGAGAGTTAGATTTATTCCTTTATTTATTTTTTAAGTTTGGGATGTGTGGATGAGCATAGCAAGGGCTTCTATAGCCAAAACCAGTGTTATTTGGAAATAACACTTGGATTTTGACAGAAGTAGTCCTTTAACATACTTTTCTCGTCAACTCTCAGCCTACTATTGCTATCAAAAAGTTGGATTGCTAATGCATAAGTCCACAAGTTGTCCAAGAGAAGGACCAGATCTTAGGCGGTGGGAGAGCACCAGTTTTTTCAATCCACTCAAAAGTGGTTTAACAAAAACCAGGCACTAAAGGACTATTTACACTATTACCACTTCAATGAGCTAGTGAGGCATTGAGTTTACATTTAATCTACAAGTAGTTCGGATTGTATATTTGTTGGATACAAATTGTGTACTTCTCAAGTGATCCTCCCTTCTACATATATCACAGTTTTAATAACAAAGTGCCAAAACATGGCTATCTACAATACAAAAGTAATAAAGACGGACATAGCGCAATACTGTTGCAAAATAGGAATTATAGATATAAATGATTGCACTCACAAAAACAGTTTGATTGAAGGCATATCAGATATAATGATGTATGAACTTCAGGACTTGTGGAACATCGATATCATGCATAGGAGGAAAAAAGATAAATAATAGTGCAGAGTATCCAAGTAAAAAATGACACACTTTATTAATAAATACACTTACAAAATAGAAGTGTCAAAGTAGGCACATCAAGCTCAGATGGAGAAAAAACGAATCCCAGTGTCAGGGTCCAGTGGAGCAGGAAAGCCAAATAAACAATAAAATAAAATCAATAATAAATGAATAAAAGATATAAAATACTCTAGGCAATAAAGGACATAAGCCCTACGCGTTTCGTTCAATAATAAACTTCCTCAGGGGCATCTAACAAAATACTGCATGCATATGGACAGTATTTTGTTAGATGCCCCTGAGGAAGTTCATTATTGAACGAAACGCGTAGGGCTTATGTCCTTTATTGCCTGCATATGGACAGTATTTTGTTAGATGCCCCTGAGGAAGTTCATTATTGAACAAAACGCGTAGGGCTTATGTCCTTTATTGCCTAGAGTATTTTATATCTTTTATTCATTTATTATTGATTTTATTTTATTGTTTATTTGGCTTTCCTGCTCCACTGGACCCTGACACTGGGATTCGTTTTTCTCCATCTGAGCTTGATGTGCATACTTTGACACTTCTATTTTGTAAGTGTATTTATTAATAAAGTGTGTCATTTTTTACTTGGATACTCTGCACTATTATTTATCTTTTTTCCTCCTATGCATGATATCGATGTTCCACAAGTCCTGAAGTTCATACATCATTATATCTGATATGCCTTCAATCAAACTGTTTTTGTGAGTGCAATCATTTATATCTATAATTCCTATTTTGCAACAGTATTGCGCTATGTCCGTCTTTATTACGTTTGTATTGTAGATAGCCATGTTTTGGCACTTTGTTATTATTGTCTTGAGGATATAAGAGGAATCCTTCCATCTACAATACAGTTAATTAAGGGTAATTTGTGTGTTTTTTCACTTAATACCCACTAAGTGTGTTTTTCTATCTGCACACAGGTGAATTTATACTTTTTGTTGTATATATCACAGTTTACATTGTCATATTTCGCTTCTTATAGAATGCACTCTTGTTTGAGCACAAACTTTGATCACGTGTTCCTTAAATTTGTCATCATTCGCTTGATCAGTCATTTGCATCATGCATCTATTCATTACACAGTTCTGCAGAAATTGTGGACGCTATAGAAATAATTATACTTTTGTTTATTGTTAAAATTTAAAAAAGCGAAATAAATACAATGAAATAATAAATGAGTATAAGTAGCTTAATTGATTTAGCTGTAATCGCTTCAGATATTCAGATTCAGGATTTGCATCCATTCTTGTTAGTGATGTATGTTAATGGCTTTGCAAGGGAAATGAGATTTATTTGCTTTGTTACATTAGAAAAATCAAACAAGTAGGATTAAAGTAGACTTCTAAAAAAAAAGTGTTTCACTGTTCCTATGGGGTAGTGCTCGAGTTTAGAGCTTATTGTGTTTGATCTCAGTTTCAGGTATAACTATCAGTGATAGTACTTAAAGATTGACGATGCTTGCATTAATCTCCCTACTTCAATGTGTTACAGACCCTTCCAGCTACAGAAAGGTCAATATTTTCTTCAGTAATACATTAATGAATTTAGTACTCACCAGCTTAATCAGAAACTGAAATCTTTTAGTGAAATTGTTTCATTTCTACAGATCCTCCTAGATAAAGAGTTATTTAATATATCAAATTATTACATTAAATCACGCAGGTCTTAAATACACTCACATGGAACATTTATACTTCTATGTTGTTATAGATATTATTAACCCCTTAAGGACGGAGCCAAATGTACACGTTGTGAACGAAACAAAATGTAAACAAAACCTGGCATTTGCGCTACATGTCTGTCCAACCGTAATACACCTCTTTCATAGTAAATGCACCCACCCTTATTATATATCATTTTATTCAGGGGAAACAGGGCTTTCATTTAATATCAAATATTTAGCTATGAAACATAATTTAATATGAAAAAAATGGGAGAAAATAGATTTTTTTGATTTTTTTAGTTCTACATGACATTTTAACGGTCAGTGTCATAATACTGTTTGCTTTTACTGCAATAAAATACACATATTTGTATTCAGCAAAGTCTCACGTGTAAAACAGTACCCCCTATGTACAGGTTTTATGGCATTTTGGGAAGTTACAGGGTCAAATATAGCACGTTACATTTGAAATTGAAATTCGCCAGATTGGTTACGTTGCCTTTGGGACTGTATAGTAGCCCAGGAATGAAATTTACACCCATAATGGCATACCATTTGCAATAGTAGACAACCCAAGGTATTGCAAATGGGGTATGTCCAGTCTTTTTTAGTAGCCATTTGGTCACAAACACTGGCCAAAGTTAGCGTTAGTATCTGTTTGTGTGAAAAATGCAAAAAAACGCCAATTTTGGCCAGTGTTTGTGACTAAGTGGCTACTAAAAAAGACTGGACATACCCTGTTTGCAATACCTTGGGTTGTCTACTATTGCAAATGGTATGCCATCATAGGGGTAATTTTCATTCTTGGGCTACCATAGGGTCTCAAAGGCAACGTAACCAATCTGGCGAATTTTAATGTGAAAAAAATGAAACGCAAGCCTTATATTTGACGCTGTAACTTTTGAAAACACCATAAAACCTGTACATGAGGGGTACTGTTGTACTCGGGAGACTTCGCTGAACACAAATATTTGTGTTTCAAAACAGTAAAAAGTATTGCAGCAATAATATCATCCGTGTAAGTGCTGTTTGTGCGTGAAAAATGCAAAAAACTTCACTTTTACTGGCGATATCATTGTTGTAATACATTTTACTGTTTTGAAACACTAATATTTGTGTTCAGCGAAGTCTCCCGAGTAAAACAGTACCCCCAATTTACAGGTTTTATGGTGTCTTGGAAAGTTATAGGGTTAAATATAGTGCTAGCAAATTAAATTCCCTATACTTTCGGCATGGGTTGTCAGGCAGGTCCCGCTAATTGTAATTAATTAGGATACCTAATTATGTAAAAATATTACATAAATATATGTGTAGAATTAATATATGTATATATATACATATGTGTCTATATACATATATATATATAATTTTTTTAAATATTTTTATTTATATATAGGTGTATATATTTAGTGATATATATGTATATATTTATGTATATAGATATATATATTATTTCGTTCTACGTGTATTTTGATATAAATATATATATATTAATATCACAATACAGTTAGAACGAAATAACAAACATCTATATATTTTTTTATTATTTATTTTTAATTATTTTTTTAATTTTATTTTTTTTACGTATTTACATTTTTTTATATTATATATAAATATATATATATAACAATAATTATATATATATATATTTAATCAGTATTAGTCTACGTGTAATTTGATAGTTATATATATATAAATAATTATATATATTAATATTTAAATACACTTCGTGTATGTGTAAATGTGTGTGTGTGTGTGTGTGTGTGTGTGTATATATATATATATATATATACTTAGATCATATATATATAATATATATGATCTAAGTATATTTTATATGTAACTGTAATTTTTTTTTTTAACTAATATTTTTTTTTTTTTACAGGAGAGGGGCAGAGACAGTGTCAGCCAGTGATTTTACATTACTGGCTGACACACAGGATCAGTGATCACAGTGACTGCCTGTCACTGTGATCACCTCCTGCAGATTGGGTAATTGGCCACAGGGGGGAGTGCCTGGGTGGTACAAGCACTCCCCCCTTCCAATCTGCAGGGGGATCTGTGTGCCAGTTACATGTGTCAGCCAATAGGCTGACACATGTAACACTGATCGCAGTGACAGGCTGTCACTGCGATCAGAGCGCTCTGAGATCGCAGTGACAGCCTGTCACTGCGATCTCAGAGTGCAGATCGCGGTCACTGACCCCAGGGGGACTGCCTGGGGGGCCAGGTAAGTCCCCCGACCGCGATCTGCACGGGGTAGCCGCTGGCCACGTGTGTCAGCCGATTTGAAATCGGCTGACACACGTTAAAACACTGTCAGTGACTGCAGATCGCGGTCACCGGCCACAGGGGGGGTTGCCTGGGGGGCCGGGCATCCCCCCCGACCGCGATCTGCAGCGGGCGACTAGCGCCGGCCACATGGGCGGCCATTAAAGTGAGGGCGTACTATTACGCCCGCCGGCGTTTAGAGCCGGCTCCTGCAGGGTGTAATAGTACGCCCTCCGTCCTTAAGGGGTTAATTATTGTATTTGTTTATTTCTAAACACTTACTTGTTGTATACTTTTCAATATTTTTTCTTTTATTCTTTTTTTTATTTTTTTATTATTGCCTTTTGTGTATAGTAAGCTATTTAAGTGATTCAAATGTAACGGAGCTCCTTGTACCCCAGCTGGGTACCTCCGCCAAGCTTGCTTCCAAGCAGCCACAGGGAAAAACCTGGAACGCTTCTGCCCCAGTTGCCGCAGCTTGACTGAAGTCCTTCTGGAGCTTTTCCACCTTAGAAAAGTATACAGTGATATAACTGTATAACAGTCTCACCCAAACACTAGCCGAAAATTAGTGAAGGGTGAAGTAGAACTGATTTTATTAAACTCAACACAGGTTTATATAGGAGTAATCACAACAGGAGGTCATCAAACAAAACAATACAAACCACTCCTTGAAGTCTTGGTGTCAGAATCAGGTCAAGAGTCCATAACTGAATTACCTGCCTGACACCAAGACCCATTGCCAAATAGCTATTGTATAATAAACAAACTATCTTCCTTTCAGTTTTACCTTTTATACACACAGATATGCTAAAACAATTATCTCCCATAGTACAAGAAAACTCCTAAAAACACAGATAATACTATACAGCAGATGAACAGGGTCTTTTGAACAATAGAACAACACCCTTCTGGGAAAACAACAAGGAAATGGGGTGTAGGTAGGAAAATAACTAATAAACAAATACATTACACAGCCTGTACCTATAATGGACACAGGGTGACTAAAACATAGGAGCAATCTGGGGGCTTACATAAAGTGTCTGTCTTCAGCCCCCAGTGATAGTGACTAATCTCTACACGTATACAAAAAAAAAGAAGAAACTAGAACATTTTAAAGCAAATGTATTACAATATGTAAGACCTGCCTTAACTTTGGATGTAAATCCTGAAAAAAATAGGTTTCTGTTGCATAGGGGATGAATCATTTAAATACCCTACTATGATGGTAGTGTGCCTCTTAGCTTCTCTTCCTGGTGGCAATTAAAGGCAACATCAGAATATTAAATGATTTTCAGTGCATTAGACTCATTTCTTTCTCACTTTTTTACAACTCACTATGTGTAAGACAAGTGTTTACTGAACCTTAACCACCCAATACGTACCCAGCTGGTGTAGCCAATTCACTCTGTAGTGCTGCCAAGAAATGCCAACAGGAAAAAATATTCATTATTTGAAAAAAAAAAATTACAGCATATAGATTGAAATAAACTAATTCCATTATCATCATTATCATAATATATGTGATCCTCTTTGAAGGGGAACATTGTTTAGAAGTGTTTGGACATAGAATTTGGAACAGAATCACAATTATCCATGGGGACACTGTGTATCACAGCGCCACCTATTGGTTGTACGTATATAATAATCAATATGTTTTAATATATTTTCCATATCTTTTACATATGATTGTAATACAGATTGAATGGTATGATTTTTATTCTATATGTTTGTATAACTTCCCCTCCTATAGTTATGTTTTAATGTGCTATGTGGTTGCCTGTATGATTTTCCATATGACAACGTTTTATATATTAGATTATGTCATTAGAAGTCTATTATAATGTTGTAAGGGTTAGTCCTGGGTGAAAATAAAGTACTTTGTTGTAGTTTTATTTTGTCTCTTAAGAAAACAAAAAACTATCTCTCTTCAGAGGTAGTAGGTGATACAAATAGTGCCTAAACAGAAAGCAGCTCAACACATGAAATGGAATACCCTTATTTACACAATCAATCTTAAGTACCCAGAAGACATTTGGTATAAAACGTATACCAATAAGTGGAGCGCTATACAAATAAAGAATTATGTAGGGGTTCACTTACCCCATCAATTGGGTGTAACAACACACTTGAAGAACAATACACTTCCAGGAACTCAAGGCTCTTAAAAAGGTGAGCATAATACTTACCATAAGTGTATCACCTGCATTTTGCACAGTACCACCCATTTGGTCACCTTGTTCTCTTTTCTGTATTTTATTGGAGGAACATCATTGAGAGAGTGGTGTGTTGCTGCCCAAAGAGCAAAAATGTTTACTTTACAGAGCCAATACCATGTAGGACCCAGACCATGTGAGTGGTTCTAGTTATTTATTTACCACTAATTACTACACCACATATCTCATATATCTCTGTGTTTTTTCTTTTTCATGTATAAAAATTAAAATTTGTATCTTCAAGTGTTTTGTTACACGCAATTGATGGGGTAAGTGAACCCTTACACAATTCTTTATTTTGTCTCTTGTCCGGTCTTTTCAGTGATCAAAGTAGCAGAGTTTTAAGTCCTTTTTTCCGGCTGCTCTGTTCCCTGGTACTGAGGATGTGTGGGTAAAGAGATGACCAGAGACAAATGCATCTTTGTGAAGATAGTGGTAAAGTGCTTCTGTAAAAGCAGTAGTTAGAGACAGCACAGGCAGAGAAATCAATACATGTCTGGAAGAAGGAAAGGGCAGAATCCCATATTGGGGACCTATCACCCCATGATCACTTTACAGATACCTTAAAAGAAAAAAAATATATAAAAATGCTTTAGACTTATACTTCTTTTAGCGAGCAACTACCATACTTTATTGATTAATATCTATGTACACATTTTAGGAAAAACTAATCTAAAACTTACCGTACAGCTTATGAAACTCTCCTGATCTTCCAGAAAAAAAGAAAAGTATTTTCGTTTAACATTTACTGTTTCTTTTCAAACTTTTCACAATCAATAATCATAAAAATAATGTTTTCAATGAAGCCATTTTAAAGCATATTTTCATTGTTGACTGTTTACAATCTTGTGTAATGATTGTGGACATTTTTATTGTTTAGAAAATGAGTTATCTAAAAAGAACAAGAAGTGAAGGTGAACAATTGGTTTCTGCAGTAATTTCCTCATTTGTGATCAGTTGGCTTTTCGCTGACTAGAAGGATAAAGGTTGCAAAGGCACAAATTGGCATGAAATCTTTTTCGATTGGATTCTTTAACTAAAAGTGTGAATAATGTAAGCCTACAAATCTGATTGGCAGACTTAATATAAATTTTGTTTTCATATAATGGAAATGGAAAGGTAAAAAGGCTAACAGCTTACTTTGTGCATTTAGCAATAAATATGGATTTGTTTGGGCTCAGCTGGCTGGGAGCTCTGTGTAATTCATTTTTGTTTCTTTTTTACTGAAATATCCTAGAGGTTTATTTTCCCCCCATCAGAGTATTGTTTAGAGCAGACACTTACCTCCCTCTGGAGCTGCCGACGAGGGTGAAGTGTTAATGCATTTTGAATCAAGACAAAATAAAAAGGTTAAGACCTGTTTCCTTTACGCTTTACAGATGAAGTGGACATTCTTTTCCCCTAGCTGTATAGCTGTATATTTATCTGACATGGATTATTTGTTTTCTTTTCGCAAGATGTTGCTTCACAATGTCAGTGTGTGATATATATATATATATATATATATATATATAAATAAAACAAAATGTTTATGAGGCATGTTGGTACAGAATGTCAAATGAGGAATTTGACTGTTCATGTCTATCATGTACAGTTTTTACCATTCTACCCACAAGAAGACACAAATCCCATTAGTTATGGGATAAGGCCACAGCCACAGCTTTATTTAAACCACCACATTGGCAGTTTAACATTCCAAACATTCTTGAATTCTTTAAGTACCTTAAGGCACTTGCTATCCCAAAATGTCCTACTTTATAGCAGTTTTTTTCAACAGCCCTGTTATATAGGAGTAGCAAAGAGCAGAAAAGTGTAGTTTTTTTTGTTTACACAATAAAAAAGGAAAAAAAAAAACAAGACAAAACTTAATTCAAAGCAAGTGCCCTATAATACTTCCAACATGTAGATAGCAAAGTACAGGGTTCTAAAGGGCTTCATGCATGTGTTTTTCAGAGAGATTATGGGAGTTGCCAATGGTTGCCAGACCACACAAATGTTGCCTAATGTTGCCAGTATCAATAAAACTCACAGACATGTGTGGAGTATGTTGGGTGTCATCGACCTCCACTGTAATGTCACAACAATATGAGTGTATCTCGGACATACACAGACAAATTTTTCATCTTTTCATTCTCCAAATTCTTACACTTATCCATTATTACATCTCTACCAGATACATACTGCCACCTCCTTCCTCTTCCTATTAAAACAATAAAAGACAAATCAAAACCAGACAAACTACATAAACACAGTCACACACCATGTTGCCACCACATACACCCTTCCTCACATGGCCCAGAGATACCATGGTACAAAATAAACAAACAACTTAAACAGTAACTGTACCAATGAGTTATATGAGAGCTTCACTTAGCTATTTGTGGGGTTTTAGTCTAAGTTAATATTTTAAATCCTTATAGGTTTTCAATATGGAAGAATATATTAGCACACCTCATAAAATATTTATGAAAAGTACTCCACATGTATCATTGCCAAAGATACTAATAGATACGAATGCACTTAATTAGACTGTATTTTTGGTAGCACTATTTATATACACTTGTAGTTAATATTTTCAGTTGTTAATATATATAATGTGTAGGACTTATTTCTTAGTTAGCAATGGATATAGTGGGTTAACAAAATGACTTAATTCCACAAACCCTTTTCAAAAAATCCACACAACACATATAAATAAATATATATATATATAATACACTGTTGGATAAGATGCTATTTCTTTGTGATCTACAGATTGTATTGGTGCCTGTGTGCACAGTAAATCAAGGATACACATAACAACCCAGCATGCTTTGCCTTACCCTGCACACAGTTAAACTGAGAGAGCATGTATGTAATGTATTTGTTTTTTTGCTGATAGCCTTGCTTGAAATGCAGTGACCTTCCAACCACTAAGCCACCAACTTGCACATTTTATATTTGGATAATTAGCTTTCTGCTTTATCACAACATCAATTGCATGAATATTAGAAATTCAAATAATGAAATTAAAAAAGGGCATATCGTATATTTTAGTCTTGGTGTCATTATTTTTCTTAATCAATGTTATAAAAGCAGGGCATGGTGCATGAGTTCATTTTGTGTGTGTGTAGCACTCTGACCACACATCAGAACATAATCTCTCTGCCACTGTGTTGCTGTGAATACAAATGCTTCCCTCATTTAGCTGACTGACAAAAATAACAGTTGCTTCTCATAAACACGACCAGAAAATAGCATCATACCCTACGGTTATTGTTATTACCGTTTTAAAATTACAGACCTTAGGTTTACTTGTTAAGGCTTGATATTTGCATTTCCATGTAATAAAAAGAATGTTTATCTGATGTATTTTAAATGGCTTTTTAGCTCATTCTCATGAAATTTGGCAACAGGAGCACAAACCCATAAAACAAAATAGGATCTGGATCAACCTCTATCACAAACGGCATCTCTAGAACATTCCATCTACTTTATTGCCTATCAATTTTTAGATTCTTTTCAGCCTCTCTGCTTTCTGCGCGATTTGTGTTTATTCAATATGTGCATGTAGTAGCAGAACGCTAACCTAGTGACCTTCTACAATTCATAACCCATCTACTCCACGGTGCCCTTTACTGGCATTAATATTCTGTTCTTTGAGTTTTATTATTCAAAATTCTGAAAATTGGAAAATCGTAAATGTGTTCTTTGGATCCTCTTCTTGCTAATTCCTGGCTCCATTAATAGTTTCACAAATTCGATTAAAATTATTGCCTATTATTTATAGTAATTGAAGCTTTCAAATGAAAATGTCAGGTTAATATATATCCACTTTAACGTGTTAATATGAATAGAAACTATTAATTATATCAACCCAGATGCTTTTTAGAACATGCCTTTTAGAGTTTAAAGTATATTTTTTGAAATTCGATTTTGGTTGTTTAGTTGAAATGATCACACTCTTCTAGTCTGTCAGAGAATTCCATATCCTTATTGCTCTTACTGTAAAAAAAACCTTTTCTTTGCCTTAAATGAAATCTCCTTTCTTCCAGCCTAAATGTGTGACCTCGTGTCCTATGTATGTATAGCCCTGTTTATGAACAGATTTCCAGATAATGGTTTGTACTAGCCCCAAATATATTTGTATAATATATCTCAAGCGCCGTTTTTCCAAACTAAAGAGATTTACATTTTTTATCCTTTCTTCATAACTAAAATGCTCCGTTCCTTTCATCAATTTTGTAGCTTGTCTCTGCACTTTTTCTAGTGCCATGATATCCTTCTTTAGAACAGGTGCCCAAAATTGCACAGCATATTCAAGGTGAGGTCTTACCAACGATTTATAAAGAGGCAAAATCATATTTTCATCCTGAGAATGTATGCCCCTATTTATACATGATAAAACCTTACTGGCCTTAACAACTGCAGATTGACATTGCATATTGCTGCCTAATTTGTTTTCTATAACAATTCCCAAATCCTTCTCGTGTGGTTATCCCTAATTGTAAGGTGTAAATTGCTTGTGCATTCTTGACCCCAAAGTGCATAACATTGCATTTCTCTATGTTAAATTTCATCTGCCATTTTAGTGCCCAGACCCCCAATCTATTGAAATCACTCTGCAGTAAATCAATATCCTGCTCACATTTTATTACTTTACAAAGTTTTTTGTCATCTGCAAACACTGATACCTGGCTTTCAATGCCTATTTCAAGATAATTTATAAATATGTTAAATAGAAGCGGTCCCAAAACAGAACCCTGAGGGACACCACTTACCACTTTTGTCCAGCCTGAAAATTTACCATTAATAACAACTTGTTGTACTCTATCCTTAAGACAATGTTCTACCCAAGAACACGAGTATTGATCTAGACCAATTTATTTTAGTTTGAAGACTAACCTATTGTGAGGAACCGTATCAAATGCCTTGGCAATATCCAAGTAGATCACATCCACTGCAACACCCGGATCTATACTTCTACTTACTTCTTCATAGAATGCAATTAGGTTAGTTTGACATGACCTATGTTTCATAAAACCATGTGGATTATTGCTAATAACAAAGTTCTTCCTAATGAATTCCTGAATATTATCCCTTAATAGCCCTTGAAATATTTTCCCAGTCACAGAAGTTAGCTTAGGTAAATAAAGCTCTGGGGCCTGACAGTATTCACCCACGAGTACTTAACGAGAGAAGTGGGGAAATAAGTGAACCTCTGTATTTAATTTTTCAAGATTCTTTTGTTTCATGTATTAGTTCCGCCACTGCCTAGAGTCAAGCATGGTGGTGGGAGTGTCGTGGTCTGGGCCTGCATGAGTGCTGCCGGCACTGGGGAGCTACAGTTCATTGAGGGAACTATGAATGCCAGCGTGTACTGTGACATACTGAAGCAGAGCATGATGCCCTCCCTTCGAAGACTGTGCCGCAGGGCAGTATTCAAACATGATAATGACCCCAAACACACCTCCAAGACAACCACTGCCTTGCTAAAGTACTGACGGTAAAGGTGATGGACTGGCCAAGCATGTCTCCAGACCTAAACCCTATTGAGCATCTGTGGGGCATCCTTAAATGGAAGGTAGGGGAGCGCATGTTCTCTAACATTCACCATCTCCATGATGTCATCATGGAGGAGTGGAAGAGGACCTACAGTGGTAACCTGTAAAGCTTTAGTAAACTCCATGCCCATGAGTGTTAAGGCAGTGCTGGAAAATAATAGTGGTCAGTGGCCACACAAAATATTGACATTTTAGGCCCAATTTTGACATTTGCACTTGGGTGAACTCACTTTTGTTGCCAACGGTTTAGACATTAATGACTGTGTGTTAAGTTATTTTGAGGGGACAGCGCATTTACACTGTTATACAGGCTGTACACTTACTACTTTACATTGTGGCAGGGTGTCATATGTTTTTTCCTAACAAGTGTGATGTTTGGCAAAGTTCCTTCTTAGTTGCTAAGCTAATTTACCCACAATCCATCAGTCAAAAGAATCCCACAGTAAGGCAAACTGCAGACATCATGGACAGAAAAAAATAAAATGGTGGCACCCAGATATTGAGATGTAGTGCAATTAAGAAAAGATAAATAAATAGTAAAGACAAGTGGCAAGAGGGGAGTATAACCATTCAGATAAAAGGAAACTGAAAATAAAATAAAGCATGAGCACACATCTTTAACTGGCCAGTTCTCCACAATTCCCAGTTTAATGAATTACCCAATATGCCTTAGAATGGCCATATCCTTGAATCCTTTTGTAAATTCTCAATGTGCTGGTAACACATTGTACTTTAAATAGTCAAACATTGATCACTTTTATCTGTTAATAAATGTTTTATTAAATAATTCCAAAATCTAAAATAAAAAATGAATAAATAAGGAAAGGTGAAAGAAATTGAGGCAGGGATAATTTATGTTTGCAATTATAAATACCCTTGATTATTCACATTACACTTGTTTTCTGAGAGCAAGTATACCCTATTTCTGTGCAATTATTAGAAGCCATAAATCTTGATAAGCAGTTGGTGTTAAGAACAAAAGTAATGCGAGAGATTGTGTCTGACATTGTGTTAGATATTGGCTAAATAGATTTTACTTGACTTAAAAGAAAATATGTTAACAGTGTGTTATAAAATAAAATTTCCTTTGTTTTGTTGCATTATCACATGTATATGGCTTTGAATAATGTTTTAGAAATAAATTATAATTATATACATAAACACTGTATATGTTAATAATGCATATTAGGCAATGAAGCAATGGACTAGATTCAGTATTTCAGAAAACTGTACTTTTTATCTGTAATCTGTCAGTGGAAGTAAAGCTTGAATAATCAGCTGGCACAAGTCACTGTTGATAATTTATAATGGCTTATAATGACCTTAACCCCTTAAGGACCAAACTTTTGGAATAAAAGGGAATCATGACATGTTACACATGTCATGTGTCCTTAAGGGGTTAAAGGGTTTTTCCAACCACAACGACCACTTCAATGATTTAGATTTCAATAGAAATCCTCCCCTTGCAAGCAGAGATTCTCTGCCCTCTCACCCACGGCAGGGGAGGGCTGGCAGCCTGAGGCCTGGGGGGCAAATCCAGTCAAGTGGCCCATTGCACCACAGAATCAGCTCACCATCCATGCCCACCTTTTCCTGGTTTTATAATGGATATTGATGTTATGAAGCAAGGCAAATATTATGCAATGTGGTTTATGTGGGGATGAAGGTGAGAGGGAGGGAGGGTGATGGTGAGAGGGAGGGGGTGATGGTGTGAAGGAGGGGTTGTAATGGTGTGAGGGAGGGGGGTGACCAGTAGGGGGCCCGGTGGCTTGTTCAGTATGCCGCAGGGTGCAAGGCCCCTCTAGGCTGCCCAAGAGCACCTGTGACCACTGGTCTGCAGCTCCGCAGTGTGCAGAGCTGCAGACCATGTGTCTTGCGAAATCTGGCAAATCAGAGCAACGCTCAGACCGGGTCCCGCGAGATATGGTCAGCAGCTCTGCACAACGTAAAGCTGCAGATCGGATATCTCCACCGGACCACCAGGGAGCCCCCACTAGACCACAGGGAATGACAGAAGGTATGTAGTCCCTCCTCTCTCACACCATCACCCCCCTTCCACACATTATTACCTTTCCTCCTTTCCCTTCCCTGCACCCACCAATTTTGCCCTCTCAACTCCCTCCATTTCACATTGGTGTTTTAAAAAACAAAACAAAAAAACTTCCCTCGGCCTCCCCTCGCTGCTCTGGAGGGCACACATACAATCTGAGCTGTCAAAATGGTCCTGATAGCAACGCGAATGGTCCCAGTGACATAAATAGAGGGCGAGGAAGAGCAGCGCCGGGTAAGTAAAACATTTTATTGGCAGGTTTTACTAAACATTGAGAGGGTGGACTTTCTCCACAGTGCCCAATATGGTATATTACACCCCCTCTCAAAAGGGTTATAGTAACACCTTAATGCAACTGAACTTGCATCAAAAGTTTCAAGTAAAATATCCAGTATCAAAGAACCCTTCAATTCCCATTGTTCACTTTTACCTTTAATCCTATCCACCCCCTTTAGCACCCTGTACTCATTTGTTCTCTGATAATGCCCTCATTTTCATCATAGAGCAGTCCCACCTCCACAGATGACCTAATTCCATGCTCTCTTTTGGCTTTTATTCCTACCATCATTCTATCTTATCTATCCCCTATTTTTATCACCCTCTCTTTTGAACGAAAACAGCTTCTAAAATAAACTATCTTTATCTTGCTCTTTCCACCAATTTGTGACTCATATCCCTTCTCTCTTACTGCTGTACGCTTCTGAGACATGTCTATAATCAGCTATCCACCTTTAAACAAGTTCCTACACTAATTTCCCCTTATCTTCCAACATTTCAACTGGACAAAGAGGGACACTTAATTTTAGGAGAGTGTGACTTACTGATAATTTATGCAACTGAAATCTCATTTAGTACAATTTAGAACAATGTATGTACACATGACAAAGACTGATTTCTAAATACATTTATTTTAGTTTAAAGATACATTTACTGTGAGTATTATGTCTGTAAAGCTCTGATATAATTTCAGACACACCAGAAATACTGAGCTCCTACAAAATTGAGACATTATGATAAAAAAGTGCGTCAGAGCCATTCAGGCCCAAAATAGGGAATGTCTCTCCTAAATAGGAACTATTGGGAGGTATGCCTCTCTATTATATAATATTGTTAGAGCCTACTGCCATATGTGAGGACTGGCTTGATTTTATGAGGATCATAAGGATTGAAAAAGCCAAGTTTAACACATGTATTGAGATGGAAGCACCTCTAGTGTTTTCAGTTACTAGGTTAAATCTACAGGGACATGGCACCCAGACCACATTATTGAGTTGTAGTGGCCTGGGTGCCTATAGCATCCTTTGGATTCTCCTATTTTTAAGTTTCAATCAGTTTCCATATTGGCATTATTTGTAAAAGATTTAGTGTTGAATATATGAAGCTGCCCTATATTGAGTCTGTATTGAATTCAATAGAGATTTGGCTTAAAAAAAGTCAACTGGGGAGGGCTTTCAGTGGTTTAATATTAAACTCTTAAACATTAAATTACCATATATACTCGAGTATAAGACATCTTATACTCAAGTCACTGTCTGTATTATGGCAACTTACATTGGCTCATTACAAGCCCGGCGGTCCTGTTGGGGGCTGGCAGAGAGCTGTAACTTACCTTTCCTGCAGCTCCTGTCAGCTCCCTTCTCTCTCCTGCGTTCCGGTCAGCTCCCTTCTCCTCCACTGTAAATCTTGCGAGAGCCGCGGGATCAGAGCGTTGCCACGTTACCGTGGCAACGCTCTGCGCGGCACATAGACCGCAAGACTTACAGTGAAGGAGAAGGGAGCTGACCAGAATGCAGGAGAGAGAAGGGAGCTGACAGGAGCTGCGGGAAAGGTAAGTAACAGCTCTCTGCCAGCCCCCTCCTATACAGCCCATGCCACTGGACCACCAGGGAATGAGAGCCCCCCTCCCTGACCATGTATCAATCAGGGAGGGGGGACAAAAAAATATAAATACAAATTTAAATAATAATATAATTAAAAAATAATAATATTAAAATAAAATAAAAATAATAATATTAAACAAACACAAAATTTAATATTAAAATAATAATAATAATTTAAAAAAATAATAAAAATGCCCACCCCCCCCCACCAAGGTTACACACTCTGCATCACACACACTGCATTCATACACACACACACACTGCATTCACACACACACTGCATTCATACACACACAGAGCATTCATATACACACACACACTGCACTCATACATACACACACTGCATTCATACACACACTACACACACTGCATTCATACACACACACACTGCATTATATACACACACTACACATACTGCATTCATACACACACACACTCTGCATTATATACACACACACACTGCATTCATTATATACACAAAATAAATATTCAATTAATGTAATTTTTTGGGGATCTAATTTTATTTAGAAATTTACCAGTAGCTGCTGCATTTCCCACCCTAGTCTCATACTCGAGTCAATACGTTTTCCCAGTTTTTTGGGGTAAAATTAGGGGTCTCGGCTTATATTCGGGTCGACTTATACTCAAGTATATACGGTAAAAGTCCCCAGAGAACTTTTTGATTGACACTACACATTCAATTGGGGTTTAATTCCTTGTAAAATTAGGCCCTCTATAAATAGCTTTTTTTAGTGTGTTGATCAATTATTGTCAGCTTTCATGGAGTATCAAATCGCACTTAACTGTGGGGCTTTCATGAAGCAGAAAGGGGTTTATTAAATGAAACATGTTTAATTACAGCAAACGGAATTCAAATCTGTGCCCTGGCTGTGAATGAACTGAGTGAACTAGTGAACTATATTGTGGTGTCATTTGCTAAACATTAAATTAACTTAAATGTAAAATAAAACAAAAAACATCACATGAAGAAAAGGTTAATGCAAGTTATAGGTGAAAAGAATATATGCAAAAGCTATAACTGATTAAATAGGATGCCTGCATGCATGCCTATGATAATTAAAACATTTAGTAGTGAACTTCCACTGGTCATAAAAGCACAAAAATAATCCTCTGAATTATATAACAAGTATTAGTAGGATAAAAAAGCAAAAGTGTATCAAATGGCAAACATTGGCCAAAGTTAAAAAATGACTAGCCAAGTCATTCAAATGATCTTGAATGCAAATCAAGAAAATGATTTAACTCTCTTAAAGGAAATAATAAAATAATGTAAATAATTATATATTAGTAAGTGTCACTGTATGTGTAATCAATAAATGTCATGTTGTACATTTAAAGAATGTTTTTGCAGTTTTTGTTTTTTTACTTTGACTCCTTTTCTGTTCTTTAAAAATTAAGTACACTACTGTTCTAAAACAGTAGATTTTGGAGTGTTTGCTGTCTAGACTCTGCTGGCTTTAAATTGCACAGTGCCGGATGTCAACTAGAATTATAAGAAGAGAAATATTAGTTTGCTCTGTAGGACAGTATAATTTAAAATATAAAATTTTCACATTTTTATTTTTTCAGCCCGTTAATATGTTTTACTTTGACCTATTCTTTAGCTAATGCATTATTTAGGCTGACGGATAGAACACAATTTAAAGTCTTTAGTTTAAAAAGATCACCCCTGAGAGCTTTCATCAAATCAATGTTTTAATCAGGAACAGTCTTGCAAATTAAAATGTGTTGCCTTTTAGGGATAAATGAAATTTATGTTAAATTACCTTAGACTCATCCTTAATAATATCTCTGCTGTGTATCAGTTTATTGCATTTCTAATATTCCTTCCTGAGCGGAAGCGCACTTCAAGCTCTATATATTTATTTTTCCAATGTGATATGCAGTGCTAGAGAATGAAGGATTAGGTTTGCAATTCTTTTTAAGAGTAATGGGAATTATGCAGCTAATCCCTGATACATAATCTTGAAAATGAACCTCTGAGTCTAAACCTAATGCATGGGATTTAAATAGGAAAATAAATAACTTTTTGCCCTGTATATTGCATACATGCTCACAGTGGCTGTCTTAAATAGACTGAAATGTAGTCTTTACTAATCCTCTTGGAGCTAACAGGTCTTGAGGTCTTGCAACACATTGCACTGGGGGTGGGGGGAGAGGAAATAAACTACCTTTTTACTTTAATAGGATAGCAAAAAAAAATAAAAAAAAATAAATAAACTAACTACCGGGGACAAAAAGTAGTCCATAATTTGCTACAGATTGGCGATGGATTCATATGAACTGACTCAACAAAATAAAAATCAAGTACATTTAGATAGCTGTAAATATGGAACCAGGCAAAAAAAATAAGTGCAAATGTTGCCATCTTTTTCTCAAATCCTATTTGTATATATATATAGGTTACCTATCATTATTTAAATCCTGTATCTGACAGCAGTTTAGTGAAAAATAGTATGTATGTACTTTATATATATTATTTTATATATTTTTTTTTTGCTACAGTCAGACATAACAATGAAAAAACAACAATATAATTATATAACGAATTTATAAGCAGTAGTGATTCATTTTCCTTCAGAACTACTTAAATCCTTCATGCAGTTTCTGAACATACTGGGGAATTATTCTTTACACTTTGTGCTCCAGAGCTTCCCATAAAGGTTCAATGATATTTAGATCTGATGAAAAGAGATTTCACCTAAGGTTAATGACTTTACGCTAGTGTTTATGATTTAATTCTTGAATTTGCTTGGCAATGTGCCTGCAAACATTATAATTTTGGAATATAGAACATCTTGAAGGAACAATGTTTAAGGTGCACCCACTGGCTACTGAACACAGAATCAACAATACATCATCAAAGCTTAGGACTCCTATGAGATAGTTGCCCATATCAATACTGTTTTTCCCAACACGTTGGCTACACATATTGTGAGCTGTAGACTCATCACTTGACTTTCTCCAAAAATATAGAAAATAAAATGACTGGCTCCTAATCAGAATGTAGTATACATTTCTGCAATGCGCGGATCCAGGTTTTGCGTTCCTTACAACAGATTATGCATTTTTATGTGATGACCTTAGATACAAGTGGTTTCTAAAAGACGGCTTTTCCATGAATTCTATCCTTGGGAAACATACAACATAGCTGGAAACCTCTGAGCAACTTGCAATGTGTTCCATCACCTCGTGGACATTAAATAAATGCGTTTCCAATATCATGTTCAGTATCATAAATATGCATTAATGCAGAAAGCCAAGTAAGAAGCAAATAATTTCTTATGACCATTGTATTCATCAAAACTGCCTCTTATTTGTGCATTTATTTTTAATTTGTATCTGAAACAATAGTAATGGATTTGGATGTAAACAATGCACTCTAGATTATATTGTTTACAGTTTAGACTACATGTTTCAATTATGTGAGGATACCATGAGTGAATGAAAGATATACCTATGATAACTTTTCAAGTGATCACTATGTGGGCTTTTTTTTCGTTTTTCTTTCTTCTTTCTTCAACTTCGTTTTTTGTAACCTTACCGTTATGTAACTGGATAACAAACAGGTCCTATTCACTTACAACTGCATAGTTACAAAGGTTTATTTTTAAGCAACTATTGACTTTAAACAAAAGTGATTTTGAAGATATATTTAAATAGGCATAGCACGCCGATATCTGTGACTTGAGGTTATTGGTGTGCACCTTTTGGCCTCACTATAACTTGTACCGGGACTTTGAAGATATTGGATAAAGATGTTGGAATGTGTGCTTAGAGAATGTAGTGTTTTTAAACAGAATATTGAAATGGTATGATAGTAAAAGTGTCTTTCCTTAACTGTCTGGCTGTGATATTAAATATTCATATTTTTTTAAAATCAGTTTTATATATATATATATATATATTATAATAGAAATTATAAAGCTTTACTAAGGTATGCATTGGGCATATGCATTGATAGAGGTCAAGAGCCTAAAACGTTTGCTGTATTAAGTTTGTCCTTCATTAAACTTGAGTAGCACCTTGGTAAGTACCAATAATTCTGGTTGCGCAGACCTCCTTTCTTTTTGTTTGTGGATCTTTACACCGCTGGGGCTGCAGTGGGGGTGCTTGCTGCACAGTTACTGGCTCATGATTTGTTAAGTATTTTGAGACATCTAACTTTGTTTTATTGGGGCCACAATTGTGTCTGTATGCATATTGTTTATAGAATAACAATAAATAAATAAATAAAAAATTAAAAAATCAGCAAACTTTGTAGTAACTTCAAAAGTTCTTTTTTATTGTTTTAAAATGTGGCATTTGTCTAGAAATTGTATCTCTTTTATACTAATACAAATATACATTCAAAGATCCATCTTTTGGATGCAGTCATTTATAACATTGTAGAAAAGTACACGACAACAAGACAAACAGTAGCCTTTTTTAAAACAAATGTTTATCTTCTGTTTGGTATAACTATGCAGCTTAGTTGTGTTTATTGCTTAGAGTTATGAGTGACAAATGATATATGCTAAATAAACCAGAAAAACAGTAACTCCTAGGGACACCTGAAGGCTTATGCACAACCCCGATTGGTTCTTTTATGTATTTGCCCATGGAAACAATTATACTTTTGAAATGCTTAGAGAACATTTAATATAATGGACTCCGTATAGTATGTACAGGCTGTACCCTGTAGTAAGTATTCAGCCCATTCAGCTTGAACTCCTTTTTATCCGGCTCTTTATCCATCTATTTTATAGTGACCTTGGGCATACCATACATGCTCTTTTTATGCAGTGCACTTTCTGCAGATAGCGAGAAACAGCATTACCAATCCATCACCATTATGAATGATTCAGCTTAAAACAAACACGGGTCGGGGATATATATTTTAGAAGCATATTTGTATTGATTTCATCACTATAGAGAGCTTAAAGGGGGAAACACTCAGAGATTATAAATGATGAAGCAAGATTTAACAAATTACCCTTGAACGTTAAAAGAACCTGCAAGCAATGCCTCAAATGCATCATCGGTCCTGTTCTCGAAGGAAAAAAATAATACACAGCATAAAAAAAGAAAATGTTGCCTCTAATCTATCTACAACATCCCTGTTCTGAGAGTTGCTTAGGCAAATTTATTATCAAAATTATGAAAAGAAAAAAAAAACTGATGTGCTATTTGGAAAATATCGGCCAACATACTCACCTATTTTGGGTTGGTGGGAGTTATCTATTCATTAAATCTTGTTTGCACAGACTTTTCAACTGACTTAACACAATGTCAGATATGCATCCAACAAATCTAATGGACAAATGGGACACTTTAGATTTGTGGGTGGAGTGACGAAAGTGGAAAGGCACACCAGAACCCCAGAATTGGGACTGTTGGAAGGCATGCTTGCACAAATGACAGCCTAAGGCATTAGGTACTCTTTACCTACCTTGCTGCAAATAAGTTGTTAAGACACTGTGTATGACTGATGGAAATGAAGGAACAAAAAGTAAACAAATAGTGATACCCTGGTCAACCTTTTAACCAGAAATAACTATGCAACAGCCCCATCTCAGTTTCTCAGTTACTCTTTAAGTCGTGGATTGAGGGTTAATACTATACACACATTATATTATTTACAATTATATATTATAAACAAATTAGAAAGGTGGTTTTCAGCGCATTAATGAGATGATATAGCTTCTAGGTAACATGCAGCAAAGTGAAAAATATTAAAACAAAAGCAAAATACATTCAATATTTTTACATTACCGTGATCCCCGCTACACTTTGCTCTACTTGTCACCAGATGTTATTTAGATTAATCTGTCTGATGTATACGAATAAATGGAATTCAACTAAATTAAACCCAAGCAGTCTGAGCAATGAGAATGTACGTGGATGACTTTTTTTTATTATTTAAGGATGACACTGTCAAACATATCAGTTGTGTAATGTCTTACATAATGTCTCATTATCTGGCTTTTGATATGTTATTTAAAGAGAACTGTAATTCAGAAGTGACTTGCGGTTGTGACATTTATCAAGCTCCATAGTGCTGGAGGAAGCCTAGAAGCTATTTTAGGCAGGTGTGATGCAAATTCCACTGGTGTGCTCTTTTCTGAAAATTGGTACAATAGACTTATCTTCTCATTATGTAAATGGAAAGCGGCGCCACAGTGACCAACTATTGGAAATTGCATGTGTTAAAGAATGGCACAGATCTTTGGTTTTAAAAGTGGAAAATAGAGCAGTTACTATAACACAATCTTTGCAATGCAGAGTACAAACAAGCATAGAGGAATTGGCCCTTCTTAGCACAATATGTACTACTAATAGGTTACTAATTATTGAACAACTATATTATTATATTATAAACGTATTTATTTTATTTATTTAACAGAATTATGTAGTATTTTGATTCAGTGGACTTCACAGAGGTTTGTATATTTTATAGAGTATTATATACAGGAGAAGCACTGCAGAAAGTAGGGGTTGAGTCAAAGGTCAGAAAAGAACACTCTAAGCATCAATGTACTATGGTCAGTTTTTGTCAGTTTTTTTAAGAGGTTCTAAAAAATGATTTCCTGATACCCTATTTCCTCTGTCTTAGCGAATGGCGTGACAAGGAGGAGTTTTACGTCCTCATTATACATATTTCAATTAGTATGATGATAGGCTTTTCACACTGTGCAACGACATCTTGTGAATCCTGGGCTTCAGTAGGATCTGAATGCATATAATCACTGCATCCCGTTTGAATTGAATTGTAATTGGACTGTGTATTATGTATATATTTTGCAGTACATTGATAGATGTATTTTTCTGCCATGTGAGGAAAAGTAAAAAAAAAAATAAAAAAATTCCCTCTATTGGTTATTTTTTCTCAATATATATTGGATATTTTTCTAGAGGCAGTATGAACCCTGCAATGAAAAGATTGCAGTTTGTCTAAAACTGCAAGGTTTTCAGCTACAGAAATAAAGGAACAGAGACAATGTACCCAGTGTATCATATAGTGTCCCTTTAATGAAGCAGGTTTGATATACAGATCATGCCCCTGCAATCTCATTGCTCTATTATCTGCCATTTAAGAGTTAAATCACTTTGCTTATGCAGCCCTAGTCTACATGCATGTTACTTGCACAGACTTTCTAAATGCTTCCTGTAAAGAGAGATCTAATGTTTAAACTTTCAGTATAGCACAGTCTCTTTAATTTAGAATTTCTTATTAGACCTTGCAGAAGCCTCCTGAGTGCCATCAAACTTTAATTTACAGTCCAGGAGGTTAAATCTTCTAAAGCAAGTTAATTTCTGAGTGAAAATTATCCATGCTTCTCATGCAGGCTGTGTGGATCAGGGGAATTGTGGCTAGTGCTGCATAAACAGAAACAGAAATGAAAGTGATTTAACTCTTAAATGACATTATTATTTTATTTATAAAATATTTTACCAGGAAAGATACATTGAGATTTCTCTCATTTTCAAGTATGTCCTGGGTAAAATTGAGTAGTGAGACTGCAGGGGCATGATCTATACACTAAAGCTGTTTTGGTGCCTGTAATGCCTCTTTAAAATGAATCAGGGAAATTTCTGTTTAGGCTGTGAACATTTACAGAAATTAAGGATGAAAAAATGAAAGGATTTAAAAAAAAAAAGTCAGTCCACAATTTTGATGAATATATACAAAATCAAATTACAAAATGTTTTAAAACTGATGGAAAAGAATCAACTGGTGCATTAAAATATAGATTCATTTTGCACTTTGATTTAAGGCTTTAACCAAAGACAGCTGATCGATACCTTTGGAAGTTTATGTATTAGATGCTGAAAGAATTCCATTTCAGAATTAAAAAATGAAGTACAAGGATATGAACTGCAATGTCCAATACTGGTTTCCGGAAAAAAAGTAGTTCCAGGGAATATATCATATTGCAAACTGTAGATCATAGCATTAAAACATACGTTTAGATGTTCAGAAATAATAATAGAGCTATATAACAGATATCTTCATTTGGAAATATAGATATGCGTATATTATTCTCATCATATAGTTTTACAAATTTAACAAAGGTGTAAATGCTATTTACATTCTGAAAGGCTGCATGGCAAACTTGAGTCGAATCTTGTCTACACTATGAGCCATTAAATTAAAATCTAGGTCAGGATTCATTTTGCAAGCATCATATGATAATGTCCTCATAGGAATTGAGATTAAAGCAGCAATTTGACATAAGGTTTTGCTATTCATAAAAAAGTCTAGGAAGCCTTATGTAAGACATATACTTACTAATACACATTTATGGTGCTCGGTATATTTCCCATCCCCGCAGATGGTACTTCGACACAACATGTTTTTATTGTTTATTTCTGCACAATGACGGAAGGTTCTTTCAATTACTGATTCTAAAAAAAATAAAGGAAATATAAAACAGAAAGCAAACTTTGGAATCCACCTCCCTTTACCAAAACCGTATATCAGAAATAGAAATATTTGCTAGAGACATACAGCATTGACCTTTTCCATCTGGATGAGATACCGTATCTTTTGAGGCCCTTATTTTTGCTTTGTCAGAGGTCAAGAGTCAGCCTCTCGAAATCATTGTGCTTATAGCTATTTACACCAGCTGTCTGCAGCAATCATTTTGCCAATTCCTATGCAGTTGATATGTTCTGTGTTGGAATCAAAGGTCTAAAGGGAGATGAGAAGGAAAAAGCTTACTTTCTCTATGAAATGAAATGGTTGGGAAATGGCAAATTAAAACTACTACTGATGTATTCGTATTTAACAAGCAAAGTAAACACTGTGAGGCTGATATAAATATAATTATTGTAATATACACATATACGTAGAAATGAATATGTATGGCCATATAGTGACAACGGTGGCATACAATATACCATCACTTCAGTATGGACAAACCTATAGAGGACCTGAGTTGGAAGACAAAAGAGGAAGATATGGGAAAGTAGAACACATATAATAGGAAAGATCTGATGTATTAATTACAAAAGAGAAAATGAATTAAAGAGAAGAGAGGGTCTTCTCACTTTACTGATGAGAATTTCACTTTCCCTTACCCTAGTAAACACATTAAGGAGTGGAGTGAAGGTATACATTTACACACTTACCTTTACATCACCTTTATGTACTGGTGCCAGACGCTTCACAGGTATGGGTATAGGTATGTTCTTGCATGTCTGGGCATCTTCTTCAGTAATGCCAGAGGAGTACATACTCACTCAGGTATTTCTACCATAGAGTCATACTTCCACTTGTGAAGTAACAGACATATGTGAAGCAACCAGGCTGTTATTGTCAGCTTCATAAATCTGATAGATAGATAGATAGATAGATAGATAGTTTTATGTTTCAATAGATGTATAGATTTATGAAGCTGACAATAGTCAATTAGTCTGTCTGTTTACCTACCTATCCATGACGTCTGTCTGTTTATCTGTCTATCCATGACGTACACATACACACCTGCAGTGCACATATAAGTAACTATAGCATTTATTTGCACACATTGAGGTAGAGCTCGTTATGTATATCCACTTTTTAGTGTTCAGCTCATATAACTGAAATAAAAAAAAAATACATAAAAATATGTCTGAAGCATGCTTTATTTGTGTCTATAACTGAAATAAAAAAAAATACATAAAAATATGTCTGAAGCATGCTTTATTTGTGTCTCTTTATGCTTAACATACACTTATGAGGCTCAATATAGTGAGAGAATATAGATTTTTTTTTTACTATTATATGAATAATCATCTATGCCTGAAAGTTAAAAAGTGTCTAATCAGGGTAATATTCTGAGAAAAAGGGTCTGTTTAATTTGTACCTTTCTGCATGGTATTAATGTCAGTGGAACTGTACAGAGAATTTAGAAGCATTGACATGAAATGTATTTTTGTAATACACAGTGTTGAGTCATTGAGAAAACAAAATGGCTCTAGAAGTTTGTTCAGTTTGTGCCAGTAATTTTAGGTATGCGTGTAATGGATCCCTTGGGCCTAGGTAAAACTCATTGAGAATTATGTCAGTCCTAAAAGTAGGTAATAGCCATTACCTCATTGCACTGTGGCTTTACAAAGTAAGAAAAATGAATTACCTCTTAAAATAGCTATTAATTCTCAGTACTGTGTGCGGTGTATCTAAATGGCTTCTAAATGGAAATAAAAAAGCATTTTCGTGTAAGAAAAATGTTGCTGTAAGAGAAAATAATAATTTTGCTCTACTTTGGGGCTCATAAGTAATGTAACAATGAGCATATGGATATGTTTAATTAAACCATGGTATAAATGGAAATACAGTGTTCACTGGTTACCAGGAAAAGTAAGATTCTCTAGAACACAGCGAAACATTGTTTTTTTATTTTATAGAACAGTATAGCATTAATTTAAAGTGGAAGAAACATACTACAGAGTAGACCTTTTATCTGTGGTTTTGAGGGATTACAGTCTTGCCAGACATTGTAAGTACGACCTCTTCTAATTCACCCCTCTGCTTATTGAGAATATTTTTAAAGTGGCAGTGTACCCTCAATGTCTTTACTTACTGAACTGGGAATTGTGGAGAATTCTCAGGCTGAAATTGTAGACGGACAGGGTTAATTAAAGTGAATTTCAAATTTAAGGTCAAAGTAGCTATGCTGGAATCATAGCTGACTTAGATAATGTTTCAAGTTCAGCAACGTTTAGCTTGAATTTGAAATTCACTTTGTATTCTCACTTTTGTGAATAACCCTGTAAAATAGCCAAATAAACATTTCCTACCTCGGTCATTTTTGCAGCTTGGCCTATTTTTGTTTGTACATTCCCTTCTCTCTACATTTGATTTGGTAAATAAATGTTTGGTTGCTAATACCTATTCTTTTATAATGATACATGTAGCATAAACAGACATCCTCCTTTTTCAGGGAATTTTAAATTTTTTGACAATAATTTCTCATATTTTTTACAATGCTTCCTAATTGAAAGCTATTTTTAATTGTGTTAATGCATGTTCAGCATCAGCAGTTTAGTCTATTTCAAAAGTAGGTTATAGTAAAATATCAAATGATTAGATTATTATTATTTTTTTAAATTAAAGGCTTTGCTTCAGTTTTGAACATAAATGTTAAATGCAAGGCATATGATGTCAGCAAGATGTGTAATATGTATGTGTAAATTAGACTTGTACGTTCTGACATCTGTTTTTACTAGTCAGCTTAGATATGAGGTTACTAAGTTGAAATAAAGCCTCGGGGGCATCCATATGTTGCATGAAGTGTTTTGCTAAAATAGATGTCCTGAAATATGAATTGGTCCACTCTATTACCCATGCAAATGCCTACAGATGTTTAGGAAGGTAGAAGATCTTTGCATAAGTATTGTCTTTGGATTTTTGCATTAATATAACATGTATGATTTTCACTCTCTCCCTTTTAACATTTTATGGGGATTACACATCTAATTTGTTAGTAATAAAAATAACAATGAAGACTAAACACAGTTGTATTCTGTTTTTGCCAAGACATTAAATTAAATTAGTGCATGCATTTTAGTTAACAGGAAGCCGCAACTGTGTGTTGCCACCCATTAATTTAATTAATAAAAAAAAAAATGAATAGTTGCAAGGCAATAAAAGAAAAAAAAAATGAACAATTTCCAACCGTTTGGTAAGAGCAAGCATGAGAATTGTCTATTAGCATCATTCAAGCAAAGGGAATAGGACCCTATCCAATAGGCAACTTCCAGTCTGTCAATCACAGCAAACTAAAGGACATTTACATATTTGCTATTTGGCTTGGTTTTGCCAAGCGGAGACACAGAAGTGATATTGTTAGCAGGCTGGCTCGGCTTGAATTGTATGCATGTAAAAAAAGAAAAGGGAAAAGCATGATATCACTGCTCTGGCATGCTGTGAAAAATGGTAACCATGATACAGCACATGACTGTTCATAGACAGTGAAGCAGAATGAGAGGAAAAAGTAAAGCGGACATCATTAGCCATGTATAGATATAAACCCAGTATATTATTTTTAATAATTACTACAGCACACTACACCAATGACCTCAACATATTGAATTACAACGTAAGCATTCCGTGATTTGAATTTTAAAAATTTGAGGTTGGTGGCATCAGAGTAAAGTTTTACCTTCCTTGGTGCTTCGGGGTGGCAAACAAAAAAAACATTTAGCTTCATTTTCTATAATGAGTTTTCTGGTTAAAGTATATATTTTAGTTTTTTATTTTATTGCGTTTCTGTGTTTGTCTAATCTCACTTTTTTGCACACGATTTGCTCCATTCAGGGTTTTCAATTAAGCGAGACTTACCAGAAAAGCATAGTAAATTTCAAATTTAAGGTCAAAACAGCCAAACTGAAAAACAGAATTGACATGTAAAAGGATTCTAATTTGGCTATTTGGCCTATCATTCAAAATTTACTTTGAATTAATTGTGAACTTCCAGCAATTTTCCAGCAATTTTCACCTTAGTGAATACGTTTTTTTTTTTTGCCATATCAGTTGTTGCTGTATATAGTTTAATATGAGTTTTTGTTCTTATAGCTAAGCAGACTGTGCTATATAGATTTATTTCTAAATGATTTGTTTCAAACACATAACGTGGGTGTAATCTTCAAAAAGAATTCTGTGTTATAGTGTTGCCACTAATTTATGGATTTTTTTTCTCTTATGCTATGTTTTGAACAAGCCCCATTTAATAATAATGGTAGATACCTGAGAGAGCTAAGGTTCAGTAAGCTCCATGACTGCCAGCTTAACAATTTACAATGACAGTATTTTTCACATCTCCCATCTGAGTCCTACGAATAATAGCAGGTATTTACCTAGAGAAAATAAAGGTTTCTATTAGCTTCATGGGAAAAGACAATAATCGACAAAGAGCAGGGTGAAATACAATCAGCAGTCAAGCATACTGTTAATATTGCAGACTTTTAGTGACAATTTGATTTTGCTGTTGGGATTTATAGCATATATTCATTGTTGTTGTTTGCATTTGTGTGTGTGCTGTGTATGTCTTTGTGTTTCTTCTTGATTGTAATCTATTTATCGGTCTGGCTGCCCATCCACCCACCCACCCATCACTGTCTCTGAAAATGTTTTATAGTAGGAATGAAAATGTGAGCAAAAGAGCAATAATTTAAAGTCATTTTAGCAGTTTTTCAACTGGACTGACAAGTTGAATACAGTTTTTCAGTTTGTGTGTAATGTAAAGACAATGATACGTTTTTGAATGACTGTAGAAATAGAAAAATAGAAAACTTTACTGTTTACAATAATATGACACATTGAATTGCTGTATTGTAAATTAAACATAATAAATAAAAGTTTGCCAAGCTTTCAGTGTATACAGTTGAAATAGTTACATTCAGTTAAGATGGATCATAAGCTACCAACCTTGCACATTGCAAGGATGTCATGCAGTCTCTTTCTTTCTAAACAACACTTTTGCATAAGATATAATGCAACAAACACTTTTGCATACGATAGAATGCTAGGATAGAGATCCCACCTACCACATAGTTCTTAGATAAGGTGAGTGGTTGCATGCTTGTTCCATGCAGCTTGCCGATGTCAATACTTTATTGGTAATTAATGAAACTCCCCCTAGACTTACCATTTATTGCATTTTACCTTACAAGCTTTTTCTGTTTAATAACATTTGGGCATTCTTAAACCCCTTAAGGACACATCTTCAAAAACTGGACTTACCCTGAAGGACACAAGCCATTTTTGAAATGTTTGCTGTTTGTGTTCAAATGCAATTTGCATCTCTGTCATTTATTGCACCAACGCATATTATATACCATTTTTAGAGGGAAAAAAGGGCATTAATTTGATGTCACATATACATAGATAAATTCTCATTAATTACAAAACAAATGCCAAGAAATGGGAAAAATTATTTTTTTCACAGTTTTGGCAATAATAGCGTGTGCATAATATGTCCAGCTTAGAAAAAGTAATTTAAAATAAATTCATTAATGTGTCTTGATTTAAAGAGTATATAATATGTACTGGATTTCAGCTTATTTTGAAAGTTACAGGTCACAAAATAAAAAGACTAAAATAAAATTTCAATGTGAACGTTTTTTAGAAGTTAGTATGTTTGTCTTGTAGGTTTAGTAGCCATCACAGAAAACAAAATTGCCACACACAAGTATATATTTATATAAAGTAGACATCACAGGCTATTTACCTAAGGTTAGTTTGACACTTTGTACGTAGCCATTTCATCACCAATCTCTGCTAAATATTAAAATTGTAAAATTGAGTAAAATTATGTTTTTTCTCTATTTTGGCATGTACACATATAACAAGGTTTTTATAATGTGTATTTTGTAAAGCTGGTGTGTGCTATTCCTGCACAGAACCCCATATTGTGTTCAGCTACAGCTGCTGATTATGATGATACCCCCATTACCTCCCACTATTCTGTGAAGCTACAATGCCATATAAGAGACAAAGCTATTTCAGTTTCTATAGTTAAAATTTTCATAGATAGATATGATGGGCCTATGTCTCATTTTGGGGTATTATAGTTGTTTGACTGTTCCAATAACCCCACAAAGGGCTTCCATTTGATAAATCAGACACCCCAGGGTATCTTATATGGTGTATATTGTGCCTTAACTTGTCACATTTTTTTCACCAATTTATGTCAATGTTTTTGGTGAGGGGAAAAAATTGGATTTTTACATACATGTTGCATTTTTGCAGAGTATTTCTTACACTTGATATGTACCACTGTCATAAAATCCCCCAAATTATGATCAGTTACGTCTTCTGAGTAAAACAATATGCCCAGTGTATGATCTAGACACTATTTTGTGAAGAAAGGAGAATATATACTGGCGCTGAATGAAAAATAGGAATTTACATTGTTGTACACCAATATTCATACAATAGCTGCTGTAACACCAAGTGTAGTCTTTCCACATACACCAACCACATAAACCAAAATACAAAAAGGCTACATACAAGTCAAGATTCGTCCAAAAGCAGGAGTATTTCTCCAAAGCTGAAACAGTAGTGTTGGTATATTCTGACTGCAAATTGCCTAAAAAATCTAATTAAACTCCCATAGTGTGAAACTGTTATATATTGCAAATCATATATATATGTAAGAATACCGCTCACATTCTCCTGAGCTATCAACCAAGCTCAGGGATAAAACACTCACAGGTCCGTAAAGGCGACCTTCCCCTTCTTCAAATTAGGTTTTACACAATGTCAGCTAGGGTTGTATTCAAGTCTGCAGCTGCTAGCTCTGTCCCTGTTTGCTAATGTCTGCCTCTGAAATCGCCTGACATCATCAGAAATGCTGGCCTGAGCCAATCACAATCAGGAGAATGTGAGTGGTATTCTTACATATATATATGATTTGCAATATATAACAGTTTCACACAATGGGAGTTTAATTTCATTTTTTAGGCAATTTGCAGTCAGAATATACCAACACTGCTATTTTGTGAAGTTACAGTGCTGTAAAAGAGACGCAACAAGTTCAGGTTTTTAAGTGTGAATTTTCATGGAGGGTTTTAATGCGTCCGTGTTCCATTTTGAAGCACTTGAGCAGGCTACATATTCCAGCTATACCATAGAGGCATACCATTTCTTAAAGAAGACATCCCAGGGTATTTCAAAAAGCATATTTAAACCTCAGCATGGGATCATTTTTCAGCTAGCTTGTACCAAATGTAGTGGTAATAATCATTTGTCTGCCTTTTTGACAGACAAAGTAAGTTTGCATAGTATATTTTGCAAACCCTTATATGTGCTATGACTGTATAATACTTCATGTGTTGTTCAGCTATGTTATCTGAGTACAGCAATACCCCCGTATGTACCTTTGCTTGATATATGTGGACATTGAAGGGGCATATTTGAGACACAGCCATTACAGTTTATTTCAAACTTTGCATTTTTACGCTGTGTCCAGGTCCCATTTTGGAGTATTTTTGCAGGCTAAATATTCCAACTATCCTATAAAGGCATATTATTTCTTAAAGAAGACATTCTAGGGTAATTTAAAAGGCATATTTTAAACCTTAACGTTGGATCATTTTTCAGTTAGCTCTTACCAAGTGTAGTGGTAATAAGCATTTTCTGCCGTTTTGATAGTCAAAGTGAGTTTGCACTGTATATTTTGCAAACCTTTTGTGTGCTACGGTTTTATAAAACTTCATATGTTGCTCAGCTATGTCGATGGAGTACAGCAATACCCCTGTATGTACCTTTGCCAGGTATATGTGGATGTTGAGGGGGCACATTTGAGATGCAGCTATTCAGGTTTTCTTCTAAATTTGAAGTTTTATGCTGTGTCCATGTTCCATTTGAGAGTAGTTTAGCTGGTTGGTTATTCAAACTTCCCCACAAACGCATACCCTTTTTCAAAAGGCATATTTTGAACCTTAGCGTGGGGTCATTTTTTTGCTAGTTTGTTCCAGGTGTAGTGGTAGGCATTTGTAGGTGTAGGCATTTTTAATGTATTTTTTTTTACTCTAAAACTTTTTTTACTTTTTTAAATTTATTTTTAACTTTTTTATACTTATTAAATTTTTTTCAACTTTTTAAAACTTTCTTAAAATGTTTTCACACTTTTAAAATTTGTATAAACTGTTTTTAACTGTTAACCCCTAACCAGCAGTAAGCAGCACTTACTGACAGTAAATTCTCCAATTTCCCATAAATTTCACCCACCCCAGCTAGCAAAATATATCATTTAAAAATATTTAAATTATTTAATTAAATAAATTGAACTCCTGAGGGTTAAAAAAAATTTAAGTTAACTGTCAGTGGTTAAAAAAAATCTACTCACAGTATAATACTGTGATCTGTATTTTGATCACTGTAGGCAATGATCAAATGGCAGGCAAGGAGTTAGTTTTTATTAGGAGTGGGTAAAGGGGGGGTGGGATTTTTGTATTTTTTAAACATTATTAAAACTTTTTTACTTTTTAAAGCTTTTTTAAAAACTTTTTTTAACGTTAACCCTTAGCTGGCCTAACACCAAATTCCCTAATTGCCTACTAACTTCCACCCACCCCAGCTAGCTAAATATATATTTGTAAAATATTTAAATTCATTAATAAAATAAATGTAACCCTGAGGGTAAAAAAATAAATAAAAGTTAACCCTAAGGGGTTAAAAAAAATCAGATCACAATAAAATGTAATCTCTGCCAATTGATCTTTGAAGTCAGTGATCAATTGGCAGGGAAGGGGTTAATTTTTATTTAAAATGGGTAAAGGGGGATTTTAAACTAACTTAAATTTTTTCACAGGGAGAAGATCACGGCTGATCCATCTCCCTGCACTTTACACTGAACGCAGAAGCACAGGGAGGCGGATCAGAAGTCCCTGCAGCACATGTGCTCACTCTGACAGGCTGTCAGAACTATCACAGCTGCAGGGACAGCGCGATCGGGTGCTCCCGGTCGACCGAGGCAGATCAGAGGAGCTTTGACCCCGCAATCGTGGTGATTGCGGCGATCTGGGGTTAACCTTAGTAAATGACAAAAAATTTCCGTCATGCGTTCTTAAAGGTAAGTCTGCCTTGACGGAAAATTTCCGTCAAGCATTGTTAAGGGGTTAAATTGACTTCCCTCTGTGGTCTATGTACAAGGGTGTACAATTTTGGATAGAACTATAAGTCCATGGCAAAAGAGTTCTGACAAAGAACATTTGAAGCTGTCTCTTACCTATCAATGTTTTAAATATTTTTAACTAAAGCATTCACTATTTTTCTCCAATTATTTTAGTTATAACAATTTTTCAAGAATATTTAATTGCTCATGAACAAAAGAAAAAAGAACCACAAGAATATACCAAAATTAAAGCATAACCTACATAACTGCTGCCATGACTACAACTGGCAGAACTTAAGAAACGCAAAACTTGCAGCACAAGAAAAGACAGTTTGACAGTTGGTCCATGGAAAATGGATCAATCAGCTAATATTCAAACATCTAATTTATTCATACACCATGTTAAAAATACAAATAATCCAAAATCCTAAATAAGGCAGCCATTATGAAACAGGGTAAATTAAAAAAAATCTATATATATAAATCAAAATGTAAAATTTACTCATAATATGTGAACTTTCTTAAAATAATAGGTAATCCAATATGTTTTAAATAAAAATACTTTAAAATTTTATAATATATATATATTTTTATTTACCCATGTTTCCCACTTTTTCACTTCATGATCTTTTATTAAACTATATGTGATTGTCATAATTGCAAAATTAAACATCTATTTAATATATCTTCTAAATTGCTCTTTCTTCCAATTTTCTTAGTTGTTATTATATATTTATCTTTTTTTCAGAGGACCAAATTCCACGAGGTTTTCCTACTATAGATATGGGCCCTCAATTAAAGGTGGTTGAACGTACACGCACAGCCACCATGTTATGCGCAGCCAGTGGAAACCCTGACCCTGAAATAAGTTGGTTCAAAGATTATTTGCCAGTAGATACCAGCAACAGCAATGGACGGATCAAACAATTACGATCAGGTAAGGTCTTGCTACCATTAATCCTAGCGCCAAGTGCGGTTTTCTCACACTTTATATTTTCCTTTTATTTTTAGGTAACAATTTTTTCTTCTTCCTCTCTTCTTTGTGTTAATTAGTATGTTTTTCATGTCAGTGGCGTTGTTACAGCTGGTTCCAAAGTCTTCCGAATGCGTGTGTGCGTGTATGTGAGTGTATGTGTGTCTATGTGTTTGTATGTGTTTTGCGGCTTCTGTTTACTTTTCATTGCTCACTGCTGTGACTGTACTCCAATCTTTTCTCTTTATTTTACTGCTTTAATGTGGCATCTGACAGATCCATACTTCTCCTACTTTTTCTCTTTCTTCTTTTTTTCTGTTACAAACCCAATTTCAACATTGTACTTCATTCCACGAAGAAGGAGTACCAATGGCAATTTTCCATTACTACAAACATTCATAAAGAAAATATTTAAAGATCAGCAATATCCTTTTTGCACATAAACAAAACAGAGTTGAGTCAAATCATCTCAAGTCTAACTCTTAACAGCATACACATGCTGACACAGACTCTAATATTACAATACTTTATGTTGGGGAGTAATTACTTTAACCACACTTACCACTAACTGTTTACATTTTTTTTAACTACTTCAACATTCTATAATATTTTGTGAATCTACTGAAAGCTCCGTTTTTTTTAAAGAGGGTTCAGACCTCTCTCCTATTTTTGGCTTGTGCATCTCCTAGCAGCTGCTCTATTCCACCCACCTAATCTCTTTGCTTCTTTAGAGCTATTTCCCTATTACCAAACCAAATAACCAACCCCTCATGGCTAAAGATACCTAGCAACTGTTGCAATGCATTACGGACAACTGTGGCTTTGTAAAGTTTCTATTTTTTTAGGAAACAACCCCTAAAATGTAAACTTTTTAAGCAGCTTTTAAATAAGCTCTGATAACAACATGAAGTAAAATTTAAAGATGTTAAATCATCTCTGTCAAATCTCCTGGCTTTCTGACCTGTCCTGTGCTGTTCAAATCGTGTTGTTAATTTCCTATTTTGCTTGTTGTCAACAAAAAATGTGTACAATGTGACGTAGAAAAAGTAGATTTATAGATCTTTAATAAGTGCCAAATTATAAGGAATATAATAATATTTTTATGCTGTCTTTCTTCTCTCCGTATTTAAATCTCCAGAATCTATTGGTAAGTGCTTAGTTCTGAAGCGCACTTCACCCCCCACCAGTTTCCATGCTTAGATGAGTCCTTGTATTCTCAATACTGTTAAAATGCATGGCATGCATTTTACAACTGGCTAGTGTAGTCACAAGCCCTTTGTAGTGGCACACACACCTTCACAAAATTGTTGTAGACTATTTAGCAACACCCTTCCAAGAGAAAATGCCCTTATTTTCACTTTTGATCCCAAAACAAATATCATACCCTGACCTGTACCACAGTGTTCGTTACCCAAATACCCTTCACGTAACCTGTAGACTGTTAAATAAACATGTTACCCTAAACCTCCTAATAAATGTATAATCCACCTTAAAAACTGATTTGACGCTTAAAGAGTCCTCACCAAGCCCTTCTAATCTTTTTTGCCTGTATTACTAGGAAAATATCACTGCCATTTTGGGTCCTTGGCTCTTTGTGGTACAGTGTAATATGCTATTAGGACCTACTCAATCAGTTCAATATATTCCTGTTTTCCTTTTCTATTCTGTAAATCTAATTTAATTCTTCTTCCAAACCCTTAGCCTCCTTCTTCTGGTACTAATGATTCTTCTTTCTAATCTTATTTGCATTCATATTATCCACCCAGGTGGTACACCAATAAGAGGTAAGATTGCTGAACGAACATTCACAGAACAATCTTAGATCATTCTTTATGTATTTCCATTTTTCTGTATATGTTACGTACCATAAAAAAAACCAAAAGAAAAATCACCATTTTAATGTTTGTCTAATTTACGTTTATGTTACAACCACACCATGTGTCTTTATAATTTTATATTCAGTTTCATTTAATGTAATATTTAAGTTGTGATATGCTTCAAAGAAAGCATATCAAGGTCTTTTGACCACAGCCCAGTCACAGCTTTCCATTTGTCCCTTTTTTTTTCTTTTTTCTTCTTCTTCTTCTTTTTTTTTTTTTTTTCCGACTGATTGGAGAGAAAAAAAATGATTTTTTTTCTTCCTTAGCTGTTCTTATTCTGGACCTATGCCACTTGGTCTAGGGAACAGTTGGAGACATGCAGAAGGAAACCAGGAACATCATCTTTTTGCTTTTAACTTTCAGAAATGGGTTTTCTTTTTTCTTTTTTTCTTTTTTTTTGGTCTTGTATATGGTCTTCTGGGTTTTTCATACTTTTTTTTCTCTTTTAGCAAAATAGAAAACAAACATGGCATTTTCCTCGTGCAAATTCACAAAGATGCTTTTTTCCCTCACTTACTTTTTCTTGAATTTCTTCCTCGACTTTTTGGATCATCCGTTCTTCAGGCCTCGGAAACACCAGGTTTACAACTTTGTGTGTGAATATTATGCTTGTAGTACTGTTTTTCTATGTACTGAAACAATGTCTATGCATTTCTTGTTTTGCATTTTTCTTGGGTTTTGTGACACCACACTGCTAATCCCACACGTGGATTTTGATGGGTGTCTTTGGGGACCTTCTGAGTACCTCAAGCAGTGATTGGTTTGTTTCTGATTGTCTTGGCACTAGCCATTGTTTTCTATATTTTTTATTTTCTAATTCAAATGCTCTTTGTTTTCCAGCATACATTCTTAAATTGTAAGTGGTACCAAAGTGTCTTTCTTTCAAACCTGCATGTCTTAAGGGAGTTTTAATTCTTGAAAAAAAATATAAAATCAAAATAATTGGCATACATAAAATTTGTCTTTTTTTCTTGATTCTTTTTTTTCTTGTTCATCTTTTTTGCAGTCCATGCAGCCTTTTTTAATTCTTGCTGCAATTTTTTTTTATCTTTCTTCTTAAAATCAAAACACAAAGTATTTTCTTTAAATACCCTTTAGATACTTTTAAAAAATATACATTATATCCCGTATATTAAAAAATGCCCTAACAAATTACATTTTATTTCAAAGCCATACTTCCTTGAAGCAGTCTCACTCATCTTCATTTTAATACAATTTAAGAAAATAATGACATTTATAGAATGTTGTTAAAAAAATGCTGTACTATATGTGTATAATCACTTTACTATAGAGATGCAGAATTAAATTAATATTATTTTACCATTGCATCACTTTTTGTCTGTAACTTGTAGCAAGAAACGACGTTGATTGGACCCTTCGTATTCAGAGATTTCTATGTTGCATAGAACTGATTGGGGAAAAATTCAAAAGAACCCCTCTTGATTATTTTCTTGGCAATATATTTTGTTTCTGGACAGGTGCACTACAAATTGAGCAGAGTGAAGAATCTGACCAGGGCAAATATGAGTGTGTCGCTACCAACAGTGCCGGAACGCGTTATTCTGCTCCAGCAAATCTATATGTAAGAGGTAGGAATGATGAAACCTTGGTGTCTATACCCTAATCAGACACAAGGCTATTACTTTCAGGATGCAAAATCACTATAATGACAGTAGGAATGTGGACATCAAATGAATGAACAGTTGAGGAAGTAAAAAAAAAATATAGATTTCTTTCTTTACACAAGGTTGTAAGTATACTAATATTTCAACGTGATTTTTTTTCTTTTCCTTCCAATGCTTTAGATGTGTTTTACTTCTATTTCTGTTTTCTTTCGTTATTTAAAAAAATTATAATAAAATAAATAAATATAAAATGCTTTACCTACAAAATAAATCATATAACATAAACATAAATTAATTAAAAAATAAACATTTAACATTTGATTTGCTTGATGTGCTACTGAATTGCAAATGAATGCCATAGTATAATGATCAATTGAGTTAACTGATTTTAACATAGAATTTGAAGTGGATAACATTCTAACCTTAAAAAGCATGTATACAGAGCATACCTGTATTTATTTTTTCATCACACTTATTTTAATACTTTTCTACTTTTTTTCTTTATTAATTTTTTTTTATATATATATTTGATGGAAAATGTAATCCTTTCCACTACAGTAATGAACTGACTGCTCCATAAAACTAAATTGCTTGTCCTTATGACATGGGTGAATTATGAGGATATGGTCAGATGATTCTAGAAAGTAATCAAAATTATTTGAAAAGCAACAACAACAAAAAAGTATCCTTTTAATTTAATGGTCTATCTCATCCTGCCCAACAGGAAAATGTATGCTTGTCAAAAGAGTAAATAATAAACTCAATAAGTCTTATAAAATAAATAAGTAAGTAATTCTAATCTGTATGAGTAGCCACAATCTATTTAAAAAAGTTATAACAATACAGCTGAATAACCAATTAGATATGAATATATACATATAATAATAGATCACTAAGGTGAAAGGGCCTATGTCCTACAGCAGATGTGGCTTTCAGATCATTACTGTAGTGTCTGCAGCCTTAGGAACATATCTAGCTTGCTCTTAAACTTTTGTTTAAAGGAGTATTTACATGACTAATGCGTCAGAATTCAAAGAAAAGGTTGTTACATGATCCTATCTAAGATCTAAGGTTTTTATTTTTATTAAAAAAATACTTTATAAACATCAAAGGATCCTTCAATTTTTTTTCCAAACAAATATGGAATTTCCCCCCAAAAAAAAAAATTTAAAAAAAAAAAATAGCTAGCTATTGTTTCTAACCTGGAAAAATGCTGACGTAATTAAAAGGTTAGGGAGATTTTACAACATGTTCGAAAAGCAGTTGAAAGCCTTGATATGGCCTTTTTACTCTCTCTGTGTTTCCCTTGTTTTTCTCCTTTCCTCATTTCATTGTGTTCTGCATCAAACCCCTACATCCCTCAGAGCTGCGAGAAGGTTGGTGTGTTTTTTACTTTTTACCCACCTTACAAAAATATTAATTCAACAATAACAAAGAATACAAATGAAATGAATGTTGCTGCATTGTGATTTTTTTATTTTTATTATTTTTTTGTTGTTGTTAAATGTCATGTTTTAGCAGTGTAAGCGCTAGTCATGGCTTACTGTGCTGATATCTAACTGTGATGCATGGGAGAATGTTCTTGAGCGCATGGCAACCTTTGGTCTGGTTACATTGATTTAATATTAATGCCTGCATAGATTACTGCATTTGATATGTTGATCGGCATGCAGGTGTTTTTTTTTTTTTTGGTTTTTTTTTTGAGGAGTACCTAATGCCACACTGTAACTGTATTTTCTGCATGTTCTACTATTGCTTGTTGTATGCCAATGTAAACTGCTTGCCCTTTGTCCCCTACACTCCTGCCTGTCATACCTTCACAAGATCACTCTAGTAAGACCTTCTTCAATTATTCACAAAAGTAGTCATAGACTATGCAGTCCATTCTTTTTTTCTTTTTTTTTTGTCTTTTGTATAATTTTATGTTCTATTGGTGCACTTATGGCAAAAGAGAAATTAAGAAACCAAAATAAGAAGATATTTATTTTCCTTAAATATAAATGTAATTGAAACCAAATATTTTGAATACACAATTTATTGTATGAGATATGCTTTACTCATACACTGCATGGATATAGCTATATAGATTTATTATTTTTGACGGGTGTGCATCAACATCTAAGTGATTTAAAAGCATTTTTATATGTTTCTCAATAACACAAATTGGGACAATATTTATACTATATATATATATATTTTTTTTTACATAAGAGGTACATGTTTGTCAAATAATAAAGGTTATACAAATTATGTCATTTTGGCCACAAGCTTTAGCTTTAGCTTTGGCCAAGCACCAAAACGTACAGCTCATCCATTATTGCACTTTTTTGCAACAAATGAATATTTGAAGCAGTGATCTTTTTAACCCTACTGCTTGTTAGTGTAGATCCTACAAAGTGTATGTGTGTTTATTTACTATTAACCAGTTATTGATGCCCTACTACCTTATACAGAAACTGCTCATGATCCAGTAGTTGTTGCATTTTCCTTTAGTATATGCATAACTAAACTGTGAATGTTACCCTGCCATGTTTGGTATGCTGACAATTTTAACAACTTCAGCCTAATCAAAAACTGCCCTTTCTGTGTTATCCCCTCTTTCTTTAGATTCCCACTCTTGTCACAACCCAACTACTTACTTTTCTTGTTTTCTTTTAAGTTTTGTTTTACCTCCCATGTCCTCTTTGCTTTGTCAAGTGCAGATATACATGGTACACAAAAAAAAGATAATATAAATATTTAAAATGAATTCTAAATCTAAAACTCCCAAAGCATGGTTGCCTAGACCTCAGTCATTTGCTTGCATGCATGACCTAATCCAGGTCTGTCCTATTTTTTTTGTTTGTTTTTTTTATAGTGTGAACTATAAAGTCACATATGTAGATTTTATTTTTTATTTCTGTTGTAGTGTCAGTGCAAGGGCTGTAGGCTGCATCCACTTTTACTTCTGAAAGTGAACTAGACAGTCCTTTCTGTGTATTCAAGCTGTGCGTCAGGGCTGTGATGTGACAATGTGGTCCAGCACATTAATTCACATCGACTGGAAGCACTCAGCATTTGAAGCTTTGTGACACGAGCATGCTGGCAATCCTCCAGTCCTTCTTTTAAATATATATGTATATAAAAAGTAAAATGTATGTGTATTAATATATACATATATATTTGCATGATGTATGTGTTTTGTACAGTATTTGGTATATTGTGGGGATCTAGGTCTGAGTCACTGTGTTTTAATGTACACACTGTAATATTTACATTCAGAATACTCCATGTTTATACGTTAATTGTATGTAACTTATATGTAATTAAATCATTATCTTACAAGTATGTGTGTAACGTGCATGCCTCATAGCAAAAGATGTATTTATTATTTGTATATATTATCATGTGTTCTGTTTTTATTTTGTTCAGTTCGACGAGTTGCACCAAGATTTTCTATTCCACCAACGAATCATGAGATCATGCCTGGTGGAAGTGTTAATATCACTTGTGTAGCAGTGGGATCACCAATGCCCTATGTGAAATGGATGTTGGGTGCTGAAGACCTAACTCCTGAGGATGACATGCCAATTGGAAGAAATGTTCTTGAACTTACTGATGTCAGACAGTCGGCCAATTATACATGTGTTGCCATGTCTACTCTTGGTGTCATAGAAGCAATTGCACAGATAACTGTAAAAGGTAGCATTATCTCAATGCATGTCTAAACATAAGTGCAATGAATGTTATAACATTTATATATAGTAGGATATTATTGCCATACCTGAGAACCTGTTGCCACCTTGTATATTATACAAACACACTTATATAAGGAAAAATATCCTCCTCTTCACATTCCTTGTATCATCCTGAAGACTACTATGTAAGGTCACTGAGACCATAACTGCTCAACATAATCATCAGCTTAGCTAAGCAAACAATATTCTGCACATAACAATGTTTGTTGCTAAATATTGTTTTTGAAACTGGTGTAAAGAAAAGTTAAGTGACAGTGACAATTTATAGAAAACATAGCACTATTTTCAGGTCCACTACTTTATAACATAGTTTAAATGGGAGCTATAGGCACCCAGACCACTTCATCTCAGTGAAGTTTTCATGATGCAGAGAACCTGGCTATTTTAGCTTTGCAATCAAAAATATTGCTGTTTAGTAGATATGACCATGTTTTAAATGCAAGGCTAAACACACCTCTAGTGGCTGTCTTCCTGACAATCACTGGAGTGAGCTGCCACACTTATAACCGAGTTTGACTTGGTTATGGGACGTTGGAAGCATTTGATTGGATACATGCACATCTCGTCCCAATGCTTCCTTATGAGAAATATTGGATTAGACGAGAAGACAAGAAGCGACACCTCCAGAATGACATAGCAAGAGTAGGAGTGAGTGGCACCAGTGAGTGAGTATTGATGCTCAAAAAAAGTTAAATAAAAACCTTGTTTCCATTTTTTGTTTTTAACATTGGGGGAACTCTTAAGTATATGGAAGGAGACACTATAGCATTAAGAATACATGTTTATGTCAGCAAAGTTATTAAAAAACCCAAAAAGTACTACTTGTTAGCTGTGACAGTGGGGAGAAAATATATATAAAGGACTTTTGTTCTCATTGTTTTTATTATTATTTATCACTGCTAATATATTCTGCAAAATTAACCATTTTAAAATGGGAAATAATACAGCAAGTAAATTACAAGAAAACTAAAGTTGACTGAACAAGAGGTAAAGAGGGCCGACTCTTAAAGGAACCCTCTTAAATGAACATATCTGCCTAATCTAAAGCTATTTCTCTCTGTCTATCTAATTACAACTAAATATAGTATTGCCATAAGCAAATTTATATTCAGTAACAACTGTGAATTTACCAAAGATAGATTGTCACGATTCCTGGTAGTGATGGTGTTGAATTTTGCAATGACAGGAGGACACAATAACTTGAATAACAAATTAAAAGACTTTACTTTAAAATACTTAAAGCAGCAAGTGAGATTTGAGCCCACAAAAATGTAGTAATCTTTGGAATAGCTTTGCAAATAAATGGTTAAATGTTTGATTCAATACTGCTTTCAGTTTAACACACTATTAACAGACCTCCCTTGGACAGTTTGTAATAGCAGGAACACTGTCACCAAAACAACATTTAATTGTACCTTAGTTAATAGTGTCACCTATCTTAGTAGGTATAGGAGGTCACATGGGAGTGGAACAGCAGACTTGTGAATTAAGTACAATGTCCAGGGAGGAGATAAAACTGGAGGTTACATAGTTACATAGCTGAAAAGAGACTTGCGTCCATCAAGTTCAGCTTAGTAAATGATGAGTCCTTTGGGTAGAGAAGTTTGAGAAGAGCTGGGCCAGTGAGTGTCAAGAGTATATGAATATAATGCAAAGTGGCTGAGGAAGAGTCAGTATAACAGTACAATAGGATGATCCATAAGCTGAACTTAAAAAAAGATGAAAGTGTGATCAATAAATGTAATCAGGATATGAGAACTGAAGTCAGAAGCCAACAAGCCAACAAAACGTAAGAATAGCAGTGCTTACGAATATAATCAATATAATTAGCCATTTAAAAAAAGAGCCATTCAGAAACAAAACAGGACTAACACAAAACATGAATGGTCTTTGGTTTTGTGGAAATTTTAGATAAATCCAATGATAGTTCATAGAAGTATGGAATGTATTGCACTATATAATAAAGAGTTGTTTTGTCTGAGTGAACTTAAAACTTAAATCTAAATACATTTTAAACTGTGTTCACTGCTCAATGACTCTGTCACCTCAAACATACCTTTCTCCTATTGTTTCCTTTTCACTTCTTTTTTTGTTAACTGATCTTATTGCTTCATTTTTTAAATCTATTTCTCTATAAAATGGCACTGTCACAGTTTGGGGACTTTGATGATTTCTCAAAATTCCCTGATGGTGACATCACCGCTGTGGGATGAGGAGTTTAGGTAAAGGTGAGTTTACTTACATGAACCTGTCCCTTGCGGGTGCTGCCACCTAGATCCAATGTGGTCCTCCTCGGCCTCACCAGAGTACAGCATTTACGTCTATGGGAAATCCAGCAAGACAAGGGATCCTCCATAGAGCTCAATAGAGCTGGAGACAGAACCACCTCTTTTATATAAGGCTATGAAGGGCAATTTGAGCAGTGCCTTCTTCACCTCTTGTCTCTACCAATATAATTTTGTATGTCGATTACTTGTTGTCATATATCTCCATTCTTCATTTGTTATGTGCTCCAGGATATGTTGGTGATATGTAAATGATGATAATAATATAAGTTACTGATGGTAGGAACATAGGTTCAATATCTCTATACTTTCTTTAGTTATATAAGCATTCAAGGTTCATTTTTTTTAAAAAAAACAAGAACACTGTAATTTTTAAGGATAGAAATATGTACATACTAAATTTATCTATTGTTATGATTTATGATATAAAGGTTATTATTTGTGTTTGTTTATGTTCAAATTATATTTCTAAAGGTACTGGTGATAGCATCTGGAAATGATTAAGTCATCAGCTGTCATACGATAGATTACAAAAGTAATATTCATTAAAAATCATGTCGTTAACCAGATTTATATTCTTTGCATGATATATACAAAGATGTACAAAAGCACAACACTTTATATACACAGATATTCAAATACATTATTTCATATGCAAAGATATTAAAAAATATATATTTTTACATTTTTTCAACTATAGTGATTGGCAACAGCAGTAAACATATCCAGATCACTGACTACTATAATATGTGAATATAAATAATATGGGGAGGAGTAACTGAACTCAGTGTTGCCCAGAAAAACTTTGCTCCAGTCTTCCACTTCAAAACAGGATTTGTTTTTTTAATCAGTGTGATTTAGCTTCCTGAACCTTTCCTTTAAACTATCAGTAGAGAAAGCAACTATGATCAATATTATATACATATTAATATATTTTTTACTGAAACTAGTTAATTTCAATGAAAATTACTATAGCTCTTTTTATTTTATCTTTAGCCTTACCTAGACCTCCTGGAACTCCTATGGTGACTGAAAGCACTGCTACTAGCATCACATTGACTTGGGATTCTGGGAATCCAGAGCCTGTCTCGTACTATATAATTCAACACAAACCGAAAAGCTCAGAGGAACAATATAAAGAAATTGATGGTGTAGCTACAACACGATATAGTGTTGCAGGCTTGAGTCCATACTCAGAATATGAATTTAAGATTGTTGCTGTTAATAACATTGGAAGGGGCCCTCCCAGTGAGCCAGTTATGACAAGGACAGCAGAACAAGCACCATCAAGTGCCCCTCGGAATGTGCAGGCACGGATGCTAAGCTCAACCACTATTTTAGTTCAGTGGGAAGAACCAGAAGAACCAAATGGACAGATCCAAGGTTATCGTGTATATTATACAATGGATCCTACTCAACATATTAACAGCTGGTCAAAACATAATGTAGCAGAGAGTCAAATTACCACAATAGGAAGTTTGGTACCTCAAAAAACATACTCTGTTAAGGTCCTTGCTTTTACATCAGTTGGAGATGGGCCACTTTCTAATGAAATACAAGTCATCACTCAAACTGGAGGTAAGGTTTTACATTTTGGCTGTGATATATATATATATATATATATATATATTTAACCATTTTTTTAAAACTGTTTAACTTTTTAAACCTTAATAAATACTTTAGCGGTAAAGTGGAATTTGTTTTGCAAATATATGCCATTTTAGTTGATGGTGTAAGGTGTTCTTATTGACTCTATGGTAATATATGCTCATCTTGATACCATATTGGTGCATGTGTAGAGTCTCTTCTGTTGATTCTATGTATGACTGACTGACTCAGAACTAAGAATAAGCATGTATTCTAAAAGTACAGGTGTATCATAAGAACCTCAAGGCCATAAAGCCTTGATTTAAACATGACATTTCTAGTAGAAAGGGAGGAAATAGTCTGCAACTTTACCAAGCCATACCAGCTACCACACACGAGAAAATCTAGAGTAAATACAAAATGCAAAAGAACATTACTGAAATCATCGGCAGATAAAACAAATCAGGCATGCATTGAGGGAACTGGCTCTCCAATAAACACAGATTCTATTAAATAGTTAGGAAGTCATTTTGTTTACTGTATCCCCTTTAAAAAAACATTCATAATGTATGTACATGATAAAAAGATCAAATATATATTTGTTAATCTGAAACAATAAAAAATATTATCTAATAATTTTCCAAGGTGTGTGTGGGTATATATATATATATATATATATATATATATATATATATATATATACACATTTGTGTTCGGGGCATAAAAATCCATAATGAGAGGATAATAGAAGTAGGTATGTAAGGTACTTATATGAGACATACAGTAATATGACAAAGTCGGTTGTGGTGTGCCGGAACCGACGATGCTGTAGGCCTGTAATAAAAGAGGACCCACCCTAGATAATGATCTGAGAAAAGGGAGCGGTGGGAGGGGCAAATCGCCAGACCAGAAATGGTAATGGGGAGAGGTCTGGCATCCCTTAAAAAGGGAAACCAAACCCCTTCCACAACTACAGGCCCAGCCTTACATATATGTATGTATGTATGTATGTATGTATCTTTCTATTTATCTCTCTCTATATATATGCTATATATATATATATATATATATATATGTATATATATATATATATATATAGAGAGAGAGAGAGAGAGAGAGAGAGATATTCTATATATGTATATATACATTTATTGCATAATAAATCCATATTATGTACTATTTCCTGACAATATTTTGTGGCTAATTTAATAGTGTGCCATGGTTTCTATTTCGTTTAGAAACTTACTTTTTTATATGGAGCACCGATTTTATTCAGTAAAAATGCTTATCAACAGTTTGAAATATATAGTCCTAATCCAGGGGAAAAAAAAACAAACATTTAACTCACTCTCGCTCTATATATAAAATGATGCATTACAGGATTTAAAAAAAGTAATGTTGTGTAATAAATACTGTTAAGTATTCATTAGCACTCATGTTTATAGTAGTTAATAAAACTTTTATTCCTGCAGTTCCTAGTCAGCCACTAAACTTCAAGGCTGAAGCAGAGTCAGAAACCAGCATTCTCCTTAGCTGGAGCCCACCTCGGTCAGATACTATATCAAACTACGAGCTGTATTATAAGGAAGGGGAACATGGAGAGGAGGTAAGTTGAAATGTTCATTACTACCAGATGTATACATTAGTATTGATTAAAGGAACACTGTAAACACCATAACCACTATAGTGTTCTCTAGTATTATGATGCCATGGGAGTCCTGGCACCCCTTCATTGTATGTAGTCAGACTGTTTTAGAGCAATTTGAATTCTAACCTGGGGGTCTGCTGGGTGGTGCTCCCTGTGTTTACTACTTCAGACAGTGACCAAATATTTTTTTATTCGATAAGCTGTGCAGTGCAGAGCTTAACTTAATGGCTGAGAGTGATCCGGGGCTTACCAGTTTCCAGCTCTCTGACTGATGTAGGGAAGACAGGGAGTCCTGACAGACCGCATGTAAGAAGTCAAGCCATTCTAAAATGGCACTTGCAAACTCCTGGCCCTCTAACCACTACTGCTCCTTTAAATAACAGCCCTATTTATAAAACCATAAGCAAAAAAGCATAAATTCCGCATGGCAGTATCACTATTATTAATGGTACTTAGATTTACAAGTAATTTACGTGTCCTAATATTCTTGGCAAATGCCTTTTGCCATGACCATGCCTTTACTTCGAGAATTCCATGGATTTTTTTTCTTTGATGATTTTAAGAGATTTTTGCACAAAATGTCCATGCCATTTGCTTGAAAAATACAATGTTTTTGCTCTTGAAAATGTATCCCAAATCAATGTTACATTACCCACAATGGTGTATGACACTTATTGCCTTGAAAATGATACTGCATAGTTTCATCAATTTAGATAGTAATCAAAGACAAGGAAATGGCTACTGCCCAGTACATGTGTACTGATGGCAAAATATCATGAAATCAGATATTTTCTGAGATGTTGAGATGTAGGATTGTGCTTGTGGGATTTACACTACTTTGCAAGCTTTCTGTTATGTTTCCTCATGCATGGCGGATTCCTTGTTTTTTTTTTAAATTTATAAATACATCTCCTTTGCATGAGAAATATAAGTAAAGTATGTAGAAGAAATCTCGGTCCCATCTTTTATGGATATTGCAAGCTACAGTATGTTTGCCTGAACGTACATCTAATTTCTGTGCTCGAAACCACAGCACGCCACGATGACGTACCCATGCTAGCACTTTACCCTGTTCATTTTACCTATTTGTCCACCCACTCAGTGGAAATGACTGATTATATACATTAATAAAAAATATGATTGCTTTGTTACCAGCATGACTGTGCCTTTTATCAAAGTAAAAAGATAAAATGGAAAGTACGACTGCCTCCAGTTTTATATTATATATCACTTATTTCATTCACACTAGCAGAAAATTTACTGTGCATACCGAAGTCCTCTGCATTTTAAAATATTGAATTTGAGAACTCATGCATGCGTGATCCATGTCTCATGCACATGCATATTAACTATTTTGAATGTGTTTGATGTCACACATGCAAATTGTCAGTTGTTATTCCATGGATTTGAATTGCACTGTAAAGATTGTCTGATCCTTTCAGCTATATCAGAGCTGGCGTATTGCTGATAGACTTCGTTTAGAACCTCCAACACTAGTTCAGTTGCCAGTTCAGCCTGTCCAATATATACATAATATAAATGGGGCATTTACCCCTACTATTTGGTTCACAGATCAAGTGAGCAAAAGTAACCAATGATGGGAAAGAGAGGAGGAGCAGTACAAAAATAAATCTATTTGTCTGTCTGTCTGTCTGTCTGTCTGTCTGCTAATTAAAACATTTAATATATGTAGATGTTTTTACTGCTCCTCTGTTTTCCCTTCTATTGGTCACTTCTGATTTTTTTCTGTGAGTAAAAACAATAATATGTGGCTATCTCATAGTCATCAATCATCTTTTTTCCCACATGAATCAATTCTTTTGTTTGCTGCCATGGGCAGTCTAATTGCAGAATGCAATATGATCACAGATAATAATTATTTATGTTAAAAATGCTTAGTTTTTTATGCATTAGATGTATTATCTGTACAAAATGTATACTACATTATAAAACACAAAGGAGAAGGGAGCAGTTTTTAGCCTGGACTAACCCTTTTAATATTTGTAGAATTTTAGATGCAGGTGTATGTATTTTATATTTATATTTCACTTGAAACTCTAGTTAAAGAAACACTATAGTGTCAGGAACACAAACATATATTCCTGACACTAAAGTGTTAAACCCACTATTTAGGTGTCTGGCTCCCTTTCATTGCTTTGTATAGGTGTTTTTACCCACCCTTTCTCCCTCATTGCACCAGTCTCACCAAAGCTGACAACTTCAGGCTCCGCCTCCATGGCTGAAATCATCAAACTTAATGAGCTCAGCCAATCCAGTGCTTTCCCATTTGGAGGCTATTGCGTATGTGAGTCAAAATGCTGCACTAAGCCAATCAGCATCTCCTTAATTAACGAATCAATGCAAATCAATAGGGAATGTTCTCTGAAAAGGCAGTGTTTACATTTAAAAAGCCTGCAGGGACAGCCTATAGACACCAGTGCCACTGCATAAAGTTATACTGGATCTGGTGACTATAAACTTTAAACTGCTTAAAGGGGACCTGTCACTTCTCAGGATGTCTAATAAGATACACGCATCCTTTTTATTTAACATATATTAGTTTGTGAGTCCAAAAAAATAAAATGTTGAAATTCAAACAACTATTATGGCCTCAGTTTAATATTTTTGGATAAGCTTTTCTAATGATTTAATATTTTTTGGATACATTTTGAAAATATATATTTTTAAAATATGAAAATTTCAAAAGAAATATATTAAAAAACTAAAATATAAAAGATTACATTTTTTTTAAATATGAATCTCTTCCCTGTTATGGAACACACTACATAAAAGTGTAGATAAATAGTGTTCCCCTACTGTTCCAGAACTGAACTGGATTGTGTTGTAAAACTTAAAAAACTTACACTAAAATACACATTAAAAGGAAATTGGAGTGTCATTACCACCTCAGGAAAGGTTTAAAATGAAATCAAAGGGACACTATAGTCACAGCACAGCTCAATGATGGCAGAGAATTCAACATTGAGACTGCAGGGGTATGGTCTTTACACCAAAACTGCTTCATTAAGCTAAAGTTGTTTAGTGACTACATTGTCCCTGTAAGGCATATATCTCAAAAATCTTAATCTTAAATAGGAGACTTTTTGTATGTAGTAAAAAAGCTCCACTTTTGCAGACAAGGCTTGCTCTGCAACCACACCTTTAAAGCAGTATATAATATAATATATTAATTACAATTATGGTTAGCACTAATTATTGCTCAGTTGCATCGACTTGACTTTGCCTCCTTTCCATCTCAATTTGATCAATTTCCTGTACTATATTCAACAGTTATGTTCTTATTAGGTTCTCATTCATAACATCTTTTAGAGCTACTTCTTTTTTACATTTTAATTGTATACTATTTTCTGTCTAGTTCAATATCTTTTTTTTTTTTTAAGATTGATTAGATTATAATTCCATTAATAAGAATTCCTCACGTTGTCCTCTGTTATGTCTTTTAACAGCAATTGGATACCATCCAACCAGCCACCACATATCGCCTGCAAGGACTGAAGCCCAACAGCTTGTACTATTTCCGCTTAGCTGCTCGTGCTCCATTGGGCCTTGGCGCCTCTACTGCTGAAATCACTGCTAGAACATTGCAGTCAAGTAGGTCTCTCTCCTGAAATATTTACTGCCATGGTTCATAGACTGTATAGACTTGTGGAATGGACAAGGCTAAAATACAGAGGAAATAGAAAAAGGGAACACTTTTGTAAGTGATAACAGATAAACTGTAATGGAGTTATGAGACAAGAACAACTCAACATACAAACCAATATATTAACAATTTAGCTGATTTAGATATGTGTCAGTATGTTTTAGATATTTGTTCTGAATATTGATTAGATATAGTAACCAGCAATCACTATACTATTTGAAATATAAAATATCAAAAAATAACCATCCATTGCTTACATATAAGTTGAGAAATCTTGTCCGATAGCAGTGTCTATGAAGTTTTGCCTATTTGGAGAATAAACTGAGATATTTATTCTCAGAGATTTTATTATTTTGTTAATTATTGCATTTCTCCAAATAGAAAAATAAATGATGCAAACTTAATTAATAATAATTTAATGACAAATATTAAATTTGCTGTAGCTGGCTGATAACCTTACTACGCATCAGATATCTGACTATTATTTATTTTAGCTTTATTCAGAAATCGTGATTTAATCATGTGAAGCCTACTGGTATCACATAGTTATTTGACAAAATGGCAGTTAATTAGCTGTTTGATCATATCCATTGTTATTCAGGTTGATGTTGAGATAGGTTCTATAGTAACGCACTACTTATTGCGTTTGTTGCTTCTCTAACATATGACATCAGAAGCTCCGCATAAAAAGGGTACCTAAGGAGTAATTACTTTCAACCATAAGAGTTGTTCTTGTTTTATGATCCATATTGCTTCAATCTCTAGAAAAGATATTGAATTCTCAAATGTTCTCATTATCACCCACTGCAGGAAGATTCATTGAAGAGTCAGATATTTCCATATGACTCCTATGTTTGGCTGTTGTTTTGCCAATGCAAATTAGGAGCTATGATTCCAGAAATACACAATTACTGTTTTTTTACTTAACATTTCTGATTAGAAAATATATCAGTTTAGTGTGGTATATATAATAAGCAGCCTTTGAATTGTTAGCACTGTTAAAACCTGTAGACTAGACATGGCATAACAAAACAAAACAAAACACAACACAGACAATAAGTAAAATAGACAGGTCAGATGGGAATGTAAGCTGTTTTTAAATTCACTGCTTTTTTTGCATTTATCTGAGTGACACATTTCAGCATTTAATCTAATTGTTGAAATATGATTGTATTTGATAGATGTTAATAGTTATATCGTAATGGTTTCAGTGCTCTTATTTTGCCACATTAGATTTATCAAGCATTTAAAAAAAATCAATGTAATCACTTCAACACTTATGCTGTTCATTGGAACTTATTAATGAACCTTCTGTAGTCTTTTAAAGTAATTAATTGCATAGTGGAACACTATCATTCCAAATTCCTATGTCATACTATTCTGCAATTCCAATGAACTAATATGTATATAAAATTCAGAATTCAAGGCACTCCATCAACTTTAGCTAGCTTCTAGGCCCACAAAGTTTTAAAAAAAATGTTTAGAAACATCTGACTTAGGTCAAAATAACATAAGGATTTAACTCAGTTTATGTACTGATGCCATCAAACATTGCATGAGCCTGCCACAACACAAGTGAGTCTTATTTTTTGTCACACCATACTCTGTAACAACCAAATGCCAGCTCTTATGACTTTAACCCACTTACTTGGGACATCCACCCTCCTGCGGTTATCTGCAATGCAAAGTTAATGAGACTACCACAGCGGCTACAAAATGAGATAGAGTTGATTAGGACTCCTAAATATATAGAAAGTAAAAAAGTACTCATGGTATTATTAATTGGTACAACATGCAGAACTGGGCTTTTCCAAGTGAAGGAGATTGACCTAATAGACATACCTTATGCCATACCATGGGTCAATCACTGGGGAAACTAAACTTCCTCTTATCATATAAGTGGGAGGAGGAATGAAGATCTTTCTTAAAACCTCTCAAACAATGTTATAAAACTGAAAAATTCGTTTTTAGGAACTGGTTTCTATTACCATAACTGCTGGAGTCTCTTTAAACTGTCTAGACACTCCTCTGATTCCTCTGTTATTCTATTGGAAACAAGTAAAAAAAAAAACTCCAAAGCTCCTATAACTTTAGAATTCCTCAGAGCTAAATAAACAAAGTATTTTTTTTCTTTGCTTGATAACATGGTAGTTGGAGAGCAGAGTTGGATTTATCTACACAGTGCCTGAAAAAAATAGACTTTAGAGCTAGTCACTTTTCATCTTGAGAGTTAAATATATATAACAGGCTTCCTCAAACTACAGCCCTCCAGATGTTGCTGAACTACAACTCCCATGATTCTATGAATGAAATAGATAGACTGAGAATCACGGGAGATGTAGTTTAGCAACATCTGGAGGGCCGGAGTTTGGGGAAGCCTGATATATAACATTGTTTCTAAACTTAGGTTCTTTGTTGTGGTGTTATAAAAAAAAAAATATATCTAGAAATACTAGTTGTATTTTTTTAATGCTTTTGTTTCTGTAATGATATGTGGTGGTTTTCAATAATAGGATAGTATTGAAAAAATATTGAAGCATGTTGGTAGATGTTTACTGGTGGGTTACTAATTCTTTATTAGACAATATGTCCCCACAAAGAAAAAATATAAATAAAACTGAGAGCTGGCATAGCAGCTGGTGAATACTGGTAAGTAAAAGTTAAAGTCCAAACCATCAAGCCCGTTTTGTATTCTGGTAGGTAAACCCTTTGCTTTAGACTCTCTTTGTATCCAAATAATTTTGCATGCTTCGTACTACCAGTCCTTCTATAATAAGTTATTTTCAAACATTATTTGGGATTCCCCTTATTTTATTCTAAAAGTGAGTTTGTTAAATTTCCATTTTTTAAAGCAAGTATTATTTAAGCTGGATGTCACTTAAAGCATGATTCAAGAAACATACAATTATCTAAAATTCTTTATTGCTCTATATGCCTTACAAAAATTGTTCTAGAATAAAGGATTATTAGAAGATGACTACCTTTCCTCTTATAGAACATGCTTTAATTGCAGACAGCACGAATAGATACTTAAGGAATTTTGCTAGGGTGTAGGTTGAAGGACATTTTATTCTACAGGTAGGTAATATAGCTGTTAGGTTCCATCTTCATACCTCCCTTACATGTTGTCTTCTTTGTTCATGTGTTTATTTTAGTTTATTCATTTAAATAAGCCAAGGTGCATTTTGTTCCCTAAAATATTTTATTTTGCATTTATGTTCTCATTCAGTTGCCCAATTTAGTTATTTTTTGGTTTTGTTCTGTTTTTTGTTTTTCTTTTTCTTCCTCATTTTTATTTTTGGATCATTCCTATATTTACACCCAATCCTCCCTGTAATGCTTTTACTGAAATCAGAACCATCAGCCCCTCCACAAGACATAAGATGTAACAGCCAAAGCTCTACCAGCATCTTGGTAAGTTGGCTACCTCCTCCGGTGGAAAACCAGAATGGCATTATCACGGGTTATACCATCAAATACATGATGCTGGATGGAGAAGATAGCAAGCCCCATGAAATTATGGGCATTTCCTCGGACATTAATCAGTACCTTTTGGAACACCTGGAGAAATGGACTCAATATCAAATCTCTATGATCGCTTACACTGATGTCGGACCTGGTCCAGAGAGTGTTCCAATATTGATTCGGACCGATGAAGATGGTATGTTTCCTCTTCTCCATCAATTTATACATTTTAAACCCCCTCTGATTTTTTTTTTTCTATTGCAACTGAATAATGGGAAGTATGTTATTTTTATTTTATTTTTTTTACTTCTCTTTTCTGGCTGAATTTTTTGTCACTAATAATTGATGACAATTTTAACACTTTTTTCTAACATAAAAAAAATCTTCTACTCTATAATGCTGGATACATTTAATTTTTTGTTCCAGTTTTTTTCAATTTTCTTCTTTCTTTTTCTTCTTTTTAATCTACATTTTACCCTATTCTTGACATTTTCCTTACATTTTTCACTTTCTTGATTCTTTGTTCTAACATCTTTTGTGGAAACTGATGCACAGCCATTTTACTGTCTGATGTTTGGTGATTATTAACCTATCTATAAGAAAAAAGAAGATAGCATAGTAATCTGTCAGCTTTTTACAGTGGGAAAATAACATCATTTTCTTATAAACCTCTTGTTTTTGTCTTATGATTTATACCAGTACAACCAACCTTTCAACTTAAATGCTTTGAATTTTTTCAAAGCATCTTCCTTGGCTTTTTAACATTTTTACATGTTTTTCTCTTTCTCAGATACCCTTTTTTCTTCTTCCATTTTTGCATCAGTCATGTTTTTTGATCTTTTCACTAAATTTGTAGAACAGAATTGTTTGGAATTTTTACTGTTTGCATCAAGATCTTTTTTTTTTTTTTTTTAAACAGTGTGTGGGACAATACCTATAATTTTATTTTGTCAAATGATGTTCTTCTAGTTCCTAGTGGTCCTCCTCGCAAAGTCGAGGTAGAGGCTGTGAACTCCACATCTGTTAAAGTATCCTGGCGTTCACCTGTGTCCAACAAGCAGCATGGTCAAATCCGAGGGTACCAGGTGCATTATGTGAGGATGGAGAATGGAGAACCCAAAGGACAACCCATGCTGAAGGATGTTATGCTGGCTGATGCACAGGTATTGGATTATTTTTTATTTATTTAATTTTAATGCATTATTTATTAGAAGCATTTTTAACTCTATAATATGTACATAATTTTCTTATGGTTTAGGTATGCAAAGGTTTCAGGCCTGTTAACTTGACTTCAATGGACTTTTTGTCAATCTAAAACTGGAAAAAAAAATTCTACACTTAGCAAGATCCTTCTGTTACAATGGGGTTTATTTACTTACCACTAAATAATACCAAATAAAAAAAAAATGAATTGCAAAATTTAGGCCAAAATATATATGTGTTGGAGAATTCTTCCAAATCCATATTTTGACAACATTTTGCTATTTTGACTTTAATTTTCTACAAGCTGTAGAATTAACTGTGTGCTTTTTTAAAGAGATTAAACACATTAAAACAACTTTAGCTTAATGAAGACATTTTAGTGTATAAACCCTCTCACAGCAGTCTAATTGCTGGATTATCTGTCATTTAGGAGTTAAATTATTTTATGCAACCATAGCCACAACTCCCCTGGCTATGACAGCTTGCATGGAAAAAAATATAAAATTTTTAGGTAATAACTTACTTTAGAAGCCTTTATCTCCTGCTCTGTAAATTGAACTTTAATCACACACAAGAGGCTCCTGCAGTGTCTAGAAGGCTATTAACAGAGCACAAGATAATACATTTTAAATTAAATAGACTGTGCAATAAAGGAAGTTAACACATTAGATGTCTCTTTTCAGGAAGTGCTTAGGAAGGCTGTGTGATTCACATGCAGGGAGGAGTAAAAAAAAAGCGCTTTAACTCCCAAGTGGCAGATAATTGAGCAGTGAGACTGCAGAGACATGACTTGTACACCAAAACTGCTTTAATAAGCTAGAGTTGTTTTTGGTGTCTATAGTGGCCCATTAACTCTTTTGTATAGATGTGAAAGCAGTAAAACAATTAAAATGATTTATTTAGCATCAACATATTCTGCAGTTCTGAAAAAAAAAGCCTATGGAGGTAAGTATGACTCCCATATTAGTACAATAGTGGTGTAGTATGCTCACTGTCATAAAATACTATAACTTACAATGGAGATCGGGCACAGATGCCCCCAGTCCTCTCTTTAGGTAGGAGCAATTATAAAAGAAAATGTTACTGTCACATTGTGAGGACAATTGATGAAATTTTAAATATAAAGAACCATGTTCAGTGGGTGGGGCTTATGTTATAATAATCCTGGGAGAACCTAATGTCCCCAACCCTTACCCATAAGCAGCAGGTTGGGGCTATTCATTTAATTTTAAATGGCGAGACCTAATTCTCCTTTATAAGGGCTTTTCCCAGCATGCAAGCTCAGTCTTTGCAGAACCCTCAATGGGTTAGCGTTTTAAATTTTTTCAGTTTTTTATTTTAATTGTTATTTTTTGGTCTCCTTTTCTATTATTAATTGTTGTGTTGAAACATTGTTCATTTTTTATGTGCCTTTTTAGGGCTGAATAAAAGAATATTTAAGACGATGTCTGATGGTGGAAATAATGTTTTTGTGGCAGGTTTTTAGATTTGTTGCTCCCCCTTACTACCATGAGGGTGAAGAGGTTAGGTAGTCATTTTTTATTGGGAGGATGGAGCTTGGGGACTTCCAGCCACTTGTGGTGGTGAAACTTGTCATCATTTGGGGCGTGGACAATGGCATTTCCACTCTCTTGTTATAGTAAATTAACAGTGCACCCCACCTCCCTGGTTTATTATAGATATAGCCCTGCCTGCTGACCACATGTGGGGGCATTGGTGGATACAGAGTTACCCCGTTTAACATTTCATCAATTTTGCCTGCTGGGAGGGCAGTGGGAACACTAAGATATCCCCTCTACTTCTTTAATTTAATAGTTTGTACCTGCTGGACACAAGTATGGGCACAGGGGGTGAACAGTAATCCCTTATTATTTAATATAAAGTTCATACTCAGTGCCCATGGATGAGGTTACAGGGGGGACCTATGCCGGGTTTCCTCCCTATATGTTATTAGCACATGCCCAGTCACTAGTATTTTATGACAGCAAGCTGCCACTGGTTGCTCACTGTCTAGTTATACCCCCATTCCTGCTATGGTGAGTGGAGGCATAAAGGAGGTAGTACACCTCTGTTGTGCTAGTGCAGGGGTCATGACTTTTGTTTAGTCATTGACAGGGACGTATTAGCCGCGAGGCAAACAAGGCATTTGCCTTGGGCGGCATTTTTCAGGGGGCGGCAAAAAACGCCGCCCCCCAAATGCCCAGGGCAGATGCCTTGTTAGCCTTGCGGCTAACTGACATCCCGGGCGGCCGGCGAGGGAGCACTTCCCATGAGCTGACTGCTCAGCTCCCTCGCGCACCGCAAAGTGAGGCTGGGAGCCGGAAGATGACGTCATCTTCCGGTTCCCAGCCTCACTCTGCAGCCGACGCGCGAGGGAGCTGAGCAGTCAGCTCATGGGAAGTGCTCCCTCGCCAGCGCCGCCCGCCCTGCAGCCACTGGACCACCAGGGAGAGAGACCCCCCCCCCAGCACTCCCAAAGGTAAGGAGGTTGGGGGGGGGATTTAAATTTAAAAAAAAAGTTAATGTGTGTGTGTGTTTGTGTCTGACTGTGTGTGTTTGTGTGTTTGTGTCTGTGTCTGACTGTGTGTGTGTTTGTGTCTGACTGTGTGTGTTTGTGTCTGTGTTTGTGTCTATGTGTCTGACTGTGTGTGTGTGTGTATGTGACTGTGTGTGTCTGTGTGTGTTTGTGTCTGTGTATGTGTCTGACTGTGTGTGTGTGTATGTGACTGTGTGTGTCTGTGTGTGTGTCTGTGTGCGTGTATCTGTCTGACTGTGTGTGTGTGTGTGTATGTGACTGTGTGTGTTTGTGTTCGTGTATGTGTCTGACTGTGTGTGTGTGTGTGTGTGACTGTGTGTGTGTGTGTTGTGTCTGTGTGTGTCTGTGTGTGTTGTGTCTGTTGTGTGTCTGACTGTGTGTGTGTTTGTGTCTGACTGTGTGTGTGTGTGTGTGTGTGTGTCTGACTCTGTGTCTGTGTTGTGTCTGACTGTGTGTGTGTGTCTGACTCTGTGTGTGTTTGTGTATGTGTCTGACTGTGTGTGTGTGTTTTGTGTCTGACTGTGTGTGTGTGTGTGTGTATGTGTTGACTGTGTGTGTTGTGAAGGTGGGGCTGGGGAAGGGTTGGTGGGGGGGTGGGGGGGGGGGGGGCGCCTGAGTTTTGTCCTGCCTAGGGCAGCACAAAACCAGGATACACCACTGGTCATTGACAAAGGCTGATAAATGTGTTTCTGATTCATCACATTTATCGGAGGATTTTTCTCAATAATCTAATTGCAAGGAGGGAGCCAGAAGGTTCTTCTATTTTCAGATAAATGAATCATGAATGAACAAATTGCATAAATTAATTCATTCTTCATCTGATTCTGTATGGTTAACATTTTAATTCAGCTATTCATGCTTCAGACGAATGGACGAATTTGCCAAAATTCGACCGAAAGTGTATTCTGCTGAATCCAAATGGCCAAGCCTAGTAACTATTACTACAATGTTCTAGAAACATATATTATATTAATATATTAAACGTATATTAAGAGTATCTTAAAAGTAATATCTATAGATACTGCAGATAAAGAGGAAAATAAGTAGCATTTTATTCAACTTGGGGACAATGACAAAGGATGATTGCCTTCCTTTATCGGACACGTTGGCCACATATAGTCACATTCTAATTAAAATATTATAATGCAGAACAAGAAAGATATCTAAAATATGGATATTTCTTATATGTTATATGTATTATAAATACATTAATTGCAATTCTGTTCAAATATGTTTTTATTAAAAAGTTGTTTGTTTGTTTTGCAATATTAAACATAAACATTAACATAAACTAATTATGAAACATAATAAAATAACAGAATAAAATGGAAAAAAACAAAGGAATAGGGAGGAAATAATTATACCCGACCCTGATCATTATTTGATATTTTTCTTTACTCTACCTAAGTTTAAAGGGTAATCCAAACGTGGACCCTTTGCTCACAGTGCCTAGAGGAATATGTGCTATACCTCACTGATGATGCCCGACAAGGTTGAACCGTTCATCTGTGGTTGCTGCATCAAGACCTGGCGCGTCCATAAGGCCTTATGGTGCACTGGCCCGAGGGGGCGCTAAATCAGAGTGACCGGCAGGAGCTGGGCGCACAGCGCTCCCCCTGCCAGGCACTTTTTGTAGCGTGACCGAGCAAAGCAGCATGCACCGTAGTACAGGAAATTATGTTTCCTTTACCCATCCAGACTGAAAGGAAGTGCTCACTGAGCGATGGGACAGGGGAGGGGGTGGGTGGTAAGGAGAACTATGGGACAGGGGATTGGGGTGGGTGGTAAGGAGCCCTATGGGACCGGGAGGGAAGTGTGTGGTAAGGAGCACTATGGGACAGGGGAGGGGAATGGGTGGTAAGAAACACTATAGGACAGGGGAGAGGTGGTAAGGAACACTATGGGACAGGGGAGGGGGGTTGGTAAGAAACACTATGGGATGGGAATGGGGGAAAAGAACACTATGAAATGGGGGGAGAACACTATGGGATGGGGGAGAATGCTATGGGACAGGGGAGGGGGGAAAGAGCACTATAGGACAATGGAGGGGGGAAAGAACACTATGGGATGGGGGAGGATACTATGGGACCACGGGGAGAACACTGTGGGACAGGGGTGGGGGAAAGAACACTATGGGATGGGGGAGAACACTATGGGACAGGGGAGGGGGGAAAGAACACTATGGGATATGGAAAGAGGGGAAAGAACGCTATGAGGGAGGGTGGAAAGAACCCTATGGGATGAGGGAAAGAACACTAAAATAGAGGGAGGGGAGAGGAACACTGCGGGGAGAGAGAGGAACATTATGAGGGGCACTTAGATACAGGGGAGAGAAGGGAAAAGGAACACTGGGGTAGGGGGCGCCACTAAAAAAGAAGGGAGAGGAACATTATGGGGGCACTTAGGAACAGGGGAGGAAAGGGAAAAGGAACACTGGGATAGGGGGCGACCACTAAAAAAGAAGGGAGAGGATGGGGGGCCCTAAGAGCGGAACACTAATGGACATGGGGGGGGGGAGAGAGGAAAACAGGAGGGCCTGAGTGGGGAGAAAGACACACAGAGGGACATGAGTGGTGATAATGACACACGGATGGGCCTGGTGGTGAGAAAGTTCACAGAGGGGCTGGGGATGAATGCGCCACACAGAAGGGCATGGGTATGGAAATACAAAGGGGTAGGGGGTAAGAGAGACACAGAGGGGCTGGAAAAGAGGAAACAGAGTCACAAAGGGGCTGGTGGTGGAAGATAAACACACAAAGGAGCTGGTAAAAGTAAAATACACAAAGGGGATAGGAGAGAAGGAGACACAGAAAGGGGATGGGGGAGTAAGACACACAAAGGGGGGTTTGTAAGAGATAGACAAGGGAGGTGTAAGACACACGGTGGGGAAAACAGAGGATAAGATACACAAAAGGGGAAAAGACATTTAAAAAAGGGGTTAAGAAACAAAAGGTGAGTTAAGGGTCACACACGTGAAGATCCTTTTGGTTGAGTGGGTGTGGGGGGGGAGTGCCAAAATCATCTTCACCTGTTTAATCAAAATCCTTGCCAGGTCCTGGCCGTATCTCTGGTGCAGAGAGAACTGGTCTGCATTTTGTATCTGTTCCACCCTTCTGGATATGCAAATAGTCCTGGTACTTTTTCTAATAGCATAAGATGAGCTAAAACCAGCTTGAGATCTAAGCGTGGACCCACCGAAGGGCAGGCTATTTGAGCTGTTGTCTGTTCTCAGTATTCTCTTACGCCCAGTTTTTTGCTCTCCCTTATTTGGTTCATTACAACAAAAAAAGCATAACATTATCAGTGAACAAAAAAACATATATATGAACTTTCATGTGACTAATAACATATGTAAATTTGAAATGTAACATATGTACATCAAATTTACATAAAAAAGAAAGGTTTTACAGTTTAATCAATCAAGATTACCTAATACTGCTAATGGCTACAAACCAAAGGAACTCTGATAAGATAACAGACTTGGACCTCAGACTTTTAGTGAAGAATAAAACATTTTCAGAATTTATTTGAAATAGAAGTAATTTAACAATTATGTTAGCTAACTTATTGAAATTTGGCTTATTGATTTAACTTTTTGGAGAACCTCCTTAATAGCATATGCAAGTGAAAAAGAAGGGTGTTTTTAAGACATCTATCAACTTCTAGGAGTTACCTAACTGATAATAGCCTTCATGTATGTATCAATTGTGGAACCTCAACCTCATTAATGTCAGTACAGAGATCTTACAGGTTAGTGAGATATTTAAGAGAAAAACATAAATTATCGGTAGAATTGGAACAATAATGCAGAATGGGAAATAAATTTGAAGAATAGTAAGTAACAAAAATAGGCAAAAATAAGAGTGATAAAAAATACAGAACAAATGGGAGAAAACATAAGAAGATAAAGAAAAAGTTTAACATAAAATCACAGTAACGGTTAATAGAAAGTAGACACAAGATCTGGTTGTTTTTAATATATACTGAACAGTGACATTTGTAGAACTTTAAATTGAATTGCAAAAAAATGTGCAAAAAAAAACATTTTGACCTAAAATTTGCAGTTTTTTTTTTAATTTCACCACATTTCAGTGTTATTACTAAGCAAACACCATTTTACTAAGTGGGTTTTAAACATTTTTATGGCTCCTCTACATCAGACAAAAAGTGTCAGTCTTCACTTACAATAAACTGGGTACTTTATTATTAACACCAAAGTGCATGTAGTTAAAGTGAAAAGTGCATGAGCACAGCAATACGCTATACAGCTTTATGACAAAATCCATGCTTTCTTGGTGATAAAAATAAATGTTAATGATGACTCTTTGATTAAAATGTCTACATGTTAAATTGCTCAACATATCCCTGTCTCATTGCAGACTTGTTGTATAGAAGCGCACCGATATAGCAGTATATATATACAGTACATGCATTTATCGGTAAACTATCATGAAAGAACTAAAACAAAACATAAACTTTTTTTATTTATCTTTTTTAAAACTATACTTGGATCAGCTTCTGTTTCATGGCCTATGCTTATTTCATATAAATATGTTACTGATCTGACATCCATAAAAGTCTGGATCCATTTCAAGTAACACCACTCTTTTATTATAGAATTGTAGTACAGTGTTTTCATGGGCCTGAAGAGCAACATACTGCTAATTGAGAATTTTATTCAAACACTAATTTGATAAATACTTTATTTAAACCAATAAAAACATTACATGTCATATTTGCAAAAAGCAATTGTTACACTAGACTATCGTTTAGCCTCAGCTTCAGAATAGGCATCAGTCAAGTGGGTGATAGTCTCCATATAATACTGTTATATGAAAATCCTATGTCATATAGTTAATAGTTGCAGTGGACATAGTAATCTTTGATGTGGGTGATTGATGTAGGCTATATGGGTAGCCCATATAAAAAATAAACATGTCTCTTTGAGTCTTTCTAGCCTTATTTAAAACCCCTGATGGGTCAGTAGAAGTTGCTGGGATCTCTACTGTAATTCCAATGATCATCAAATAGGCTTGTCAGGGTAACCAGGCTTAGAAGGCACTGCAATTGACTGGCATTTTGTGAAGTGTAGGATATCAGTGCATGGATATCGGTTAAACCAGGGGTCGGCAAATCTGCGGCCCTCCAGATATTGTGGACTACATCTCCCATAATGCTTTTAGGGCCATAATGCTAGCAAAGCATCAAGGGAGATGTAGTCCAAAACATCTGGAGGACTGCAGATTGCCCACCACTTGGTTAAACACATCATAAAGAAGGTGCAAATACATTTTTCTTGGCCATTTCTCTCTTACTGTACTTGTCAAAGTGCAGAACATTCCCTGCTACATGACATCATATTAGAAACCAGTTACTATGATCCTCAGAGAAACTACACTAATCACTTGTACCTCAGTACAGATTCCACTTTATTTTCTACTGTGCCAACAATGCAAGAAAAATATTTTCTTTTCCTATGTCCCTCAAATAAAACATATATAGAATAAAAAAATAAAAAAATAAAAAAGATTTAAGCTAACATTTAAAACTGTACATGTTTGGTTACTCTATTCAGCAGTCTTGCTCATTGCTGATTGTTTTTTTCTTATAATGTACTCATGTTATTATAAGTAAGAATCCACATTGTCAACACAATTTTGTAAGTCTTACAATTGTGTAAAACATGGATAGTTACAATGTATGTATGTTGTATGATGTGCAGATACTATATACAAGACATGATTACAATACATGTGCCGATCCATAATGAAATCAAAATTTTAATAACTAAATTTGCATTGTTTATTTAAAGACCAACTCTTCCATCCTCGAACAGTGTCCTAAGAGTCGAGAAAATCTATATTTTTTTACAGTTATTTACAAATCCCCATAGTCAGGGATGTTTACTAAAGTGAGAATTGTTTAACATTAAAGGAACACTCTGGGTTCAGGAACACAAACATGTATTCCTGATCCTATAGTGTTAAAATGTCCTTTCGAAAAGTGAATATCAAATTAAAGGTGTAAGTAGCCAGACTGGTAGCATAACTGAGTTAAAACCCACTTAAGCTATTTTGACCTTAAATTTGAAATTCACTTTGAATTCCTAACAATTCTCACTTTAGTGAATAACTCTGTTTGCATTTTGTTTGAATGAGGACTAGAGCTTTGTTTAAATCTGTGAAAATAAATAAGCCATTTGTCAGTGCATTTTATGTGGTCTGTAAATTAGTACATTGTGTGTTTAGTTATTTCTTTAGATAGCAGAACACCCACCACTATATGTTATTGGCCTAAATGCTAAAGGAGGAATGCTATCTCATTCATTATGCATTATCAGATATCCACAGACACACATGCTGCTTAATAATTTAAAATCTAAGTCTGCACTTTCTTGACCAATGGAACAGATTACAGACAGACCAACCAATCATAGCTACCTTCCTTATCAGGAATATGTAGTTTGATTTCTGGCTTGAATCAAACAACACATTCAAAAGATAAATGATTCCTCTTAATCTCCTTTCAACTATTCAATGGAAAATTGTGAAACATGACAACATGAAATAATGCAAAAAAAGCAATATTAACATGAAAACAAGCATAGTATGTGAGAAACAATATTTGGAGTTTAGGAGTGCAGTTGCTTTTTTAAATTGTACTAATTTAGATTGAGGTCAAATGTGTTTTCTTTTGAAATACATAAAGGAACACTATAGGGTCAGGAACACAAACATGTATTCCTGACCCTATAGTGCAAAACCGACCATTTAGGTGGCTTGCCCCTCCCCCTCCCCATTAGCCCCCTTAAAAGTTAATAAAACTAACCTTATTTCCAGCACCACGTGGGTCCGCTGGCATTGGCCACACCCCCTTGGTGACATCATCAGAATTGCCGATTTTTTGTCAACCCAATGCTTTCCCTTGGACAAAGCATTGGATTGGCTAAAATTGGCAAGGGGCAATGCATTTTGGCCAATCAGCACCTCCTCATAGAGATGCATTCAATCAGTGCATCTCTATGAGGAAAATTCAGTGTCCCATGCAGAGCGTGGAAACGCTGAACAAAACTGCTGCCTACTGTGCAGCACTGAGCCAGGAAGCACCTCCAGCGGCCATCTGAAGAATGGCCACTTGGAGGTGTCCCTAGGGGCAATGTAAACATTGCCTTTTCTGTGAAAAGGCAGTGTTTGCATGAAAATGCCTCCATATAATGATTATACTCACCAGAACTACTACATTAAACTGTAGTTGTTCTGGTGACTATAGTGTCCCTTTAAGCACATAAAATGTAAATGAATCAAAAGCCCCAAATAAAGCCTAACTATGGTAACTTCCATTACATGGGCTTCAAAGAATACTCCTTGGACTTTATTTACTTTATTTATTCAATTGTCAAATGTCAAATGCTCAAAATCTTGAAAGAAGTATCCAAGAAAATATATTGACTGAAGATTCGTATGATTGTACTGGAAACATCAAACAGTAGTGATTATACCAGACCTGTTCTCTGGTTCATCTATGCAACACAGCAGCCAATGTTTGATGGAAAACAGATGGAAAAGGTGTAAAGAAAATCAGAAACATTTTTACATTTTTTTTTTACAAAAGCAAGAATAATATCCGTTATTCATGATAGTTTCCCTTAAAATATATGTATGTATGTGTGTGTGTGTGTGTGTGTGTGTATATATATTTTAACTCTTTTTTAAATTCGAAAATTGGAAATTCTTCACTAGCATGGGAAATTAAGGGGTTAAAGAAAACCCCTAATAGTTGGTATGGTCTTCACTTTTATTTCCTTATTTTTTTTCCTTCATCCTTAAACAGTGGCAATATGATGATACAACTGAACATGTGAGTAATGTGTCTGCTGGTTTAAGAGTGTTACGTACAGCCTTGTTTGTGTTTTTCATTTTTTTTTGCGCAGATGCATGCACTAACATGCCACTTTGATTTTATGTTTAATTTTTTTTTTTCCATTTAGCATGAAGCTGAGTTTGAAGAAAACAAGATTTTATATATTGCTATGAACCGTCATGTTTGAATGGCTACTACTAATTTTGCTTCTATTGTAATGCAATTTTGATTTAAAAAACATTTAATGATTTGGCCTGCATTTGTAAACTTACATTTTAGCTATTGGTTATTTTCTATCATATTAGCAATAGCTAGAATTGTAATAATCAAAAAAGTGATTTTTTTTTTGTCATCCGTGTGATGCATGATTATGCTCATTTCATTAATGTACTGTGTTCCACAAAAAAAAATTGTTTTGGTTTATCTAGTACATGGTAAAATTAGCCCTCATATCAAATAAACTCTGTTCTACATTTATTTGACCCCTAAGACATCATAAACAAAATATGTGACAGAGTTAGTTATGATTGATTCATATAATATCCTTGATGTTTTTACTTACAACATGAGACAATGGCCTGAATATTGAGCTTATTAATTGAGTAATATAAATAATGCTGGTTAATGAGTATAATATATAAGTATGTAATTAATATTTCAGTTTATACAGTACAGACATCTTGTGAATATATTGTATAAAAAGTCAGCTGTCGGTGTGTTTTTTGGAATAGTCTACGTTTACCATTATCCTATATTTTAGTTAAAGGGTAATGAAAAAGGACACTTCATAACAATATTGTAAATTTACATAAACATATGCGCAGTAAAACTAGAGGAATTAAAATATTGCCACTAACAAAACAGTAAGAAAATGTTCCTGTCAATTGGTTTCCATTGTGATGGCGCCCATATTCTATTAGAGTACATTTATAATTGTAACTCATTTTGTTCATAGAGAACATGTGCATTTTGTCTTGAATGGTGCACACAGTCCAAGGAATCAATCATCATATAGGGAATATCATGGTCATATCCATTCTCACTTTTTTGGTTACTTCAGCATGAAAAAAATGGTTTGCAACTAAAAAAAAGAAAAGTAGCAAAGTAAATTTATCATTCTCCTGTACTTTAATTTCAGGAAATGATCATCTCTGGACTGCAGCCTGAAACAGCATACTCCATCACTGTCACCGCTTATACCACAAAAGGAGATGGAGCTCGAAGCAAGCCGAAAGTTGTGTCTACAAGTGGTGCAGGTGATATATCACATTCGTATTTATCCCAGTCACATAGGGTTACCACTCTGACTTCCACATTCAAAAAAATAAATAAAGTAAACATTATTACTAGTAGTATTAATAATTTGTTAAACAGATATATCTTTCACAATTTCTCATAATAAAATGGGAGTCTAACATTCTTATTTATGATTCAATATCTGTCTGTCTGTGTGTGTGTCTGTGTGTCTATCTATCTATCTATCTATCTATCTATCGATCTATTGATATTTCCAATTGTCAATCTGTATGTCTGTCTTTCCTACCAACCTCTCTCTGTATCTCTACATCTTGTCTGTATCTCTACCTACCTATCACAATATAACTGCTTTTCTCTATCTGTCCCATCTATGCTAAATATAATTAAACCATTGTTTTCCGAGATTTAAGTCTGATGAAAGCTTTGATTTTTTTGGGAAGAGTTATTCCATATTATCTTGAGCTCTGTAGGATAACACTAGTAACCCCATCCCTTTACGGTAAAATTAATTTAAAACGACAACACTGCCAGTGTATCAGAGGAACATGTGAATACATTACAAGTGGGAAAATAGGAAATGAGCATTCCAGCAATTTGATATTATGTTACCTGTGCATGAAGTGCAGGAAGCACAAATTGCAGTGTGACAAAGAAGGTAGTACAACTTACTGCCAGGAAATCTCTAAATAAGTCACAGCCCATCCGAGAACATTATTCATCCCTCCATTTGCACTTGGGAGCAAAGAAGCATATGATTAAAGAAAGGAATTTGAGGAATGCACAATAATGTGTACTTCAGCTGCAATAGTTCATAGGTGAGCATAGTTTTTAAATGACTCAATATCATGTCATGCTCTTTCGATAGTCATAGGAAGTTCTGAGGTGTTTAGGAAATGTGTGCTGACAGATCTGTTCACTCTGGAGTATTCCATTAACATTTTTCCTAGAAAAAAGAAATCATGTAAAAAATGCTACATTTCAGTTTTTCTTATAAATCTGTTTGGCTTTGGGATATACATAAAACCAAAGCTTGTTTCTCATCTACTATTAAATTGATGCAGAGTTTGGTGAGGTCACTTATTTAATGCATTATTACATCTATGATACTCTAATTTACAATCATAAATCATAAACGTTTCCAATCATCAGTTGTTGCTTTATTTGTAGCCCAGAATCAGCACCCTAGGTCCATACCAGCCAAGTCCTTATTTTGTCCTAAATCCCTCTGTCCCACTATTCTATCCAAATGTCCTTATTTTCTATGAGCTGCATGTTGTAAGTGTGACTGAGTGTATAACAAGCTCCACAGCAATAATTTCCACAGTAATGAGTCTTTAAAATGGATCTGTAAATTTCTGGGATTTTTACTTCTTTCCGATCCCTGAAAGTGAGAGAAATGGTGGCCGTGACTTGCAGGGGAGGTAAGTTGAACTTACCTTATTCTGTCCCTTGCGGCTACCACCATCTTCATGTTGCTGTCCACTTCAGTCCTTGGTGCTTTACCTGTACAGCAAGAAGGTCTATGGAGGAGTCTTCAAGATTTCCATTGTTCGATGACTGAATTCCACAGTTGTTAATTGTGACTGCTGCTATAGGGACAAAAGTTGACAGTGGAGCTCCACATTTTGTCAGTCTCAGATCAATCCTAAGACAAAGTGTGTGTATGTATATATATATATATATATATATATATATATATATATATATATATAAATACAGTTGCAAGAAAAAGTATGTGAACCTTGTGGAGCACAAGGGTGTGTGGCAGAGGATTTTCTGACCAATTTGTGCAGAAATCCATATCATTCCAAAGAGTTCACATACTTTTTCTTGCAACTGTATATATCAAGGAGATAGTTCAGTGTTTAGAGCACCATCTCCTTTAGTACACAGATGTATTACCTAAATAGTCAGTCACTAGCTAACTTAACAAACCTAATCCTCTGTTGATATTGATATGCCTGGAGAGGGGGAGGGGAGGGCAGAAAAAGCATGGGTATTGCTAGATGGAAAAAAAGACTGGTAGCTGCGGACCAAGTTTACTTTTTGTGCCCCCCCCTGCATATATTGACTTAAGCCCCTTCTAAAATCAGACCTATACCATGCCCCAAGTGCAACTGTAAACCTTAATATCTGCTATAAATCACAATATGACACTTAATCTTTGCCCGAATTCAGAGTATTTCATTAACCCATATTTATAAACTTCACACATGCTGTATTAACCCATCACCCTACTATATTAACATTCTGCACTCACAGCAATGTCTATATTGTGTTAAAGGAACACTATAGTGTTAGGAATACAACTATATAGGAACCCTCTGCCTTGTGCTCCACTTGATTGTGAAAGGGTTAAAAGAAAAACATTTTTCACTTACCTGATTCTAGCGCCCATGTCCCTCGGAGTTGGGTCGGGATCCTCTTCCGCCAAGGTCAGCAGATGGGAGAAAGTAATCTTGGGAAGAGAAGAACATGTCCTAGTAAATCACTCAATTAAAGAGCCCTAGATCTAACCCTAAACTTGACATGAAAAAAAAAAAAATATATATATATATAATGCTGAAATGTGAATTTTGAGGAAGAATAATGACATCTGGAAAGTTTGATATTGCACATTGTGACAAAGTATGTCCTGGAAATGCTAATAGCTCATTAACCCTTTAAACTACCACAAGGTCATTAAGAACAAACTCAATAATGGCTTAGTTTACAGAATCACATTAGAATTAAGGGTTCAATAGATATTAAAGCATATGATTCCTCTTGTGCTATGTGCCTTATGGCTACAGGCCATTCCCCTGTGTTTAATAGGGCCCTTCCAACCATACATGCACTTTATTGCACACCAGGCTCCAAATATCAAGGATACACACTTCACTTTGCCGCCAGGTAGACAAGGTTATTTCTTTTTAATAAGCCAAACTCTGTTCTGATTCAGTTCTTTTGGAGAACTCACTGTATTTCTTATTTCCTTCCGAGGCACCACCAATCAAGGCTAAAAAAACTAGTCATCAATGTGAGGGCAGCCTCCAGAATAAAAACAATTTATGACATATATAATTTAGTGACAGCTTCTAGCAATCTTTTCAATGGAAAGCTGAAGGAGCTATTATTCCATTTTTTGTGGATTCTTCACTTTGCTTATGCTTCATTGGTTTTAATAATGGTTAGAACAGAAAGCAAAAATATGGTTCGGGATTATTTTCTCTGAATCTGAAACATCTTTTTATGCAGTTTGGCTGTCTATCTTTTAGAATAAACAATATATAAATGCATTTAACGACTCCATCTAATGCTAAATTGAAATGCTAATTATTTGACCTTCCTAATAAATGAATGTTTAAATGTTCTGTTAGGATGTCAAGTTAATCTTTTTTTTTTCTTTAATAATAATAATAATAATAATAATAATAGCATAGTTTTTAACAAGAAAATTTATTTAAGCTTTCACCAGTTTTCAAGTATGTCCTGGAGTATAAAAACATAATGATACTTTATCAGCTGTGATGAAAGATGAATTCTTTCCGGGAATTGAACCTGTAACTCTGACATACTGCAGCACTTAATTAATGTTTTAGGTGTTTGCTCATATAATATAAAAAAATATTTTAAAAAATCTGGTGAGCTTGATAATGTCAAATAATAGCAGAAACAAAGAGTTGATTGCTCTTTAACATTTAAAGAAGGACCACCCCTTCTAAAAAAGGTGAATAGTGCTACCATGTCCTGGAATTATTGTGCTTGTACATGATAAGGGTCACAAATATGTTGTCTTTGGAGACTTGGAATTGAAATTTATGTAAACAAGCACAGAAAAAATCTGACTTCTAGTTCACTTATAACATTTATAATTGAGCCCAAAGGTACAGTTTCTGTTTAAATGGATCCATCAGGGGCATTTTTACACAGGTATTGTGTAAATATTACTAAAGCCACAATAATATAGTTTAGTATGTTGCACTGAACATGCCTTTCCCAAGGTAATTCCATTTTATTCTTGTATATTTCAGAGTCAGAATTAGCTATGGCGATTTAATTTTTAAACTCTTTACACCAAGGGTTTGCCATATCTAACCCGATTATACACCCAAACACATACTCCCTTGGGCCATGTAGTTTTGATGGTTTGGGAAACGCTTCATTAAAATCATTGTGGAGGTATACTTCTTTGATGTTTAAGTCTCACTGGTCACATTTCAGAACTCAGTACACATGTACTAAGGAGGTGAATTAACATTGTCTGCTTTTCAATTAGGCTAGGGGTTATGGAAGTCTATTAATCCTGCTATGTCTACCATTGCTCGTAACAGACCACAAAAGGTCATTATAGGTTCTTGGACATACCACACAGTACCTGCAAAGCGTGCCAGGATCTTTACTGCTACAAAGTTTTAAAACAGATTAAGTCTAATAGAAACATAGAAACATAGAATGTGATGGCAGATGATAACCATTTTTCCCATCTAGTCTGCCCAATTTTCTAAATACTCTCATTAGTCCCTGACCTTATCTTATAGCTAGAATAGCCTTATGCCTATCCCATGCATGCTTAAACTCCTTCACTGTGTTAACCTCTACCACTTTGAGGGAAGGCTATTCCATGCATCCACTACCCTCTGAGTAAAGTAAAACTTCTTGATATTAATTTTTTAAACCTTTGCCCCTCCAATTTAAGACGATGTCCTCTTGTTGTGGTAGTGTTTCTTATTTTACATAGTTACATAGTTACATAGCTGAAAAGAGACTTGCGTCCATCAAGTTCAGCCTTCCTCACATTTGTTTTTTGCTGTTGATCCAAAAGAAGGCAAAAAACCCAATTTGAAGCACAATTTTGCAACAAGCTAGGAAAAAAATTCCTTCTTGACCCCAGAATGGCAGTTAGATTTATCCTTGGATCAAGCAGTTATTACCCTACATCGAAAGATTATATCCTTGAATATTCTGTTTTTGCAAGTATGCATCTAGTAGCTGTTTGAACATCTGTATGGACTCTGATAAAACCACTTCTTCAGGTAGAGAATTCCACATCCTTATTGTTCTTACAGTAAAAAAACCTTTCCTTTGCCTTAGACAAAATCTTCTTTCTTCCAGTCTAAACGCATGACCTCGTGTCCTATGTAAAGTCCGGTTTGTGAATAGATTTCCACACAATGGTTTGTATTGGCCCCGAATATATTTGTATAATGTTATCATATCCCCTCTCAGGCAACGTTTTTTCTAAACTAAATAGGTTTAAATTTGTTAACCTTTCTTCATAGCTGATATGTTCCATTCCTTTTATTAATTTTGTAGCCCGCCTCTGCACTTTAGTGCTATAATATCCTTTTAAATAGAGTCTCCTCCTTTACTGTGTTGATTCCATTTATGTATTTAACTGTGTCTATCATCGTCTAATAAGATTTGATACCTTGTTTTTTGATTAATCTGATTGAGGGTAAATTAAACAGAAAAACAAATACTCAATATCAATAGATTATTCAATGACTGCAGACTTTTCCCTATTGGAGGTGTTGTCTACATGATCTAACACAGGGCTTTACTAGAGAGCCGTCATTCATAATTTTATTAGACCTGCCCTTATGCAAGTGTGGTCTCTGCCTATCATTTTTTCTTAATTATTATAATGTATCAATTTTGCAAGAAAATCTAAAATATCATGTTTGCGAGGGCCTTGACTTTGATTTCCTGGGGATCTTGTGGATATAGTGGGAGGTGTCTACATTTTTTTATGTTACATTTTAAAAAAAAATTTCCTTGGGCATTGTTTTTCATTAAAAATACTTCATCACATATACTGAAGGATAGTTGAGGTGGTGGAGTTGATTAGCCTTTGAGTCAGCTGTGATCAACAAGTATAAGTATTGTCAATGGAAGTAGATTGAAATATATGATTTTTACAATCATAGTAAGCAATTTAAAATAAGTGGACATTAAATATATAATTGTTGTGACCTGAAAAATGTTATGAAATGTGTTTTGGTTGAATGTCCTAAAAGCTTCACCTATGGAAGTTTCATAGATTCTCACCTGGGCTTGCTGTCGAAGCAACCTTGACGTTAAAGTATGAGCAATAGATTTTGAGTATCCATGTAATAATATGTTCTATTCTGCTTCAGTTCCAGGTAAACCACGACTTGTTGTTAGCCACACTCAAATGAACACTGCTCTTATTCAATGGTATACTCCAGTAGAGACATTTGGCCCTATCTTGGGTTATCGTTTGAAGTATGGTCGCAAAGACTTGGACATGCTTACAACTCGAGAGTTTTCAGAAAAGGAGGAGTTCTTTACAGCTACTGAAATCCACAAAGGAGCCTCCTATGTGTTTAAACTATCAGCCAGAAACAAAGTGGGATATGGGGAAGAGAATGTGCAAGAAATTAATATTCCTGAAGATGTACCAAGTGGATACCCTCAAAACCTGCAATGTGAAAGCACCTCCTCAATGTCAGCACAAATCATTTGGCAGCATCCCATCTTAGCAGAAAGAAATGGATTAATCACAAAATATATTCTACTCTACAGAGATATTAATCTTCCATATCATCCAGTTGAAGTACCCATTGCTCCTGCGGACACAACTGTGACTATTAGTAGTTTAAAACCTGATACCATTTATGATGTTAAAATTCGTGCATATACAAGCAAAGGTCCTGGCCCTTTTAGTCCAAGTGTCCAATTCAGGACACTTCCAGTAGATCAAGGTAGGATTTGTCTACTTAAGGCTTTCTCCTTACTATCTTTGGATAAGAGTGTTTTGGAAGCGGTTGCTATTCCTGGTGATACTACTCATATTATTAGGGCCTGCAAATCTAGAAGGTAAAGTATGGCAACCATAATATGGTTTGGATATGTTAGAATTCAGTTGATCTTTGCGTGGCCCTCTTCTGCTTGTTATTCACAGGTAAGGACAAAATTACCATAATTAGCTGGGTTGACAGTATGTGAAGTGGACACTTTCATAATGCTATTTTTTCTCACCCACCTGCCTGAGCAGTTTTTATGAGTAGTATAAATATTTGATTTTTTTTCAATAGATTAGTCAGGATTAAGTTTATGTAACCCAGGAATGTTCAAATATGGACCTCCAGTTAGTGAACTACACCTAACACAATCCTATGCCAGGTCACATTTTGCTTGGCAAAGGTTTGCAGCAGTTGTAGTTAACAGCTGACAATCCATATCTGATGTCTCTGGTTTAAGGAATAGTTTAAAAACATTTTACTTACTCTTCCAGCAGTGTTTGCAAAAAATTTCCGTGTGAAAGCTGTGATGAAAACGTCAGTGTTGCTGTCATGGGAAATACCTGAGAATTACAACTCTGCCTTGCCCTTTAAAGTAAGTTCTCTTCCATGTAGGTACTACATTGTATTCCGTTACCAGGGCTTAATATTTCAAGCCCTGCACCAAAAGCTAGTCTTTCAAATGTACTGGCCACTGCAAGCTTGGGGGGCTCATGTTACACTCACAGGGGGTAAATTTCTACACATTTTCAATCATCAATGGAATTGGAAGTCATGGAATTTTTGAAAAACAAAAACTAATCAAATGTTTTTCTTTTTTTATTAAAGGGATTCTATAGTTTTATGGATAAAAAGCTGAATTTTTAACAATATAGTGCCCTCTCGTTATACCCTCCCTCACTCATGCCTTCCCCCCTTGCCCTCCACAATAAAAACATTAGTCACGTGCACGATTTCAGCATCACTTGGTGCTGGGTCGGCAATCCGCCTCCTCTGATGTCATCTGACAGGGCGCTAATGTGTGTCAAGCGATGCAAGCGCATTTTTCCCTCCTTATAGTAAAGCATTGTCTCAAAGCTATAATTCCTATGGGAATTTTTATTGACGCTGGATGCCCTAATGCAGAGTGTGAGGAGGCTACCGTTAGGATCCAGGAAGTGCTTCTAGTGACTGTCTGATTGACAGTCACTAGAGGCAGTTTTAGTATTGCATGGTATTCATTGCAGTTTCTCAAAAAAATATTTACTTTACTTAGTGGGACAGGGACACTGCTTCAATGAGCTGAAATGGTATGGGTAACTATAGTGACCCTTTAAATGAGAAATTGTTAAATGCCGTTAAATAAAAATTTTTTAGAGAGGTGTAATGTATTAACTTGCTCGAATCTATATCCACATCTTTAAAACTTTAAGACAACCAGTATTTCACCCAGCTTATTTTTACAAGGTATCAGGATTCACTAAACTTTGTGTTTTGCAAGGCAAATTCAGGGGAAATTATTCAGGACACATCACGACCATTAAATTAGTTCATTCAGACATTTCTAACTAAATAACTATAAAAAAAAAATGATCTGAATGCATTCCATTTCATAACCGTCAGATATTACTGATTTCCAATACATCCATCTGGCGTGGGATTTAGTAGACAAGCAGTTGCTGTTTTCTAATGACCACCCAATGGGTGAGAAGAAAGTTAGGACTACAGGTTAACCTCTAAACAACATGATCTGAACTACTGTACGCATTCTAATTAAAATGTGTTTCATTTTATAAGATTTTATATGATGATGGTAAAAAGGCTGTTGAAGTTGAGGGTGAGGCAACAGAGAAGCGGATTTTACATCTCAAGCCTGAGACATCGTACTCTTTTGTCCTTACTAATCGAGGAAATAGTGCAGGCGGTCTACAGCACAGAGTGACTGCACAAACAGCTCCTGACGTCCTGCAAACCAAGCCAGTTTTTATTGGAAAAACAAATTCTGATGGCATGATAACTGTGGAACTGCCTGAAGTCCCTGCAAATGAAAAAATAAAGTAAGTCTCATTGTGCATTTTCCTTTTCACTGTTTTCTCTTCTAGTTGAAAAAATAATTATGGTAAAATTGTGACAATGCTTTTAAGGGAGAACAGATATAGACAGATATAGAGTGGAGGGCAAAAATATTGCTTTGCAACTGGGTGTTCTACTAAACTCATGTGATAATTGTTTACTCATGCGAGATTGCCAAAAGATTTAGATTTTTAGGGGGCAAAAATAAAAAATGGGTATGATAGGTAAAGAAAAAAATATATATATATTATAGATAGATTATGACTACACAATGATGTCTCACTCCATATTCTTTTTATTTTTTCCAATGAGTATGGGCATAAAAAAGTGTCAGGGATTCCATGAGGACAATCTCTGCCTCTCTGCAGAGACTCAGATAATTTTTAAATAAACTGACACTAGGACTATGCAGCATTTGATTCCTCGCATAACTTGGTTGTTCTAAATGAAATTCACTGTCATCAGCTAAGGAGAAATCTAGATTTATTAAACCTTAATTATTTTAATGATGTTAAAATTGGTTAGTGTGACTTCCATCCTTAACTGTACAATATAACGTTAACAAAGGTTAAAGGTATATGAAATGGAAATATGAGGCAGACTTGCACACTAATAGCACAATGGAAGGGGAATTAGAATATCCAGTAGCCAATGTAGGCATAAATGAATTTGCCTAACTTTGCAAATGCCAGGAACAGGCTCAGTTAAAGTAGTACCAACTGAACTGTGTGTGCAATAGGATCATTCTTCCAGCGTGAGACAAAAGTATAAATTTAAAAATGTGCAAATGGCATTTATACATGGAGGCATAGCCACACCAGAGCGTGTTAGCTCTGACACAACTATAACTAGCAAAGGGGCAGCATGTCACTGCTTCACATCATACTGAATAACCATTCAGACCATGGAAGGAGTGCTCGGCCTGTGTTTTAAATGGTCTTGCAGATACATCCAATTTACTAAAGTGAGAATTCAAAGTGTGTTCAAAGTGAATTAAAAATTTAAGTCTAGATTAACCAAAATGCAAGCATAGGTGACTTGGATTTTTTTTTTCGTTGAACTATTTTGATATTAAATTTTGAATTCATTTTGAATTCACTTTTTTTTCCTATACTTTATTTTCAAAAAAAGAATTCTAAATGTACAAGACAATTCATAAAATGGCACTTACAAGTGTTATATTAAACAAAAGAATATAATTTTAGTCCAACAGAAATACACAAAATTATGGTTTGCCTTGTCCATCGAAGCAATGGTGTAACCTGCTGAGCTGGGTTTACTGTAGAGCATTAGATGTGCAATTCTTCTCATTTTCTTGTGACATCCTGAGTCAATAGTTCTTGTAAAAGTTTGTAGGTTTGTGTGGTCAGTAGTGCATCATGTATTAAATTCTTACTTCAGTGAATAAACCTGTACATATTTGTGCTGTGATTTTTGTAAATATTCTAAAATCCAAGATGCAGGAAACATTTGCATGTTGCACTATTCAGTTTGTCGATCAGAATTATTAAACACTGTCTCCCTTTTTCTTCAATACATGGTTTTAACGTAGGATGTCTTTACAGTGTTTGTCCAAATCATCAGTTGTCAGATCAATATGGTAGCAGTCAGCTTGCTGAAACATTGTCTGGAGGATAAGTCTCAGCACTGAATGGTGGTATTTCATAGTTCTTTTTATAAGAATTTGCTATTTAAACCTTTTCCCTTAGGTCAGCATCTGCCTGTAGAAAGCAGATTTAACCCATCCTCACCACGGACTGCAGCCGTATGGGATTGCCATTGCTTATTGGCAAACGTACCTAATGTTTTCTTATTGGTTATGAAATTCAATGGTGAAAATTTCACTGCTTTATTTCAATAATTTTGATTATTTACATGTTATAATTATATGGATGTTCTGGTTTTCCAATCAAAAAAGTTGCTGGTCAGCCTATTATTTTTCTTTGTATTAATATTGTTATTTTTATTATGGTATTCTAGAAACCTATGGAGTGCTATAACTTGACTTACATTTTGCTTTCTCCAACCAATCTCTTACAATTAAAAAAAAAAAAAAATACAATTGCTACATATTTACAGTTTGAGAACAGATTCAGATTTGTTAAAAAAAGATGGTTACACTTTTTTCACAGAACCTTTTGATTAGAAAAATAGTCCTTTACCATGGTTGTTTAATGTGAGCTTAATGGGTATCAAGATGGCCACCACAAGCCAAAAAGCTGTCCTTTAGTTACAATTGCATTTATTCCACCGTTTAACTATACAACTTGTTAAACATATGATTGCTTAATCGCATACTTGACAAAGGTAATTTGAGTCATAATCCGTGGCCATTTTAAATTTTAAATACATGAAAATTCATCACAGTTTGTGGGATTGTGAACTGTTGTATAGCAAAATAAGGAGGTAATATGTCATAAGCCATTGTGTCTAATTTTTTTGCATTATTCTGAAATGTTCTAAATTACTAGAGTGTAAACAGTGTAAATGTAAATTGGAAACTTCTCAACAAAAAACACTTATAGCCAGTTTGCTAATTAACAATGGTATGTGGTATGATATTATCCCCAGTGCATAATAATTACAGAATGGACATAATTGACAATATGTTATTGTCATACCAAATATCAATAGAAGCAAGAGGTTAAGATGGCCATTTATAACATGAAGCGCTCATGTCTTATGGTCTGGTACCCATGTTGGTTTATGTAACCAAATACTTGTATAAAATGCAGATTTTATACTTTTCTACATGCAATGTGCATTTTCCATGCTTATTCTTGTCCCCATCTACTGGTCAGCCTGTTAGTTGGTTTGGTAGCCATTTTGAAAATGTCATACATATTTAAATAGCTACAGAAAGAAAAACACAAAATCAAACTGCATGACAGACACTCTTTTAAATTAGTAGGATGATAAATGTCTATGGCCAGTCTAGAGTTTATATGTTTTATGTAACAGTTATATAATTCCACTTTGCAAATATTTACCCTTTCAAGATTTATTCATTAAGAATTGAGTTGTGATGAGTTCACAACAGTTATTCCCTACCACCACCCCCATATTTTGAAAAAATCCCTTTATATTTTTTTCTATATATGTTTTTCGAAAAACAAATCAAAGCCAAACTATAAATGCTATATGTTAGCTTATTATGCACAATGGTTACTGTATAGCAAGGTATTAAATAATGGCATGATTAAAATGTCACTATTAATATGGATAAGATTTTTATACTGCTTAGAGATTGCAATACCTAATTGATTTTTTAAAAAACCTACAAATGTGGATGTAGTTGAAATATAGAATGGTTAATAAGCTCCAAGAAATAATAGCTTTCCTACTTTTCTTTATTGTGAAATATTGCTTTGTGTTCACATGGAGTTCATTAACCCCTTAAGGACCAAACTTCTGGAATAAAAGGGAATCATGGCATGTCACACGTGTCATGTGTTCTTAAGGGGTTAAGCTTAGTACCATACTGGAAAAAATATCAAAGTTGTAATTAATGTCATCAGTTCCAATGAAGGCAACATTCAAATGCAGTTTACACTCATAAAAATAATCTTGTGCAAAAGTATAGAAATGTATGTATTTCCAAACAATACCAAACACATTATTTTACCTCTTAAATGCATATGAAAACATTCTATTTGTGAACTTAAAGTCTTTTCACCTTCACATATTCTTTTTGTTACAGAAGCTATTATATAGTAATTGTCCCTTTGAAGAAATCACGTGGAAAGTTTGTTAAGCAGTGGAATAGCCCAGACGAGATGGAATTGGATGAGGTAATATATCATTATTAATGTTTTTTTCTTTTTATTATTGATCATGAAAAATCAAATATTTTGTTAATATCACAAAGTTTTCATTGATTCATTTTACTTTCCCAGTATCTTGTCATGTATTTTAAGGTTTCTGGGTAAGAACGAGGATAGTGACTACCAGCTCTATCCAATTTATGCACCATGTCAGTACAAATTGTTGAATGGACATATCATTTGTGTTTTATGCCTGCGGGGACAGAATATCTAATTACTTAAATTAAAGCACAAAAACTGCCTGATCTTCTCTCTTTGTAATAAATATTTGATTCTTTTGCTCATTGCGAAGCATTAAGTTAAAGTTCAGAGAGGTGAAATGATTCTACAGCAATGGCTTAATCTCTATGGATATGAACTTCATTAAAGGTCGGGTTCATTAGTGGAATTTGCCAAATCTGAAACAAATGCTAAATTGCAATTTGCAGTGCGGTTTAACTTTTGACCTGCACCTCGTGGCTCTTTTAACTTCTACTAACATAGCTGCTAAAGAAATAATTGTGTGTTAGTCTAAGATATTTTTCTTTTGAAAAGAATGATCATTTATGCTGTGTGTGGGAGAAGTCATAGCTAGAAAATACGTGTTACACTCTGGTTGTCATGTTAGTGCATGTTTGAAATTAACTGTTTGAAATATCTTAAAGGAGCACTATAGGGTCAGAAACACAAACATGTATTCCTGACCCTATAGGGTTAAAACCACCATCTAGCCACCCTGGCCCCCTCATGCCTCCCTAAATATAGTAAAATCTTACTTTTATTCAAGCCTGAAGCTGCATGCTTTGTCCCTGTTCCCTTTTGACCTGCCTACTGCCTGCTGACTTCAGCAGAAGTGGTAGCCTGATCCAATCACTATGCTTCCCCGTAGGATTGTCTGAGACTGACAAAGATGCAGATCAGGGGCAGAGCCAGCACAATTCAAACACAGCCCTGGCCAATCAGCATCTCCTCATAGAGATGAATTAAATCAGTGAATCTCTATGAGGAAAGTTCAGTGTCTGCATGCAGAGGGAGGAGACACTGAATGTTTGGATGCATTTTAGGCAGCCATGACCCATGAAGGATCTCTAACAACCATCTGAGAAGTAGCCAGTGAAGTTATCACTAGGCTGTAATGTAAAAACTGCATTTTCTCTGAAAAGACTGTGTTTACAGAAAAAAGCCTAAAGGTAATGATTCTACTCACCAGAACAAATTCAATAAGCTGTAGTTGTTCTGGTGACTATAGTGTCCCTTTAACTTAGTAATGTTATTGTTATATAATAGTGACTCAATGCATCCTGACTAAATTAAAAGCTAATGTGGGTGCCCTGGCTGCAGTGGGCCCAATGTACCCACAACAATATGCTACTTCTGTTCAGTTCATTCTTCATCTTTGTTGTCTACGATATGGCCAGTATGAGAAAAGAAATGTGTTGAAGTGCACAGTTAATCATATGCATATCCTCGATAGAAGGGAAAACAGATATGTGCCACAGGCTGAACTTCATCTGCTCACATTCAAAATTTCCAGGAACAGAATGTTCTGAATTTTGCAAACTCCACAACATGGGAATATGTTTATTGTTGAACTGAGTTCCCCCCCAAAATTTAAAGACTGAATCTCTAATTTCTTGAGAAGTATTTGTTCCTTCCATCCATGTTCTTGCAGGATGTCAGCTTTCAACCTCCATAGCCGCAAAATGTCATGTTATGTCTATCAGGGCTATTAACTACAGTACAAAATGTCAGGCATTCAAAGTGAATTAAAAATTTGTTGCCAAAATTGATGCATTAGAAAAATTCACTTAAAAATCCTGAAAAGTCTAATTTTAGTGAATTACCATATATGAATAATGAAGTTAGGCATCTAAAATGTATGAAAACATGTAGATACTCTTGATCTTTTGTTATAGTGATATTTAAATAAAATTAAATAATCCTATACTTAATTAATGAAGTCATTGGAAGATCAGTGGTATTGAGAACAGTGAAGTTTTTCAACTTCTTGCATTAGCAAGCAGATATTACAATCTATCTGAGTAATGTTTCTGTATAATGAAGCACAAAGGGTCTGGTAGGGAGACAGAGACATGCAGAGGGGCTCAGAAGAGAGACACACAGAGTCACTTGTGAGTGAGACACATAGAGAAGCCTGGGGGAGAAAGAGACACAAAGGAGCTGGGAAGAGTAAGACACAAAGAGGTTTGGGGGAGTAAGACACACAGAGGGGTTGGGAGGATATAGAAGACATACAAATAGGGGTGGGGGTAAAAGTGGGGGGCTTGTAAGAGATAAACTAAAGGGGGTGTAAGAGACAAAACATAAAGAAAAAAATATACAAAAAAAGTATATTAACAAAATAAATATAGCCCCTATCCTACCTCACATATCCTCTCTTTCACACTACACACACACAATGCATCCTTACACATACACACATACACAATGCAACCTTACACATACACAGAAACAGACAATTTATCCCTACTCACACACAGACACACACAATGCATCCCTTACACTCACACACAATGCATATCTTACACACACACTGGATCTCTTACACACACACACTGCATACCTTACATACAAAAACACACAATGCATCCCTTACGCACACACACTGCTTCTCTTACACACACAGAAACAAAATGCAGCTCTTATATTACATTACATTACATACACAGAAACACACCTTGCATTCATTACACATACAAACACAGATTTACACAATGCATCCCTTACACACACATAAATACAAACACACAATGCATTCCTTACACACAAACACACACACTGCATCCCCAATACACACACACACACTACACCCCTTACACAAATTGGTATCCATAAGAACACACATGACATCCATCTACAATAACACAGAACACATCCCCTACACACATACACTCCATTCCCTGTGAGCAAACTCATTAGTGGGTCATGTAGGTGGACTTATGGGCAGGCCCTGGGGACCAGACATTGAGCTGTGTAAAGGTCCCCAAAAAATGGAGCTGCTTCCTGTTCATTTTTGTGAGCACTGTTACAAACAGCCTCCACTTCTACACTAGACCAGTGGAGCTAGACTGCAGCCTGAGACCATCATCCTCCTCTTGTCCTCATCTGGGGGTAAGTAGGCAATCCAGTATATTATTAGTGGCACTAATCTCTATTTTACCTTACATTAAAGGGACACTGTAGTCACCAAAACCACTACAGCTTACACATTATTAAGGGGATTGGGGTGACACCGTGAGTTACCGCACCGGGTGACACCAACCCTAGTGACGCCACTGGGCAAATGAGATTCTATACAGAGAAATTCCATCATCATTTTTAGACCCACAAGGAACCCATAAGCTACTTATACATTAAATGGGGTTGAGGTATAGATAACAGTAAATTAAAAAGGCTGTCAAGCAATTATAGACAGTAAAGTGGGCAAAGGTATACAATCCTGATCTGCTATTGCAAAAGGTAGTAAAAGGGATATTGAGTCACATTATCAAAATATTATTTCAATGCATAATAAATCAATGGCAAGACCCCATATTGAATATGCAGTGCGATCTTGTGCACTATTTAAATAAAATTATTGCAGAACTAAAAAAAGTGCTGGGGCGAGTTACAAGAGTAATAAGGAGGATGGAAAACATTAGTTATGAAGAAAGGTTAGAAAAACTGAATTTGTCTCAGAGTCGATATGCTAAATCTATATATACTTTGTCAGTACAAACTGCAAGGTGTTAACCAGTTCATTAGCAGGGATATACAAAATAAAAGAGGTTATTTATTGAGACTGTAAAAAAAGACGCTTTTGATAACAGCAGAGAAAAGGGTTCACTCAGAACCTCTTCTTGTGCCTCGGTCTCTTGGTTCAATACAGAAGCCTGGAATAGGCGCTGATGATAGGCTGAGAGTGTCAGCCCATCTGTCACGGGTTTGGGGTGAATGGGCTCAGTATGCGGAATGCAGTATGCAGATTTTATACGGATACAGTAACTGAATTAAAAGGTTTTATTTTGAAAACGAATTAATATAATGGAAAAGTCCCAATGGAAGTATAAACGGTAAATAAAGGAATTCCTTCATAAGAAATAAAAGTCTTTAAGGAAAAATAAAGTCTTTACCAGAGTTCCAGCACTTGGTAAATGAAGAAAGACTTGATTGAAGCAGTAGTTGAATTGCAGGAGATAGATCAAAGCTTGGACATCATTGCAGGGGTTAACCAAAACTCTACAGCCCCATGTCCCCCCTCTACAGATATGTCCCCCCTCTACAGCCCCGTGTTCCCCCTCTACAGTTCCTGCCCCTCCACTGACTGTGTCCCCCATTGTATATCCCCTATCCACTATCCCCCACCACAGCCCCTGACCCCCTTCTAGAGCCCCTGTGCCCCCATCTACAGCCCCTTCTCATCATTAATAAGGTGGTTTCAGCCCCTGTGGGTTTTTTTATGGGGGGTCTGGTAAAATGCTACTTTGCCTGTGTAGCCAAAAATGCTTGCACCGGCCCTGGTTGCAGAGGTTAATCAAGGTTGAAAAAGCATTGCAGGGGTTAATCAAGGTTGAAGGCAGGTTTCAGGCAGACAAGAGTTGATTCAAGCAGACAAGAGTTGATTCAAGCAGACAAGAGTTGATTCAGGGAATTTGTAAACTGAAAGCCACTGTTCCCCACACTGCTTCCAGGTAAACCTGTATAGGTTCCCCAGGGTTCTGATAGACTGGGGGGATCCTGGGGCAGTGTGGAGTACATGGCATGCATGCCACCTAGTCTGCCTGCCAAAGGGGAGGTATGCTGGTGGATGGGACAGGCAGAGCTTGTGTCCTTTCCCCCGCATGCTGCAACCCACATGGCGTGTCTGTGGGGCCCGAGGAGACTGGACAGGCAGCGGCGCGCCTTCTGCCAATGGCATGCTGCAGAGAAGTGGAGGAGACAGCCGGCCATAGGGAGGAAGGTGAAGGGCATCCCTCACTCCCAGGACGCCAAGAAACACATGGCGTCCAGCGAGTGAGAAGCGCCGAAACCTCCCGGCGCGCCCTGACACTGTTATTGCACTTGCAGTGCTCCTTTATACACTGTTACAGGTTTTCTACCACTTTCTCTTATTTTGATTAAAATGCACCTCCATTCCAATGTTTAATCTGGCCACGAAGATTTATTGTAAGACTGTTAAGAAATTACAAACCGTTAAACGTCTGTTTTAATATGAAAACCTTATGGAAATCTATAAGAATGGTTGACTTTATAACCTTGAAACCCCTTGTAAAATACAAACTTTGAAGTGATTACAGAAGGAATGACATTGAACTTTCTAGAAATTCTATTGTATGGGTGTGTGATCTGATTTCTGCTACAAAGGGCCATTTTAATCATCCTGTACTTTGTGGTGCATTAATGTGTGTAATAGGTTGATAAAGAACATTTATTAATTCAGAATTTTTGGGATCAGAATGGGTTGCTTCCCACTTTGTACCAATATAATTGAGAGTTGAGACCTCATTGTAGAATTAATGGTGGAAGAAATAAGATATGCAATGACTGGAAAATGAAAATGATTCCTGATAAAGTACTAAAGTCCTTGATATAGCTCCTACAATTGTAATTTTCATATCAGAAATATATTTTCTATGAAAAACAGTGAAGCTTGTGTTTTGAAATTATATTTGATGCGTTTTTTTATACTTGTTAATTTTCCCATGTGTCTGAGCATTAGATATGCTCACATTCCTCTGTCCTTTTTAAGTAAAAATATTTCAACTGTTTGATTCTTTTTAATAGCCCATCAATGGGGTATCGTATTACAACCAATTCACTGAAAATGCATGTTGAATTAACCAATCATTATTGATGCATAATTGCATTAACAGTAATGTTATCTTGATACTGCAATGACTATAGATGTATTGTGTGTTCTATTGTGCTGGTTTGTACTAGTGTCTATTTAATTGATTTGCAGATCAATGTGATAGTACATCTGCAAAGAATGCTGTATCTTATCTCACTTATGCATGAGCACATTTATGACTCACTGGGACTAGAATGTTTGAGTCCCAATGGCATAGTCCCTCTGGAGAAAGAGTACTTTGCAGATATGCACTGTGTGTCAGAAAATGTATTATTAAATTGTATCATATTCTTCCATTTTATGATTGAAAGTTGTTCATGCATCAGGATGTTTTCATTTTACATTGTACTCCTTTTAGTTGCTGAAGGAAATTTCACGAAAAAGGAGGAGTATTCTTTTTAAGAGAGAAGCTGAAATGAAACCATATATAGCTGCCCAGTTTGATGTGCTACCAACAGAGTTCACCTTAGGAGATCAGAAACAGTATGGTGGCTTTGAAAATAAACAACTCCAAAATGGACAAGAATATGTATTCTTTGTTCTAGCAGTTATAGAGCATTCTGAATCGGTAAGTAAGACATACCCAGTTGGAATCAAATTTGTTAGAGTTAATCTTGTCAGTCTTGAATGTCTAAAACTTGTTTCTAGTATTTTAAATGTTTTTTTTTTTTACTACAAGCACCATGACAACTTCAGTATTTTAAAGTTGATATAATTCCTGTATGTGCACTGTATCAGTAGGGAATATGGCATATACAGAAATATTTAGGCTTGCTGGCAGAGGTGTTACTACACTTCTTGCAGAGTCATTAGCTAGCCCAAAACAGAAGTTTACTCTCAACATCATAACTACTTTGGCTTGCTCTAGTGAATATGATGCTTATGTCATGTTTTAAGGAATACCTAAATGTATTTTACGGACCACTTTTAAAATAGCATAAAACATTTACATTGTAAGTGGATAGGAAGCATGGTATTGCTCTGAGTACAACAGGAAAGAGATAGAAAACCATAATTCTATGTCTGCCTCATTCAACTTGAGATTGACTATATAATAGAGGCATAAAATATATTGAATGAAGCACAATTTATGTGACCCAACATATGCAGTGTATGTTCAAGCATAGTGACATCATGAGCAAATATGTTCTCTGCGATGGCTTTTAGCCCTATGAAGCTTCTGACCAAATATGGCTGCCTCCTCAAACCAAGTTTAAGCATTGAAAGGATTTATTAACAAATACATATTTAGTACAATATAATACTTAACAAGGGTATATTTCATGTAACCCTTTCATTGTAAACACTAATAATTATGTCAGTTTTCCTATAAAACATTACTAACCCTATAAGCAGAATTTGACTAAAATGGCATCTATTGTTATTGACGAAGGTAATGTTTTGCTTCCCTATCAATAGACTAGTACTAAAACTCTATAATCTTAATTATGTAGTTATGTTATTCCTTTCCATGTCACATACAAGGTGATATATGCCCTTGATTAAAACATCTCGTGTTACTTTTATTAACAAAAAATTACTTTTAACTATTAACACTTGCATTGCCTATGTATGTAATTAGTAATTTATTGAATATATCAATGGTGCCAGAAAGGGTTTTGCGTGTCTAGATTTCCTGTTCATATATTCTGCAATTGATAGACCTTCCACTCCGAGATTATTATTGAAAGCACCGATGCATGAACTTGCTAGCAATTCTACATTTCAGAATGCCTTTGGAAAATGAAAGGTTCCTGCTTTGTCTGGGGATTGCATGAATAAATAGTTTTTACGGCAGAACATCATTTCAGCTACATGATAAGAGGCGTGCACAGAAACCTATATTCTGCCAATTTATAGCTAATGTGTCAGCAAATTACTGTTTTCTGGAAAATATACACCATTTATTGCTTTCTAATTTGTTTGAGAAAAACATGTACATTTGAAAATAGGCATTTTTTTTTAGCAAATAACATGGGAGCAGAATAAAATATCTTCTGCATTGAGAGAAAGTTTTGAAATCCATCAGAACTGTCTGTATTACTACAGTACTTTATTCTAAAATGTGCTCTGTGATCCTTATGGTAACAATAATAGTATTTTAGTAATAAGTAGTAATAATAATAAAGAGAAAGCTGTTGAACAAATAATGAAACAAAGCTAATCCAATATGTTTTTTGAACACGATTCCAAACTCAATGTATTAAGTGTGTCAAAAAAGAGTGAATGTCCATTTAAAAAAAAAAAAAGATTTCCATTTACTTATTGACCTGTCAATACTCAACTGAATCATGTTTCCAGTCCTGTATAGAGATTTTATTTAAGATGTAATTTAAGGCATACGCTATAACCACACGTTTCTTAAATAGAACAAGCCTCCCATCACTGAGAGGTATGCAGTTGATACAGGAGGTAGCCGGGTCTAAAAGGAATGCCAAAGATCTCACCTTGAAAGTGGGTGGGACTACCCAGAGAAGGGGTGGCTGTTGGCCTCCCTGGCTGGCCACACTTAGTACAGTGTGATCAAGTCTAATGGACATACCTACATCTGAACATAACAGGGAACAAACCAGGATATAATTATATATTCCTCTGTTCATGACATTGCCTGTAATGAATTGTTAAAGTAAAATTCACAAGAACAAGTGCTATATAAAAAATATTATATACACCATATATATACCATATATATACACGATACCAGTAGAAAGCACTCAGGAGTCTTTCAAGGTAAATTTCATCTGTTGCATTATTGAGCAATTACAAATTCACACAACGTTCCAGTCGACGTTTCAGTCTGTAAAAGGTCTTGAAAAAAGTCTGGTGTCGTATACAATTTGGTTGGAGACAGCACCAGAGCATTAAAAGACTGGGAGCATTGAGTGCTGGGACCTGCGACATATATATATATATATATATATATAATGTATTTGTTTATTTATGCATTTAAAAAATTAATTTATAATGCATTAAAGGGGGATGGAAGGTCAGACGAGTTCCAGCCTGTAGTGTCCCTTTGAATAAATGAACAAATGAATATCACCAATAGCATAATTAGTTTTCAGGTCTGTAATGTTGAGCTCTATAATATTTTGCATTCCTTTTCCAAAGGTGGAATGAGCTTTAGATGAGAATGCTCAGTCACATCTTGACTTTCTATTGCGGGTTATCTAGGTGATGTGTAACGCATTTTATGAAGGTTATTAACTTTAATGCCAGTAGAATGCCAAAGTAAGTGGAGAAAAATGCAAAAAAAAAAAAAAGAAAAGAAAAATATAAACCATGTCTGAACAGATGCTTGCCTGAAGAACTATATTAAATAATTGAGCACATTTAATAGAACTGGTGGCAATTAATTTTCAAACACATTGCTTTAAAGCAAACTATACAATATAAGGAGAGTTAGTCCATTTTGAACATTTGCTGTAATCCTGCTGTCACATCAGGATCCATCAAGTAAACATTGACACTCAAATTCAAACACAGATCTAACATCTTTTAAAGTTTCAGGAATTACTTGTTTTAAAACCGGTTACTTTTTATTCAATTAATCTGTAAAATGTTTTATATATATTATATAGTAGTTGGTGCTGTAGTTACAGAGACATTTTAGGATTACAATATCAATGGATAACTTACAGTTGTAATTATTCTGTAATAAGTTTTTATTTGTTTTATTTGTTTTATGTGTTTTATTGTTTTCTTATAGAAAATGTACGTTACTAGCCCTTACTCTGATCCAGTTGTTTCAATGGAACTTGACCCCCAGCCAATGACAGATGAAGAAGAAGGTTTAATATGGGTAGTTGGACCTGTTCTTGCTGTGGTGTTCATTATCTGTATTGTTATTGCAATACTCCTTTATAAGAGGTAAGCTTCCTATGGCATGCATTTTTTAGAGCTTGATAAAATAGTACTAAAATCGGAAGGCTAGATTTGATTATTTAAATGGACGCTCCAAGCACCATGACTAGTACAACTTATTTTTTGTGTTTGTGGTTCATAATTCCAAATTTCATAAGAAGTGGTCAACGTGTCTATAATGTCCCTTAAGCAAAGAGATATGCATTCTCATTACCTGGGAATTTTACTAATGGATATTGTTTCAGTGAGGCAGAGTGCTCCTCAATGTTTCATTGACCAAATAAGGGGCTTTCTTGCACAATGTTCCTACCGTTTTACTTAATCTGTTGAGGAGGTGAAATGGAGATTTTGGTTGGTAGGCTCAGAAGCATATAGGTTCTCATGTTATGCACAAAGATCAAGAGACCAGGAAATTATCTCTGGTTACTAGAGGTCTTGGCATTCACTGTCTAATTTTTTCAGGGTGTAAGCCAAATTGGTATGCCTACTGTACTTAAAACCAGCCAATTCCAGGACAGTCCCTTTTTCATGGTCCTTTGCTATTGTCCTTTCCTGTTTTATGGTGCTTTTGGTAACAACTAGGAACTGTTTTCAGAAAAAGTAGCACTAAAATCCTGCATAGAGCTCTTAAACACCACTCACTGTATAGTCCACCTTCAGTAGTCTTGCCTGTATGATTGCATTCATCTTTTTGGAGCAGCACCATGGTGTGATTTGCATCACTGACCTGCCTTTTACTTCACTGGTGGGGTATACATTTACTCACCTCCCCACCTTTTTTGTTAAACATACAGTATCTCACAAAAGTGAGTACATCCCTCACAGTTTTGTATATATTTTATTAAATCTTTTAATTTGACAACACTAAAGAAATACACGCTACAATGTAAAGTAGTAAGTGTACAGCCTGTATAACAGTGTAAATTTACTGTCCTCTCAAAATAACTCAACTCAACTCTAAACCATTGGCAACAAAAGTGAGTACACCCCTAAGTGGAAATGTCCAAAATGTCAATATTTTGTGTGGCCACAATTATTTTCCAGCACTGCCTTAACCCTCATGAGCATGGAGTTTACCAGAGCTTAACAAGTTGCCACTGGAATCCTCTTCCACTCCTCCACTCCTCCATGATGACATCACAGAGCTGGTGGATGTTAGAGATCTTGCGCTCCTCCACCACCCACAGATGCTCAATAGGGTTTAGGTCTGGAGATCTGAAAAAAAATTGTTTATCTTGGTCTCATCGGACCACAGGACATGGTTCCAGTAATCCATGTGCTTAGTCTGCTTCTCTTCAGCAAACTGTTTGTGGGCTTTCTTGTGCATCATCTTTGGAAGAGGCTTCCTTCTGGAACGACAGCCATGCAGACCAAGTTGATGCAGTGTGCGGCGTATGGTCTGAGCACTAACCCCTCACCCCCTCAACCTCTGCAGCAATGCTGGCAGCACTCATACATCTACATCCCAAAGACAACCTCTGGATATGATGCTGAGCAGGTGCACTCAACTTCTTTGATCGACCATGGCGAGGTCTGTTCTGAGTGGAACCTGTCCTGTGAAACCGCTGTATGGTCTTGCCCACTGTGCTGCAGCTCAGTTTCAGGGTCTTGGCAATCTTCTTATAGCCAATTATTCTTTTCAGATCCTCATAGAGTTCTTTGCCATGAGGTGCCATGTTGAACTTCCAATGACCAGTATGAGAAAGTGTGAGCGAGATCACACCAAATTTAACACACCTGCTCCCCATTCACACCTGAGACTTTGGGGAGGGAAAATGGCTAATTGCGCCCAGTTTGGATGTTTCCACTTAGGGGTGTACTCACTCTTGCTGCTAACGGTTTACACATTAATGGCTGCGTGTTATTTTGAGAGGACAACAAATTTACACTGTTATACAGGCTGTACACTTACTACTTTACATTGTAGCAGAGTGTCATTTAGTGTTGTCACATGAAAGGATATATTAAAATATTTTTAAAAATGTGAAGGGTGTACTCACTTTTGTGAGATACTATATGTTAAACTTGTTTTTTAACGTTCAGTGTTGCAGCAACAAATGGGCATCATTACGCTGAAACAGTTAATTTTACTGGACATTTTACATTAAAGGTGAGTGTTCAAGGGTTAATGCAACAAAACAAAAGCCAAAGGAAAATTAAAGGAACAATAATGCTATAATATCCCAACTTGTTTTCAGGTCTCTTCCCTGTGCATTCAAATAAAATTTAAAAAAGTTATGCTTACCTTAGCCCCCACAATGCTGCTTAACTCTGTGCCGTGTGCGGCGATGTCCAGGAGGAAACATGGCCTCCTCCACTGATGTTCAGTCCAATGCTCTTCATAGAAAAGCATTGCAGACATGCGAGCCAAGTGCCACACATTCAAACTTCCCCATTAGAGAGCATTGTATCAATGCTTTCCTGTGGGGGTTTCCACATCAAGTGACTTGAGTTTTACTTTGTCAGTGCTGCTAAAGCACCTCTAGTTGCTGTTTTTATCAGAAATTAGGAATGTAGAGTAGATTTTTAAATATAACCAATTTTAAATTATCTCCAGTAGATTTCAGTAGATTAAAAATAGGGGTACATTTTATTGGCAATGAGATCTCTTTCAAGTTAGCACTAATTGAGCAAGCTTTTTAAGGAGTTTATTTTCCTAAATCCCTTGCACTAAATTTCTGATGTCAAACTATTTTAACAGATAGCTGCTTTACAGCATGATCACATTTTTATGCAAATGTGAAAAATTGGGATTTTCTGGGGTACTGTTCACTATAATGTAAGATGAATGGTCTCAAGCTTGACATTATCTGTAGGATCTCATCATTTGCTTTCGGACTAACATTCTACCTTTCTTCTTCATTGCCACACTCTAATGGAGCAGTAAACCAGACAGGTGAGAAATGAAAAAAACAATGATGCAAAGTTTATGATCCTATAAAACCATGTGAATTCCGGTGGCTGTACATTCATCATGTGTATACATTAATGAAAAAAATTATTGTATGTAGGGTTATTAAGCTTTCAAAATCATGCAGGTCTCCTAAGAATGGAAATTAATCTCTAACATCTCCAGCTCTGTAACAGAGCCTTAATTTGAAACTCACTCACTTTAAGTCTTTTTTTTATTATAAACACTCATCCACTAGAAGCTGCAGTTACTACTAGCTTACATGCACCATATGTGTTTGAGAGAACATCTTTGGTATTTAAATGTAGTACCTGTTGGGTAACTGTTGTGTATGTGCCTGAAGTGAGTGAGACATACATGACTGTGTCCAAATTTGTCTGTCTTTCTTTGATATGATTTAAACCAGGGTTTCTCAAACCAGCCCTGTAGGACCAATATTGAGATTTACAGATATTTATAATCAAAGCTGGTTGGATTTTCCTACACGCTGAACTGTTTGAGGTTTGGTCTGAGACCAATGTGTTTAACCCCTTAAGGACCAAACTTCTGGAATAAAAGGGAATCATGACATGTCACACATGTCATGTGTCCTTAAGGGGTTAAACCATTTTCTTTTCTAGCATTCACTATTTCCCAAGCTGTATATTTACTCACTACAGTTTAGTTAACCCCCTCTATCACACATATAACATAATGTCATTTTAGAAAGCTGTCATTTTACCTTTAAAATGACACCTTTTTAGAAAGGTATATGACTATTTTATATACTATTTAAGTTGACATGTAATAAAGACATATCAGCAAGATGAGGTTTATACAGGGTCATAGGCAGGTTACAGGTTTGGGGTCCTCCCTTTATTCTTCAGATATGGGTGGTTAATGGAGCCAAGCATATTCATGGTTACATGGTCTCTCTCTAACTCCTTGACCCTAGGTGGTTGTCTAGGGCTGCCTCATGGTTAATCCTACACTGGCAGTTCTTCTCACATTGATCTCTAATTGGCTGAGCAACACCAGATGTCCCTGACAGTCTTTATTTTACGGTTTAGGATCTCCATCCCAACTTTGTTCCATGGTTTCCTGGAATTGTGCCCAAAAAGAGTTTCCTGAGTACATCTCAGATGCACCTGATCTATGCTATGCTCAGGGCAACAGGACCATGCAGAGAGCACTAAAACTGGCAGCCCTTAGTTGACTGATCTGGGTGATTGGCAAGCAGTCTTGCATACATTCATGAGATGCTGACTTGTCTATTATTAAGGCGGACTTGCCCCCTTTATTTGTGGGACCACTTACTTTGGGTGCACCAGTGCTTCAATTTGCATCACTAGCCTGCATCCTTTTAACCTACACACCGGTGTATCGCTTCACTTGGTATGTGTGCATACATTCTTCCAGTCAGATGCTTTGTGAAAAGGCGAGTGGCTAAGGTGGCAAGGTAATACAACAAAACAAAAGCAATTTTAACATGTAAAAATATAACATGAATAGTAAATCTATTGTTGTTTTCACATTCAAGAGTAACTCGTAACGCCTTCACTGCAGCACTCCTGTATACATGATTGCCATGGTCTGCACACATACCCCGCAATCATGTATACATGATTACAATCATTGCAAATGGAATTAATTCATTGCAAATGAATTTTGTTTGCAATGATTTTCCTCATAGCAGAGCCATCCCTACCTTTCAAGCGCCCGCTCTACTGAGTTTCCCCGCAGCCCCCCCTTAATGCAGCACCAGCTAGTTGGAGAGATCTCCCTGCACAACACTCTGCTGCTCACTCTGCAAGATACCCTTTGGCTGAGAGCAGTGCTTGGCAAATGCTCCCTTCCAGTCGGAGACCAAAAGGGGGCATTCCGTGAGGGTATGTTCTCAGCCAGACAGCTGATTCTAAAGGCAGTCCACCAGCCCACCAGGGAAACTGCAGGACTACCAGGGAGAGGTGATCAGAGGTGACTGTAATTCTCTCCTATCTGAAACCTAATTAATTGACAACAAAAAAAGTCTTTCCAGACAAAATAGGTTGTTTTTGCTTCCATTAAATAATGCATACTGAAATACATACTGAAACAAAAATACATTTAAAAATTGCTTCTCAGGACCACAAAATAAACTCTGATTCTGGGCATGTTTTTTTTTCATCAATCCACTTGGTATTGAAGGGGTTAAGCATATCAATCACTTAAATTTTCCAATTTACTCTCTATCTTTCCACCCACCACAACAACCTAATTGTGCATATTAACCAATTAAATGGAAATAATCAATAAAAAAATTGAAAATAAAAACTGATAATGGGTAGTATTAACATTCACTGAGTTATAAGCAGACAAATGTCCGTTTTTAGTACACGAAGGGTCAGGAGCGTCATGCGTTTTTTTACAATTTGAACGGGTTAATTCTTTCTACATCAATTGTGGGAAACTGTCAAAGCATTTTCTCTGCGTACTTTGTTTAATATTCTTTGAAGAATCTTTTGAAGATTTTATTTAATATGTATATGGAGGCACTGCATTATTTTCTTTAAATAATAATTCAGATCATATTTCTGTTCATTCTAAAATAGAAATGTCCTATTATAAAACAAAATTGAAGAACATAAAGGATGGAATATATTATCTATGATTGAAATAAAATGGGAAGAATCCTTTTGTTATGCTAAGTAATGATCCGTATATACGTATGAGTCACTGGACCACTGTGAACTATTACGATTTTTATACCAGAATTAATATTTTGGCTTTGTTACTTGGAGCTAAACACCCTGGTTGTAGGAGACTCTGGACCGATTAATTTTCTTATTTTAACCTAACCCGTGATCCTGTGTTGCTATGTTTAACTTTTTTATAATTAGTATTACACTGCTGATACCTCTACCTACAAATAATTAAATGTTCCCAATACCACTATATGTGTAATAAGCTTCCTCTTTGTAATGCTAAAAAGGGAGCTGAAATGCTTACAGAAAATGGAGCTGGCATGAGATTTTATTAAGATAGGAAATTGATGCATTCCTTTTAGACTGCATTAAACAACTCAGCCATGGCTACAGCTCATTGTAAAATGTATCTTCTAAATGTAGAGGATATGAAGCATGAAGTGGCAGAGGAGAGCTTGCATGAGGAACCAGACCACGATGTAAAAAAAACAAAACAATTAGCCATATGTTTAGAGCAAGAAATGATCAGGCAACTTAAACATCTTTCAGAAACCTCAATGGATTAATCGTGCTTAATGGACATTTATGCAGATTTAATATATGTGTCATGGATGTCTTAACAGTAAGACTGGGTTATACGCAAAAACGCTTTCTTCTTGTTAACCTCTTCGCTGCCGAGAAATTACATGTACCTAATGAATTATAACACTTAGATAAAAACAAATATTTTTAAAAATTTTTTCTAGAACGTAGTTAAAAACAAACTTTGAAATTACATTTTTCACTGTGTCTTTAATCTTAGCAAATAAAAACAATAATCAAATATTTAAATATTTTTTAACACAAAAATAACCGACATGACAACCTGAGCTCACTCAGACGTGACAAGACACAAAACTCCGGGTAACGCACGACAGACTATACTGCACACCTCCCCCCCTCCCCGGGACCCTTAAGGGACAGGGGACACACCAATTAGCATACGAGCAGAAATAGTCCAAGACTAACCCAGACTACTGCCAGACCACGCTCACCCTACTAGACCAACAGTAGTAGACCTACATTAACCAGACATTCGTCCACACACAGGGTCACAGACCCTAACAAACCTGAGTACAGACACAAACCCAGGCACCAACCAAAGCAGAAGAGTATCCCTACCTACGCCTACAACACTAGATGACCAATTCACATGAAAACGCATGGATGGGCACTACTCCATGGATAGGCTACTCTAAGTACCGCCACACTACACTCATACCATACTAAGCACTCAGTACATACAGACGGACAAACCCTTATAACTGCCTAGCCCAGTCAAAATGTGCAAATGCCATAACAACCACATGTGTATATTACCTCGCTACGTAAACCACGAAATGTGATCATAGACAGGATATGACGCAAATGTTGTAATTACCCTATTTGCACAAAAACAAAATAAAGAATTTAAAAAATATATATTTAAATATTTTTTTCTTCTGTATTTAATCTTAGCATACAAGTAGCTAAGACTACTGAAATCATGACATTCCTACACAGAAAATAAATAATAATGAAATATATCAATGTTTCACCTTTCTCCTGTGATTTTGCCATTTTTGTCTGCAATATACAGGAGTAGTGAGGGATGGAGACACTGGAGTGTGTAGAAATGTAATAGAGTTTGGTAAGCAGAAGATTGCAATATATACCAGGGCCTATTAAAGTGACAATGTCACTGTCTGGAGACTTTCCATAATTTGCAAAGACCCCCAATGGTGACATCGCCGCTGGTGGTTCAGTGGCCGGAGGGGCATACAAAGGTGAGTGTAACTTACCTAAACCTGTCCCTTGCGGGCACCACCATCCTCAGGGCCAGTCTAAGGCCTATAGTCACCCTGTAAAACATCTTCACTGCGCCCCTCCCTGGTTACACCTGCTCATCCATTTATATATACTATATGGAAGTAATAATAAAAAAATGTAAAAAATTTATATATACATATATATATATATATAAATGATAAATGTCCAGGCTCTAACACTCAATCCAAAACAATATAAAAGTGATGCGGGTGATGCGGGTGCTTCACAGCAGAGCATACAAACAAAGTAAAGACAGGAGCACTCTATCGGTTTTCCAAATGTATTAAAAAATTATCACAATCTATACATCATTGCTCCTGTCTTTACTATGTTTATATATATATATATATATATATATACATACACAATCTTCCCTGTTGTTACTTTGCAGGAAGGGGAGCATGCTGATCACTGGTGGTCCAGTGTGCTCCAAATCTGGTCTGCCCCTCAGCACCGGTGTTTTATATTTGTTATGGTATATTGACTGTGTGTGATACATATGTGTAGTGCCTGTGAGTAATATTTGTGATAATTTTAAAATTGCATGTAGGCCATGTGTGAATGCAGGTGTGTATTTTTTCAGTGTCACATGTACTGCATAAATACATACCTGTCTCATAGTCAGACACACAGCCAGATGCACACATGTATACAAATATACTGTCAAATACATCCACATACACACAGTCCCTAGCACAGTCACTTGTAGGCAGTCACACACAGAGTTACAGACACACAGTCAAACACACACACACACACACCGTTACAGGAGACAGCCACACAGTTACAGGCAGACAGTCGAACACATAGTTAGACACAGTTAACTTTTTCCATTATGGGCACTGGGGGAGGAGTGGATTGCACTGAAATCCCTGATGTGTAGTTGTTGTGGAAGCAGGGACTCCTTCCTGCTACCCCCTCAGCATGCAGCAGTAACTTGGTAGCATTTATTTCCAACCCACTGCACATTTAGAACAGTCCCTAATTTTCAGCTCCACTCTGCCCCAATACTTGCAACCAGCTTTCGAAGCTTGAAACTGCACCGCTGGCCTCTGCCTGTGCAAGCTACGTCAGCCATCCAGCACCCTTGCTGCCAGGATGCCCTGTGAGGCCGCACAGCTTGGACATCCCGAGCCTGGCCCTGGCCATCCTCTTCCTGCGGGTCCTCTTCTGCTCCTGTCACTTCATTGCTAGGAGCCGACATCATGCTGTGCATTACAGTATTGCGATCTAAGGAGGATCATGCAAGGCCACTGAATCCTGGTGACAGCTTGTGGATTGACACTTCTTGATGGCAGTAGCAAAGCCCAAGAAGAGAAGAGTGTCAAAAAGAGTCCAGCAGAGGAAAAATACTAACATTTCAATGAAATTCCAACACAATCAATATTAGTATTTCATAAAGATTATATATTTATGAAACACTCATTTTGCAAGTGTGGGGGTGGCACTGATACTTTAAGTAAACTAGTTGTTAGTATAACTGATTGGAGAATTGGAGAAATATCAGCAAAAACTGCAAGCCTCATCTGCATTTTGCCATCTTGTTTTTAATAAAAAACAATGTGAAGTACTATGTCTTGCAACTCTTCTGGCATGCCTGAAGAGGACTTAACCTAAATCTTAATTATTGACCTTTTATATTATAATGAGAAAATACACGTGTGCCTGGGCATTTCAGAGGCAGACCTAGAGGAGAGAAACTAAACCCAATCGTGAGCATTATTTAATGTAATTTATTTACATTTATAGAACTCACGTGTAGTTCCTCCCACAAATGAAATATGTGCCCTATTCATATTCTCAACCCATCTCATTTTCTAGCATTTCTCACCATACACTGCACGATTAAACGTTTAAAGGCTAGCTAGATAAATATCTGAAAGTAAAACATAGAACTAACCATAATAGTATAAGACAAAAGTAAACAAGAATGCCAAACAATGCTTTTAATAAGGTTTTTGTGCAATACACAAAAAAATTAAAGAATAACATTTAAAACTGCTGATAGATAGGACTTTTGAGAGATAATGTACATGCTTTACTTTGTGGAGGTTTCACACATACAATTATTTTTAGTCTAGTTCTTTTTTTATTTGCTGTGCCAAGATGCACTAGATTGTGCCATTATAAAATATGATCGAGTTCCATCTGTTGCAGTGTTACTGTATATTAGTGTTTACATGCTGGGATGATGTATTATGAGCTTTCCTTGTTTCCAGACATATTTCTTGCCTTATGGTGTTACAATGCATTGCCGGTCATAAATTTACAGACTTTATTTCTATTTATCTATTTCTTTATTACTGTTATTATTTTTTTAAATTCAAGGCCATGCAGATGATTGATGCATTTTCAGTCGTTTTTCATTATTTATATTTTTTTCTTTTTCCGCTGTTGTCATTGTACAGAAAAAGGACAGAATCGGACTCTAGAAAGAGCAGCTTACCAAACAATAAAGAGATCCCATTACATCACCCCACTGACCCTGTGGAGCTTAGACGTCTTAACTTCCAAACTCCAGGTAAGAAGTACAATTCCTCTGTTAGGCCTTTAGCTGAGTGCAGTGGATCTAATAAAATCATTCATCTTTGAAGCAGCTTGTAAAATTATTCTGTCTCATTACTGCCTAGTTGCTGCTTACGAAGTGTCTGAGGTTTATATATATCTCTATGTTACAAATCTCACACTGAAACATTATTAATAAAAGCAAGATTGCATTATCATTGAACATATGAGGGTTCATTCAGTAAACTGGAAATATTTTGGAAATTGATGAGAAAACTGCAACATTTTGGCCAAAATAGACAACCTGGAGAATTATTCCATTTTAGCAATTTCAACCCCAAAATTACAATTCCTGTAAATTCTTCTCAATTTCCTGATTTGGTGAACAAACTCCTTGGAAGCCCCAACATACTAAGGTTTAAAGAGCTCCTCCATGTTTTTTTACATCTCAAGTCATCTTGTTTATGTATTGTGATTTATTTGAAATATTTGCAATTCAATTGAATACTTGTGTGATGGTACATGTTTAATACCAGGCTTAGTACCTGTTTTCCCTCAAACTACACCTAAAATAAACAAAAATTAGTATCACCACCGTGAAAAAATATCCTTAAATCTAGCTTAAAAATTGTCTTCTTGTACTAAACATACATTTTTACAAAAGGCGTAAAAATATATCTTTCATGTGTTTTGGATTATTTATTCACAAGGGAAACTCCACTATCCAAAAAATAATAATAATAATAATAAACCACTGTTTAGTAGACATACACCCAATAAAAACATGCATGCTTAACCTTAACCATATCCTACTACCAGGTATAGACATGTTCCAAAACCTCTTAAGACTTCTCGATAATTTTCAGAGTACTCTAAACAGAACAATGAAGTAGATTTATCAAGGTAAAATACATGCTATTGTGAGTGCATAGTAGTAAATGTTGAGAGACATGTTATTGGTTTCCATGGTGATTGGTCCTTATTTAGCACTTTGCCCCAGAATAACACCTGTTTTTACCTTGATAAATCCCTGTAAATATGTTTTATAGTGTACTTTTGTGGCTTTGTGTGAAGGAGGGAAAGAAAGTGCGTTCGTAGTCATACTACGCAGACCTTAACCTGCTTTGTTTATATGAACAAGCTGAATTAGACTAAGATCCCTTGTTCTTGTTATTGTAAACATCATTTTTTTATTTCTGTGAGTATATCCATTTAAACGTAAAATTTAGAAGAAAAAAAAAAACACCCATATGCTTGCACGTCTCTTTTGTATCTATGTTGTACTATGTATGTCTGTAAAAATAAGATGATTTTTTTTTATGTTCCTACTAATTTGTTTCCCGTCTCCAACTGGCTTTTACTCTTCACAGCTATGAACAGTATTTCAGTCCCCTACGCCTCACTGATTGGCTCTGTGTCCTCCCTCTCTAGCCAAACTACCACTCAGTCCTTATATGATAATAACTCTCTCACACGATTCGCTCGAAAAGGTCTAAACATCTTTGTCTCTGTCACTTTTCTGTAGAAATCCAATAACTGTTTATTTTTCATATCGGTCAACCGCCTTTTTTTTGTTGTTGAAGTGTTAATGTTAATCAACAACTTTTCACTTCCATACTTTTTCATAGGGGTGCTTGATCTGGTTGAGGGCAAAATTTTAAAATAAAGCGATATTTATTATATTAGAAATAATTCAACGAAAAAGAAAAAAGGAAGGATATGTAAATATTCACACCCACGTAGGTGCCCATATTAATTTCATATTTGTGCTGAATAAGGTGGCACTTGATTTTAGTGATATTTATACATATTTATGGCCAAGATTAAAATGCTTTGACTCATAATCTCACTTTTTAACCAAAACGTTCCCGTAGTTACATTGTGTTCTCAAAGAACTCTGTAGAAACAAGTGCAGATTTATTATGAATAATTTTCTACATTCATGGTTCCGACTTGATTAACTATATGTACCATGAAATCCAGTTTAAGCCCTCTAATCCATCAGTGTTTTCTATAACACATATTTGGGGTATACTAATTCAGATACACTAGCCAGTTGTACCTCCAGAATAAGCTATTATTTAACATCTGTTATAGTTTAAAGAACATATTAATGGATTAAACCTCGTTTGACATCACCAAAGCAAGCCACTACAACATTAAAATGCTATTTAGATGTTATTGGAACAAGAGTAAATGATCTATTGCTGGCAAGCTGACATGGATACCCCTCTTCTTTAATTTAATTTTCGTTTATAACTCACAAACATTCCTCATAAGACAAGATGTTTACACCTTAAGTAGATTGTAGGCATTTTTCAGGGGTTGGGGTTTGGGATCATTAAGCGTATCAATGCATTTTAACTCCTGTTACAACCACAACCCCTGTCTCTACAATCTGCTAGTAGTGAAAACATTTTTGAAGCTTTTAGTGTCTAGTGTTTAAATTTGTGCCCAGCAGCCCAATAACAATGCATGCAACATTTTCCCTCTCTTGCATGTCTGTTTCAAGCACACATGGCCCAGACTAACCAGGAGCTTCCAGATCTTTTGGGAAACATTCCATGTCATTCCAAACATTGTTATGAATCACCTTATAACTGTCTGGTTACTGTAGACAAATTACAGAACCATTCATCACAAATCCTTCCAGAAGTGAACAGAGATTAGCTACACATTAATTTTTTTTTCATGACATTATCCGTTTGTTTTTTTCTTTTCATTTTTATTTATTTATTCAATCATTTCCTTTGCAGGTTCAGGTGTCTCCGGTTACCCTGGTAACCTTCATTCCTCAAGTTAGTTTTCTTAATTACGCACTAGTCTTATTAATTCCTCTTCTAAGAGTTCTTTACTTTCTCTTTCAGGAACCTTTCCTTTTTCATCTCTTTAGTTCACCTATTTCTTGCCATTTAATCCATTCTTCATACAGTGCAGAACAAAGGGTTTGAAATGATTCAGGTCATGACTCAACATAGTCATGTACCTAAGGTCTACCTGTACCACTGTCCCTAATCAACCTAACTTCATTGACTCATTGCACAGTAATGTCCTTTCTACACACTAGGTGGAGTTGGCTTTGGGAAAATGCTTGGTGACTACTCATGCATCAAAGATCATAACTCCTAAGCATGCCCTGCTTTGTACAGCTCAACTATCTGCCTGCTTTTCACACATACAGCATCTTTACTACTTGCACATCAGTTGTCATAGAGCTATTATTTAACTGTACATTGTAAAACGCAAACCTTCAAGAGGTAGTCTTACTGATGTACAAACCATTTCCTGTTTTATGTTTTTCCCTTAAAGGTATGGCAAGCCATCCGCCTATTCCCATCCTGGAACTTGCAGATCACATTGAGAGACTGAAAGCTAATGACAATTTAAAGTTTTCTCAAGAATATGAGGTAAGTTCTAAAAAAATACTATATAAAATAAACAACTTACTCTTTTGGATCTTTAGCATGTGTCTAAAATTGATTGGAGGCTATCAGACCTGGTGTTCTATTTAGTTATAAATACATTGTCTTCTCATTTTCAAAAATTAATGTAGATATGTAATACAGAAATGCTATAAACCTTAGACAAGTGATGACTACCCATGGCATCCCAAATCTACATGTTGGTTAGTTACCATTTACAAACATCTGTTGTCACAAAGTAAGCCATGGTTGTCACACATAGATAGATGACAGATAGGCAGTCACATAGACAGACAGACACATAGACAGACAGACAGATAGATAGATGGATAGATAGATAGATGATAGTAACAAACATTAAACTACTTATAAAACACTGTATTAAAATGGAACTACCTTTGATAACTCTCCTCTCCTGACTCTCTATTTTTCACAGAACATTTGCCCTAACATACCCCTTAAAATTAGGTGTGCTATTAATCAATATCCTACTAATAATTACAGCATTTATCTTACTAGACTGCTTTCCTTTTTGCATGACTGTGTGCTTTGACAAAGGCTGTTCTTTTAGAAAACAAATTGTTTGAATATATTTTAAAATCTATACTTCTGATTTCTGAAAACTAGAAGCATAGCTGAGTGTTTGTCCCAGTTTGGCCACTTTGACTTTAAATTTAAATTCCCCACAATTTTTATTTTAGTAAATAACCCTAATAGCTACATATTTGTACAGAAGTATTAAGGAGGTACCTTATTCTTCATGGATTGCCATATAGAAGATGGTGGAGATGATAGAGACAGAAGATTAAGGCTCTACCTTGAAGTGGATTATCAAGATATGAGAGAGGAGTTGCTGGCAGGGACAGAATGGTTACAATGAAAATAGAAAATAGATCCCTTTTAAAAATATCTGTTGGATTTGGGAGTTAGGGAGGAAATTATATGCATATCTGAATAGGAGGATTGATTATGAAAGAGAGTTTGAAAGCACAAGGTGAGGAATTCCACAGTCAAAACAATTTCTAGTTAAAAAGTGCAGAACACTATTTGAACCCCATAAATATACAGTTAATAAGCATACCTTCAGTTTAATGTGGAGTATCAGTATTCTCTTGATAGGTACATTAACAAATAAAAAATATAAAATTGTACAAATGTATTGTCCATAAGTATTTGCAGATTATTTTGACCATAGCATGCAGAGTGTGTGCTGATACAAAAAAAAATACACTTACACTTTTTTTAGCCTTTTTATTGGAGTGAGATTACAGAGGTTGTCAACCTTTATATTGTGACAACCTTGGCACATTCTCACAATACATGCTTGATGATGTACTTCCCTGAAATGTCCATGGTTCACAAGCATATGCACATACAAAAGGAAACAATACCACTTGTTAAATGTGTTAAATGTACAAAAATGAAAATTCTCAGTACTTAGAGAAGTTTTAAACAAGTGTATTCCTTTAACTCTATAATAAATAAAGAGAAATAGTATGCACTATTTTTCTCATTACTTCGAACTCTGTTTCAGGCTGCCTAATGTCTTTTTTTGTACATATGTTTGCATGCTGATGACAGACATGCTCCTACCCTTGCATGCATTGCTTGCAAAGGGACACATGTGCTCTGATTCAGTGAAACAGTGCAATCTCAGAATTCTCTATGATTGGACTAGGCAGGGTCACTGCTGACATCAGATGGAGAATGGAGATCAGCGTCAGGAACTTCACCCCATGCTGAATTACACGTACGTTTCGACTCTATTTTTCATCTTTTAAACATAGGAGAGCTATTCGTAATGCCCAACAGGGCATATGTTTAACTTTAGATTCAAATGTTTATGAAGGGTTACTCTGACCCTTTAAGTTAAGGTTGATTTTGTGCACATTAGCTGTTAATTTTCTCGGACAATGTAAAACACTGCATTTTCCAAGAAACAGCAATCTTTACATTTGCCCTAGAAACAACAGCCACTACAGGCACTTCCTGTTAAGACCCTTAAATTTTAAGATCTTCACATTTAGCGTCACCAGCCAGCATACTTACTCTGAACTCGTTCATTGCTTCTCAAAGTGAAGCACTATATGTCAATTGCCATGCATGTGCTTATGTCCACAGTGCTACTTTGTTAGAAGCATTAGATTGAGAGAGATCAACTATGATGTTCTCAGAGAAAGCCCAGATACTTCTACAAGGAGACTGCCACAGCCCTACATTACATGCAAGTTTAAAAAATTTAGAATGCTTTGACTACTTATCGTGTGTCTGTGGGCCACTACTCCACTCCTCTCTGCAGTCTCCAGGAAAGCTAGGAACTCTCCTTAGGAGCTTCCGTTGTTTCTCCTTAGCTAAGCCCTGCAGAGCTCAGGTCAGAGCTGAGAGCTTCCATCAGCAGCGAAAGCAGGGAGTAGCTTGACTACTTATATTAAGGTGCATCAGGCACTCCTGGTATCATGAAAACTATGGGACACTTTAATCTGTAGAGGGCAAAATAAATACATTTATGTTTTATACTGTAGTGGTTCTACAAGCCCTGCAAGTGCCATCTCTGCTCCAAAACTGTAGATATGGAATGTGAGGCACATGTATATACAAGCACGTACATAGCCCCAGTATTTAACGTGTCTCTGCATTAATCTAATCCAACCTGCAGCAAACTCTAATAGCAGTAATGAGCTATCCAGGGATTAGTGATAAAATGTCACATTTTCTGTTAATTAACATATGACAAAATTAATCTATATAAAACTATACTAAGGATAAAATTACTATTCAATTTTTAATGCAATCATTGCATGGTGTGATTGATTTTACCACTTCCTGGGCAAGTTTTGATACAACTACAACTACACTAAATATGCGGCAAATAGTTTCATGCCTTTGAATATCCATTGCTGTGATATACAGTATGTGAATAAAGCAATCATATATTTTTTTTATGTTCATTCCTATGAAACAAGCACCCTTTTACTTTTATTATAATTTTAAAAAGGTTTTCCTTTATAACGTTATTACTCCGTTGATGAACAAAATGCATTACTACAATTACCATTAAGTTTAATTCATTCATTACATTCTCCTGATTTGCTAATTACGTTAGTATCCCTAATGTCATATAAACCTACTAGCATCATTCTGTCATTTATCCTAATAGTCACAAGTATTTTCCTAGCAGCAAAATTAAATTGGTGATTTCTAGCACATTAGGAGCTTTTTATTGTATTAGGAACAACACAATGCGATTTTTATTTTAACTGTTGCAAACTGTTTTTTTTTTTTTTTTTGCACAGTTGCATGCATTTGTATTAGGAATTTTACCTGCATACAATGTATTGACTTTTAGAAAAAAATATATTTTTATTTTCCAATCTTGCCACGTTTTAAAAACGTAAAGGGGACCATAACCACTACAATGAACTGCAGTATTTGGGTGCATAATGTATTCATGTGCTAACTCCCAAATTGTGGTAAACCAATTTGACCATTTTAATAACCATCTAAAGGTCTGTGAATTTTGAATGAAAATTCTGGGCTAACAGGCTCCCAGATTTTTAGTCACAAATTAGGGAGACAGAATCCAAAGAATATTTGCACTACAAAAAGCACAATGAATTGTAATGGTTTTAAGCCTTAAGGTGTTTTCTTAATTTATTATATATATATATATATATATATATATATATATATCTCAAATGAAAGATTGCATGCATTTAATTATGCATTTTTTATTGGAGTTTATCTTGTCTGCTGCCTTTGCAAGCCTTCCCCTTCTCACCCCACCCAAACCTTCTGTGACTGTCCAATCACAAACTTCCCAATGCAGTTCAATAAGAAGTCTTTGCATGCCACATGCTCTGGGAAATTGCTGCCTCTTAATTTCAGTGCAAATAAGCTAACCAAACCAGGAAGTAACAGGACATGTTGTCTGCCTGAAAGCCAGGTGGGTGAAACCATGTTAAAGGACCACTATAGTGCCAGGAAAACATACTCGTTTTCCTGGCACTATAGTGCCCTGAGGATGCCCCCACCCTCAGGGTCGCCCTCCCGCCCGGCTCTGGAAAGGGGAAAGGGGTTAAAACTTACCTTTTTCCAGCGCTGGGCGGAGAGCTCTCCTCCTTCTCTCCTCCTCCGTTCCGCCCCGTCGGCTGAATGCGCACGCGCGGCAAGAGCTGCGCGCGCATTCAGCCGGGCGCATAGGAAAGCATTTACAATGCTTTCCTATGGACGCTGGCGTGCTCTCACTGTGAAAATCACAGCGAGAAGCACGCAAGCGCCTCTAGTGGCTGTCAATGAGACAGCCACTAGAGGAAATAGGGGAAGGCTTAACCCATTCACAAACATAGCAGTTTCTCTGAAACTGCTATGTTTATTAAAAAATGGGTTAACCCTAGCTGGACCTGGCACCCAGACCACTTCATTAAGCTGAAGTGGTCTGGGTGCCTAGAGTGGTCCTTTAATATATATAAATTAAAAAAAATCTATTGAAATCTGTATTTTTTCCAAAATGAAAAAAATAGGGCATTCACTTCACACAAACTGCTTTTCAGCAAACTAAAGTTCTTTAGTGGTCTGGAGTGTCCCTTAAACTTGGCTACTTGAAGTGCCTCTAGTGTCACGGCTGTCAGCATGACTAGAGGCATTTTAACCCTGCATTGTAAACATTGCTGCACCTGCAGAACAGCTGTTTTTTTACTTCCAGAGTTAAAACTACAAAGACATAGCACCCAGACCACCTTTCTGGGGTGAAGTGGTATGGGTTCCTATAGTGTCCCTTTAAGCATATTGTTGGTTTGTTGTTTTTTTTTTTTTAAATATGGATTGATTTAGCTTACATTTTTAGTATGCACTGTCCAATACTTTCTTTGTATCTTTCCTTGATGTGTTACTCTGCTGCTTACTCTGATATCACAGGCTCACTCTGTGGAAATTATGGCCACATTTGTTAATACAATTACAATAATGCAAATCAGGAGCTCACATTAAAGCATGTGTCATTTAACAGACTATAATACTGAAAAAAAAAATATTTGTATTCTACATTCTGTTAGGGCTCTTTGTAAGGGGATAACCCATAATATCTTTATATTGTATACCACTTCAACCTTATTCAGTGGCGTCTCTAGGATTCATTTTTAGGGGGGGCACATGGTGGGCTAGGGACAAAAGTAGGGGCACATTTAACCCCGCCCTTGCTGCAGTTTGACCCCACCCCTGCCACTTGTTAAGTCCCACCCCCGACACAATGTGCTTTTTTTTTTTTTTTATAATCCCTGGTGGAGGATTCATTATTTTCCACCAAGGACTATTAAAAAACAAACACATTTCCCTTGATACAGTGCCATAGTTGGCACTGTATCCATTCACACACACACACACACACACACACACACATAGACTGCTGAGTCCATAAACACACACAGACACACAGACTGCTGAGTTCATACACACATAAAAGCTTCCTCACTAGCAGACACACACACACACACACACACACACAGACTGCTGAGTCCATACACAGACTGCTGAGTCCATACACACACACTGCAGAGTCCATACACACATAGACACACCGACTGCTGAGTCCATACACACACACACACACACACACGCAGACTGCTGAATCCACACAGACTTCTGAGTCCATACACACACAGACACACAGACTGCTGAGTTCATACACACACAAAAGCTTCCTCACTTGCAGACACACACACACACACACACACACAGACTGCTGAGTCCATACACAGACTGCTGAGTCTGTACACACACACTACTGAGTCCATACACACACACAGACACATAGTGCTGAGTCCATACACAGACACACACAGACTGCTGAGTCCATACACACACAGACTGCTGAGTCCATACACACACAAGCTTCCTCACTAGCAGACAGCCACACACACACACACATCAAGCCTACCTGTCACTGGAGGCTGTTGCTGGGCGGTCAGACAACCCTCTTCTGGCCTTCCCAACAGCAGCAAGTTCTGCTGCTTAACGTCAGGGTGGGGTTTATGTGCAGGAGGCGGGGTTTCGTTTGGGGGCAGGGCCTGTGCCGGGGAGCCTGTCAGTACCCCAACATCTCTCCACAGACAATACCCAGCACTTCATTCCCTCGGGCTGTAACAGACTGTTACAGTCCGAGGGAATAAAGTTTAAGAACATGGCCAGCAAGTTGCCGGAATTTGGGGAGGCACAAGGGGGGGCACAGCATGATGTAGGGGGGCCATGGCCCCCTATGGCCCCCCCTAGTGATGCCACTGACCTTATTCCTTAAATCTATGTTCAGATACATACCCTCTTTTTCTCTTATCAAATAGTGTTTGTGGTATGAAGGAGTTAGTATAAATTCCGTGAGGATTCTGTGCTTTCTTTGTCATGACATTATATTCAGGGATCACTTACCTGTGGTCACTGACTCCACTTAGGGTCTTCAATTAGGGTCCACTGGCTGCGTGGTGCAGTGGAAGGTTAGTCTACTTGCCCAAAGCTGACCCTCATAGCCACCATCTTCATTCAGGATACCCTCCTCAGATCTTGGTGCTTTATCTTCCAAGAGCCTTATCAGTGTACTCTTTCACATGCATGAGAGTAAAACATTGAGGTTTATAGAGGATCCCATAAAACCACAGGAGCTTTCATATTTTACATCTCACGACAAGCAATGGGATGCATGAATCCAAATATCACTAATGACAGCTGCTAGGATTGGGCAGCATCAGATACCTGCATTAGCAAACCCTGTTTCACAAAAAATCGTGATCATTTTAATCTTTTTAATGTTTCTTAAGTTCTTTGTAGGTTCCCTGATTTTGTTTGTCCCATTATAATCCATTTAACATTTCAGTTTTTGTGGCTTTCAAAGTTATTAAGAAACAAAATAAAAAGTTTGAGATTGATGTACCTGGGTTCTTAAAATTGTATTACCCTTACTAAACAGAAGGGGTTTGTTACATAGGTATATGTTTTTACCCATCTGGTGAAATAGAGTTCATACTGAGGAAATAGCTTTTTTATCTCTTTTAAAATGGTTATTGTTCTAGAAACGTGCAGGTAATTATACTTAGAAATACCTAGGCTCCCAGAAACAGAAGAAACAATTCTGAATGTATACCACACTTTAGATTGTTGGCAAGGTTAGTTTGGAAATGAGCAATTTATAGAATGTTCTCCTTAAGCTATACTACTTCATGGAAATTTGACTATTATATAGTTTCTTGGGTGTATAATCAGTTGTGTGTAAATAAATAAATAAATAAATCAACAAATAAAAGTGTTTAGTTGCCTAAAAACAACTGAAACAAAACAGAAATGTAATGTGTCATTTTTATTTCCCTGCTTCTTTTTTAATTGTTACAGTACATTCTTACAACTGTTTTTCTCCCATTATTATTATTTTGATGAATCTCATTTGGTTCATCTCTATAACACCTATAAATTATATTCATTAATCATTGAGGTCTTGCTAATTCCCAGGGCATCTATTTTTTTGTGTTGAGCCCCTGCCTGTGTGAGTTTAAATATCTATAGTTTGACATCTTTTTTTTCTTATTTTCATAAAACCTAAATTTCATCAGTACCAAAAACAATCTAATTATGGTAATATGCAGCAGAACTCACTTAAACAATCTATACAACAAAAAGACTAGTTGCAACCCAAAAATAATATAGACACAGAACAAAAATAAAATATTTGTTCCTTTGATCAAATAGTGAAAGAAGTTATATTATAAACATTGTTTCAAAAATAGTTGATTATTTTGGCCTTTCTCTAAAGTGACACTTTATAGATAGCTTATTGGGTGTAGACCCTGTTTTTTGCTTGTTTGTTTTTCAAATTAATTTTGAGCCCACCTTCACTGTTCTCAAAGAGATAATTAGCAGACCCTATTAGATCTATCCCAGCCGTATTTCGGCTCATTAATGTGTACGGTAAATACTCAGGTTATAAAATAAATATAAAGAAAACACAAATCCTGATAAAAGGTTTAAGTGGATCTGAGGTAGACAAACTCAAAATAGATTTCAAATGTGACTGGGAAGCAAGGAAAATAAAATATTTAGGAGTAAAATTATCGCTAGACTATAGAGAAATTGGAGAACTTAATTATACAGACATCGCTATCCAATTTAGGAACACCTTAAAAAACTGGAAGGGATTGGAACTCTCTTGGTTGGGAAGGATTGAAGCAGTAAACTTCTATCTCCTCCCCAAGTTGACATTTTTATTTGGTAATCTCCCATTGAGGGTGTCATGCCAGACGATACGTGGTCTTCAAAGGCAATTATCAAACTATATTTGGCAAGAGAGGAGACCTAGAGTGTCTTTGGAAATATTACAGAGAGACTGGAAAGAAGGGGGGATTTGTTTCCCAGACATACAGAAATTATATATGAATAATATGGTTGCACATTTAATTAAGTGTGATAACTTTACAATGTCTAGACCAAATTGGTTGGACATTGAAAAAGTAGATCTCTGCGACATAGAACCTCTATTTCTCTGGTGGTGCGACAGTGAATTTCTAAAAAATATAAGATCTAGCAATCCGATGAACAATACAATGATATATATTGTTAAGTACTTGAAAAAAAAATATGGTACAAAACATATTTCACCAAATGCCCCATTAATAAGCTTAAAATATTACATAAAGGATATAAATATCCAAGAATGGGTACACTGTGGAATAGTAAGAATAGCGGATCTTTTAAATAATAACAAAATATTGCCATTCCCCATATTTCAGTCTAAATATAACCTTCCTTCGAAGGAAATATTTAACTATTTAAGAATAAAATCTTTTACTATGGGAAAAGTTCTTTCGGAAACTTCTCCAATTGACCAGTTCATAGAATCCCATTATAAAAAAAAGATTGTATCTAGATTTAATCAATTTTTAAGAAGTCAAAGGCAAATAGATAAAGTGCCAGCAATGAATAAATGGGAGCAGGAACTTTATTTTTCATCTTCGGTCGAGGACTGGTTATTGGGTTTACAAGCAGTAAAAAGATACATACATGGGGTGAATATACAGGAAGTATACTTCAAATTAGTATACCGTTGGTACTTGGTCCCTACCCGCCTTCATAGATTTCAACCCACACTTCTACCAGATTGTTGGAGATGTAGTAGGGAGTTAGGTTCATTCTCCCACATCTGGTGGGACTGTGAGGAGTTGAAACCTATGAAATTAATTTTAGCGGAATTGATGGATTTTGTGTTTGAGACTCAGACTGTGATTACGCCTCAAATGTTTTTGTTTCATTTAGATCTGCCAAAAAGCAATATAAAACTAAAAATTCTTATGATCCACATTTGTATGGCAATAAAAATAGTTATGGCTAGAAATTGGAGAAAAATGGGTGTGTTAAATTGGCACGATATTTGTACACAGATAGATTACCAACGTTGCATGGAAGCTGGGATAGCCTTAAACAAGATATCTAGAGAAAAGTATAATGAAGTTTGGGTCCCCTGGGTTAGATATATTAATTATAAAAACTCAATCCCCCCTGCCCCCCTATAGATAGCCAATAGGTAGTAGTGAAATTGTGATATGGATAAGATGAATTGTATGTATGGTATGTTTGTACAGCTGTTGACACAGCAGAAAACTGGTAGATGTATATTTGAAGCACGGTTTTACTGTTATTCATATGTACTATTTTACTGTTAAGTAACTTTTTACAGTGTTAAAACTACAGTTGAAAGCTGTATCTGTATCTGAATGAATTTTAAAACGAAAAAATGAAAATAAAGATTTATTGATATAAAAAAAAAAAAAAAGAGATAATTAGCCGATGTTCTTGTCATCCATACAAATTTGGACAACTTTGATATACTGTGAACACTTAGCTAAGCACCCAACAAGGATGACTACAGTAAACTGTAGTTGTTATAGTACTTAGATTTTCCCTAAAATATTGATACATTAATGTATTTCATGTGACATGTTATTATTATTATTATTATTATTATTATTACTGGTATTTATATAGCGACAGCATATTCCATAACACTTTACAATATTATCAGAGGGGGAGATTAAACAATAAATGAGACAATTACAAGAACAATAGGTTGAAGAGGGCCCAACTCAAACGAGCTTACAGTCTTAAATTTTAGTTCTTGGTTAGGAGCAACTACTAAAGAATATTAAAGAATCACTATAGTGTCAGGAAAACAAAGCGGTTTTCATGACACTATAGTGCCCTAAGGTTGCCCTCACCCTCAGGGTCCCCCTCCTTTGGTGCTGAAGGGGTTAAAACCCCTTCAGCTTCTTACCTTAATCCAGCGCCAGGCTCCCTCAGCGCTGGTGACCTCTCCTCCCCCGCCGACGTCAGCTCCCGTCAATGCTTTCCTATGGACGTTCTGCACACTGGAATGCGAATTTGCAACTAGAGGTTGGAATAACCCTGCTTTGTATACATAGCAGTTTCTCTGAAACTGCTATGTTTACATCTGAAGGGTTAAAACCTGAGGGACCTGGCACCCAGACCACTTCATTGAGGTGAAGTGGTCTGGGTGACTATAGTGTCCCTTTAACATGTAATTGTCATAATTTTACAACTTTATCCAGTTTGTGCTGATGCAAAAACTGTATTTATTATAAATAAACAGAATAGGTCTTCAGACTAGCAATTTCTATATTTTATTGTAACCTTACTGTAATATAAAATGCAAGGATCTATCTATCTATCTATCCACTATATGGACAAAGGTATTTGGGCACACCCTTAATTATTGAATTTGGAAGTTTTAATCAGACCCCTTGCAAACAGGTGTATAAAATAAAACACCTAGGCATGCAGTCTGCATTTACATATTTTTATGAAAAAAAGAGCCATCTTTGCATTAAGTCAGTTTGTGAAATTTCATCCATGCCAGATATTCCACGGTTAACTATATATTATCATTGGAAAGTGGAAGCGTTTACAAACAGCATCAATTCTGCCATGAAGCAGGAGACCACGTAAAGTCACAGAGCAGGGTCACAGAGTACTAAAGTGCATTGTGTGTAAAAGCCACCAATGCTCTGTTGATTCCATAGCTGAAGAGATCCAAACTCCCACTGGCATTAATATCAGCACAAAAACTGTGCTTCAGGAACTTCATGAAATGGATTTCCATGGCAGAGCAGCTGTGTGCAAGCCTCACATCATCAAGTATAATGCCAAAAGTCAGATCGAGTGGTATAAAGCACGCTGCCACTGGACTCTGAAACAGTGGCAAGATATTCTGTGGAATGACGAATCACGCTTCTCTGTTTGGCAGTCTAATGGATGAGTCTGGGTTTGACAGATGCCAGGAGAATGTTTTGTACTTGACTGCATTATGTAAAATTTACTGGAGGAGAGATAATGGTATTGGGCTATTTTTTCAGGGGTGGGGATGACCCCTTACTTTCAGTGAAGGGAAATCGGAATGCTTCAGCATACCAAGACATTTTGGACAATGCTATGCTTCCAACTTAATACAAACAGGTTAGGAAGGCCATTTTCTATTCCAGAATGATGGTACCCCAGTGCATAAAGCAAGGTCCATAAAGACATAGTTGGATGAGTTTGGTGTGGAAGGACTTAACTGGGCCACACAGAGCCCTGACCTCAAACCGATTGAACACCTTTGGGATGAACTGGAAGAGAGATTGCAAGCCATACCTTCTCATCCAACATAAATGCCTGACCTAACAAATGATCTACTGTATATTGCCACAGAAATACTCCAAAATCTTGTGGAAAGCCTTCCCAGAAGAGTAGAATCTGTTACAGCTGCAAAGGGGACCAACTATATGTTAATGTCTATGTATTTAGAATGCACTGTCATAAAAGTCTCTGTTGATTTAATGGTCAAGTGTCCCAATACTTTTGTCCACAAAGTGTATATATATATCCTTAAGTCATTTATGTTGCTGTTAAATTGCTGTTGGCTGAGAAGTTGTTTCATACACTTATACTCATACATGCAGGAATACTAACTTCCTGGCAATGAGGCACACTAGGATATAATTTTTTTTTATTTTTTTTTTGGGACAAATTGTTCTGTCGACCATAGTGTTCCTTTAAGTTTCCTGCATATTACCTGCAGGGAGAAAAACTTAGCTTGATGGATGCACATCTTTTTTCAACACAAATAACTAGAAAGCCCAACTTGATCCTTGAGGGTTGTAGTCTTGTGAGAGCCTTATAAATCTGCTAATTAAGAATTAACAAAAGCTAAGTGACATTCAGATAATGTTACATGTCTACAACCCACACATACAATAAAACTGTCTTAACTGAAAGATGCTTCCAACTTTGGATTCCCAGCCATGTACAAAGCATACCTTCACATACATACCTCCACATACATACACACAGATACACACACAAACATACCCATAAACACTCTGATAGCGATAGGCAGAATATGGGTATAAGTGCATTTATACAAGTCCAGGTGACTGACTATGAATGTCACTTTGCTGAACACACTTTTTCTGTTATGTGTTGTGATGGCCACATGGAACGTTACTGTAAATTAACCTAAAAAATCTGCCACAGTCTCTTCCAATTAAAGGATCACTATAGTGCCAGGAAAACATACTCGTTTTCCTGGCACTATAGTGCCCTGAGGGTGCCCCCACCCTCAGGGTCCCCCTCCCGCCGGGCTCTGGGGAGAGGAAGGGGTTAAAATCTTACCTTTCTCCAGCACCGGGTGAGGAGCTCTCCTCCTCCTCTCCTCCTCCATAGCGACGTCATCGGCTGAATGCGCATGCACGGCAGGAGCCGCGCGCGCATTCAGCCAGTTCCCATGGACGCTGGCGTCTTCTCACTGATTTTTACAGTGAGAAGCACGCAAGCGCCTCAAGAAACAGCCACTAGAGGCTGGATTAACCATATTATAAACATAGCAGTTTCTCTGAAACTGCTATGTTTACAGCAGGCACCCAGGAGGTCCCTCCTAGAGGGACCTGGCACCCAGACCACTTCATTAAGCTGAAGTGGTCTGGGTGCCTAGAGTGGTCCTTTAAAGCTTCTTTTTTTGCTATGTCACAATCAGTTTTCTTCCTATGAACCACTCTCATTTGTTTGTTTTTGTCAGCCAAAACTGCATGTATAATGTTTTGTAATATGTACTGGTAAATATGGTGACTCTGACACCATGTGCAGTTGTGTCAGTTGACTAGGGAAAATGGGGCAGTTCTTTGTTTTTCATTAAACTAGACATTAAAAAAATTGTGGTACAATGCCAAACATTTATGCTGATGTCCAAATTATAGTATATTGATGCATTATCTTTGAAACAAGTATTTATCTATTCTGCCTTTGTTCATTTACAGTCTATTGACCCAGGACAGCAGTTTACATGGGAGCACTCAAACCTGGAAGTTAATAAACCAAAGAATAGATATGCTAATGTAATTGCCTATGACCACTCACGTGTTCTGCTCTCAGCAATTGAAGGTAAGCCAAATCATCTTCCTATATTACATTGCCAGAACTCAACAGAAAGGCAGTTGCAATATTGCATTCAATATTATTTTAATACATTTTATCTTTTATTAAAAAAATAAATGTTATATGTTGAGCTCATAGTCAAAGAAAGCCTTTATTTGGTTATTTTATACTTTCTTTACCAATTCACACCAGTCAAGATCTGATCAAACATCTGTACTTAAACCGACAAACTGAAAGAAGTTTGAAAACTCTATTGGATAAGCTTTTCAAATAATTTAATATTTTGGATACATTTTTGAAATTGCTTCATATTTTGAAAAAAAATATTTTAATATTTAAATATTTTATTATATATTAATATATTTTTATATATGAAATGTTTTATATTTTAATATTTAATTAAAAAAAAAGTTTATCTAAACATATTAAATCATTTGAAAAGCTTAGGAAAAAAACATAAAATCAAGGCCTTTGAGAGAAATATTTGCATCATTGACTTGTCATCTATTAGGAGAAGTGTCCCAAACAATAGGATAAAGCAGAATAGAAAGGTAAAGAGATGTTAAGAAGAGAAAATAAAATAAACAGGGTTTTAAAAAAATAAACTTTTGGCACTGGTGAAAGGGATTCAGGAGGGTGGAAAAATGTAAACAGGAAATACGAATTGATACAGTTTTGGAATTTGGCCATTAAGCAGTTACTTAAATATGAAACATTTTCAGCTGCTGCCTATAACATAAATTGTTATTCTCTTTCTTTATGTATTTGCCCATTCATGTTTGCAGTCTGTCACTTCTCCATGGGTGATCCTAATTCATAGATAAAATGCATAATAAGGAACAGCATCACTTGTGCTTTTAGCTATGGGATATATTAAATATCTGTTCACACAATCAACTGTTAATACATCCTCACTGTGTGTGTTTGTAGCTATTGTTATGATGAACAGTTTAGCGCCTTTGGAAAAAAAAGAAATTTCATCTTCCAACAGGACCTGTAAATCGAGTTATACTTAATAAAGCAAGTCAAGAAATGACATGTTTGGAACAAAAGAAATATATTGGATTTTGTTACCTCGTTTTTTTTAAACTTACCGATTGCAAATTATTTCAGAATTAGCTACACCCTCGTATAAGCCTTAAATCCATGCGCAATGTAATTCTCTGTATATTCCGTTCAACAAATTATAGTTGTGTGGTGGATATTTGAAGCCTTGTCATTTATCAAAGTGTCTATACAATATAACAAAACTAGACTCATCCGTGCATGGCGAATGGGGAATTTTTAACATGATGCTTTTATTGATTTATGGAAAAAGCCAAATGAAAGCTAATAAAATATATTAACTATTTCTCCATTACATTGTGTCTGGCGCACTCATGAACACAGTGCCACTGCCATTCGCAACCATTATCACAAAACAAACGACCTTCGATACACTAGATCATTAGTAACAGATACTTTATAGCTTTTGTTAATCTTTGGGAACATTAGCCCCTGGGGAGTGGTTTCTTAAGTATTTATAGGCATACATAAGGGCCAACGATCAAGTCCATTTATCACCTGTTACTTATCTTTCATAGTTATGAGCAGTGAAACATTCAGTAGGCAGTAAATGCTATTTGCTCATTGGTTTCTAAAAGCGTAAAGAACAATTAATACGTAGAAACCAAAAATATATATTTTTTTATGTATTCTCAAAAACAAGTTTATTTTTTTTTTTTATATTTCATCAATAAATTGGCAGGATAATTAAATCATACAAATATTTCATTTGATAGAGGCAACCCCATTGCTGTAGGAAACACACATAATTTGAATGGAGTGCAACTTTAAATGGAAAAATGTCATATAACATATTTTGCAACCAAATATATATCAGGGATATTTGTAATTTTCAGTATATGCATTAATTGCTTCAGTCCTGTAGCTATACTCGTATATATGTATTTGTCTGTCTATCTATCTATCTAGTCAAATTTACATTTGCCTGAGATGATTTCAGCTATGCTGTTCTAGTTTGTCTGTAGTGAGGAGAAATTGGAATCTGGTATGCTCACAAACCTATTGTATTTCGGACAAAATTTAATTCCATTTATGTAATTACTGTTGTCCGTTTCCTTTCTTTATTTTCTTTTGTGTTTGGTGTTCTTTCCACCATCAAAGGTGGCTTTGATTGTTGTTTTGATCAGTCCATTTTGCAAGAGCTTTCTGTTCAAAATGAATCCTAGATGTTTTAACCTGATTAGATTAAAATGTGGGAGATATAGCGATATTAGCTCTAGTCTGACAAAGGTTTTTTTGGGAGCTGACAAATTGGCTAAAATTGGCTAAATTGAGATATTGTCACCAGTTGTGTTTTATCTGTGTTGTGTGAAGCAGATAAGCGGTCACCATGTCTTACTTGTCTTGAAGTGATGATGTTGACTCAAATGGGTGATGTCTGCAAATCTGAGCAAAGTTTGTGATAAATGGAAGCATATTTTTATTGCTGCTGCAATATGAAACTAGTATTTCATACACATGCTCGTTTAAAATTAAACAAAGAAAACAAAGGATATTGGAAGGCACTACCTAGAATAGGAGTTCCCAAAAGATAGATCATCAGATGTTTTAAAACTACAGCTCCCATGATGCTTTGCCTTCCTAAATGCATTCTAGAGGCATGCACAGCATCAAAGGAGCTGTAGTTCTACAATATCTGGGAATCTACCTCTAGGGCACCCCTTACCTAGAACATACGGTACTTAATAACAGTGCTGATAACACGCACAAAATGTTAGATAGTACATCATGTACATAAGTATTGGCATTAAAGGATAAAGGGCTCTTGAGAATATGCCATATATTGGGAGATGGGGTAAAAGAAACAGGACTTGAAAGGACTGCATGGAAGGAAGATGATGAGATGGATTGGGTAAGGTAGAGGGTAGACGAGGTATGTGAAAATGTTCATAATGTATATAGAACATTATTTTGGGAATAGTGGTAAGCTTCTATGAATAGATCGGGTTTTCCAAGAGGATTTAACCTTTGGAATATGGAGGATAGTTTAAGTCAATGGGACTGATTTCTATAACATTGTTACAGCACAGGAGGGGTCCTGGAGGTGAGATAGTTATTCAGTGTTGACAGAGGCTAGGTGTAGTTCTCAGGCAGAATGAAGAAATGTATTATTAAAGTATTTGGATGCATGAGACTGGTGCAAAATGATCTATGTAAATAAAATAATCCACCTGTATTAGCTAAATTTCTTTATTCAATGAGTTATGATATTTAATGGATGTGAAAAGGTCAGGAATCTGATGATCAGTGAAAGTATATTTAGAATTATTTTTTATCATTCTGGGAATGGCCCCATATTTAATAATTATTGATCTTTGGGCAATCTACATATTTCCCCTACGTCCCTGTTTGTGCTTCAAGACTTTGTATGCATAGATTTCCCCTTCTCTTTCCATTTCAAGACCATCATTTACCTATATACAATCAAGCCTCATCTATGCCTACCAGAAATAGCTGATTTCATTATTGAAGAACAATAGTCTCAGATCTTGACCCAGCAAAATTCAGATATATGCTGTCTAAATTCACTGAAGCAATGCTTTATTATGCAGATAGTTATAATACAGACATAACTGCTGTGTATTTTTCTAGAATACATAGAGGTCACTATTAGAATACATAAAAACTAGCCAGTGTTCATATTGTTATCTGTCCCTAGTTCAGTTATTCATATTCTGGATTCATTCTTCTTCCCCTCACTGCCTACTAAATGGGTTTTAAGTTTTTATAAATAATGTGCTGAGCTATCATATAGCCCCCTCTCTAAGATGTGTGTGTTATTAGTTTTCACATAAACCTGATGCAACCGCATCACGTATTTATTGTAAATGCAAAAATGATTTATTTAGCCTCTTTTATTGCTTTTTTTACTTTGAAAGCTCTGCCATATTTTCTGTCTATATATCAGCCATGGACCAAATCGACCAAGGTCACCCCCTCATTATTCTCATAATCTGTACAACTCCTTGCCAGCATAATGTTTGATATATCTCGACTGCTGTTTAAATCAAAACCGTCTTAGTATGTCTTGACTTTCCCTTGATTGTTTGTATGATAGTTTTCAGTAAGTGATTGACTGTTAATCATGGAATTTGCGATGTAAGGGAATGATAAATGAATATTCGTTCTACTCTTGAATTATGCATACTGCAAATTTAAAACACTGCATGTGGTTGGTGATGATGCTGCCTCTGCCAGTGACTATTTCAGCCATTAATCAAGGAGCTATATAGTTTTAGACAGTGTGTCTATTGATATGTCTGCCCAAAGAAATAGGAAAATGAAGTGCAACATATACATGTTTTTCATTTTTATTTATTTTGTGTTTTTTAACTCTTATGTACTCTAGTCCCGTTTATTTTAAAAAGAATAATGCTTTGTGACATGAGTTCTATTTGTTTTCAGCTGTTTTATACAAAGGTGTAGCTGATCATTATCAGTATTTCTAGTTAATCCTATATTTATTCTAATTAGCAAAATGTTTACTCTACAGCAGGGCTTGCCAATAGGCAGATCCCCAGATGTTGTAGAACTACAACTCCCATGAGGCTTTGTCAGTCTAAATGCATTCTAAAGGCTTGCAAAGCATCATGGAGTTGTAGTTCTACAGCATCTGGGAATTTACCTATTTGGCAGCCCTGTTCTACAGCATTATAATATTCAGCACAGTTTAAGTCTACTGATATGATCTACGGCACGTTTATGGGAATTTAAGATATCATCAATAAGGTGGGATTTATTTCCTAAATTGTGGAGAATTGACAAGAGAATTGCACATTTAAATAATGGAAATAGGAATATTCTCCAATGTAGCTACTTTTATAGCTTAACTTTTTTTGGCTCATAATTTGTATATCCCTCATGAATAAACATGAGTGCCGTTTAGTACACTCCCATTGTTGTGTTTGTCAACCTTCTCTACTCGACGATTGACTTTCAAGATATTTTTAGTGAACGCTGGAAACCAATTCATCTTCAAGCAAATGCTTCTGACAGATGATAATGAACAAGGTACCACCCCAATTTATGAAAGCCTTTCATAAGCAAAAATGCTATTATACAATTATCATTATTTTTATGTGGTAATTGTTAAAAAAAAAAAAAAAAGAACAACAATGTTCTGTAAATTTAAGATGTTATATAATCACTTTAAACATTGTGTACAAGTACATATCTTTGAATCAAGTCCTAATTATTGATAAATTGCTCTAACTTGCTGAAACCCTCCAGCAGCAAAAAGGTTCGATTCCATTATTCCAGTAATTTAATGCATTTTCCTGCATTGCCAGTAAACGCATCTTCTATGCCAGTAATGTTTTCAAAAATAATCAGGATGGTAATACTTACTGTTTAAAGCTGCAGAGATTTGTTTTTTCATGTTCTATTGATTTAGAGACAACTATATTGTTTTCATCCAAAGTGATCTGATGATTTTGTTTTAAATTTAATGCCATTTACCCACTTTTGATAAATGCAGAAAATTAATCTTCAATCAATTAAGCATCATGCTTGCGTGTTTTTTGTGTATAATTATTGCCTGTGGGAAACTCTGATCAGTACACATAGAGCCACATACATATTTCCTCCTTGATTCTTATGGTATTAATAATAATCTATTTATGTAAAGTGCACTTGTCCCTAAGGGGTATTGATGAGATTGAGCACATCCTTTTGGTTTTTTTAATGAATATGCAGTTGATGCACTAAATAAAATATCTGTCTTTCCAGCATGAACATAAAATATCACTTAATGCATGTATGTAAGATAATTTATCATGTTAATACTTTTTTAAACACAAATGTCAGTCAGTGTGTCAAACAATAGAACTGCCAAAGTAGCTGTATGGTAAATTACCATGAAAATACAATGCAATGATTATATAACCTGTGTCCAATAACACATTATATGTCTTCATTAAGCACAGTCAAAATGTTTAGGTTTCAGAGAGCTACATATCCCCTGATATTGGAGTGCTGTGAATCGGAACTCTGTTGGGCGCAGTAAAAGGGGCAAGACCAGTGATGAGAATTGTGTTTTTAGCACTGCCCGGATGGGTGGACCTGCTCTGAATGGGGGCAGGGCCGGCTGAGAATCTGGCCTGTCAGCGTGCCTTGAATGCCAAGCTGCCTGTCAATCATCCAGGCCATCCCACAGAGAGCAGACAAAGCAGAGAGATGTCTAATGATGCACTCACATCATGCTTTTTGGAGACAAATCCTTGGTGTCCTCAAAAGCAGAACACCAGGACCCTAAAATCAAGACTGTCCTGCCTGAATCAAGATGGTTGGGAGTAATAGTTCAGTTCAAAATAATTATTTTCATAGGAGTATATCACTGTCCGATTAACAGCATGGAGGGTGCAGCTTCGGAACAGGAAGCAATTTAGGAAGATTACACTTGTTCAATCATCTGTCTCTTAAAAGGACTGTATGCCTTTATTAGGCTTGGGAACTAGAACAAGTAACTCCAAAGTGAATTTCAAATGTAAGGACAAAATAGCAGAATTGGAAACAATATTCCATGTCAGCTATGCTTTCAGTTCATCTATTTTGATATAAAATTTTAAATTCATTTTGTATTCTCACTTTAGTGAATAATTCTGTCTGTGACTCCCAGATTTACATAGAAACATAGAAATATAGAATGTGACGGCAGATAAAAACCATTCGGCACATCTAGTCTGCCCAAAGGATTCTGGGTGGGCATATGCAAATTAGTTTAACAAAGAATCAAATTTTTGCCTCATTCCATTTTAAACATGGATTCCTTTTAATCTGTGTTTGCAGTATACAACTGCTTGGAACACAACTTAGGATAAGATGCAAAACCAGTGAACCACTCATGGACAGCTGTTTCGTTGTTAATGCAACTCTTCAGCATGAGGTTGGTTACTGGTTTGCTTATTGAGGCTTGGTAGTGCTTGGGAAGCAAAATCCAAATAGGTTATGGTGGGGAATATATATATATATATATATATATATATATATATATATATTTTACTAGTAACTGGGTTCAATCAGTTATAGGGATATTTGGTTTTGATAGACAATATTTTCCATGAATTCTTATAAAGAAAATAACAATTTTACACTTGTATATCTTTAAGGAGAAAACATCTCGCTTTTCATGTTCTGCCAGTGTACATTTCTATCTGTAAAGCTATTTCAAAATTGAAAAGTTTCAATGATGTAGTTACTAACATTTGTTGTAAGTAATTGTTTTAAGGATTAATAGAGTGACATATGTCTTGTTTGTTTGTTTGTTTGTTTTTGCAGGGATACCAGGAAGTGACTATATCAATTCCAACTACATTGATGGTTACAGGAAACAGAATGCCTATATTGCTACACAAGGACCGCTTCCTGAAACCTTTGGAGATTTCTGGAGAATGATGTGGGAGCAGCGTAGCGCTACTGTGGTAATGATGACAAAGCTGGAAGAGAGGTCCAGGGTAAATATATTTATTCTTAAGTATCTTTGTGTCAAATTGTTCTCTGTTTAAATGGAACCACGGAAACATTTTTGATTTGTACAGCATCTTTGTTTTTTTATCTACTGAGTGAGGAACTTCAGTATTTGCTCCATCACTTTCAATAGCCTTTTATTTTACAAATTAGAAGTTTTTTTTATATTGACAGCATTTTAAGAGAATAATTACATTCTTAGACTTTTCAACAGACTGTTATCTTACACATTATTTACCAGTAACGATTATAAAGTCAGTGACTGGAAGCCATCTTTCTTTAAATCATTATTTATGTTTGCTTTTGTACATATATAGGGTATTATAGAATATTTGTAAAGTAGCAAATTTCACCTAAAACTGGATCAGCAAAAAAATCAGATAAATAATATTATATTAAGAGATAAACACTTGGCATCAAGGTAGGTTTTTAGGTTTATGAAATAGAATTTTACCTGGCTACAACTTCGTTTGATAGCATGATTAAACGCTTAATAAAATTTAATTTATTAATGTGCATATAGAAATTACAGGGCTCTAAAATTCAAGTCTCAAGATACTAGCTTGTTTTTAATTTCCACATGCAAACATCCCAGAGGCAAGTGGAAATTTTCAGCCATGGTAATTTGAATACAATAGATCAACGGTATTGATAAACACATGATAAAGTTTCATATACTGTCTATTTATTGGTAGAGAGCTGTGATGGGATTATAAGGCTGTGCATATCTTCTATTCTCCATGCATCTCAAGTACCTGGTGGCTAAGATTAAGAGAATATATATGTTATGTTTCTTCTGAACATGTCCTTTGGGTGTCATGTTCTTCCGTGCGTGCATTCCTCATGAAAAAGTTGGAGAGGATATATGGGGGTAATTTAAAACCAAGATCAATTCTGATTTCCATGTGGAAAGGCCTTCCAAGTTGGCATTATATCACAGATACTTAATTGAAGACCTGGACAGCAAGCCAACATTTCAGATAGCAGTGGATAAGTGAATTAAGGGAAATTTGCATATAATAAAATTCCATAGCATTTCCAACCATGCAACAAACATGTTTACAATATTTGCACAATTTCATTTGTGCTAAAATATAAATGAAACTAAACTACCCTTAAGATGATGAAGATCCAAAATTGTATCCTTCATAGAAGTCAATGACAAAAAATTCTGTTTTTTAATCGTAATTTTCTATTTAAAAATATACAGGGAACTACAAATATGTAATGTAATTGATGCTAAATATGTTATTTATATGGGGCTGGGAATAGCAAGATACTATACTGCTGCCTGTGTGCACATTTTATTTTAAGTGAAGGGGCTAATAATACCAGTTGGGGTTGTCTGGTCCACTGGTCCTCCCCTATTCCTTGAGAAGCATTGAAGTTCACAGTCCATTGATACATAGTGTGTATAACCAAACACACTGTTACTACATTCTCTAAATTAAAATACAATAAAAGACATTCTAATTATGTACTTAAATAATGCTTTTTAATTACTTGTGCAGTAATGGCCGAGCTCGTATTAGGATTTCCCCATAAGAAAGCATTCTACAAAGCTTTCCTGTTGGATTCAGGTGACACTGGAAGTCCTCATGCACAGCATAGACAGCCACTAGAGGTGCAGTTAACGCTGTAAAGTAATTATTGCTGTCTTTAAAAACTGCAATAATTACCTTTGCAGGGTTAAGGGACCTGGGGCACTGCCCCAAGACCACTTCAATGAGCTGAAGTCATCTGGCTGCCTATAGTATCCCTTTAAGAAGGAAGCCTTTAAATCATACTGTAAAAAAGAAAACACAGTGGTATCCATTTGCCTCCCAAAGACTCTTGACTTTTCAGATTGCAACCGAGACCAACTATTGGTATATTTTTGGGAGATGTTGCATAAAGGATATGTTGCTCTTAAGACTAGATCTCTTTAAGGATCTAACTTTTAAGTGTGGGCAATATCCTCTATTTCCAGAACTTAGGTATAAGGCTGTGAGCTGCATTGATCAAATCAGGTATTACAGATATGTGGTATGTTTGTAAGTGCAGTTGTGTGTGGCATAGTAAATATGAAGCCTTGGTGAAAGGAGAGTTAGTGTCTACCATCTTGAAGATTACTGCATGAACGATTTGCCAGAATGGATGTATTAAGTGGCAACCCTACCATATAAGGGTACCATATTCCGTTTCATGGAGTATATTCGGGATAATTTCTCCTGGGTAAGATACAAATGAGTGATCAGTTAGTAACCTGCAACATAGTAGTTGATAGTGTTGCACTAAGCGGACTGTTCCCTGTCCAGAGAAAAGCATAGGTCACATTCCCAAACTTTGGGGAAGTATGGGAGGGGGAAATTGACTGGCTGGGCCAAGAAAAATCTGTACATGAGTAATATACCCTGTTCTGCAGGGTTGAGGCACATGCTTCCTTGGATAAAGAGTGGAGCAAATTCAGAGTAAAAAAATAAAAGCATATCATAAGAGATGGGTGCAAGCCTGCCATCAGGGCATGACAACCATGACGGTTGTCATGGGCTCAGCTGTCCTGGGGGGCCCAGACTGTACTGGGAGTCCCAGACCCCACATTCCCTAAGTGCACTTATATATAGCAATTATCGCTATATATTTGTGCACTGCAGGCCCCCTGCTCTCTGTTCACGGCAGAGTGGGCCCAGCACATTCAGTCTTTACTGCCCAGCAGCTCTTTTGTCTGTAACTCTTGTGAGCCACGACCGCCAGAGTAACCCATGGCAACGCTCCACGCAGCATGCAGGCCGTCTCGCGAGAGTCAAAGGATCTGCTGGAGGGTTAAGACGATATGTGTTGGGCCCCCTCTGCCTTGTGCTGCGTCTGGTTCCCTCCACCATGCCACTGGACCACCAGGGAATGCGCACACACACACACACACACTCTGTGTGCACTACAAAAACTACATACCGACACAAACACACACTGCATTTACTATACACACTCTGCATTCACTACACACACTCTGCAGTCACTATACACACAAACAGACTACATTCACTATACACACTTTGCATTTTCTGCAGTCACTATACACACACTACATTCAATATACACACTACATTCACTATACACACACTACATCCTTACACAAACACGCACTGTGCAGTCACTATGCACACTACATGTCTACACAAACACACACTCTGAATTCACTACACATACTCTGCATTCACTACACACACTCTGCCTTCACTACACACACTACATTCACTATACCCACTCTGCAGTCCCTATACACACACTCTGCAGTCACTATACACACACTGCATCCACTACACAAACACAATCTGCAGTCACTATACACGCACTGCATCCACTAGACAAACACACAATCTGCATCTAATACACACAAACACTACATACATTACACAAACTTACAATCTGCATCAACTATACACACTGCATCCTTGACACACCACATCAACTACACACATTCTACATTCACTATTCACACACCACATTCAGTACACACACATACACACCACATTCAGTACATACACATTATTCATCTTTGTGGGCGGATTCAGGATGGGCCCTGTGGGTGGATTTAATGGCAGGCCAAAGGGGCCCAGACCTTGAACTGTGTCAGGGGCACCAAAATGTCTGATGGATGAGGGCAAAGTATAATAATGCTAATTTATCTTTTTAGTAGTCCTAAAGCATGCTGATTACTCTTAGCACAACATACAGTGATACATGGAGGACTGACATATTTACGTAGTTACTAACATGAAGCAATATAATGGCTAAAATATTTTATTAGCCTAAAGATTCAGAATTGGGCAACATATATTTAATGGAGTTTAGAAAAGGGACAAATGACAAAGTAGTCAATATGAAATAGCATTTGGTAAAGCTGTGATATTCTTGAAAGAGGATCCCTTGCTGGAAGCTGGCCCCATCTCATTCCTTGGATAGAAAAGTACCCTAATCCCAAACATGACAAGTCTATAGAGTTATGTTAGCTCTGGGTACTCTATTCCAAAATTAGGCAAATAAGGAAAGTGTCTGCAGGGTTTTTAGATTCCAACCATAGGGTAGTTGGCATCAAGCACCTGGTTGCTAGTTGATTTCCAGATTAAAGCTAGGGAATTAGGCGAGACCGTCCATTCCATAAAATGTGTTGCCAGTGGGTGCTAAAATGAGAATAATCCAGATAGTGTGTTCTCCGGCTCTAAGAGTATGTATAATCTCTGCAGAAATAATGCATTTGAAAGCCAAAGAGGCTTGTTGGTCAGCATAGTTCTGTCACATAAATATTAGCAATTTGTGTCCACTGCTTTCAGTTGAGTGGTATGTCATGCGTCAGTTCTCACCCAACCATACCTGTGTTTAGATTTTCTTTGGAAGATAGTATATGAGGCTATAATAACAATAATAATGTCTGCTGAACAAATTGGGTTCTGAAAACACTAATTTTATTGTCATATATTGGTTATAAAGGAAAGCATCAAAGCGTGCAATTTGTCAGCTTCTGTAGAAATATTAAAAATAAAAAATAACTATATTTAGTCATTGAAAAGGTTTTCTTAAAGCTTATGTAACCTGTCTTTTTCATATTCACACTGATATTTTCACTGAAAGGAAACATAAAGGATTTTTTTGACAGTTTTGTGTACCGTATTTTTCACTCCATAAGACACACTTTTTTTCCCCCTCAAAAGTGAGGGGAAATGTCTGTGTGTCTTATGGAGCGAATGTGAAGCTTTACTTACCTGTCTTGTAGCGTGGGCCGGCAGCACAGCGCGCTCCGCGGTACAGGAACTTCAATTTCAGGTTCCGGTTTCAGGTTCAGTGTGCACACTTCCTTTCAGTCCCGCCGAAAACCTGAAATTGAAGTTCCTGTTCCGCGGAGCGCGCTGTGCTGCTGGCCCACGCTACAAGACAGGTAAGTAATTATGGGACAAGGGGAGGGGGGCACTATGGGACAAGAGGAGGGGGGACACTATGGGACAAGGGGAGGACACTATGGGACAAGGGAGGGACTCTATGGGACAGGGGAACATGGGACAAGGGAGGGGATACACTATGGGACAGGGGAGGGGGGAACACTATGGGACAAGGGGAGGGGGGACACTATGGGAGGGAAAGTGCACTATGGGACAAGGGAAGGGGGGAACACTATGGGATGAGAACACTATTGGACAAGGGGAGGAGGGGTTAAAGAACACTATGGGACAGGGGAGGAGAGGGTTAAAGAACACTTGGACAAGGAGATGGGGGTTAAAGCACACTATGGGACAGGGGAGGAGGGGTTAACAATCACTATGGGACAGAGGAAAGGGACAGGGGAGGGGGGTTTAAAGATAACTATGGGACAGGGGTGGGGGGTTAAAGATCATTATGGGACAGGAGAGGGGAGTGGGTGGTAAGGAACACTATGGGACAGGGGAGAAAAAAAATATTCTGAACAAACTGTCCCATAGTAAGAAACACTATGGAACAGTTTGTTCATAATATTTTTTTTTCTGGCTTTCCTCATCTAAAAACTAGGTGTGTCTTATGGTGAGGTGCGTCTTATGGAGCGAAAAATACGGTAATTACTTTTCCCCTATCATGTAACCAAAGAAAACAAAATGAACTCCTAAGAAAAAATGTTCTAGGACTTTTTGTGGGTAACATAGTTACATAGTTGTTTAGGTTGAAAAAAAGACCATCAAGTTCAACCTTGAAACCAATGCTGTTCATCCAAAAGATGGCCAAAAAAAAACCAAACAATTGTTGCCAATTCCACAAAAGGGAAAACATTCCTTCCTGACTTTTTGACGGATTTCTCCTTGGACCAACAACCTGTTTACATACATATCAATTATATACTTTAATATCATATTTCTGGAAAAAATCAAGAAGCCTTTTTTGAAAAATAATGGAATTGTGAATTGTAGCCATAGTAAACAACATTCGGCACATTCATTTCCTTCAATATAGTCTTGCAGTACAATGAATTCACCTTGGTAACTAACCGCAGGAATGATAGATTTGTAGATTGTATACAGTAAATGTTAATTATTTCCTGGAGATTGCTTGTAACTGATACATTGATTGGGGCCTTCTGTCTAAATGAAATTGTTGAATATTTTCAGTTCAGGAATATCAAAATGAAAGGCAAATAAAGTCAGAATTGTTTTTTGTGATGGTATGGAATGCTAGTGTTTTTGCTGGAAAGTCAGTATTTCATCCGCATTTATGTTCTCCACATAAATCTAATGTGTCTATTCGGTGTAGTTAATTATGTTGACATTGATCCCATTATTTTAGAATTGCTAGTGAATCTTGCATTGTCTTTGTATGCAGTAGTATGCTGCTGTGTTTTGTGATAAGTATTAGTGACTTAAAGAATGCCAAGACAATCTTTACATATAGTTTATACAAAAAATGTTTTTTAATGTCCCCTCTAGTGATTCGTATAAGCTGGTAACAGTGATGATAGCTGAGAACTGCTTGAGGGGTTTTCGTTTTTCATAATACACTAGTAAAAAGATCTATATGGACATTTGTTATAAGTTAGCAATATACATATTCAACAAGTCAAAATATTTATTTTGTAAGAGCTCATTCACTAAACCATGATATTTTGTTGTTGGATTGTAAAATTTTGTTTAAAAATGAAAACATTTTTGCAAGACATCTATTTTGAATTTTTTAGCATAGATAGTTTATTTTAATGACAAAGAACAATTGATTTCTAGATGTATAAGTTTAAGGATAGGAAAATAAAATGGTTATTATTATTATTATTGCCATTTATATAGCGCCAACAGATTCTGTAGCGCTTTACAATATTATGAGAGGGGGGATTTAACTATATATATATATATATATAGGAACAATAGGTTCAAGAGGATCCTGCTCAATCAAGCTTACAGTCTATAGGTTACAGAGTAATTAATATAATGTGCTGGAGTACCAGACTTTGGATGCCATGAAAGTTAAGGCTTTCATTTGCAACTTGGTGATTATTGAATATAACAATACATTTTATTTGTAGACTCAATTTTGACCTTTATGCCTTTACCATAAATTTATAAACTTTACGTATCTCCATATCCGTGCACAATGCTGTATTTTATGTCAAGTGATTTTCTCTTACTTTTTCAGAAATAATAATAATATTAATAATAATAATAATATACTAGTTAGCATCTACATGTCCATTCTACAATATATATAGTGAGAGCTCACCAATAGTTTGGTTAACCCAGTGTTACATGCACTTACGTGAGACAGGGTGTTAAAATGGGAATAAAAGCCTTGTTACCACACCAAGACCATATATGAAAACTATAAAAAAAAACATAACACACCAGTTCATGACACTGATTTTATTTGATACATCAAATACACCAAGTAGCTAATAGGGTATAAAGTTCATATATATAAAATGCATTACCAAAAAATGTATACACCACAGGTAAACACCAATCAAGTGCAAATTAATTACCCAATTAATGTTCTATCTCATTTACTGACTTATGGCAGGAGACCAAAACTCCAGTATGTGATGCTATCTGAGTTAATCACTAACCTCGGAATTGTAGTAACATAAATTTGAATTGTAGAATTTAGGGAAAATACATGATCTATAAAAATTTGCCAACTCAGATCTAGCTTTATCTAGCCCAATTTTACAATCCAGATTTAATGTGCCAGAACTCTGAAGTCAGTGAATTCTAAAAAACTGTATTAACAAAACTTTGCATAAAAATCTTAATGTAATTTTTACTTCAAAACTGTCTTCTGCAGCTAGTTCAGAGACTGAATGCAACTGCCAAAGCTTAGCAGTGCTATTTTGGCCATACATTTCAAATTCACTTTTAATTCACATAGAATGTCTAACTTTTAGATAACCTTTGCTATGTCCCATGCAATTCACCTTCCTTTGGGTGTTTGTTTCTGGTTGTATTCGTCTGCTTCATTCAATCCACAACTGCGGAGCAGGCAAATAGAGAGACAGCAGACTGACATGTAGTACTTGTAAATATAAGTAAAACTATCTGCCAGGCTGTCCGCTTTTCATTGGCTTTCAGCAGTGCTGTTGGTGCCTGTGTACATACACCATAAATAAAGAAGAGTTTTATAATGTGGGGGAGTGGCAAAGTGGGCAACTTTTGATGTAGAATGCTGCTAACATTTATTTATTGTTGCAAAAAACAACAAATATTTGAGCATGCAAATATACTACGCATTTATAGGGCCAAAAGTTACAATGCAAAATAAACAGTTATATGTATGAAAAAGAAAAAAATATTTTTTACAGATTAGTTACTGTCGATGGTAAAAATTAATTACATTGTGTACCGGCAGCACAGCACTTTCTCCAACGTTCAATTTTCCAGGCCTTGGGGAAATGTTTCCAGGCTGTGGTCGAACTTTTAAATGCTCTGTAACTATTGAAACTCTTAATAGTATCTGTATTTTTCCACTGCGTGCATGTGCTCTATGGTTACCAACATTACTTGTATCCATTTACTTATTTACTTATTGAGTAGGTTAAGTATTTCATTTTTTTAATTGTATGGAACATTCAGATGCTCAACTTTTTCCACAGTACGTAACAAATGTTTTACCATAATAGATCTCCCATTTCATTTGAAAATAAAAATTCAATTTTTCATAGTAACTAATTTGCTATTTTTAAATGGTTTTCCTATGTAGAGAATTTACATTTACAAATGCAGTAAAGCAGTTTCTGGGAATATATACTGTATATATAGTATCTATGCATATCATTATACATATCTTAGCTATAACAAATCAATTGGAAAAAAAAGATGCACACCTTAGTTAATAAGTCAAATCACTTTATTATATACACAAAATAAACAAGACAAAAATAAGTAAGAATAATAACAATATTGCAATCCTACAAAAAACAGTGATAGAGCCTATATAGCATACACTTAATCCACAAAGGCATAAAAGCTCACAAGCATATTGCCTCAGACGGACTGGGCACGTGACTCATACCCCAACATTTTACCACAATTACTAGTACCCTTCTCAAGGATCAATCATTTGTGCCCTGTATAAAATTTCTGTATTACATTGCTATTTAATTTTTTTTATATATAACGTATTTATTAGCTACACATTTCATGTTTGTTGTTGTTTTTTTTTTAAATGTCTATAGGTTTTGTTTTGTAATGAATGGAGATAACGCAGTAGCATGTACAGTTTACCCACCCATACTAAGAGAGTTTCTTCGAAAAATGACATGTGATAGGGGTCAAACATAAACCATTTTTAGTGTTTATATTACCTGAGATATATAGTGCACAAACCTCAAATGGAAAGAGAAGGCACTGTAAGGCTGAGTAATGTGATATTCACTAAAACATTTTATGTGTATTTAATATATATATATATATATATATATATATATATATATATAAAATTGGATTAGCCGTATTTGTCCAGTAGACTATATGCCAGAGTTTTGCAGTAGGCACACAGTATTGCTTCAGATCTGAGGAAGAGAGGAAACTCTCGAAAGCTTGTCTTTAAAATATTATGTTAGTCCAATAAAAAAGGTATCAATGCATACTGCAATACTCTGGTATTTTAGCATTATATATATATATATATATATATATATATATATATTCATTCATTTTTTTTTATAATATACAAATGATGGTAACCAAAACTTTCCAATGTGTCATTTCTAGATGTATGGTTCATGCTCATGTGTATGTAGCGATTGCTGATGTCTATTTCCTTTCCTCTCTAGATAAAATGTGATCAGTATTGGCCCAGCAGAGGAACGGAAACATATGGCCTAATCCAGGTGACGCTGCTGGATACTGTTGAACTTGCAACTTACTGTGTCAGGACATTTGCACTTTATAAGGTAATTGTTTGTTACCATATGCTTTCTTTCTTCATTTTTTTTTTAAACAATGCAGTTTTAATATATAAAAAAAATATATATTTTTTTGTAATTAAACTGGGCTAGGTATAATGCTGAGTAAAATGATTATACAAGGACGTTTTATATTCTCAGCAGTGCAGGACCAATGGCAGAGCAGTCTGGTTTCATAATGAACCGTATTGTGAACTCCATACACTGCACATAATCATACATGATTCAAATATCTGGGTCTGTCATTATTTAAATCAGTCGGACATTTCTGGATTGTATCAGTCCCATAGATAAATATATCTTTCCATCCATCCATTCATTAGTCCATCCATCCATTCATTAGTTCATCCATCCATCTATCCACTCACTCACCCATCCAGCCATCAAGCCATCCATTACAAGACATTAACAGCTTGTTGTGGTGTATACGGAATGAAAAGGGAGGGGTATGAGCAAAATGAATAGATGAGTAAAGATAAATGTTTTATTAAAAAGCCAAGATATTTCTTCTGGAGCAATGGAGGTAGATTGCTTAAAAGCTATTCTTTTGGAACAGAGAATGGTTGTCCAATTTGTTTCTTCAAATATGGCTAAAGTTGGTTCATGCTGAGATGTGGTAACTGAGAGAATGTCAGGTAGTGAATAATTCCTTTAAATATTATACACTGCTCTTGGACCCTGTTATTCTATATAGTTTATCAGAAGCTTGTTATTTCACCGGCTGTCAGTGTAGTTCCTCAGTGCAGTGTATTTATGGATATTTATGGACTAATTTACAGTTACCCAGAAATGATTCCAATGTCCAGCTATATAGTCCCATGTCAACAGAATTTTATTTTGAGAATCAGTAAATACTACAAAATAATGGCCGTGATATTGACTACTTCTGTACCAAGCATCTTGAAGGCAGGTTTGTGTGTCTAGAGTTCAAATCAGGGCCCTTGTATCCAGCTATAGCTGCATTGATACATAAATGAACTATTTGCCATTCAAGTAAAATTTCCCTTCATGACAACATCTGTGCTCTATGTGAGTAAATGAATATGCTTATATAAAGTGGGTTTACTTCCTTCTATAATAGTGATGATATGCCAATCCACATTCTCTCTTTACATATCAGAACATTCAAATACACAATATATATTTATACAACAATGCCATGAATAAATCCTGTCTGTATAACTGCATTGTGATGACAACCCATTATTTGATTCTCTAGGTATAATCTCACACACGTAGGTGTTTTATTCAAATAAAAAAAACAGTACATCAAAGTTATTTTAGTTTGAGTGCAGCTGGCAAGACATGACATCATGCAATACAGAAGCAGATCAGTGTGTCTTCACATTATATATGCTACCAATCTATTAAAGACTAAATAAAATTACGCAACTCAGATGATGTATGTATTATATGGGGCTTGACTGACATATATTTTTTATGTGACTATGTTATGTTTCCCTCACCAATATGCTGATTTTTTTAAATAAATGTATCATTTGTATTAGGGGGGTAACATCATAGTATCACTTAGTTACAAACATTACGTTGTAACCATAAGAGAGTAGGTACAGTAACAGATTTTGAAGCATAACTAATAATCATTCACATAGGCATTTAAATGGTACTTCAGGATGTTGTTTACGCGTTGCTACTATAAGCTATTCACTCTGTAACTGCTGTGGGAGGTGGTAGAGAGGTTTGAGCTTAGCGCCCGGTAGGCGTAGGGAGTAATGTGTGTGTGTAGGGATATTGTGGAAGAGGACTTCCGGGTGTGCATGGTAAGTGCCGGGGTTGAGCTCTAAACCTTTATTCTCCAGGACCTCGTAGCAGTCAGGTGTTTGTCTGCCAGTGAGGCTCTGCGCTGATACACACGTTGTGGGGTTAGGTCCACTACCAATCGTCTCAGGTTTTTAGGGCTTGCCAACGTAGCTATGGCCCTTAGTTTTTTGAGAGGGGGGAGTGTGTAGTAGGAGGTGGGAGAGGACAGTAAACTAGGGATGGGGGGGTTGAGATGCTCTTCATTGCATGTACTTCAGAGGTTGGTTTTCATCACCCTGGTGTCATCACCATCCTACCATTTGGACCAGGTGCGGTTATAGTGCAGTTGTGTACCACTGATCGTGTGTGACATTTTCTCATACTGTTGAGTAAGGCTCACTTTGGCAAGCACCGACTGTATATCTGGTGAAAGGGTGGATTTCCATAGGGCGGCTATGCATTGCTTTGTAGCTAGTGTGATGTAGGTGATTAGTGATGCTTTGTGAGCCGTAATACCTTGTGGTAACATATGGTAATGTTCAGGGGTAGGTGGCAGGGTTTTCCCTACTTTGGATTTTATCAGGTCTTGGATTCATTGCCAGTATTGGCTGAGTGCAGGGCAGTACCAGAATATGTGACTTAGAGTGCCTTCCTGTTGGTTGCATCGCCAGCACTTCGCCTGAGTGCCCGGGTATATTTGGGCCAACCTTTGGGGCGTATAGTACCACCTTAGGCTGCTTCCACATGGTCTATACAATGTGTAGCCCTTTTAACTAGTGTCATGGCCCCCACCCACCTGTGCGGCTCAAACGTACCATTCAGCTCCCTTTCCCATTGTAATATATAGGATTGTTTTGTCGGTCTGTCTAAGTCTAGTAGGCGGTGATAACACAAGGATAGCGTATTTTTTATTTTTTTGGCCCAGGCATAACATATCAAATTGGTTGTGGGGTTGTGTGATTGTTGTTATTCTTTTGACATCCCCTACTATATGCTTTATACAGAGGTATGTGAAGATTTCGCTGTTAGGGAGAAGGTATTTCCTCTGGAGGTCGGGGAATGGTAATAGCCCCTCAATTCCCAGGAGGTGTGATATTCTGGTCACCCCTTTTTCTATCCATCCCTGCAGGGGGAGGTCGTGAGTGCGGCGCTGGAGACTAGTCAGTGGGGCGAGAACCTCTATGTTCCCGCTGATCAGTTTTGGGGCCCATCTTAACCACAACTGAAGTGACCCTCTCGTTGTCCTGAGGGTTTTGGAATGGAGGGGTTGGGCCTTGGCGGGGATCCACAGTAGATCACAGAGGGAATGTGGTACGCTGAATGCGCTCTCCAGGTGATACCATCCAGGAGACGTGCCATCTGGGAAAGATTTGTCGCTAGGTAGTATTTAGTTATGTGGGGTACTCCTACGACATCCCCTCCCATGATCATGCTGATGTTTGCTAGAGATACCCTTGGTGTTTTTTTTTTCCAGATGTGCGCATTAAGGAGGCTTTGGAATGTCCGGAGGGTGTACTTAGGAAGGCTAATCGGGAGGGCTCTGAAAAGGAATAGAATCTGTGGGAGGATGATCATTTTGATGGCATTAATGCACCCTAGCCAGGATGTGTTTTTGTTGCCCCAGCTCTCCAACCGTCGCTCTATGTCCACCATTAATTTCCCATGATTTTGCTTTATAAGCTTGTGTTTTTAGGGTGTTAATTGTGTGCCTAAATAGGAGAGGGTGTCCTTCCTCCATTCGAAGGGGTAAAGTGTTTTTAGAGACTTGAGTTGGGATCTGGGCTGGTTCATGGACAGCACCTGGGTCTTTGACACATTGTTTTTATAGTAAGAGACCCGTCCGTAGTCTTGTAATAGGTGTAATAGAGTTGGTAGAGAGTCAGAGGGGTTGGTGAGAAAAAGGAGGATGTCATCTGCAAACACTGCTAGTTTTTGTTGGCCAATTGGGTAGGGGATGCCCACAATGTTAGGGTCTGCCTTGATTTTGCGGATTAGGGGCTCTAGTGCAAGGATAAAAATGAGGGACGAAAGTGGGCAGCCCTGCCGAGTGCCGTTCGTCAGAGCAAAGCGTCTAGAGATGAATCCGGAGCTCATGACTGTGGCTTGAGGGGAAGACTATAGGGATAGGAGTCCAGTCAAGAATTTGGGTGGGAAGTTAAGCCTGTGGAGGACCTCCGACATATAGCCCCAATGGAGCCTGTCGAAGGCCTTCTCCGTGTCCAATGCTATCATATGTCCCTGTGAGCTGTCCATGTTCATGAGTTCCATTATGATCAGGGCCCGTCTGGTGTTGTCCTCTACCTGGCGTCCGGGAACAAACCCCGACTGCTCAGGTGAGACAAGTTGACATAGTAGGGGGCGGATTCTATTTGCCAGGACCTTGGCGAATAACTTGGTGTCGGCATTAAGAAGCGAAATCGGGCGGTAGTTCGCGCAGGAGTTTGTGGGTTTGCCTGGTTTGGGAAGCGTGACAATTGTGGCTTCTAACATTTCCAGGGGCATGTTACCCGGGTCTAAAATGTGGTTGAATAGTGCCGTGAGATGGGGGAATAGTAGGTCCTCAAAAACCCTATAGCAGTGAGTGGAGTAGCCGTCCGGGCCTGGGGCCTTGTGTCTCGGGGTGTCACGTAATGCCCTAGATATCTCGATGGGTAGGATCGGGTTTGTCAGTGCTGTGGCCTGTTCGGTGGAGAGCTGGGAATGGTGGTGATGTTCTGAGGGGTGGGTTGGTGCTGGATGGTATCCCCGGAGAGCAGGGCCGGACTGGGAAAAAAATTCGCCCGGGCATTTTTTTATCACAGCGGCCCACTAAGAAGGGGGCGGGGCAGAGAGGGTGTGTTTTGTCATCACTCATGACAAACACGCCCCCTCTCAAAGTGAGCATGTTGGTTCAATGCTCTTCCAGGGCAGACCATGCACAGAGCTCTGCTGAAGAGCTCTAGCATGAGAAAAAAGCCCTGTATTTGTTCTGCGCAGTGCAAGCAAATTTAATAACATGCTTGCACTGTGTTTCCTTGCAACTTGTCTCTGGTGTCTCTATAAATGGATACCAGGAGACAAAGGGCCAGGACAGAGTATTGTGCATGTGTTTGGAGCCTGCTTGTGGTATTGCGTGTGTGTAGAGTGAGCTGGTCGTGGTGTGGTATTGTGTAATAAGGTCGGTTTTAGTCGTGTTGTGTTTGTGGTGTAATGTAATGCATATGTGGCTAGGGGCTTTAGAGAATGTGTGTTTAGGGGATATAGCAAGTGTGTGTATACAGGCTATAGTGTGTGTGTGTGTGTGTGTGTGTGTGTGTAGGTGATGTAGTGTTTGTAGAGAGTGTGTGTTCAGGGAATGTAGTATGTGTTTGCTTACAAGGAATCTAGTGTGCGTATAGGGGACCCAGAGTGTGTGTGTGTTTGAAGGACCCAGAATATGTATAGGAGATCTAGTGAGCGTGCGTATATAATGGATTCAGAGTGTATATAGGGATCTAGTGTGTGTGTATGTGTGTAGATGATCCAGAGTTGGGTAGAGGATCTAGTGTGTGTCTGGAATGAAATGTGTTTAGGGGTGCTGTGTGTGTGTGTGAGGGGTGCTTTGTGTGTGTGTGAGGGGTGCTGTGTGTATATTTATATGTGTATATATATTATATACATATGTTTGGAAGTATTGTGTATGTGTGTGATGCAGTGTATCGGGGGGTTGTGTGTGTATGTGAGGGGTGCAGTATGTGTGTGTGATGGATCCTGTGTGTGAGGTGTGGGTGCTGTGTGAGAGTGCTGTGTGTGTGAGGGTGCTGTATGTGTGGGTGCTGTATGTGATTGATTTGTGTGAGGGTGCTGTGTGTGTGGGTGCTGTGTATGATGTGTGTGAGAGTGCTGAGTGTGAGAGTGCTGTGTATGATGTGTGTGAGAGTGCTGTGTATGATGTGTGTGAGAGTGCTGAGTGTGATGTGTGTGAGAGTGCTGAGTGTGAGAGTGCTGCTGATGTGTGTGAGAGTGCTGTGTAGATGTGTGTGAGTGTGTGATGCGAGAGTGCTGTGTATGTTGTGTGTGAGTGAGAGCGGCGCATGATGTGTGTGAGAGTGCTGGAGTGTGATGTGTGTGAGAGTGCTGTGTATGATATGTGTGAGAGTGCTGAGGTGAGAGGTGTGCATGATGTGTGTGAGAGTGCTGTGTATGATGTGTGTGAGAGTGCTGAGTGTGATGTGTGTGAGAGTGCTGTGTATGATGTGTGTGAGAGTGCAGAGTGTGAGAGTGCTGTGTATGATGTGTGTGAGAGTGCAGAGTGTGAGAGTGCTGTGTATGATGTGTGTGAGAGTGTGTGAGAGTGCTGTGTAGGATGTGTGTGTGCAGAGTGTGAGAGTGCTGTGTATGATGTGTGTGAGAGTGCTGAGTGTGAGAGTGCTGTGTATGATGTGTGTGAGAGTGCTGAGTGTGAGAGTGCTGTGTATGATGTGTGTGAGAGTGCAGAGTGTGAGAGTGCTGTGTATGATGTGTGTGAGAGTGCTGAGTGTGAGAGTGCTGTGTATAATGTGTGTGAGAGTGCAGAGTGTGAGAGTGCTGTGTATGATGTGTGTGAGAGTGCTGAGTGTGAGAGTGCTGTGTATGATGTGTGTGAGAGTGCAGAGTGTGAGAGTGCTGTGTGATGTGTGTGAGAGTGCAGAGTGTGAGAGTGCTGTGTATGATGTGTGTGAGAGTGCTGTGTAGGATGTGTGTGAGAGTGCAGTGTGAGAGTGCTGTGTATGATGTGTGTATAGGATGTGTGTGAGAGTGCTGTGTAGGATGTGTGTGTGTGAGAGTGCATGAGTGTGAGAGTGCTGTGTATGATGTGTGTGAGAGTGCAGAGTGTGAGAGTGCTGTGTATGATGTGTGTGAGAGTGCAGAGTGTGAGAGTGCTGTGTATGATGTGTGTGAGAGTGTAGTGTGAGAGTGCTGTGTATGTGTGAGAGTGCTGAGTGTGAGAGTGAGAGTGCTGTGTAGGATGTGTGAGAGTGCTGTGTAGGATGTGTGTGAGAGTGCAGAGTGTGAGAGTGCTGTGTATGATGTGTGTGAGAGTGCTGAGTGTGAGAGTGCTGAGTTTGATGTGTGTGAGAGTGCTGTGTATGCTGTGTGTGAGAGTGCTGAGTGTGATGTGTGTGAGAGTGCTGTGTATGATGAGTGTGAGAGTGCTGTGTATAAATGTGTGTTGGGGGGGTAAATAAAATACATGCTACTGGGGGATGCAGGGTCCTTAGTTGGGACAAGGCCAGCCTGCGTTTTTGAGACGTATTTAGGCCATGGGCATTTAGGAATACTAAGAGAAATTCGTTGGTGGGGGGGTCATTGCAGTAGGGGTAGGGCGGCTCTAGTGCACATCTGGGTGGGTGTGGGTGTCCCCGTGGATTCTGCGCAGTAAGACTTAGTGAGGTTTTTAGTGGCCTCAGTTCGTATTTTGTGGTAGGAAGTGAGCATCTCAAGGGTGGGTCTGGGGCATGGGATATAACACAACTTACAACAATTGTAACAGAAATAGATAACATAAACAAAGTATATATGTCACGAGCGTGGGCTATAGGCCCAGCCGAGACAGTGGGGAGAGTGTGGAAGTGACAGGGTTAATGACACCAGACCCCTGGTTACCTGTTGCTAGTCCCAGCAACCACTCAATTAACCCCTGCAATCCCTTCTACACTAAACCCCTTAGTACACTTTACTGCCACCACCAAGACTTTTAAACCCGGGCGTCTTAGGTTACCCCACACACAGGAGAATTATAGTATCACAGTTCTACTTTTACTGATAAAACATATATAGTTAACCCTTTTTGGTAACGTGTTTACCTGAGCTTTCCTCTGGAGAGTGAAGCTCATAGAGAACAGAGACACAAGCTGATTAAGTAAACATTTAATCTGACAAAAAGGATTCACAGTGCTGAGTACAAAATACAGAAATAAATGACATACAGATAACAAATTGCAAAACAGTACATAAAATAAAATAGGAGAAAACACAAGAAATTCCTTACATATATTTACCCCATATAGAATTCTTGTGGGAGTCTTAGATGGTATAGGTCTCCTAGAAGTTACTGACAAAAGAAAAATGAATAACTGACCTCCCTGGATAGTCCAACACCCTCATATATCTAAACTAGTTGTTTCTCAGTGGGCAGACCCCTGGGGGGGGATCAGAGGGGGTTGGTCTGGCAGTCTATTGCCCACTCTATGAAATTCCTTGTGTCCAGCTCTGGTGATGGCTATCTAGATGTTTTATGGTCTAGGCCTGGTGCAAGATCAAAGACCACAATAAATGTCATCCCAAGGTTTACAAAAAAACAACTCTTAACATATCTCAACACACATCAAACACCAACTCATGCTTTTGGCATGACAATATACAAAGCAAATAGCTATAAAGAATTATGTGGAGGACCCCACAGCCGAGCGCGCACCCTCTACTGCTCTAAAAGGGGAGAGTTTCGGGGCGGGGGGAGTGTTTCAGGGGGGGGTTCGCCAACATTCGGTGGGGCCTTTACGCCTTTCATGGCCCAACCACATATAAGGGATGAGAAAGAGGAGGGGTGGCCCTTGCCCTTGCAGGAGCCCATTGGGAGAATTAGTAAAGGTCGGTGTCGACAAGGCCGAAATTGTAATTCTAGGCCAGCTTGTGCGCCTCATCTATTCCCTTTGGGGCACATTAGGGTGTGGATCATGGGCGGAGAGTCCCTTCGCCTATTGCCATTTTAATTCCATTCAAGTCTCTCCTTTGGACAAGTTTCTGGCTCACGAGTGGGGCAATAAGTCCGATGCATGGAGTGGTGGGAGAGATAGTGTCACTTTGGCTGGGCTTATTAGGGCAAGGGCATAAATTGTACTCACGTGCAGGTGAAAAACCCTTTTTTGTCACCACAGTCCCATAGCATGGAAGTCGGTCTTTGGAAGATTCAGCTGAAACTCGCCTGAGTAGGCAATAACGGTAGCTTCAACTCCTTGGTGGCATCATTTGCTAGGCATTTGTCCAGCTTGTGGCCACTTTCCGTAGTGGGGCTGGAGAGATGGTCACGTTGTCGTCGGGGAGCAATCCCCATGATTTGAGTGTCTCCATTCCATGGGGCGGGTCTTCAACTTTGGTGAGAGATCCATTCCGCCATATCAAGAGTTTTGTGGGAAAGCCCCATCTGTAGGGCACTTTGTGATTTCTGAGTCATTTTGTGACGTTGATGAAGTCCCGTCTCCTGGACATCGTCGTCGGAGACAGGTCAGCATATAGGGATATCTCCTCGTAGGTGGGTGGCATCTAGGAGGCCTTCCTTTGCGCTGTAAGTATAGCTTCCTTTGCACTGTAATAGTGTAATCTAGTCACTATGTCTCTTGGGACATCTTGTGCGAAGTTGCTGGGTCTTGGTACTCGGTGCGCCCGATCAAGGCGTAGATCTGCTGGCTCCAGGGCAGGTTGAATTGCCTGAAAGAGCTGCAGTAGGTAGGACGGCAGTTCTTCGTGTGTTATCTTTTCCGGCACTCCACGCACGCGGATGTTGTTGCAGCGGGAACAGTCCTCCAGGTCCGGCATTTTTTCCTTCAGGCGCCTGTTATTTTTCTACTATTGCATCATTTGCTTGACACAGTTTGTCTGTTTTTTCCTCAAATACGTTTACTCGTGTCTCCACATCCAGGAGGTCTTTGCACATGTCTGAGACCGCTGTTTGAAAGTCGGTTCTCATAGAGGTACCTAGCTCATAGAACATGGCTGCCAATTTCTTCTCTGACACAGAGAGGTCACCCGTAGAGGCTTGCCTCGAGTCATTATCAGATCCTGCATCAGATGCTTGCGTAAGTGAGTGGGAGCCGCCGCCATCTTGGTTGGAACGAAGCCGGTCTCTCTTCCCTTGTCGGGAGAAATCTGATGCTCGTTGGGCTTTTGGAGGTGCCATGTTGGGTTTGGGGGGTGTTCCCCTTACCTGTGGTATCTTTTTTGGAGTGGTGTAGGCTGTTTGCCACTTTTTATCATAGTTGTTTAGGCCTATCCGATCACGGAGCTCTCACAGCATGCGACCGCTCCATTGGACTGGAAGTCCCGCCCCCTCAATATGCTGATTTTTATTGTTCCAAACTGAATGTTTTTCTTAGGTAGGGGAATTAATGCTCTGTTCCTAAGATTGGTCATTACATATCACTTATACAGTTCCAAAGTTCTCCCTTTTACGTTTACACTGAGACTTCACTCCAATTCATATTTCTTTTTGGACACTATTAAAGGGAGACTTTCACTTCTCAAGATTTTAATATTATATTTATCTCTATAATTTACAGATATGTACCTGGGAAAAAAATAACATTAGACATAGTAACCCGCACCTCTTTATCCTGCATCTTAGCTCTCTTGTCAAACATTGTTGTGTTGTTTGCACCTATCAGTCAGCATAGAGAAAGCATACAGAGAAGAGGAGAACTAAACAATGTTTATATTTTTCCTATTTATTTGCAATGTTTACCTTGTCAGAATTGGATTAAGATGTAATTAGCAAAACTATTCATACTAATTTAAAAGAGAATTGAGCATCATTATAGGGATCTTAACATGTAGGAAAGATAAGACTAGGGATATGGTAGGAACATTTAAATATATAAAGGGAATCAACACAGTAAAGATGGAGACTATATTTAAAAGAAGAAAAACTACCACAGGGGCAAAGGTTTAAAAATAATATCAGGAAGTATTACTTTACTGAGAGGGTAGTGGATGCATGGAATAGCCTTCTAGCTGAAGTGGTAGATGTTAACAGTGAGGGAGTTTAAGAATATGTGGGATAGGCACAGAGCTATTCTAGATATTAGAGACTAATGAAAATATTAAGAATATTGGGCAGACTAGATGGGCCAAATGGTTCTTACAGTGAGGGAAAAAAGTATTTTATCCCCTGTTGATTTTGAACGTTTGCCCACTGACAAACAAATGACCAGTCTATAATTGTAATGGTTTTTCTGGATATTTTTTTTTTTTTTTGTTATTCTGTCTCTCACTGTTAAAATACACCTACTATTAAAATGATAGATTGATCATTTTGTTTGTCAGTGGACAAACGTTCAAAATCAGCAGGGGATCAAATACTTTTTTACCATACTGTATTTGTCGTCACATTCTATCACATGAATAAAAGGTTCTAGGTGATTTCCAGTGTTTCACTCAATGGTGTGAATTCTAGAAAAATTTCTGTTCCTCTTTAATGAAGCAAATAATGTGAGGAGAATGATCTTAATCCCTGGCTTGCATGCTATAAATATTGGGCTGCCTGTTATATGGGCATATATATGACTGAATGCCTATTTTATTACCCAATAACAGGTTTTTATACAGTCTGTAAAGGATTGATTGTTTGTATAATGTGGAGGTGCACTTGATCTCTTGTGTAAAATATAAATTAATAGGAGACAATTGTGTTAATTAAATCCTATCAAAGTTTATCTTCTGACAGGTGTATGTATCATAAACTTGAAGAATGCAAATTTGCAGCTTTTGTTGTTATAAGAATATATCATGTAATTCTTTTAAACAAAGGAACTCATAAATATGTTTCTTGGATGCAATGTTCTGATTTCAAGCTTTCTATCTGACAGAATGGATCCAGTGAGAAGAGAGAAGTAAGACAGTTCCAGTTTACTGCTTGGCCAGATCACGGAGTTCCAGAACACCCCACGCCTTTCCTAGCATTTTTGAGACGAGTTAAAACTTGTAATCCGCCAGATGCAGGGCCGATGGTTGTTCATTGCAGGTACGGTAAATACTGGCAATAGTTTAACCTTACTCACGAAAGGATAACATGTAGACTAGAAATGATCATGGAAAGGAAGAAAGAAATTATAAGAGGGTATGGTATCGCTATCATGACCTATTTAAGTACAATCAGGATTAATTTTGATTTATTATTCAAGGAGTTAAATAACTTTGAGCAGTATGAACTGTAACGTTAGTAAAAAATAAATAAATAATAATACCCTAAATAAATGCATGCACCGTATATTAGTTTCATAAATGATGATTAAAATCTCTGGATCAAGAGCACTATCTGCTTCAATTAGGTTTGTTCAGGTATGCTTTTACAGCAATTCTAAGCTATCCCCAGCACCTATACTCTATCATAACCATCCATAGGTGGACAGAAAATGAAGTGAAACTTCAAGCATTGTTTCGTCAATGGTCGTTTGACACACAATAGTGGGTGGCACGCAAAGACTTCTTGCACCATAATCACTTGAACTAGCTGTAGTTGTTATTGTGTTGTTTGGCTAAAATATGCAAAATGGAGAATGTTTTCAATTTTGTTATGTTACATATTTGTTTCCAACATTGCAATTCTGGCCTATATGCCATATGTCAAAGTCGACATCAATGATTAGGCCTTTTTTTAACCCTTTTATGGCCTTAGTTCATTTGTAGAAAGGTTGTTTTGCACATTCCTATAGCTGAAGTGAGGGATAATATTTAAATGAATGCATACAATTAGTTATTTTGTCTGTATGCACACACTGTATCACTGTATCAATACACTTTGTTTATATGAAGCATTTTCTTATAAAGTGGAGCTCTAGCTGTTTGCAGTAGACTTTTTCAATGAACAACTGTGCTATACCAAATGAGCAGCTGTGTGCAATGAATTCTGTATGAGCATTACTGGTGTGCAAAATAATTCCACCATCTGCAGGAAATGTTAAAATATTTTTATAACCTAATAACTACAGTCTATTGAGAGATTTAAGTGAGCTTTCCCAGATGTATCGATGTTCCTTATTATCTATACACATAGAATTCCTTGGAACAATGTGCATTCAGCTGGGGTAGGAGGTGTTTAGGTAAAAATCGAATTCATGTCTACATTGAATAAATACTTAAGAAAAAGCTGCGATTCCAAAGTTATCAGAGATAAAATGTGACATATCCATTGTTTTAGTATTGCTTGAAAAACATAGTTTGACTATTGAATTACATATGATGTTGGACTCTGTTAAGGAAGTATGAATAGTTAGTGGGGGATGGGATGCAGACAGATAATGGTAGAGACATCTAAAATGTTGGATTATATAGCTAATCCTGCAGATATAGATAGCTCTCAATATAGACACATAGATTTATAGAAACAATAGTTCTTTCTTATTCATATGTGCGGTCAACTCTAAAATAATATCATATAGTTTCATTTGAATGTTGACGTAGCATGAACCTCTCATGACAAATTCACTTTAAACATTTGCTTAGAGGAACACTTCAGGCACCAAAACAATTTCATCTAAATTAAGCTGTTATGGTGCCAGGAGGCCCCTGGAGGCTCTCTTACCTCGATGGATTAAAGCATTTTCGAACGGCTTAACCCCAAAGTTTTCTCCAGCGCCTGTCTCCAATCCCCTGTACTGTCAAAGAAGGTGAAGTAGATGGTAGGGTCAGGGATACATTTGTGCTGCTTACTTCTGAGAGACTTCTGAAGGAAGAGGTTGGGAATCTGTGTATATGTGTGTGTGTGTGTGTCTAACTATTTTTGTGTGTGTGTGGGTATATCTGACAGTGTGCTTACCAATGTGTGTATAAGTGTGTGACAGCCTGTATATCTGATGAGTTTTCCTTTAAAGTAATGAAAATAATTTTTTTTCTGATATTAAAGATTAACCTTGACATTTCCCATGCTGTGGATGCATTTTAATTATATTTAAACAAACTAGAAATAATTTTAGAAGACAATGAGGGTACATGATTCCCGTTAGTGTAAAGCACCAAATTAACTCTAATTAGGCAGTTTTGGTATATAGATCATGCTTCTGCGGTCTCACTATTGAATTCACTGTCATTTGGAAGGAGATCCCTTTTGTTTCTGATTATGCAGCTCTAACCACACTTTCCCTGGCTGAGATTCACACAGCCACCATTATTAAAAAAAAAAAAGATTTTATTTTCAATCAGCTCTTACAGCACAGTGTGGTTACTTAAGACATTCTTGTCTCCTGTTCTGTTATTTGAATGTTAATCACACACAAGACTCCAGAAGGCTATTAACTGGGCGGGAGATTTTAAAAATTTAAATTAAACACACCGTGCAATAAGGAAGTTTCAAATGCAGATATCTCTTTTCAGGAAGTGTGCATTGAGACTGTTAAGTCACAGGCATAAGGAGGTGTGGCCAGGGCTCCGTAAACAAAGTTTTGTTAACTCCTAAGTAGCTGATATTTGAGTAGTGAGACTCTAGAGACATGATCTATACACCAAAACCACATATTTTAGCTTAAATTGTTTTGGTGCTTAGCTTATGCTTTTAACAGAAAGTCATTATAATAAATTTACCCTGCATTTTTGTCAAACATTATAGTTTCCCAACAAGACAGCACATTAGTTTGTATATGACTATACATGTCTGGGACATAATTGAAGGTATACCATAAATAAAATACCAATAAAATATCCATCATTTTATTTCTGCAAAACTGTGTGGCATTTAAAATGCAATTTCTATTAATAAATATGCATTCTACCGAGCCACTTTGAAGAACAATTAAATATATTCTGTCTCAGAATAAATCACCACTGTCTCTATGGTAAGATAACTTGTTAAAACTGATTTTATAAAACAACAGAAATCCCTATGGTTTTATCATTTAATGATCAGATAACAGTGACTAATGCCATTTCTGGGTAACTGCAGCAAAAGTGTAAATGTCATCCTGGTATGTCACATCTTATTAGGTGAAATTTCTTTGAAGCCATTAGCAAAGGTAGATGTTAGCATTTTCATGACTGGTGCAGGCAGTCTTAATTATGACACTGACTTACGTGAATTCACATTAAGACACTCAGAGGATCTGTACTTAATTAAGATGCTATTCTACTCTGCTTCTCTGATCGCGTGAATAGTCTCTTTAGTGATGAACTAACACAAAGTAGTATTTAGCTTTGAAATTTCTAGTTAAAATGCTTTTCTATATATAGTTCCTTCTGATTAACAAATTCCAGACTGTATGTTTTATGAACCTATTTAAGATAATTAATCTAAAAAGCATTGGAATATTATAATAGCCCATTACCAGAATTACTTTTATCAACTGTTGAAATAATCTGTCATTCAGCCTTTACTAAGAATACTTGTGAATGTGTATTTAAATATGTGGCATTTACAAGTTTTTTGTGGGGGACTGTCCAAGAAATGCCAGCGGTGCTTGCAGCATCTATTTTCACACTTCTACTTTAAGCCAGTTGTGTCTATTCTGCTCAATTATCTAGTGACATTATAACGAGTCTTTACTCTAGCAAACAGCATTTAAAAATCACTTTAGCTATAAATAGCATCTATATTAATTATGATTAAAGGAAAATGTTGCGTCCAAATCTGCATATTAGTAATTGTTGCAAAAATATGCATTTACTAAAATCTGGACAAGCTAAAAATTTAACTTTCTTTAGCTATAAACCCAATCTTTCCAAATCTTTCTATTGCACTTACTTACTTAGTGGTGCTGGGCAATGTCCACTGTTAGTTCACGGAGAACCATTATCCAGGCTAGAGCTTCTCACAGAGTTTTAGTGAGATTTAGAGAACTGTATAAAAATCAAATTTTTTTAGTTCAAGTGCTTATTTCAGGTATTCATTTTTATGTGTCTATTAAAATGTTGATTTGCGATATAATGTATTATGTATTGTGGTTATGGTGCTTAAACTGACCATTTAACAATACATTTGGATTGTTGAACATGGTATATTTTTGTATGATATTTATTGTGTTTAAGCTAAATAAAATAAGCACACAAGATAGATTTATATGCATTGCACTTCTGTTTTATTGGAGAGGTGAAGAGGGAGTCATCTAGTGTATAAACAGTTTATCCTGTTCTGTACTGCAGTCACGTATCAACAATTATATTGATCCACATTTTATTATGTCTCAGACGTCCAGCTCTTTGTTTGTGAGTCTTTTAATATAAGTATCTTGGCTTCTCAACTGCAATCATAATGAGTGATGAAAGCCAAGTTTTAGGGAATACCCTGGGCTGATGCATGGGATTGTTAATCAGTAAAATCTTTTTTTCAGGCAGTGATTTATTTGCTACCTATTGATGTGAATTTGCCGGTGTCGAATTGTTGGAGAAGACAGTATATTTTCAAAGTATTTGCAAACATTGCCCTAAAGGCTAACAGTTATCGCCATGGCTTAAACCAGTGTACATATTTGCAGCCCAAGCACACGCTGCTTAAGAGGCTCAAATTACTGGTGGGCAACCAGATAGAACTATGACATACATTATTTATACATCACAGTCATGCATTTAAGATCATTTATGTCACACTTATGTTGGAACTCATATTGTCACATGGAGGGCTTAATTTATCTTACCCACGAAGCATATTGAAGATAACTAGTTGGTATACAATGGGCTAGTGGCCAGACTTGCATTTACATGTCTTGGTTGTCATTTTGTTATTCGTAACATAGTTGCCAGTTTTATTCAGTTTTAAATAGTTGCCAGGACCATACTTTAGGAACCTAAAAATAAATTTAGGATTGGAAGTAAAATCAGCCCTCTACCTCCCAACATTTCAAATTTGACAAAGAGCTTTTAGTGTGTGAGTGGGGATGTGACCAGTTGCTAAGCTATTCAGAGACATTTTAATTGACTTGCTAATTACAATTTATGCAACCAAAATTTAATTTAAAACAAGAACAATGTATCTTATTTACATAGACTGATTTCTAAATACATTTATTAAAGTTTAAATACACATTTGCAAGAATATTAATGCGGAGTTCTCTTATACAGTCAGACACACCAACAATATGGAGCTCTTATAAAAGAGGGAATTTAGCAAGAAAATGAGGAACAGAGAGATGTGGACCAAAAATAGTGTTATGCCGTTTCATTCGCATTCTAAACCCCCATGTGTGTGCAATATTTCTCATTTACTAATGTCAAGACTGACTTATGGGGAGTGCAAGCTGTGGAGCCACACAGGGCACCATGGCAGCAGTGGCACCTGCTGACTGACACAGTTCACACACGCAGGAGACAGGAGACATACATTTTACGCTGCTGTGTGTTGTTTGCTGGTGCTGGCCATTGGTGGTATAGTGTAATGCCTGCATGAGAAAAAGAATACTCCTCGGAGCCACTGCGTAAATTGGAGGAGAGCAGTCAGGACTATATGACATCATGACCTAACCCCGTGTGACCTCTTGATGCAGCCGACCATAAGGCAGTGGATTACTAAGAGGTTTGAACCTGCTGCTTTTTAACTGCAGTATACTGAGGGAAAGCTGGAAGGAGTCCCTGTTTCTGCAACCACTAGACCCCAGGGGTTCAGTGCCTCCCCCTAAATTAGTACCCATAAAGAAAAGAGGTAATTGCCTGTAGCTGTGTGCTTATGTGTGTGTGTGTGTGACTGTCTGTAGCTGTCTATTTGATTGTCTGCCTTTGTATGTGACTGTCTATAACTGTGTGTGTGGCTGCCAGTGCGAGTGACTGTCTGTAACAGTGTGTATGTGAGTGTCTGCCTATACCTGTGTGTATATAACTGACTGTCTGTAACTGTATGTGACTGCCTGCCACAGGGTTTGGCGTGAACGCGCTACAGTATTGGTAGCATGGAAACCCCCCTGATATGGGGAAAAGCAGTAAGGAGCATAAAGGAATGGCCCTTATACAGCTTTGGTGCCTATACAGCCTGGACCGGTGACCTGAGATCTCCCCCCAAAACCACATCCCCCTCCTGTGTACCTCTCTTCACTCCCCCTGGAATCCTGCCTGGAGTTTATACGTCATCAGTCTCTGGAAGTCAGTATCATAAATGACTGTCAGCCAGTGCCTCCATATGTCCATATAATTCTGAGAATGACCCTGTGCCTCAAAGGACAGTTCCTCCAGTCATTGAAGGTCTCCTCCTCCATCTTATCAAACCACACTGTCATGGGAGGGGTATGTCTTTTTTCCAGAACAGAGGTAGCACTTATTTTGTGCTATTTAGTATGCTAACAGTCAGGAATACTTTTATGCAGCCATTGGCATGATAGTGTGATGTAAGAGGTAGGAGGCTGGTCAGAAAGGATTTGTTTAAGATTTCACGTAGTGCCTGCCAAAAAGGTGTAATCCTAGGGCCTTCCCACCAAATGTGTAGGAACGTACCTGTGCTGGCGCCACAACACCAACAATCGTCTCCTAGCACTGGATTCAAATATCTCAGAGCCTGTGGGGTCCTATACCATAAAGACAGAACCTTATAGGCCATCTCCTTAGTCTTACAGGCTAGTGCACAGTGATGTTCTAAGTCACAGGTCTTGCCCCATTGCTGGTCTGTGAAAGTTTCCTCTAACCACCTTTCCCATTTGCTCATGTAGGGGGGTGACAGGAGGTTTCCATTTTGTAAGAGTAGGGAGTATGCCCGACCCAAGTTGGGTTTTTGTGTGATGTGGCTTATGAACTGTCTCAGTTGTTCATATCTCAATCTCTGAAGAAAAGTGTTCTGTGCACCATCTAAAAGCTCACCAAGAGGTTTAAGTTTGTCCCCCGCCAGCAGATGCCGGGCTTGTACATGTGTCTGCAGGATTAAGAATGCGAACGCTCTCTCCTCTATTCTGGCTGCAAACTCTGGGTTATGTGTCAGAGGGTAAAAGGGAGAGGGAAAATATGAGAATTCCATTCTCGTTGCAGTCCTATGCCAAATGTCTAGAGTAGTCTTAATGAAAGCTTGATGGTGTGAAAGCTTCCTGCTCACTGCATCCACATTAGTGCCTTCAGAGAACCTTCTGTTTGAGATTTTTCAATCTCTTTCCACATTTTGACTACTCCATCCTTAAAGGACCACTATAGTGCCAAGAAAACATACTCGTTTTCCTGGCACTATAGTGCCTTGAGGGTGCCCCCACCCTCAGGGACCCCCTCCCGCCGGGCTCTGGAGAGAGGAAAGGGTTAAACACTTACCTTTCTCCAGCACCGGGCGGGGAGCTGTACTCCTCCTCTCCTCCTTGCTCGCGACGTCATCGGCTGAATGCGCATGAGGACAAGGAAGAAAGGCTAGAGGACAAGGACAAAGAGCAGTGGTGACAGTGGGCAGCCCTGTCTGGTTCCGTTGTGTATCTCGAATGGGTCAGTGAAAGCCCCGTTGATACAAACCCTCACCGTGGGGTTATCGTACAATGCTGTGATCCAGGTGTACATATTCAGTACCATACCCAGTGCCTGAAGAGTGCGAAAACGGGAGTCCCAGCTCACACTTTTGAAGGCCTTCTCTGCATTATTTTATCACTATTTTATTTTATATTTTATCCCATCTGCACCCCCCACACACACAAAATAAGCCTATACCTTCCAACACTTTTACACACTGCACCCCTTACACACACTGTACTCCCCGAACACATATTGCACCCCTCACACACAAACACTTCTCTGCATACACATGCATTGCACCCCACACACACTGCACCCCAAACAAACAGAACCCTACACACACTGCCACCTTACACACTAGATCCTCTGTAGACACTACATCCCTTATAAACACGGAACTATTTTCACATACTGCATTCCAGACACACATAGTACATCCCTTATACACAGTGTGACTCCCACACTAGATTGCCTACACACACTCTGGATCCAGTACACACACACAGACACACACACAGACACACACACACATTCACACACACACACACACACACACAACTCCGTATACACACTCTGGATCCTCTACACATACTATATCCCCTACACACACCTTGAAGTTTCCTATGCACAAACTTACTACATCCTTTATATACACTATGTCCCTATACACACACTCTCTCACTCTCTGCAGTCTCTAGACACACATATTACACCACAAACACAACGCAACTAGTACTGACCTATTCATACAAAGCACTACACCACAACCAGCATAATGTGCTTTCCTGGCCCCTTTGTCTTCTGGTATCCCACTTATGCAGATAACACAGACAAGTAACAAGCAAATCCGGTGCAAGTGTGTCATTACATTTGCTTGTGCTGTGTAGAACAAATACAGTGTCTTTTTCACGTGAGAGCTTTGTGATGAGTAGTTTTAAATGGATCCATCAAAGTTTTTACTTCAAAATGTTTCTTCTCTTGTAAATCAGTATGGTTTTTTGTGTTTTAGCATAGCAATGATATGTATCGACCTACATCTTCTATTATTTATTTCTATATTTTTGTATTTCTCACATAATGTCTTGTGTTAAAATATTTGTTTGTGTAAATGTATAGATGATGTACCCTTTACTCATAATGTCCTTTTTTATTATCTGGTTGCAATATTAAAATATAAGATAGTATTCCTTGTTTTGCAACTAGATTTACATGTGATATCAGCCAAATGGTAAACAAATGGGTTTATTCACTGAACTTCCAATTGTAGCAAATTGATATGCAAATTGTAAGCTAAAATAGCTCATAAAGAGAAATTCTCAAACTCAAAATTTAAATCACGGCTTGACTATTAAAGGGACACAATAGTCACCAGATCAACTGCAGAATATTGTATTTGTTCTGGTGAGTATAATAATTCCATTCAGGCTTTTTGCAGTAAACACTATTTTTTTCAGAGAAAAGGCAGTGTTTACATTACAGCCTAGGGACACCTCTGCTGGCCACTCTTTATATGGATACTGGAGGTGCTTCCTGAGGAAGTGCTGCACATTGTGCAACACTGCCATTCAGTGTCTCCACCCTCTGTATGGAGACACTAAAGTTTAAACTCAAATTTTCTTTAACGCCGCACCGGTCTCACCGCAACTGGCTCACTCCGCCTCCATGGCTAAGATCATCGAACATGATAGTCTCAGCCAATCTAATGCTTTCCCATAGGAAAGCATTGGGAGGCTATTGTGCTAGACTAATCAGCAATTCCTCATAAGAGATGCATTGAATCAATGCATCTCAATGGGAAACGTTCAGTGCCTCATGAAGAGCGTGAAGATGCTGCACGCCATGTGCAACACTGACACATGAAGCACATTTAGTGGCCATCTGAGTGATGACCACTAGAGTTATAACTAGCTAGCAGTGTATATTAAAAATCTTGCAGGGACAGGCTGTAGACATCAGAACCACTACGCTAGGCTGTAGTGGTTTTGGTGACTTTATTGTCCCTTTAAATTTGATATTCACTTTGTTTTCAACGTGATTTCTCACTTTAGTGAGTAATAATAACATGGTCTATAAAGATCTGTTCCATGTAGTTTGGAGAATGCAATATATATATTTTTTAACCATTTTGTTTTATTACTAATCGTATTTTTTATTTTTCTCTTTTTTTCAGTGCTGGAGTTGGCAGAACAGGTTGCTTCATTGTAATAGATGCAATGTTGGAAAGAATACGACATGAAAAGACTGTAGATATTTATGGTCATGTAACTTTAATGAGAGCACAGAGGAATTACATGGTTCAAACAGAGGATCAATATATCTTTATCCATGATGCACTGCTGGAGGCGGTGACATGTGGAAATACCGAAGTGCCAGCTAGAAACCTGTATGCATATATTCAGAAGCTGACACAAATAGAAACTGGAGAGAATGTAACGGGAATGGAGTTAGAGTTTAAGGTAAAATGTTTTATAATGGAAAATACTCTTCTGTTTAATTAATAATAAACCGTACATTCATTCACTGTGTAAGAAATGAGGACCCTCTTACAAGGCTATTCTTTAGGGAATGTATACAAATAAAACACACAGACAAGTGTATGTAAAAATAACATATATATTGATATTGGTTGTTAAATTAGGCTACCGTTACAGTTTCCTCATATGGATGAATATAAAAACATTGTAGTAATGCATAGGCATTGAACACCATATAATACAATAAAATATGATTTTCATCATTTATACGTATATATGGCTTGGTTCCTTCTGTCACCCATGCTGGACTGGCCTTCCACTCACATGGTCAGATGAAAAGGAAAGAATCCAGGGCTGACCTCCTTGGCCCAACTATACTAGAACACTCAGTAAGAAGTGACCAGTTAGGTTTTTGGGTAGGTTGAGTATTCCTCAGATCTAGAGACAAGGTGGCTTGGGAAAACAAATACTTGCATGTTTACATCTAGATGTTCATTACTCATACATTCTTATCTTCTGCTAACAAGACCCTTGCAATCTTCTTTTATATACCTTATATTAAAGACCCAGAGGTCAATCAGACAGATGTTTACTCCAATATTTCTTACATATAATGCAACTGAAAGCTTTGATAATTATCACACTATTAAGTAGTGAACCAGTCACATATACAGAAAGTTGCATACAATATTGCAGCATTTTGCGTATCAATTTCTTACAACTGTATAGTACACATTTACCAAGACAATGGTTACATTACAAATAATTATGCAGAGTGTTTAACTGGTATAATAGATTGATGGTATCCATTGTCCCACTGCTTTTAGCTGCAGGATATTATTTTGTGTTGACACCTCAACAGCTAGATTAAGAACAGGTATTTAAACAGAATGCACAATTTGGTTAGTTAGTGCATTGAACTTCCACTAGATTTAGGACCCAAGTATTGTAGTAATTACTATACTAGAAGAATCTTTATCTTTCACGCATCAGAGAGCTCCCTGAGGTGAAGGGAGTTGCATAGGCTGAAAAGATGCATGCGTCCATTAAATTCAGCCTTTCTCATATCTGTTTTTGATATTGATCCAAATGAAGAGGGGAAAACAACAACAGTTTGAAGTGCTTTGCAATTTTACAACAGGATGCAAATACATTTTTTCTTGTCCCCAGAATGACTATCAGAGCTCTCCTTAGATCAAGAAGTGGTTACCTCACATATTTAAAATGATATCCCTGACTATGATGTTTTTGCAAGTATTTATCTAGTTGCTGTTTAAACATCTGTGCAGACTCTGATGAAGCCACATCTTCAGACAGAGAATTCCACATCCTTATTGTTCTTACTGTCCAAAATATTTTCCTTTGCCTTAGACTAAATGTCCTTTCTTCCAGTCTAAATGCATGATCTTGTGTCCTTTGTATAGTCCTGTTTATGAATAGATTTTCAAACAATGGTTTATATTGGCCCCGGATATATTTGTATAATGCTATCATGTTACATCTGAGGTGTAGTTCTAAACTAAACTAAAAGATTTAAATTTGTTAACCTTTCTTCAAAGCTAAAATGTTCCATTCCTTTTATTAATTTTGTAACATGTCTCTGGACTTTGTTTTGTGCCATAATATCCTTCTTTAAAACAGGTGACAAAAATTCCAAAGTATATTCAAGGTGTAGTCTTACCCTTGAGTTATAAAGAGGCAAAAAAATGTTTTTGTCCGAAGAATAAATGCCCCTTTTTATATAAGACTATAGCTTACTGGCCTTCTCATGTGTTGCTATCCCTAATTCACTACCATTTAGGGTGTAAGTTGCTTGTGCGATCTTTACACTAAAGTGCGTAACTTTGCATTTATCTACATTAAATTTCGTCTGCCATTTGAGTGCCCAGTCCCCCAATCTGTCTAAATTCCTCTTTCAATTCACATTGTATTACCTTACAGAGCTTTGTGTCATCTTCAAACACTATTTCAAGATCATTTAGAAATATGCTAACTAAAAGAGGTCTCAGAAAAGAATCCTGAGTGGCACAACGTACCATTAATGACAACTCTCTGTACTCTTTAATCCAATGTTCTAACAAAGAACAAGAATTTTCATCTACACAGGTTTCTTTTAATTTGAACAATAACCTATTTTGTGGTACCGTTTTGAATGACTTGGCAAAATCCAAGTATATCACATCCACTTTAAAACTCTGATCTATATTTCTACTTACCTTTTCGTGAAATGCTATTAAGTTAGTTTGACATGCTTTTATGATTCATAAAAGCATGCAGATTTTTGCCAATAACAATGTTCTTTTCAAATTAATTCCTGAAAATTATCCCTTAATTACCCTTTGAATACTTTCATAGCTACAGACCTTACACCCACAGGTCTATAATTGCCAGGCAAAGATTTTTAACCCTTATATAGGAACCACATCTGCCTGTCCCCAGCCCTCTCGTACAATTCCCGAAAGAAAAGAATCTTGAAAGATTAAAAGTAGAGGTTCACTTATTTCCAACTTAGCTCCTTAACGGACACTTCAGACCCCTAAACCACTCTAGTTTCCTGAAAAGTTTTACGTGTGAATATTGTGTGTTCTTTATTTCATTTTACAAAAAGTACAGATTTCAATAGAAATATACACTTTTATAAATGAACCTGGTTACTTCCCTCTGGATTTCAAGAAGACAACAGGTCCTGTTACTTTCAGGTTTGGCTAACTCAGTGAAGCTAAACTTGAGAGTTAGCAATTGCCCAGAGTACCTGCCCTGCAAACACTTCTTATTCAGCTGAATTGAGAATCTGTGATTGGACACACACAGAAAGTCTGAGTAGGGTTAGAAGATGAGGGTTTGCAGAGGCAACAGACACAAGAACTGCAGTTTTGCAAGCAGTTTAAATATATGTCCTTCCCCCCATGAAAAAGGGCATAATGCATGCAAGTTTTCATTTTGGGTATATCTAGTAAACAGTGATTTTTTTGTTATTTTGTATTTAGACAGTGGAGTGTCCTTTTAATATATTTTGGGTGAATACCTTTAGGCCCTGGTGCTTTGTTTGCATTAACTTTCTTAAGTTGCTGTAGCACTTTGTCTTCATTCATCCAATCCAAGTTTTTTGCAGCAATCATCTGCTTATCTCTTGCCATAGGTTCCTCTTTAATATATACTGAGGAAAAACAGTTATTTATATGTTTTTCCTTTTCCTGGTCTTCATTAACTACACAGCCATCTCTGTTTTTAGTGTACTTACACTTTCATTTTTATTTTATTATTTTTGAGGGAGTTCATTTTGCACTCTTTGGCTATCACTTTCTGTTGTGTATGGAAAAAAAAATGGTGTGGATTCATCAGAAAATGTAACGTACTGTTTTAAAGAAACAGTACAAGCACCATAACTACTAGAGCTTCCTGGTGCCTGGGGTGCCCTGGTTGACACTTGATGTAATTATTCAGATAATTTATGAAAAACATGATAACCTACCTGGGGTCTGACCAGCACCCCAGAGACCCCAGGTAAGTTTTAAACCATTCATAAGTGGTTTGACAGCTTGCAGCGGATAAGTGCCATGGCACTCCTGGTACCAAAAACACTAAAACGAGCAGCAGTAGTTATAGTACTTGCAGCCTTCCTTACCTGTAAAATGGGTGGATCTAAATATCATCCCTCATGGATGAGTGGGGTTTTCATCCCCTCAGAGGCCTGCAATCACGTATAAAACTGGAATTCAATAAACTGGGAATATATGGGAAATGAAAAAGGTTCTGGGAATTGTATGTGACAATAGAAAAATTGGATACATTTTCCAGATATTTGTTCATTTGATTCCATTTCCCCCTAAAATTTTTAATTATTTAGTCAATTTTTGAATATTTCTGAAAGTGTTTAGGAATTTCTGATAATTAGTACTATTATTCTAAAACTGAGACTGTGTTTTTCTACCTCCCCGATGGTAGTATCACTCAAACCTGCTAACATTCACCAGTTGCACACACTTTCAGAGTTATTCACTAAAGTAAGAATTCAAAGTGAATAACAAATGTAATGTTTAGAATAGAATGAAACACAAACATATACTGAAAGTTTCCATGCAAAATGAAAGTATATTGCTTGAGGTAAGAGTGCTGTAAAATGAAAATGACTTAAAAAAATTCACAGCTTTTGCTCTATCAATGTAAAATGTTGATTGTTCTTGTTTCTTGTTGATTTTAGTTCTTGTTTCTTTTGTTTGATACAGCGTCTCGCTAGTTCAAAAGCTCACACTTCAAGATTTATCAGTGCCAATCTTCCATGTAATAAATTCAAAAATCGCCTTGTTAATATTATGCCATATGAATCTACAAGGGTATGTCTACAGCCAATCCGTGGTGTAGAAGGGTCCGACTATATCAATGCAAGCTTTATAGATGGGTACAGGTAAGGTATTCATTACATATAATAACTACAGAATGAGCACCTTAGTTCAATTTATATGTATATGTGTTTATTAGAAAAATAAACACGTCCAAATGTATTTTTGTCAACTGCCTTAGTAATAGTTTTGCTTTCTAAATAAAAATGTATCTGTATATATGTTTCATAAAAACTGTAACATGCACTGTATATAAATACCAATAATAAAACTCCATGTATGCCTATTAGAAAAAAAGTCCACTGTTCCAAAAAATAGTCTTAATAAAGCAAGTACGTAGGTGGGACTAAAAGAGACACAGTGTTTGAGCTACTGTCTTGTCTGTAATATTGTAGTATCTGTGTATAAATCCTCGCCTGAATTTGCATTCTCTAGTACTCTCCTATTCAATCACTTGATCCACAACTTCCATCAATTTGTCTCTTAAGTTATATTGTACAGAATCTGAAAGGTTGTGACTTCTGCGTCCAAGATATCAAATAATATTAAACTTCCTTGACAAAGTGCTGCCCATCAGAATGTTGATTGCATGTTCACAAAAAAGTCAGTTACTGAACTACCAAAGAGATCTTTTTTGAAATCAATATATTTATATAGATTATATATATATAGATAGTTATATAGATTTAATGTCTTTTTTTGACAGAAGCATGGAGGAATGTATGCAAACACTATGGCCATCATATTGGCAATATGTATCTTGCTTAAAACCTAGTAGAATCTTCTATGCTATGTATTTAATTTGATTCTTTATGGTGAAGTGATGATGCCTTAGTTACATGGGCAACACTAATTTATAATGTAAATAATTTGTTTGCAATGTACTTTTTACCACTATGACCTACCTGCAATCAGCATTTTGTTACAAAAGAGTCTTTATAGAAATAGTGTGCTCTTAGTGTTTCATGGTATCAAGCTCTCAGTTTGCAATTTGCTTGGAACAAATTACATTTATTCATTTTAAAAACACTTTAGTTACTGAAGGATTCACTGCAGATGTCTCTTAGTATTAGAATGCCTAAGCACAACTGATTCTATAAGTCTTTGGAACTTCTTAGGATAGCGTTTTATTATTATATATGTTATTTACCTCTTCAGTGAAAAAAATAAATAAACCTAATTTTGTCACTTAAAGAAAATAGATGATAGTATAAATCACAAAATTAGCAATTTAATAAATCATACAATGAAAAAATACATTAAATATTGTAATAGAACATTTTATAGTTATATTTATATATTTAATTTATCTTTTGTTATATATCAATTAAAATGTCAGAACATTTGCTTGCAGTAAAATATCCCAGTAATTTAATGTTATGTTACACTAGTCGTCATCTGTGACATACAGTTCAGTTTTTAATGATAATACAGATAGAAAACAGGTGGATCAATTAGAATAGCCAGCTCATGGTATTTAACCAATATGTAATCTTAAAATATTGTAACCGTAACCATTCTGCCAAATTGCTGAACATTTCGTGGTTCAATCACTAAACATTCAATTGTGGTGACCTGGTTTGAAAATGTAGACGAAGACTTCCAAAGTAGAGAATGATCTGGAGCTTTTTTCCATCTTGGATACATTATCCTTAATTTTCATGTCAGTTTTCAACACACCCAAATGTTTATGTTAAGTAAATAATCACTCAATCTTGCATTTCACCATGTTGATTAAGTAGTAAATATCTGTATCATATTCCATGACAAATCCAGAATGTATGATGTGTCTTAGAAGCGTACATTTTCTTTATTAGAAATAGCAATAGATTGCATGCCATGTGTTATAGCTTTTGTAACATGTACAAATATATGTGTGAGACATTCTGCAACAATGTAGTATCTGTTTAATTTGCATAGACAACAAAAAGCCTATATAGCTACACAGGGACCCCTTGCAGAAACTACAGAAGATTTCTGGCGAATGCTATGGGAACACAACTCCACCATTGTTGTTATGTTGACAAAACTTCGAGAAATGGGCAGAGTAAGTTGAACAAGTTATCACCTATACTTTTTCTTGGGTAGACTTTACATGTTTTTCAAGGACACTAATCTATTTATATGGCTTTCTGTTTACAAAGTAAACAGCGTTATATTTTATGTTTAACCCCTTAATCCATTCCCAACGTTAGGATGCCCTAAAAATCGTGCCTTCCCTCCAGCCCAAATACTCACCCTCCTTGCCAAATCCATTTGGGGGGACACCTGAGAACCGAGGCAGTTCTTCTGCAGTAAATCCCGCCAATCCAAGTCATGTGATCGCAATGACACCGCGATCACATGACTCAGATCATCGGGATTGACTTTATAGGGGCTGTCTCAGTTGTCAAGATTTAACCCTATTCACATCAAACATTAGGTCATGTCACTGTTCCCCAATGCCCAGGGTTTATAGGACATAATGAAATGTTCTAACATCATTAAAGGGGTTAATGTTATTACATTGAAGCTATGATGTTCTCTGTACCATTTTTAACACTGCCTCCTTTACAGGAAAAATGCCATCAGTATTGGCCAGCTGAACGTTCTGCACGATACCAGTACTTTGTTGTTGACCCCATGGCGGAATATAATATGCCACAGTATATATTAAGGGAATTTAAAGTCACAGATGCCAGGGTAAGTTTATTTGAAAACAAGCACATATAGCTAGATAGATAAGATCGATATTGCAGACAATAAATATTGTTTCTATTATACCAAATAAAACAACACATGATCATTAAATGTTTAACTTGGATATAACATTCCCTTCTTGGCAGCATGTCAAATTTCACATCTGTGGAACAAAGCCCTTGGAACGTGGAAATGTTGATTCTGGAAGATATTTTTTTGAGTGTTTTTATGTGATTGGTTAACTGCTCTTATTCTTAGAGATTCTTATTTCAAATATATCCTTAGCTTTTTCATCACTTAAGGCTGTAAATATGTTTTAGTTATGTATGGTCTGTAGGTCGTGTGAGTTGGAAGGCTAATGTGGTGTGATTTAAATACTGCAGAGCAGATAACATTCCTAAGAAAAGTCTGACAAGCTTTACACATAATAATTTCAATGTTGGCTTTGCTGACTTTTTCAAGCAGCCAAGGCCTTATCCTCTTAAAGGCTGTACACATCAGGATTGTTGGCCAGTTTACTAAGTTGCTTGCACTACAATCTAATCCCAAGCTTTTCTCACATTGCTGGAATTTCAGGTTTATCTTACATTTTGAGAACCAGGTGCCAGTTCCCTTTTTGGGATCAGCTCCACAGCCATAGCTGATTTCTAATAAGTCAAATAATTTCAGTGTAATCACTTTAAAAGGGTAATATTTTTCTTAAACTCTTCAATGCCATGTGAGTTATCAGAAAAATAATGCAGCACTAATGTGGCTTTTTGCCTATAATACAAATAACAACAGTATATAATGATGTGCTCTGTGATTAAGTTACACAGATGGATTTATGATAACTTGATGATTTGCTTTAATTGCATTTCACAGGAACACAAGCTATGTTTCACTGGTATATGGCTAGACTTACTTGATCAAGTAAAGGTCCCCATGATGTTTTAATTTGTTTTACATCATAATAGGTCATGATAGAATATACCACTTTTTGAAGTTATTTTATGTCATTTTTTTATTATTCAGTTATTTTTGTGTATCTCACTGCATATGGTATTTTTCATTACATCTAAATATATACACACATGGGGAAAATAAATTACACCCTCTTTGAGTTCTCTGGTTTTACCTACAAGGACATAACAATAATCTGTTCCTTACCAGGTCTTAAAATTAGGTAAGTACAACCTCAGATGAACAACAACACATGATGTAAAACAGTGTGTCATGATTTATTTAACAAAAAGAAATCCAATATGGAAAACTAAGTACACCTTATGATTTTAATAGCTTGTAGAACCACCTTTAGCAGCAATAATGTCATGTAATTGTAACAGAATTTACATCTGGTGATAACTAGTGATGCCCCGAACAGTTCGCGAACGGTTCACCGCGAACGGTTCGCCGCGGACTCATCATTGAGTAAACTTTGACCCTATACCTCACAGTCAGGAGACACATACCAGCCAATCAGCAGCAGACCCTCCCTCCCAGACCCTCCCACCTCCTGGACAGCTCACTAAGAATGCAGCTTCAAAATGGATGCTGTCCAGGAGGTGGGAGGGTCTGGGAGGGAGGGTCTGCTGCTGATTAGCTGGTATGTGTCTGCTGACTATGAGGTAAAGGGGCAAAGTTTACTCAATGATGAGTCCGCGGCAAACCATTCGTGGCGAAATGTTCGCGAACCGTTCGGCGAACCGTTTGGGACATCACTAGTGATAACACAATTTACATCATGCTGAGATTAAGGTAGATTTGTCTTTAAATCTATACGTTTTGGGGATTTATCCATTTAATGTTGACACTTGGGTTAAAACACTGTGAGAGTGTCATTGGGCAGCCATTCTCCCACAGCACTTAAAGGGGCTGAAAAATATCATCATTCTACATTGAGATATCCCTGGGTCTCTCCTAATAGGGACAAGTGGGCAGGGGTAAAGCTGCTCACCCGGAACATGAATTGTGCAGGAATGGTGCTGCCGTAGTGACCAAAGCTTATCCAAAAATATTATACTGAGACCATAATTAATCATTTAGTCTATTCAATACATAACAAACAGGTTTAAATATAACTATAGAAAAGAAAAATCGAAAAGTATATAACTACCTACACCAAAACCCAAATCTGGATTGTAGTGAGCAAAGAAAAAATATTGAAACCTTTAATGAGATAACTGATACCGTATTTTAAAAGAGAAACTACACTGACTGACATACAATATTGCATCACATTGTATGAAAAAACATGTAAATTGAAAGTGTGGCAGTTAACTTTCAATAGTAAACATCTGTCTCAAGTAAATAAGAGCTCAAAGATTAATGCTAAATCAGGTACTTGGCCATGTCACTCAGCTCCAGATCTCAATGGAAACCTGCCATGGGCACTTCGTGTATCTTCCAATATCTACCTAGGTCTATGGTAGGAACATACATTGGCATACCAATGTTTGGGCCAGTTCACCAGTTCACCAGAAACTGGTGAAGCCTATGTTCTCTTTTATTGCTCTGTATCTTCTGATATCTGTCGTAGTGTAGATGGTTAGTCAATATTTCTACGTTATGTATAATTTAACTAATTTACACAGCAATTTAAAAGTGGAGCAGATATATCAAGAATTAAGTAAAATCCATTCCTTCACTACAGCATACTGAAAATGTGATATTGTTTAGCAGTTGTCGTTTTGTTTGTTCCAAGTTTGATTTCTCCAAGTTAGAATTGATCTAAGAGTTATTCTCTTGTTTCCATCCAATTAATGTGTAATGTAGCAAATCCCATAATCCCTTTCACCTTGAATGACTATTGCCTACATCTCTTACTGTAAACAAAGGACAATAAGGACAACATATTGATTGAAACATTCATCTAATTAGGAGTATCTAAATTACAAAATGCTTTTCAAATTCATAAACCTTGATTTCTGGTCACATCAATCAACCTTTCTGAAGTGGTACTAAAGTGCATACAAATAAATCAATAACCCCTTTTTCGTAATAGTATTCGATCTTTTGAGTAGGTATTTCTCTCTTATTTAGTATTTAAAGACACACTAAACTCTTATTTAAAAACTTTGCTCCCTTCATATAATTAAAATATAATATGCATGCTGCCTAAACAGAATAAAACACACATGTGCTGCTGCAGATACGTACCGTGCCTTATTCACTAAACAACAAACTGTAGTACATTGAAATCCACATTGTAAAGTTTAGGCT